>JAVGVS010000077.1:405000-1048764 GCA_032718565.1 Distichodus sexfasciatus
TAATATGTGAAACATGGCAAAAAGCTGCTGATGGGTTTATTGTTCTGCTTATTTCTAACATAATGTGGGTATTTGGATCCTCTCTTCATCAGTGCTCACACACACTCATACACATACACACCAAATGTTTTTTTGTTTATTACTTTCTTTTTTTGTTGTCGTAACATAGGACATTTACTTCCTCCAGTTGTCTTTGAACATGGCTCACAGGCACACACACAACCAGACACCCCCACTTACCACACACACACACACTTTCATTTTAGCCTGGGGTTGATAGTTGTAGTGAAAGAACCATGCGGATTCTCCTCTTCCTGTCGTCCCTCATCCCGGCTGCAGCCCTCAGTGAATTTCCCCAGCAACCCCCAGGCCCTTCTGCTCTCCCTGCACCATCTCTCGCTTCCTCTCTCCCTCTGTCTAAATGCCATCGGAGAAAAGGACATTGGGACGTTTGACCTTCAGGCCGAGCTCGTAACTCAACAGGTGCTTGCAGCAATCTGCCTTTAAATATATATTTTATCTACGCTGAATTGATTATGAACCCAAGTCCAGGTTTTACCAATGAAACTCCAACTATACTGTGTGTATATATATATATATATATATATATATATATATATATATATATATATATATATATATATATATAAACATATTATATGTTATGTATGTATATAGTAATATTGTAATAATAATAAGAATGTAATAAGAATGTAATAGTGTAAAATATGCTTTGTTAGTAGTATGTTTGAAGCATGATATTGAAGATGGTTTACAAAATAATAATATTAAATTATATTAATTTAATTGATATTTAATTCCAAGAAATAGATTTTGTACACTTTTTTCTCATCTTTCCTTAACAAAAATGAAATGTTAAAAAAAAAATTAAATCATTATTCCATTCAAACACACGAAATATGAACGTTTGAACCCCCCTCTGGGCTCAGCCAGATGAGGGATGTTCTTGACCTCCACATCCTTCGTTTAAAAAGATTGAAAGATTTTCTCCCGAGCAGACAAAGGGCTCTTTAAAAATTTAATTTACAGTAGGTCCGTCTGCACAGCGCTGAAGATCTCAGTATTTGACTTAAGTGGACAAAGGGAATGACGGCTTTGTTTCTCCGAGATAATTACGTTGTAGGGCTCTTATGCAGAATGGCTGCTGAATAGTAATGAGCCGGACACCGGCACCGTTACTGCATATGCAAATTCGCCTCTCTAAATTAGCATGTCATCTGAATTCGGTTAACGCCGTGAATTGTGAGGTCAATGTGTGTCCGTGGTGTGTGTGTGAGAGAGAGAGAGAGAGGAAATGATAAAGTCATGAAGTGTTATGAGCTATACAGACCTAGCTCCAAAGAAGCACAACAATGCAATTTCTCCTGAGAAATTTAGTCTCCAATCAGTGTGTTTGTGGTTGTGAGGACATGATTGTCCCCAGGTATTTGTGAGCATTTTTTTGTTTGTGAAGACTGGCTCTCAAAAGCAAAAATGTTTTTTTTTATAGAAATGTTGCAGGTTTTATTTGAAAAACCAGGAAAAGAGGTACAATATTTGTGTTTGGTTATTGGGTTTATGGTTAGGGTTAATTGTAGCTATAGTATTATTTACATAGTCATTATGGGGGTGAATGGAAAGACCTCAGCAAGACATAACAGTATATGTGAGCAAAAAAGTTGTTCAGTGAAACATTAAATTTTGTTTTATTTCTGCACACTTGATAGATAGGTAGATAGATAGGTAGATGGATAGATAGATAGACCAACCCCGATCTCAAAAATGTGTGTGCTTATGCATTTGTGTGTGTGCGTTTATGTGCATGTTTGTGTGCTTGTGTGTAAAAAACTGATTTATCGAACATGCATTTATGCACGCTCACACACACGAGCATCATGAGTAATATTAATTATGTTCGCAATTAATTGCATATTTTATCACGATTGTTTAATTGCCCCAATAAAATGGAGCAGTATAAAGGAGAATCTATGATCCATTATAATCAGCAGACAAGGGTGACCAATGAAGAAGGAATGTAATTACCAGGCCTCAGACCAGAACATTAAAACTATTCTAATCAAGCATGGACTCTAATCAAACTCCCAGACACACACACACACACATAAATACACAAACATATGCATGCACTTAGGCTGACAGAGCTAAACTACTGAACCCCAAAAATTGAACAATAATTACACAAAATTCCTACAGAACAAACTCTTCTGGAAACACCACAGAAGCAGTCAGTCTGTTTGGTTTACACTTCACTATGTTGTAGTCTTAAGCCACCCCTCTGTTTTTTTTTGCTTACACTCTTAAAACAAATGTGTAGAAAAATGCATGTCATATCATTCAAGTCATGTGTAGCACTTTAGTTGTAACACATTTTGTGTTAATGTTTAATAAAATTGTGTTGGAAAAAGTCAGCTCTTTTACACAGTCATGTGTAGTTTTAACCAAGGACAGCACGTGTTAGTATTATACATGTTTACACATCTTTGTGTTACCTTTCTTGACACTTTTGGTGTCAAAAGTGTTAACACAGTGAATGTGTTAAAATTGACACAAGAAATGTTGTTCCAAAACTCATCCATTAATCTGTAAGAATGTGATACACTTTGCGTCCATTTTAACACATATTTTATGTCCAAAGTACCAGACTTTGTTTTTGAATGCAAGTCTTCTGCATATAGTTTACTTAATTTTCATAGTAAAACATAAAGAAATGAAGAGGTGGCTCAAGGCGTCGGCTCAGTACTCTATAGGGCAAATAAAGAATACTGAGTCTTGAATCTTGATTGAAACTGATTCCGTCAATAATCTTCAAAATAGACCCTGAGTAAGCATTGTTTTAGCCGGTCTTAAGACTCCTCATTCAGCCACTCCATTTTCCCCTATCCCCAGCCAGTGCTCTTCCTTTGCTCGGCGCTTTAATAATTTAATTTCGCGACTTAAATGGCTCGTCCGATTCAAAGACCTTGACTAAGTGCGCCACAGAGAGCTGTGAATATGCGAACGTGGGCCGAAATGATGAAAATACAGGGCTTGGCGGAAAGGTTACGAACGGGGGGAGAAAATGATTATGGATATTCAGCAGTAAAAAAACCTACACCCATCTCTGTGCTGTAGACAGGCACGAGGAGGGCGGATATAAAAACGTCGGCCTAATGAGGCCCAATGTGGAGATGGCGGCTGTAATTTCATACTCCTCGCTCTTAATAAGCGCACATGTAATGAATTGGTATTTAGAAGGGAAACTGTTTCTATACACTCATTTAATGCCATTACGGAGCAAATTAACCTTGCAGGGGATTCATTAGGCTCGGTTCCAATTGGGCACCCAAGCGACTGAAACAAAGAATGTGTTAGAGATGGACAACCTTTAAAATAGAGCATCTCCAAGTTTTAGCGCTGTAGGAAGTTCATAAGCAAGACCGTGAAATCATGTGTGTGTGTGTGTGTGTGTGTGTGTTTATGTGTGGTAGGTTTTCAGGTGGTTGTGAGGACCTGATTGTCCCCTTAAATCTAGGAAAGGCTTGTCAGGATTTTGTGTTTTTGTTTTTATTTGTATGTGGCAAAATGGTTTTGTAGAAAAGTTAAAGCAAAAATGCCAAGCATGTTTTTGACATCACAGCAGACCCATATGTTTAAACATAAAGGATAAACTTATGAGCACCTGAGATTTGACAGATTTTTGTGGCTTTAATTGAACATTTTTATATGTGAGTACCCGAGGAAAATGTTTTATACTAAAGCGGTAAGAGGGAAAATATTTGCTTTTGGTTACTGAGTAAGTTCAGAGTTAGAATTAAGGTTAGGGTGAGGGAGTGTGTGTTTGCGTTGGAGTAGCATAACGGTTGGAGTTAGTAGCACAATGTTTAGGGAGTTGACTCCGTGATGGGAGGGTCGCCAGTTCAAGTCCTGGACCAGTAAAGGTACCACTGAGCTACTCATACAGTCCTAAGCACTGCTCTCTGGGCACTGCCAAAAAAGCTGTACACTGTTCCTTCACTGATGGGTCAAATGCAGAGGTCACATTTGGTCACATTTGGTGCACTGTGTGCTGTGCTGTGCCCCCAATGACAAATAGTCACTCACTTAAAACTGGAGTCATAAGCAGAACACTTCTCATCCCATGTGGCTTCATAAAGACACTCTCCTCTATTCCTACACGATGGAGAACAGTAAGTGCTGGTTTTGGTGATGATGAGGAGCAGCTGAGCATGGGGTTTGTGTCTCCAGCAGCAGCAGTAAAGGGAGAAGTGGAGCTGAAGATTTGGCCTGATCATAAATCTACAGGAAACTCTCATCGATTCACTTCTGTCTGCCAACATCCAACTCTCCAATATAGATCATCTCTCTTTCTTTCTCTCACACACATACATATTTTGACTCCCCATCTCTCTCTATCTTACTTACATACACACACATACAGTCATTCTCCCTCTTTCTTTCGCTCATGTCCTCTTTCTCCTCTTACTCTCTTCACATACACTTTAAATCCTTCAGTATTTCTCTTTTTCTGTTTCATTTCTGCCTCCCCATTCATTCCCTTTCTCACACACACACACACACACACTTTGACCCCTTCTCTCTTGTTCACACAGACTTTAACTCCCTCTTTTTCTCTCTCTTGCTCACTCCCTTTTTCTCCACACTTAAAATCCTCCTTATTTCTACCTTGTTCTGCCCACACCCTTGTTCTCTGTGTCTCATACTCACAACATACATTTTGACTCTCTCTCTCTGTCTCATTTCTTCCTCCCCACTCACTCTCTCTCACACACACACACACTTTCCTCTCTCTCAATATCTCTCTCTTCGATCTCACATACACACCCAACTTCCTCTTTATTGTCCTCTAGTCTTTCTCTCTCCCTCTGTTGTTCACGCTCACTTACTCTGCTCACACATACTGTATCTTCCTCTATATTTCGCTCTTTTTTCTGTCTCATTTCTGTCCCCACTCTCTCACACCCACACTCTTTGACTCCCTCTTTTGCAATTGCTTTCCTTCGCTCACAGACACACACTTTGGACTTCTGACTCTTGACTTTTCTGTCTTTCTCGCAGACACACACATACACCAACATACATTTGGACTCTCTCTGTCTTACTCAGTGAGTAGAAGTGGAACTTCACATTGTTTGTAGCATCTCACACACACACACACACACACACTTTTACTTTCCCCCCTCTTTCTCAATATCTCTCTTCACGTACACACACATTGACACAAATTCTCTGTCTTTCTTTTATTCATACAGATAAACACACACACACACACACACACAAACACACACAGTCTTGTATTACTATCTTTGGGAGGTCTTTCCACAGACTCCCATAATGACTAGATGTATATAATTTTACACATACACCTAATCCTAACCCTAACCTTAACCTCAGTAACCAAAAGCACATCTTTTACCTCTTTTAGTTTCTCAAATAAAACAAGCACATTTTCTATAAAGTCATTTCTCCTCATGGGGACCTCTCAAATGTCCCCACAAAGCCCAAAAACAGCTAAAAGTGATTTTAGGGGACAAAAAGGTCCCACAATGCGATTAATACATGAACACACACACACACACACACTTTGACTCCCACTCTCTTTCTCAATCTCCCTTTCTGTCTCAGTCTATTCCTCCCCAATGACAGGACAAAGCAGGTCATTAATCTCGTCTCCATCGGGTCCGCTTCTTGTTCTAAAGCGTTTTCATAACCATGCGGGAGATTAAGCGACACACGTTTTGACGTGAAAAGTGACGGCGCCTCACAAAAGAAACGGCGTCGGTGCTCTTCACCCGAGTCTCGCCTCCAACGCGAAGAAACACGACGGGCTGGTGGAGGAGAGACGCAAAACACGGAGACGTTAAACACCGAGACAAAAGAAAAGTTCCGTCTAAAGTCTGATCAACAAGCAGGGAGCTTGGCGAGCGAGTCGCGTCGGCAGCAGAACAAACTAAAGGTCACAGACGGCGCTGAATGAAAACCGTTCGCAGACATCAAGCCCCTAATAAAGGAGAGAAGATTTAAGAGCTTTTCATTTCTCACGCCCGTTTTCCAGGCGCGCTTTAAACGTCCTTAAATAAGAGAACACTTGAAAATAAATTGCGTTCGAAAATGTGTTTTAGCACATTGTGATTGAATGCAAACTGCGCCTAACACTTAAGCAATTTTTATAGAAACCCTTGACCACTTCTGTCTAGAGGTAACATATTTTTTTCACTTCAGAGAGCAAGAAAGGAGACTCACTATAGCCCTGACTCACACACACTTCATCACCGACCAAATGATAAACTCACTTTTGACTTGTTCACTGCCTCTTACTCACTCTCTCACTCTTCCCTTCGTTGGTGACTACCTTCCTTTTGCCCCGTTCTTCCCGCACCAACTTGCCCAATTGCCTTTCCTTTATCCCCTGTCCTTATTCTTTCTTAATCACTCATTCATTCATTCACTGCTTCCATCCCTCCCTAACGTCCCCTTTCCTCCGTGACTTACTCTGTCTTTTCTCTTTCCTTCATTCCTGCTTTCCTGGTCCTTTACTTAATCATTCATTCACTCACTCACTCACTCACTCATTCCTTTCTTATCCTTGCTTCCCTTCCATATGCCCTCTTTCCTCATTATTAAGTATTCACTCTTTCACTCACTCACTATTCCCTTCTTTCCTTTCTTGGTGCCTCCATTCTGCTCTCATTGCTCACTAACTCATTCATTCGCAGCCTACTCACTCACTCACTCACTCATTCTTCCCTTCCTTTTCCTCTAATCTTATTCCTCGACCCATAACTGACTTCATCACCTTCATTTAGGTTCATTCATTCATCCTGTCTCAATGACTCCTTCATTTCTTAATTATTCACTCGCTCACTTACACATTAATTCCTCCCTCCCTTCTTCCTGCCTTTGTGACTCCCTGACCTTAACTCACTCATTTCTTTTTACTTTGTTCCCCTCCATTTCTCCTTTCTCACTGCTTCACCACCCACCTACTAAAGTCTAGTGTGGGATTCAACGACATGCCCAGCATTTTGTCACTGCCATTTCCAATTCTGCCTCTTATCGCCTTACGTGTACCAGACAATTAAGTGCTTTAAACCATTTTTAACGAGAGAGGGATTAATACATTCCTTAATCCTGAATAATTTAGATTGTTATCGATTCCTTGCAGCTGCAGGAGTGTTTCTACCTACAGGAATCCCAGCCTGCTGACAGAAATGAACACAGTAAGAGGCTGTTAATAATGCAGCCTAATATAAATGAAACACTGCTATATAATTAGGGATTCCGAAACAATAATAATTGGCCCTAAAATTACCTACAATATTGTCAGAAACTCTGAATGTACAGTATTTGGGATTTTCACCGATCTAAAATACGTATTAAATTGAAGTTTTAAGTTTCCCTCTTACTTCCATACACTACCATGTTTACAAAAAATCCATATATATCTTTAATCCTTGTCCACCTTCATTTTTTTCCATTCAGTGTCTTAAGAAGTGCTGCCATCTGCTGTATATATAACGTGATTACACAAATAAATTTCCACTACTCAAAATGACCTGATATGCATAATGAAATTAATTTATTTTTGGCATTAAATTAGGAAAGATTACATTTGAATATTTGAAATGGAAACATTCACGCATAAATGTCACTAAGTTAAAATACTGACATTAAGAGTCTAACATTTTTCACATTGTATTGTGCCATGTTTGTTAGTATTTTGTAGCTATCAATTCAGTTAAAATCCTAATAGAAAAACGTCAGAAAAAATAAATGTCAAAAAAACTTGAATATATAGATGTAATAGACTTTTATTTTTCATTTTTTAGTTTGAAAAATTATAAAGTATTTAAATTAAAATATTTCAAATACATTATTAATGATGCAGTGCAATCAACTGGCACAAAAACCTAAAATCAACAAGTTCTTTCTATGACAGTTCCAATGTAAAAGTTCTGGTTATATCAACACCACTAGAGGGCAGTATGAAGGCCATGACTACTTATGGGTTTGTATTAAACTCAAGGAAGAAAGTGCATTTTGCTGGTTTCCATTCAAATATTCTGACTTTCTATCCAACAAACCTACTTTCCCAAGTGAGCCTATTGCTGTCAGCCTGGGTCGTAGGTCATTCCAAGCCCTGGACATGTCGGCTTCCAGTCAAAACACTCTTCAATTTGTAATGTAATGGCTGCCAGTGTGTTTTATTGATAAGCACGTCTGCTTCAGAACCGCCTGGGTGCTGTGTAAGGTTTCCGCTGAGCTGTTCAAAGCTGAACTCGTTGAATATTTGAAGGTAAGACCGGGAGTCTCAGTAACAGTTGATCTAACGCAGGCAATCACCTAAAGGGTTCATCTGTCTTTAATGCAAGGTGACTTAAAACCCTCTTAAACATGAGATTTAAGTGTGTAAGTGGATATAAGACATGAAGGAATGTACAAGAATTGCACAAGATATATGGCTTAAAGAAATGGTTAAAATAAAATATAGCTTAGAAATAGTCGAATAAAACCTTCCCTCTTTTCAAATGTGACAAATTAAAAGAACATTATAGCAAACTTAATAGACAAAGGGACTAGATTAGGGTTCTGCACTAGATCTAGATTCTGCAATGACCCACAGGTTTATAAAGAACGAATTTGATCGATTTATGACTTTGATTTGGATTCAGAGACTACAGAGAATTCCGAGTCTAAAGTCTATTAGGTTCTGTACAAACCCCACAGTTTTCTTAAAACTTGTCCTAAGAACTAAATATAGATTCTGTCATGGATCCGTAAATAAACAAAATTCCAGTCATTATTGACTTGGAGTTCAGGGGCACTGTTTTTCTAAGAATCAGTTGGATAGACCTAAAAGTCTGTCATTCACCTGCCAGTTATGACTTCTATGCTTGTGTTCTTTTATTGCAACAATAAAACACACTGCACTTTTCATATACGGTATAGTTTATCACAGTATAGACTATATGGATAATATGGATCTCTATTTAAGAAATGGTTTTCTATATATAGTACTTTTTTAGAGTTAGATCTTGTAGAATTTATTTAACTTAATCCTAAAACTTTCTTTAAACAAAGAAGCTTTGGCTTCTTTGTTGCTGATTTCTAATTATGCTTTTCTCTATTGCTTTTCCCACACTTGAGCGCTGAGCTTATTGATCTTACTCTTCCAGATTTTAAAAATATTTTTATAGCACTTTTAATCGTTTTATTTCTTTTTAATCTTTATTTTTATTTCTTTTCTTATTACTTTTTCTTTTTATCTTTAATTTTAACATTTTAATATTGTTTCTGTAAAGCACATTGAATGACCCTTGTGTATGATAATGTGCTCTATAAATAAACTTGCCTTGCCTTGCCTTGCCTTCAATTTGCTCAGTCTTATGAATGATCAGGGTACATTCCACTTTCCACTTCCATTTTCCATCCATGTTGTACTTATAATAACTATATATTTGACAAGGATCCTGAATCTCGAAGTGCTGGCATGCAATCGCTTTCTGTGGTGCCGAACAACTTTTGTGATCACTTGTTTACCTGGCAGAGCAGCTTATGGGCGGATAGCAGGGGTGTGTTGTGACAATAATAGGTTTGACAGAACTTAGAACTAGATCTAGATTCTGGACAAGTCCACAGGTTTATTAAGTAGAAATTTGTCCTATGGAGAAGATCTATGCTGATTCTGTACTGACAAACTTTAATATGAATAAGTTTTCAATTCAGTTCTATAGAATTAAGTGTACAGGTTCATTTGTTTATTAACAACCAATGTCACCAGGTCTAGATTCTGATGTCACGATAAAATAAGTTATTACGTAATAAATATATATGATTTATATATGACATATGTGACAATCACATATATTAATCTGAGTTCATTTGTTAAGTGATGCAGAAGGAATGGGAGAATTCTTTCACAAGCGCTCTCTCTCTCTTTTTCTAATTAACTGAGATTAGATAGTTAGAGTGTGGTATTACAGTAGTGGCAGTGAAGGCCATGAAGTGGACAGCTTGACCGATCTGTGCTATCACCAACCATTAACCTTGAACCTAACACTGTTACCATCTCTCTCTCGTTCTCATCCCATCCCTCTTTTACATGTGGCATGCAAATTTTTGAGCCGAAACCTCTCGATTACGGCACAACAGACGTTACCACAGGGGTCTACGTTACTTACCTACTTTCTCGCTCATGAAACTTAATGAACACTGTTGCATTTTAATGAGCGCTGATTAATATTAATGAAGGGAAGGCAGACAAATTTAGTGTAAGCGCCTCTACTGGATTGCTTCATTCATTTATATTCAGTTCCACAGCAGGTCAGACACGCTTCAGTAGTGTCCACCTGACAAGGTAGAGAAGTCGTAAGAGTTACATGCGCACACGCACACACACACACACACACAAATATACAACACGTGCACATATCAATAATAATTTGGCAACTGGTCATACTCACTCCATCTCTTTACACAAAAACACACAACCATTAATAATTTGACAACTGCCCATTCACTCACAATGATTGACAAGAAGTAACTTTTCTGACCTGTCTGACACATAACCACACAGTATAGAGCTGTGTGTGTGCAGGTTTTAGATCACTTTTGTTCCTGATGGAAGGAAAACCTGAGATTTGTCTGGATCTTTGCAGCTTTCTGGGGAGTTTTTGTGAGGGCATTTTTGCACTGGTCCTCATAAGGAAATGCTTCTATAGAAATGTTGCAGGTTTTATATGAAAAACAAAAATACATAAAATATTTGCTTTTGGCTACTAATGTAAAGGGTAGGGTCAGGATTCAGTGTAGCTGTAGTATTGTATATTATGGGAGTAAGTTGAGAGAATTCACAAACATAGCAAGATGTTAGTTTTGTTGAATTGTGAAATTTCTGGTGTTTTAGCAACTGAGTTTTTCTCCAAAGGTTTCTCTCATTTAGCAATAGTAATATTCAGATTTACCTCAGTCAAAGTCCTGCCCATAGTTTCCTCTCACCTTTTAAAATTTGTGAGTGATAGTTAATTTTGTTTGGTGAATTAAGTGAGTGATTATTTGTCATTGAGAAAACATCACAGCACACATTGCACCACAACAAAATGTGACCTCTGCATTTGACCTTTCTGTGAAGGAGCATTGGGAACCCAGGGAGCAGAGCTTGGGGACGGCACCTTGCTCATGAGTACCTCCAAAACCCTCTGATCACGAGGTCAACTCCCTAACAGTTACACTAAAACTGTCCCATAATAGACTGGTGTAAGAATTAAGAAGCAAAAATAAAAGCCCAAAGTAACAGGGAAAGTTGATTACACTAGAATTGTCTGCCTGATGGTAATGGTTTTTAGGGGGAAAAAATCAGGAAAGTAGAGGACTGTTAGTGGAAGGGTTTCTTGGATATAAAGTTAATTGGTTTTAAAACAGCCTCTTTTTATTGTTTGATTTTGGAGGGATCATTGGTAATGTTTTTTTCTCTGCTACCATGCTAAAATTTGAACAACCAGATGTCCAGAACTACAAATGAAATGGCCAAAAAGGAAAAGCCCAAAATGCTGGTCACAACCACCACTAGATGGAAGCACTGATTCAGCCTATAATAGTTTGCATTATTTTTTTTATCTGCATTGCATTTGGCTTCACCAAGTATGAGATATGCGATAGAAATTAACCTTCTTGGTGATGTCAGTCAAGGATAGTCCTTAGAGAGAAATAAAAAGACTGGTATTATTTGAACCCATACAAAGTGCTTAGTTACTTTAATTATAGATCTCCACATTTATACCCAGGGGTTTTAAGGGGGCACAGTGCGTGTGGTTTTTAAGTGATTGTTATTCAGTCTTTTAATATTGTCTCAACGTCAGAGTACTTCTCTCATTATAGGCATTAAAAACAATTGCAACTTCTATTAAGTACATAATAAAAATACTTTTGGGTGAACATTGAATTTGGAAATTTTTCACCAGCTTGGACATGGCCCAAAGATTCTTTTATATCATTATAGTGAAAAAATAATAGTAGGGAAAGCTGCAAGCTAAAATCTTGAATTTAACGGTGAAATCGAACCTAAACTGTCGGCCTGACTGTAAGGAGGCAGCTTAACTATGTAGGAGTTATTTCTGCTTGATACAGTGACAGGGAGAAAGGAGTCACGCTGTCCTTGTCACATACAGTGCACACCAGCGAGCACCCTGGGGCAAAGGAAACACATCACTACATGTGAGGTTCTGTTTTTTTGAAGGTCAGCTACTTCAGTAATGCACACATTCAATTCAGGGAAAAGGACAAGTCTCAGAACTATAAATAAGCCTACATTTGTTTATTTTATTAACAGTGTAAGTGAAAACCTCAAATGCTGAAAACAATTCCCAAAATTAAAAGACAGGGCTGCACATTGCAATGCAGTGCAATACACAGGAATAATTTTTGATGTACATTGCAATATAAAATATTACAGTATTTTAAGAAAAAGCCTTTCTTGTAGATTGGTGAAGCAGGAAGACATGTGTAGCATGACGTCTTTGGTGTACTTAATGTGACATGATTGCGCAGCCCTAGTTTTAGACCAATTCAAAGTTATGTACAAAACCTTAACCCCTATGAAACGCCCGTTTAGAGAACCTAAGCCTCGGTTTAAAAGCACGAACGTAAGTAATTAAGAGTTTAAATAACCGGAATACATTAATTAATTAACCTATTAACAACTGAGCCTACTCGGCTCTATTTTCGAACGCATCAGCCAAAATCTACTTCTTCGACCCTTATTAATATTGCATCGGTGCAGCTCGCGCTAATGAAATGACCGGCATCGCTCTAATTCGGTCAGCTCTCGCGCTCAACCGACACCAATACGGCCAAGGTCGGAAAAGAAAACTCCGCGTGCTCAGCTTTGACGCTGTTGTGGTTAGCGATCCGCGTGAACTGTCTCCTAAACCACGCCCATATTCCCACCGTTCCGCCCCTCGTCCTTTCCCATATTTCCTTCTCCACGCATCCTTCGCTTCCCCATCCTCCTCTTTTCCTCCTTCTCCTCCTCCTAGCACCGTTCCCTACTATTTTTCCACCTCCTCAACCTCCTCCTCATTTGTGAAAAGGGATCTGTAATTCAAGCTGTTTATTCGAAGAATAAAACCAGCTGTAACACTTTCATATAAACTTAGCCTGATCTAAAATAGTAGTTTTGTTCATTTTCACTTTAAAAATGTTAGTGAACAGGTGTTGCAAATATTTCCCAATAAATAAAACTTAAGATTTTGCTTGGATTAAGCATGTGGTAAATACATACAGAATGATGTTTTAAATCAGTTCAGGAAACATAGGCAGCTGACACTTTCATATGTACAATGTACATTAACTTAGAGATTTAAAATAAATAAATAAATAAATAAATGGAGTTTTTAGGTAAGTATATGTTGTCTTTTCATGAAATTAGCTTTTTGGGCATAAAAATAAAACTTCACACTGATATAAAATTAAAAGTAACCCCATAACCACCCCACAATCCTCTTCGCCCCGCCCCCTGCTCCTCGCCCTCGTGCGCGCAGTCGTCTGTCTTCCTGCGCACGCCAGATACTGTTTGCCTCGCGCGCAGTCCGCGAGGTACCTCACACGTAGACGTCACCGGCTCCTCGCGCTTCCATCCTCGTCGGAAGGAAATAAAGAAGGAAGGAAGAAATAGAGGAATGAGATGTGTCACCGGCGTCCTCGCCGAGTTCCTGTTGTAAGCCGGGAATGACGGACCGTGTTTGACCGACACCCCGGAGATGGCACCGGGCGCACCAGATGCCGCGGAGCTGACGTTAGCGACGCAAGGCGAACGAAGATTCCGCCTTCAGAATGACTGCTAACAAAGGCGCCCGTATCCACGCGCAGCGCTCGTGAACCTCGTCACCGGACTCAAGCGTCATCATGCCGGTTCGGCGGGGTCACGTCGCGCCGCAGAACACGTTTTTGGGGATTATTATCCGCAAATTCGAGGGGCAAAGTAAGTCTCGCGCCTGTGACAACAGCGTCCACGCGCCGCGTTAATTCCGTTGCGTACACGGCTGCTCGTGGTGCGAACTGCGCGTGACCTCTAACGGGGGAAAAACTTGCCGCAGACTGGCGTCACAACTTTAGTACCTTTATTTTGGAATGCATGTTATTGTTATTATCTTTTACCGTTTAGTTTTATATGTATTTATTCTACTAGAAAGTGATTAAGTTTTGTTTTGTTTATTTGGTATAGTTTAAAACATAAAGTAATAATTTAAGTTCGTGCAAATTTATATGAAAGCGTCAGCTGCCTTTATGTTTGGACTGAGTTGATTTAATTCTTGATTCCATTCCAAATTTACCACATGCTTGCCCCAAACATCATATTTTTAATGTCTAATGCCTAAGTTTCCATTTAAATTATTGGTCTATTTTTAATGTTCACAACAGTTGACTTATCACTAACATTTTTAAAGTGTAATAACTAAAGATCTCCAAAAATATAGTTTATATACAAGTCTCTATGAAAGAGCTAACACTGTTTTATCCTTAGAGCAGAATGTTTTACCTAAATTCCAGATTCCTTAAAACTCTAACATATTCTTTTTACAGACCGTACGTTTAAACTTTATTGACTAAAATGTTTTTAAAAATGTTTAAGTTTATATGAAATCGTCAACCGTGATTTTCTGAGCCATAATGAATTATTTTATTTAACAGCTGACTGATTACTTACTGTAGTTTTGTTTTGATATAACAAATTTTACAGATGAGTCGGTATTAGATGATGCTGTCCCAATGATTATGTTACAATGATTGTAAGACATAAGACTTAAGTATTTATAAGTGTGTGGGCAGGTTTTTAGGTGTTTGTTAGGTTGGTCCCCCAAGAAGTAGAAAACCTTGAGATTGTTGCATTTTTGTATGTGTGGCCCAATCATACTAAGAAACAATGCTTTTAATGAAAGTTCCAGTAAAAGAGGAAAAGATTTGCTCTCGTATACTGAGGTTAAGGTTAGGGTTCAAGTTAGTTGTAGTATTATTTACATCTAGTCATTCTAGGAGTCAAAGGAAAGACTTTGCAAAGAAAAGACTGTGTTCACTAAAAAGTGCTATCAGTTTTTTTTAACGTCCTTTAATATATTTGCAAAATATTTGCATTATGTTTGTGATTGTTGGCCAGTAAATTCATCAAGGACAAGAAAGATGCAGAAGCTGGTTTTAGAGATGCTGCTGAGATCATTACATGATCAGTCCTGGCTGAGCTTCTCTTCACACTGATATTTTGGTAAAGGGCCAAAATTTTGGCTTAACGAATATTGTGATCCAAGTGTGATATAATATAGAGGTTCGTCCAATAAGGTAGTGATGTGTTTAAATACCCACCAGTTCTTGTTCTTTTTATGAAGCTTAGATGCTTTAACGTGACTAAGAAACATTTTAAGAACGTTAAAATGATCAGATGTATTTATCATGGTTTGTGTCATATTTAAAGTTTTAATTCAAGGTGTACACGGTAAGCAATCAGTGGACTTGCATGGAAATTGTAATTGAAGTTTGTAATGATTTTGATATTAATTTAAAGTCGTATCATCCAGCTGTAGTGCAGATTTCTTCATTTCCAATGCCTGTATGAACAAAATTGATGTATCTTACCTGTCTAATTTACTCTGAATTTTCCCTGCAATCTATTTGGGATGCAGGACTCCGCATGGTTGGTCCCAGTAACATAAATTAATCTTGCCTCCATCCACAGATAAGAAGTTTGTGATAGCCAACGCTCGTGTGCAGAACTGCGCCATCATCTTCTGTAACGACGCCTTCTGTGAGATGACGGGCTTCTCGCGGCCGGACATCATCCAGAAGCCGTGCACCTGTGACTTCCTGCATGGGGAGCTGACCAAACGCCATGCCATCGCCCAGATCGCGCAGGCCCTGCTGGGATCTGAGGAGCGCAAGGTGGAGATCACCTACCATCGCAAGGACGGTCAGTGGAAGTGTGTGTGTGCGTTCAGACGAAGTATGTGAGCGATTATGTGCTTTATGCGTGTATAATGCTATTTCTTTGCTTGGTATGTACAATGTATATCAACAG
Organism: Distichodus sexfasciatus; assembly: GCA_032718565.1. Classification (NCBI taxonomy): domain Eukaryota; kingdom Metazoa; phylum Chordata; class Actinopteri; order Characiformes; family Distichodontidae; genus Distichodus; species Distichodus sexfasciatus. Next base: position 421,082 of record JAVGVS010000077.1, read on the forward strand.
ACTGGCCAGATAACCAAACCAGTAATAGTGCCTCAAGGTAAAGGTTTAAGATAATCATGATATTTGAAGTCTAATGTACTGCGACTTTTATTGAGACAAATGCTACTGCTGTGTTAAAAATATAGAAAGTGTGGAGGCCTGACACGGTATGATGCATCTTTTCTAAGATATAGAAGCAGTATGATGAGCATAAACATAATAGATTACATATATAATATTTCATGATCTGTTAAGAGAATGAATTTGGGCTGGTGGGACCTAGTAGATGTGGCTTAACTGGGGTCTGGTCTGTTTTGATAACTTACAATATCTAGCATTTTTATGCAGGTTCTGTGCAGTTTTTGATGAAGGCAGCTGCATGCACATTATCCTCTCAGTGTCACAGCTCTGTATATTATCCACACATTTCTATTAGATTTTTGTCCTGTGAACATAAGTATTTAGATTTGATGAGAGTTTGATGGTTGTAGGTTTGTTTCTCTGAAGCATAAATGTGAGACGGGCTGAGAATAATTGACCTCTCTATCAGGCATGTTGTGTGTGTATGTGTGTGTGAGAGAGCGAGACTGTGTGTGTATATGTGCACTTGGGTACATGCTCCTGGAAAAAAAACAATTCTCTCTGACATTTTCACCAAGTGTGGTGGAGGAAAAAAGCAAGGCAGAAAGACAAAGATAGAAAGAGTGACAGAGAGACAAGCAGAGAGGGGGAAGGGAGAGAACAGGAAGGAGGGGGAGAGAGAGAGAGAGATTTAAACAGACAGACAAAGGTGGGGGTCGAGAAGAAGTGAGGGAATAAATGAATAAATAAATGAATGAGTCAGTTAACGTATGACGTTATGTGTCGGTTATTGTGTTATGGTACAATAAGAGTGAATGTGCATGCATGTGTGGGTGTGAGTGTGTGTGTGTGTGTGTACGGGGGTATCTAAGGCTCTGCTGCTGTTGTGATACCTTGTGTGTTCCGGGCTGGTTTGACAGCAGCACACAGGGGAAAAGTTTAAAGCCGTGATATTGGAGTCGACCTCGTACAGCTACACGCTTGTGACAAACAAGCAGAGATATAGAGGGTTGCATAAGAAAAAAACATAATAATAATCAGATGGCACACAGAGCTGGCACAGAGTGTAGCAGGATACAAATGTGTGTGTGTGTGTGTGTGTGTGTGTGTGTGCACACCTACTGTATATGTGTGTGTTAATCAAACAAATATCAAATCTAATTTATCACATCGCTTAATACAAATGTACAAATTAATGAATTTATTTGTGAATTCCATCACAGTAAACTGTGTTTAGATGAGAAAAAGATATAAAATAACATAAAATAAAAATATAAACTACTTTCAGTAGAGGTTATCAGGGCTGCAACGATTAGTTGACAGAATAAATGGCATTGATGGCAAGTTGGCCAATGCAGAATTTTAGTGTCGACGCACCGCATTATTTTTCTTCTCATTATCTCGAGATCACAAGTTATTTTGTCATGTTATGTCCAGTGTTGGGAAGGTAACTTTTAAAATGGATTCCACTACAGATCACAGAATACATGCCCCAAAATGTAGTTTGTAACGTATTCCGTTAAGTTACTCAATGTGAGTAACGTATTCTGAATACTTTGGATTACTTAATATATTGTCATGCTTTTTACAACTACATGAATGTAGCAATCACGTCCTGCAAATTCTTGTTTGTTTTTCTCTACCAATTGGCTGTTAAGCCCAAATCTCCCTGAATAGACAATATATTTACTGTAGAGGAGCAAACACTAAATTTCCGAGTAAGAAATGCATTCCTGCCCGGGCACTGCTGGCTCTGTTGTGCTGGCTCCGGGTCCATTGTGTAACTGACGCCACCAACATTAACAGGACGCTTACATTAGAGCCTCTTATTGCGTGTTTTGTTTGGGTTTCCGGCAATGCGTGGAATTACCAAAATTAGAGAGAGGATAGCCTAACATATGAAACAGGAATAGACCGCCGTGTAATCCATTTATTTCAACAAGGTATGTATTCTAATTATCACCTATTTAAACGGTAACTGTAACGGAATACAGTTACTCATATTTTGTATTCTAAATACGTAACGCCGGTACATGTATTCCGTTACTCCCCAACACTGGTTATGTCTCGATATAACGATCATTTTCTTGAGAACTTATTTTCATCCATGATCTCACGACAGGTTTAGCATCTTGGCAGTACACCATTATTGTCATGGATGAATGTGTCTGATTTTACTTTGATCATATACTCTTACGAAAATAGTCGGTTTAGCAGTATGCCAGTCAGGGCTGAACAATTATCATATCAGTTTCTGCCACTCGAGACTAAGGCTCAGATATTTGCAGGTTTACAGTTGGGGAAATGTTGACATGTAGACTAGGGCTGCAACAAATGACTATTTTTGTAATCGGGTTCAGCGTGTTCCAGAACGAACTATGAAAAAAACGATGGGAAAATCTCAATAAATGGCTGTATTGTGAGTGGAGCGCTGGTTGTTGTGGTTATTTACCAGCTAAAATATGCGTTTTGTATGTAATAAAGGGGATGTTTTGACGAAAACAGAGCGTTTTAGCGAGTAATGGCGCTTACAAACCGTGCGTGTTTACATCGCAAAAAATGTCATTTATGTGTTTTTATGCATTTACTTCTGTTTTTGTGCATGGAATATCTCACAAATACGTTCACATACAGAGGCATCTATTCTCGCCTTGATCGTGCCACTGAAAATATTGTGCGTCATTAATAAGCGTCTGTGTGAAACACAAGCGGCGTATGCTGTAGCAATTTAAATGACTTAAACGAAGCTTCGATTATAGAAAAATTGCCTCGACCATTTTTTGTAATCAAATTATTCGAGTTATTCGAATAATCGTTTCAGCTGTAATGTAGACTCTGTAAAGCAGAGATGTAGTTTCATGGCAGGTTATGGGTGCGCATATTAAAAACAGCACCTTAGAGGCTTGATGTCTACTCTGGAAAAGCTAGTGCATTGCGTTGGCACTTTGTAGATTGTTTATTTTTGATGACTGGCTGCTTCTTGTTTTAGCCAACTGGCTATAATGTGAGTATGGTTATTTTTGTTATTTTGCCTGTTGGAAAACAAGATCTCATCGATTATTCGTGCAAAGAGAATTATATTTCAGTTATGTTACCTACTGAGCAAGGTGCAACAGTAAATGAGTTATTACAGGAGTAGGCTACCGTGTCTTTTCTTCTTTCCTAATTTTTGCTCCTGTTAATATTAGCATACATCCTGAATTGCAATGTTAGCTACTTAGTCTTAGTCTGGATCTGTAATACAGCTGTAAGATATTTAATCAGGTAAAAGAATTATTTGGCATTAGCCAGCACACTCAGTGGCAATCTTGAACAAAACTCCTTTTTGTATTCTGATTATACAAACTGCTCTCATGCTTTCGAAGTCTTGTATTTTTGGAAGCATTTACCCTAAATCAGACTCTGTCACAGCTGCTGTGATTTTTCAAAAATTACCACGTTGAACAGAGCCAAGAAAAAATGCATGTTTTTTGCATGAAACTTTAATGTAGGGACATTGAAGAAATATTTACTAAAATTCTTAGATTGAGAGTTAGTTTTAAAAGATACACCGGTTTGGAACGCAAACTGGAATTGTTCCATTCTGAACTTTCACACCTGCTGTACTTAATGGATGTCCATCATTATCGGGGATGTCGTCTGACACAGTGAAGGCTGGAGGTCAGGACTCTGCATTTGCTCCCCGTGCCAGCTGTAGTGCCAGTGCCAAACCTTGCGCTTGTGATTCAGCGCTTTAATGAATGAACGGCTGCCTTAATCTGATGTGCAGAGGAGCCCAGGGATGATGAATGAGAGGAGGATGTGTCTCGTCTATTCTAATCTGAGATTTTATTATTCTTGCCTTCAGGCTGTGTTCCACATATCAGTATGCCAATATATTGCAGTGTATTTATGGCTGTTTCCATATTTGTCATTTCCACATAAATTACACAGCTTACATTTATACATATACATGCTTGTACAAACTAAGAATTTGCATGCAGCTATGTCAGCGCAACTGACATTTTTGAATATTGAAATATGAATCAGGGAATTATTGCTCATTCATCTAAAATGATGCACATATACATAAAAATAATTTACTGAGCTTGAAAAATATCAAAGAAAATATGGTTTAAATGAGAGATTGCTTCCCAGGCTCTCAACTGGAGTTACACATTATTTCTCACAATGTAAAGTGGACCTTGGACTGAGCCCTGCGGCACTTGGCACTCTTTTTATTAAACCCAGCTTTGCTTTGTGTTGCTGTGTGGTTATAAAGGGCATATTATGATGCATGTGTTGCACTGTGGTAGTTGTGATGTAGTGAATTCACCAGTATCCAGCCTAAAAATGCCAGTATTTATGGCAGTTGCTGAATTCTTATTCCTTAAATGTGTAATGTTTTTGGTTATTTTTAAGAGATAACCCATGGACATCACTAAAGCAAGGTAGAAGAGGTTTTACTCCATTAGCAAAAGGGAAATTGTAATTTCATTTTATGTATGCTGCTACATACTGTATACTGTATACTATTGTAAACTATTTAGAAATAAAATAACACATTACAACCTAGTGTATTTGGGCAAACAGTTTAGGTTTCCACAACACAATCGCTTCACAATCTCCCAGGTGGAGCTACACATTACTTTTATTAGAATGTCCTGTGGACCCAGGACTGAGCCCTGAGGCACTCGATTCGACTCTGTCTGATCGTTTTACTAAACCCAGTTTTGCTTTGTGTGTATCTGTGAGTGTGGAAAAAAGCTTCCTGCCTTATAAACAACACCTTTTCAGGTTTCACTAGAAAAATACTAATGCTCCCAGGGTTGACTTTTTTTTTTTCGTTTGCAAAGACACAAAATGCACGGCGGTGCGTAAAGGGTACGCACGGCTTTCAGTTCGCAATGAAAATGTTAAAGACGGTCAACTGTCTGTAATCATAACTGTCAAAAGGCAGAGGGAAAAGGTTTTCTTGAGGCTCTGGCAATGCAGCTGTGCCTCAAAAGACATGCAAGATAGAAACTGGAGGAATGATGATTTCAAACAGGATTTGATTATATACTGTACCTTGCTGTTAAATCACGTATTTAATTGCTCTATTTGAAAAGAATGATTCAGTCAAGATGGTTGGTGTGAAGCGAGTGTTTCTGTATAGAAAATGAAAATAAAATAACAGTACTTTAAAGTGTGAACCTTTCCTGGACTTTATCCAAGATGCCATAAATCTGAGTTTATGATGTTGTATCAGACAAACATCTCTGGTAAATTAATCATGAAAATGAGAATTTAAGAGTTTCCTTTTGGTATTAAGCAGCTAAAATGTTGTAACATGAGGTCTTTGATGTCATTTGCTTTACTGGATGTTGCACCGGTTTGGAATGTAGGTAGAGGATTCCGTGTGATTGACGTTTGTGTGTGTTTGTGTGTTTGAAGGGGGTATTTATTGTTTTGTCACACTTCGTCACACTTCTCTTGCAAGCCTTACATTTGTCTACTTCCATCTTTTCTTTGTAATTTCATCTATCCTTCTGATATTGCACTACACATACACACCTTAGTTTGTATGTTGCTCCACAGATCGCTGCTTTATTTAGCATTTATATTACTGTGGTGCTTGATAACACACTATATCACAATAGTCCTTTCTGTCTGTCTAAACCAGCAGCTCTATTCGCTGCCATCCTGCGGTTCCGCAATGTGATTACCTTTCATTAGGAGCATTTCCACCTCCAGCTATTTATGGCATAGCTTTGCTTTGCGCTGAGGCAGGAGAAAATGTTACCCTGAATACTGCCTGTCCCGCTAAATAAAAGAATTATGAATTATGCTCTTGTCCCCACATTGAATTACATGCAGCTCTGTTACTGAGCTGACGCTGATAAGATGAAATCCTTTCCTCCCTCCCTTCCTCCCTCTTCTTTGGTTCTCTCATTTTAAATCCGTCACGCATCTTCTCGTTAGGGTATTGCCTCGAATTGTTCCAGATTTGTTGTTGTTTTTCATTTGACCTTGGAGTATCTGGTGTTGGCGCTAGCTTTCACACATTTCAAGCTGCTCAAAAGTTGGGGATTGAAAAGCAGACAGCAGAAGCTCAGAATTACCTTGGAGAGTCGTTCCTGGAAGTATAACAAGGACGGAGTGAGAGAAATGATCTTGTGGGCTTATGTGGTTCTAGTACAGGGCTTAAGACATGGTGAATAGAGCTGAGTATCAGCACAATACGTTGAAGCTTTCATTTTGATTTCCCAGTGTATTGTGATATATAATAGCTTAATAGTTGAGCATATTTACAGTACAAATATACAGTGGAAACTATGAGGCCAAAAACACAAATCAAAAAGCCCAAAAACAAAATCAAGGTGAAATGTTATATTATTTGTGATATTGTATTAACTTCATATCACCAAGCTCTAGCCAGAGGTGTTTCGTGTGTGAATTTATGCTGGTCTACAATGGCGTATGATGATCTGTTTTCATGATTAATCAGCTTTATTCGTCAGGACATACAGGCATCAATCATCTCACTGTTCTGGAGCCTGTTAGTGGGTCTGTCTATGTTGTATCTAAACAGGTGTGGTGACGAGTGTGTACATTGCTTACAAACTCAAGCAGCTGTGTGTGTTCGTGTGTGTGTGTGTGTGTGTTTCTTTGTGTTTGTGTGTGTGTGGATGGATGGATGGGCACATATCAGAACTGTTTCTATTACAATGCCCAGAAATGTCTGAATATATTAGAATTAAATTAACATAGACAAAGACAGATGATTATGGAGTGAGTGAGTGAATGATTTTGTCATTGTGAGCACAGCACAGTGCATGAAATGTGACCTTGTGCATTTGATCCACCTGTGAAGGAGCCTGCCTTGTAAATATTTGTGCCAGTATTATTGCCAGTAGTAGGATTACGATATGAACTAATTGGCAGTTACATTTGTGACCCGATCTGCCGTAATGAGTCGGAAGTCTGCGTTCTATTTATTTAGATACGGGCCGATTATGTTGACAAACATCAAAAATATCGATTTTTCTTTTTTGGTCTTATATGAAAGAAAAGGTCTTCAAAATTAATCTGGTGTCCAAAAAAGAAAAATCGCTATTTTTGTGATGTTTTTCAACATAATCGGCCCGTATCTAAATTAATAGAACGCCGACTTCCGTCTCATTACGGCAGATCGGGTCACATTTGTATCTGCATTTACCACAAATTACAAAAAAATAGAGCAGTCTGTTATTGTTGTCATATTGTAGATAATGTAACAATGTAGCACCTGGTTATGGTTTGTCATTTTTTTCTGGCTTGGTGAGTATATTTTTGGAAACAAGGATCAGTCTACGTTAGAAAAAATGCTTGTTTTTTAAAAAGATATTTAAAACAAAAAGTGAAAAGATTTGTGATAATTGGGTTACTGTACTGAACTAAATGGAAGGAGTTTACAAAATTGTGTGTCTGTATGTGTTTCTGAGTGTCTCAAGGGATTTTGCTAGGTCATACCCATACATGCCTAAATCAAAATCAATAATTCATTATTTTTTATCTCACTTTCTCTTAGTAGTTATTCAGTGTAGGGGTGCAACGATTATTCGACATTGTCGACAAAAATCGACAATAAAAATAGTCGCTGACGAATTTGATTGTCGATAATTGTCGCCAGACGTCTTTTTAAACGGAGTGAAACGTTTTCCTTCCTTTCTACCTGTGCAATACTACCGCTTTCCAATAGAGTGCACCTATACACCACACTCTGGTGAGATTCGCTCTTGTGCAACAGCGTTCAGTTACAGGTAGAAGAATGGCCCTATGGCGTCACATCAACGCCAAAACTAAAGGCGCGCAAAATGGCTTGTCGCAAAAATTTCGCGGGCGTAAATTTCAAAGTCGCAAGCGCAGATGTGAAACTCGAGAGCACAAAATTAAGAATCGAGTGCGCGGTTGTGATATTGCGCGCAAACTGTGTTTTTCCTCTCTCAAATGTCTTTTTCCTCTTAATGTGTTAAATGTCCTCGCGCACAAAGTAGATTGCAGACGAGCGGCTTTTTTTGCTCGAGTGAGATTTCTACGCGCGTGGTTTGAAAGGGGCGGGGTATTGGCAGTTTCTGCCTGCGAATCCTATTGGCCGATGGCTCCTGGTTTTGTGATTGGCTTAAGAAAGTTCCTACAGAAAAACCAAAGATGACAGAGGAAGAGGAACCGCGACAGGTCGGTTAAACGCAAGTTATAGTTTATCGACCTTATAATTATAATTTAATAGTTAGGTCTTATACGTTTAATAAGCACGCAAAACGGTAAAGTAACCAACGCCTTTGTCACTCACTCATAAATGTTATAATGGTATGTTACCATTTTCTCAGTACCATCACAAAACCAGGAGCCATCGTAAGGCCAGATAAGGCAAAGAAGAAACTTATTTATTAAAATGTTTTTGAGTGAAGTATCTTTCTTGTCTTTATTATTTACCACAAAATTTAAATAACCTCATGCTAAATGTTAAAGCTAGTAGCTAAATCGGAGCCATTTTATAATTGTGAAATTTATAATCCGATTAGTCGACTAGTCGTTTTAATAGTCGATGACTAGTCGACTCTCAAAATAATCGTTAGTTGCAGCCCTAATTCAGTGTTACACCCACACTGGCTTTTTTCATGTCTGCTCATTTGTGAGTGTCGTACTTTCTACTGTACTAAATTTCAATTAGTCTTTGTAGAAACTGGACTTATGTGAATTCAAAACACTAAATCTCTTAGTAATTGCTTGTATTTTTTATTAGGGCTGCTTGCTAATGCTGCTGTAATGTTGTAATAAAACCAAATAGTGCTGAATAACAATATCTGAATGATTTTGATGTTGCATAGAATGTTGTGCCTTTGTGAGTAGGGCTGTGCAATGTGTTTTTATAGAGAGAGAGAGAGAGAGAGAGAGAGTATCTCCAATGGCAAAATGATAATGTTGATCGTCTGTTTTGCTCTGCTGCAAAAATACATTCTTTACTGCAAATTTTTTTAATCATTTGGATGACAGTTTGCACACCACCGTATTGATGCGGGCAGAAATGCAATGATGGGTAAAATCAGGTTTTGTGAAACAAAAGCGGAAAAACCCGGAACATTTTGTAAACATTCTGACAACTTTCTCTACCTACAAGCCACTTTGGCTCCTGCAACAGGGACATTAACTGAAACAATGCAGATAAGTGATGAAAATTTCTAAAATGCTCATTTTCTTGATTTCTTGTGCTGAATTACCAATACATATTTTAGAGAAATCACAATGCATCAATTCATTTTTACGAGCATAATCCATTCCGGGACCATGCTCACAACCCAAAATGCTCGTAACTCAAATTTCCCATTATAAATAAAGGAAATTCACATGTTGCGTTCCATACCCGCATAAATACACATATAAAATCATTTTTAATGGTAATTATTCCTCAACGATTGACGCATGATTGACACACGGCAAATTGCAGAGCGTAGCATAGATGCGAGCTCACATCCCATTGTTATCAAGGCGAGAGAATAGAACCATCGTCTCATTTGGCGTAAAAAGTGCTATCCGTGTCACGGAAGCATCACGTGATGCTCGTTAGCCAAGGTGTATGCTCGTATCCTCATACATTACGAACGAACGTGCCCGTAACCCAAACTTTACTCATATCCCTCGTATCCCATCGCTCGTAACCTAAGTTAAATTTTATTTAAAATGTTTGCTTGTAAGCCAAAATACTTGTAAGTCAGGTTGCTCGTAACCCAAGGTATCACTGTATATTGTTATCAATGTGACAGCCGTCTCCGTGGTGACGCCTACTGGCATAATGCTTTTCTCTGCAACAGCGACTCAGACTTCACTGAAAAAATCTAAACAGATTTATATTTTAAAATCGCAGCTTCTTAATGAAACACTGACACTGAAAACTGAACTGAGGTTGGGTGTGTGCATCACTAGTAGCGTAACCCAATAAGTGCTAATCAGAAGCGGCGCAAAATGAGCTTTATCTGGGCCCAGCGGGCAGTGCCACTAACCAGCGGAGTCTGCAGTGTGTATGTATGTGTGTTAACTGGTGAGTCAGAAAGGAAAGTATTTATAGCTCGGCTGTGGCTCTTGGCAGGTGTAAAGTTGAAAAGCTCTCTAGCACGATTCCTCCCTCCTGTTCGTGGTACGATGCTAACGCAGTTGCGCTAACACGTGAAGCCACAGCGCTAACGCGGCTCACGCTAGCGACAATCCTTCATGAACTGCCTCCCTTCCGCCCTCCATTCTACCTCTCACTCCCTTCTTCCATCACACTATCAAAGGGATATTCCCACTCATCACGCCTCTCTCCTCCCTTCTACGTTTGTCCCGCGCCGCTTCTTTTTGTCCTGTCCTCGTTCATCCTGCTCCCCGCCTCCCTTTTTTCTTGCACCTCTCATCCTGTCTTCTCATCCCTTCTGCTTCTCTCATTCCTCTTCTCTTTTTCCTGTAATCTATATCACTCCACTCATCTCCTCATCCGTTCTGCATCTCTCCTCTTGCTCCTCTCATCCCCCTTCTCATCTATTTAGCTTCTTTTATCCTGTCTCCTCATCCATACTGCCCCTCTTCTCCCCCTTCTCCCCCTCCTCTTCTCTCATCTTCTCCTCTTATCTGTCCCGCTCCTTTCATCCGTCTTTTCTCGCTGCTCTCCTCTTTCTTCTCTTATCCAAGTTTCTCATCTGTCCCATTCTTGTTCACCTGATTTTAGAGATGGGAATCGATAAGAAATTATTGATGTCAATGCCATTCTCACTTCTTCTTATCGATCCGATTCCTTATCGATTCCATTATCGATTCCTAAACAGTGTAAAATAAATAGTTTTTTTAACTGATCATAATTTTGTGGACAGGTAATAAGACCTGGTTAGCTACATATTTACATTAAAAAAGGTCATCATAGGCCATTTTTTTTAGCTTCGAAAGCAGCTGTTTTATTAGATGTCACAGCTCGGTGGCACTCGTCTACCCTCGTCGCATTGAACTTCGCTGCCTGGACCGCGAGTGTGAATGAGGTTTGTCTTTCCGGAGCTGACGCTCTCGCTGCCTCAGAGGAGCTATCATTGTTACCCTGTCTGTCATCTAAAAAGGATGAAACAAATGTACAACATAAATCGTTTATATTTCAGAAAATTACCTGTAGGGTTAAGGCATTGTAGTTAAAGTTACCCTCGTCTATGGAAACCACGGAGCTTGCCCTCGAGCGCTGAGAATCGAACACGTGGCATTCTTGAATTTTAATGCTGTGTTGAGACCTTAAATGTTTTAACATGTTGCTGGTGTTACCACCCTTGCGAGTTAAAATGGCACTACACTGGTTACAAAGAACGCAACTGTGATTTTTTTTTGGGTAAAATGCAACCACGCCTTGGACCGTTTCTCCGCTCCATGATAATTCGAGTTGCGGAGTGTGACGTCATCGCGCGCAGCGCATGAAAAAGTTCAAAAGAATCATTAGAGGAACCAATAATGTCGGAGGTAAACAGTTCCGGTGCTTCGCAAAATTAAAACCGGTTCTAAATCGGTTTCGACTCCCACCCCTACCTGATATTTTTCTCCTCCCTCTTATTTTCAGTTTCCTGTCATCCAGTCCTCCCTCTCGATGTATTCAGCTCCTCGTTTTGCTCTCCTCCCACTTTCTCTCTCTCTCTATTTTTAAGTATTTCATCTGTATTTCAACTGTATTTGTTTTTCAATCTGTTATTTGTTGTTAATGTCTGTGTTCTATTGTTCTTGCCCTACTGAACAACAGGCTTGATATCATTGGCAGTGTGTTGTAATCACATGCCACTGCAGACATCAAGATGTCAGAATCTTTTAAGCACTTGTCCTTATTCTTATTAATGCACAATTTGACGTTCAGTTTGTATTGGTATGTAGTATTTGTAGTTTGCATTTGATTCATGTGACATGTGCGCATGTCTTTATATTGCTTGATTACACTATTTTACTTAAAATGGTGTTTTTTGACTAAATAAATGTGACCATTGACTTTTAAATAACATCTGCATATCACGTTGTGTCGACTTAACAGACCTAATCCATTTCAGGGAAGTTGATATCATCCAGTGTAATTTGGCTAGTACTACTACAATGGGATATGATGCAATTTCAGTTTCGTCTTCAAATTAAGTATAATTGAAATCAGTTACATATTTCCCATTCTTTAGACAGTTGTTGGAGGTGTTAGCTGTTTTGTCAGATGACTTTGGGACCCGTCAGTACCCGTCATGTCAGTCCTCAACAGCACACAAAAGTTAAGGCAGTCTTTTTTTTGGTCTCGGTCTTGGTCTCGTCTCGACTTTGTCTTGGTCTTGACTCGGTCTGTCTTGGTCTTAGTTTTGGTCTTGTCTTGATCTCGATACCCTCTGGTCTTGGTAGTGTCTTGGTCTTGGTTTAGGCAGTCTTGACTACAAGTCTAGTAACTTGCCCAATACTGTGTTGTATCTAGATAGGTGCATAGTTAGACAGGTAAATAAAGATTCCACTGCTGTCAAATCCAATCAGGGCTTTGTGTGCAGAACAGTGGTTGGATAAAAAAAGAAAAGCTAACTGACAGTAAAACTAATGCGACAGGACAGATAAAACAGAACTGGACAAACTGCCTCTCTCAGTCTTCACCAGTCTCTCTCTGTCTGACAGGTATCGATTAGCCCACTCTCGGGACTGAGCAGGAGGTCAGAGTTAGAGCTGGACATCAACACACAATCAAGAATTCCATCTAGTTACCGTTCAAATTGCTACCCTTCTGATGTTCATTCAATTCCATTTGTATTGCGTCAATTTCCGCCAGTGATAGATGCTAACTTGGCAACTTGTAATTTCCATTGGTGTCCTGGCATAAATTAGCATTAGTTGGCAGATATTTGCTTTAGTCAGAGACCTAGCGACTTAAGTTTTTGCTTGTTCTAGATGTTTACTTTAAAAAAAAAACAACATACTACTAGCTACTAACCAACTTTTAATGTATGCTAATTTACACTAGCTCTTGATGTTCTTATGACATCATTGAATGTTGTTCTCCTGGCAATTTATTGTTGCCCCTACTAATTATTATTTACTGGCAAATTTTTTTTGGCTAGTTAGCAGCCAAACCAAGGAAGCTTGACTTGTTCTAGAGGTTTTCTCAAAAAAATCTGCAAATTTTCACCACTAACCTTTGTGTAAATTCTATTAGTGATGGCTCATTTTTCCACTAGCACTTGGTGCTAACATGAACAATTGCAGTTTCCATAGGATATTAGCCTCAGTTAGTAAATATTAGCTTTAGTCGTAGGCCTAACAATGTATATACATTTTCTAAAATAAATATACAAATTTCCATTACAAGGTTGCTAACTAATGCTTTTTCCACTAGCTGATGCTAATTTAGCTAGTGCTCAACGCTAACATGACACGCAATCTCCATAGGTCTACTAGAGGAGATAGTAATAGTGGATCTTAGTTTTTGTTTGCCGTCTTGGATTCTGAACTCGGGGTCCTCTCTGCTGCTCCGAGATATTTGGTTGAGTGACCAAGAAACGGCGGTGCTGATATCGTCACTTCCGACTTCATCCTTTGGAAAAACAACTCGGAAACCGAGCACCTACAGCAAATGGAACGCACTATAATTTTCGTTAGCACTTGATGCTAACATGAAAAATTTCTTTTTCAGTCTTAAATTAGCATTAGTTAACTGAAATTTACTTTAGTCAGTGACTTGGCAGCAGAAGTTTGAGCGTTTTAGAGGTCTTCAAAAAGCATATTGTAAAATATGATGTGTGTACAGCCCTGTTCTAACACAAAGTTAATTTTAAAAAATGCACACACACATACATATGAATGGATGCACATGTGGTTTGAAGTCTTTGATCATTTTCAGAAACAGCAGTTAGAGCTGCCTCATTACCGATGGTGTGACATGTTGAGTGTGTGTCCTGTCTCTTTGTTGTACACTATTTCTGTTCTGTCACACAACTGCAGTCCCTAGAGAACTTTCACTCACATTTATGTGAATTTTTATATATTTATTTATTGCATGTTCAAAAGACAGACAGGCTGAGATCGGGTATAATGAAGTATGAACCTCAGCTATTTCTGGCATTAATTATTTTTTTTAAATAGTTATATTAACAGTAGGTGCCTATTTTGATGTTGATTTATTTTTAAGTATATTTGCCTGTGTTCTAATTTGGAAGACAAAACACAATAAAGTGAAAAGTGACAATGTAATTTTAAATTTCACACATCCGTACATTAGCTTGTGTGATAGGGCTGTAAATCACAGGTTCCATCACAATGCAATATTATATTGATTAAATGTACGGCAATATAAATGTTTCTCTATTTCTGTAGTTATAACAAAATCTGATACAGTACGATTTCGCATCAAATCACAAAAATCCACTAAAAGTATATTTGACCTTTTTGTTCCTGAAACCAACCACACATTTCAGTAAAAAAATTAAATCTTTTCGATTGTATTTTTTAACAGTAATCTTGGGGGCAGCTGGTAGCGTAACAGGGCGTTTGCCCCGCGATCAGAAGGTTGTTCGAATCCCATACCAGTTAAGGTACGCATGAGCAAGGCACCGTCCCAAGCACTGTTGCCTGGGCGCTGCCCATGTAAGCTGTCAACTGCTCCTTCTGTGTGTGTGTGTGTGTGTGTGGTAACCATATGTATGTGTGGCTGTAAACCGTGTGGGTTACCCCGTCTTTAGAAGTCTCTGTGGACTTTGTATGTTTAATTATTGATAGTGGAAATAGAATCTAATGAAATTTCCGTCTTGACACTAGAACTAATTGCGATATGCCACATCTGTGTAGATGAAAGACCAACCGTGTGCCCATGCATGAAGGGCAACACAAACCACCATCCTCTTTTACTCCAAATATTCAACAGCCGCTGTGTTGTGTCACTTTATCTTCTTTTTTTTTTCTACCTTCAGCCTGTATTTTAAACAAAAATGAAAATAAGACTTTATAAGTCTTTTGGGAGTTAAATGGGATTGAAAATGTAGCATGGAAGTTTGTGATACCTGATTTTATTTGCCTTTATTGGGGGATTTTGACCTGTTTCGGGTTTGCCTTGACCTGAGTCTTGAAATCAGATCCACTTCTCACATTGCCAGGTTACAGACAGTGAAACTAAGGTCCGGCTCTCCTGTGACAGTAGGAGGGCCGAGAGGACACTGAACATAACCCTGAATATTCTAACACCCGGCTCCTTGTCGGCGTCAGAGAACTTTAGGTTGGATACCTGACGCTTGCATCACCTCCAGGAATAGTGGTGGTGGTCTAGTGGTAGAGTATTTGTCAAAGGAGAAAGAGGTTGTAGCTTCAAATCAGTTTTGAATCAGTTCCAAACTTTGAACCACTTTGCAATTGTTTTGATGTAACGGTACACCAAATTAGTAAGATACTGGCATGGCCTCTTCTTCTAATAATTATATTTCAAGGTAGAAAAATAGACAGTGGTGCAGATTGGTTATGTAAGAAATTCAAACTTATATTATGGTATTGATCAGACACTATTACACAGAGTGATTTTTCCTAATTACAGGGACAGTCTCCCTGGAGTAACTTTAAGGGGTTAGGGGCTCTGTTCCCTTTTAGGTTCAGAAGACTAGAACCCCACATCTTATGCTCCCCGATAGTGGGTTTCTGAGCAAAAATAGTTGCAGAATTTCTTTGGATCTCACCAACCACACATTTGGCCCATGTCATATTTCTTTATTAGCCAATAAAAAGGTTTGAATGTTTTAACCTTGTGCAGAAGCATTTGAGGCATCTCCCAGGGTGAATATTTTAGCATACTGAGTGCGCCGATAAAGGATTGCTTTGGATAGGACAGTAAATGGAGTGCAGCTTGCCTAATATTTCTCTGGAGATTTTCTTTTTCACCACACACACTTTTTGAGATTGTTTTCCATCACAGTAGAATCTCCATCATTTATGTTTTAACACTAATTTTTCTTTTCATTGATGAAAGAAACTTACAGCAATTATGGCTGTAACATGGCATGTAAGCCTCATGTTGCGTAAAAAACACACACACACAGACTCAAATCGTGGTCCTAAATCATCTTGATTAAGTTGTACAAGCTGGAAAATTCTGTTGTTAGCCACATAATGTGATGTATGAATAATTGATTGTAGCACCATTCATTATAGCAAGTGAGTGTGTGTGTGTGTAGTGTTTATATTTTGCATTCCATAAGCTATTTAATACACTTACACCAACACTGGCTCAGCATGAAATTTAAGTATTTAAAGCAATTATTCAGCCCCAGGAGCTAAGCTTTTAAGCTTCTCTCTACTCTGTACACACACTCACACAAACACACACAAGCTGTCACTAACACTCCACACACACACACACGCACACATCTATGCACACCACTAGGGATTCCCTGGACTGTTTCCTAACTGCCTTCCAGCTCAAATAACAAACCTAAACAATACACGCTGTGTGTGTGTGTATATGTGTGTGTGTGTGCGTGTCACCTTTCTATTGCAGCTCATAAGAGTTGTGCTCAAACACAGACATTAGTGTGTGTATTAATCTTGATCGCAGTAGCGGCGGTCGTTTAGGTGGAGAAATCGCAGGCCGACTTCACTGTCAACAACAAGCCTCACACTTCTCACTGAGAGAGGTGGAGAGAGTGATAGAGAGAGAGAAAGGGAGGGTAGAGAAGGAGAGATAAGCAGAGAGAGAAAGAGCAGGAGATTCGCCAAGAGAGTGAAAAGGACCGTACCAGAAAGACAGGAAGAGAAATTGGTAGAGCTGTGCGTTGAGAGAGAGAGAGAGAGAGAGAGAGAGAATAGATGAAAACAGAGAGATGGAGAAGGAGAGAGAAAGGAAGAGACAGAGAGATGTATGTAGAAAAAAGGGAGAAAGATAGGCAGAGATAGAGGTGAAAAGGAAAAAAGGAGAGAGTGGATGAGAGATAAGAAGAGTAAGGGAGAAAAATAGAGAAATATAGTGAGAAGGAGAGAAATGAGAGAAACAGAGTGATGGCATAAGGCAGAAATAGGCAGGGAGAAAGGGACACAGTGAGAGTAAGGGGGTAGAGAAAGACGAGTAAAAAGCTGTGCGGAAAGAGCGTGAGAGCTGTGCGGAAAGAGCGCGAGAGCTGTGCGGAAAGAATGTGAGCGATTGGAATAGGGATGAGAGAGAGATGAGAGAGAAAATGTAAACATTTTAACTTTTTAGCTTAACTTTTTTTCTTTATTCACTGGAGGAAGACACTGTTCACCCGAGTCAGATTCTTGCCAGTCAGCTGCAAATACACAGTATTCACACCTTCTCACTCTCTCTAGACATCTCTCTTCACAACATCTCTCTCTCTCTCGTTTCTTTTTGCTCCCTGCATAGTCACTCTCTCTCTTTCTCCCTCTCTCTGTTCTCTTCCTCTCTCTCTCTCCCCTTTTAAATTCTTTCACTCTTGTGTGTATTCATTTGTCTCCCTCAGTTAACCCATCTCCGTCTACCCCATCTCTTTCTTTCTTTTTTCAGTATTCGTACCTGCTCACCTTTTCACGCTTTATCTGTGTCTTTTCACCCCAACCCATCTCTCTCTCTTTCTTCTCTAATCTCTCTATACCCTCTATCTTTCCTTCCTTCCTTTCTTTCTTCCCACACTCTCTATCTTGGTCCTTTTCTCTTTCTTTCCCTGTCTCTCTAACCCTCATCTCTCTCTCCCTCAGCTTTCTTTGGTGGAGGTCCCTGAACGGTGTTTCCTCAAGGATGTGTGTTTGTTTGTTTGTGTGTTTGTGTGTGTGTGCGTGTGTGCGTGCGTGTGAGAGAGAGAGAGAGTGCTGACAGTGATATATTAGAAGGAGCGATGCTGCTTAACCTGCTACGTAACCGGCTCCCATCCACATCCATCACCGTCATCCAGAGAGAGAGAGACTGAGCCAAATTAGTGTGTTTCTGTATATATTAGTTTTTCAGCTACACCTCGTTTGTGTTTTGCTTCGTGTTGTTATTTGAGTGCTGCAGTGTTAATCTCATGCCTGGCTAATAATGCTGACGTGACAATCGTGCATGTACACACACACACAAACACTCACACACACGCATTATTCACATCTGTCAGAATCTGAACACGTGCCTGTACGGAAGCGTCGTTAACCTTTGTGTTACTGTCAGAGATGCATTGTGTACGCAAAGCACATAATTCTTGCACACGCTCGGGTTCGGCTTTCTCCAAACAGATGGTCTGCTGCGCGATGCAGGTGTGTGTGTGTGTGTGTGTGTGCATGTTTCTGTGTGCACATGTCACTGTTTATTAGATGATGATTTGTTCAAGCCTTGTGGGCTTGTCATTGCTGTGTGCGTGTGTGTGTGTGTGTGTGTGTACGTGACAAAAATAGCTGTTTGTCAGTGAAGCTCACAGCGCATTGGATGAGAGAGAACAGTCTGTTCTATATATAAACCACACGCCCAAAATCGTCCTCTCTCTCCTCTCTCACACACACACAAATACACACACACACACATTCTCCCCTGCCTGCTCTTGCAACATTTATACGTGTTCATTCGAGCAGGCTGCCTTTTAGTCAGATCTGGTTTTGTTTTTCTCGTTCTCTCTTTACCTTTCTCATTTCTTTCTTTTTCTCTTGTTCTATCGTTCTCTGTGACCAGCCGGTCAGTAGCAGAGTTGATCGCGTGTGGAGGTCAGGGGATTTCACACTGGAGAAGTGTTTATGCTTGTTATGTCTGTCTGTGAGTGAGTGAGTGAGTGTGTGAGAGAGAGAGAGAGAGAGAGAGAGAGAAAGAAAGAAAGAAAGAAAGAAAGAAACACAGAGATCCACTGAGGCAAGTACACAATAATAGATAGGAACAGACAGAGACAGAGCCAGAAAGAGAACAGAGTGAAAGAGACACAAAGAGTGGAATAGAGAGATACCCATGAGAGAGAGAGAGAGAGAGAGAGAGAGAGCAACAAAGACAGAAAGAAAACAGAGAGAGAGGAACAGGTGAGCAAGACACAGTGAGCAAACAACATTGGAAAGACAAAGGTGGAGGGAGTGAGAGAGAAAGTTATGTGATGTGATGAACAAGAACAACAAAGATAGACAGGAAATGTGCAGAGCAGAAAAAGAATGAGAGAGGGAGAGGTAGAGAAGACAAGGCGAGAGACCTAGAAAAAGGGAGACGGACAGAGGGAAAGAGATGGACAGACAGAGAAGTGAGAGAGAAAGACAAAACAGGCTGACCAAGAGAAAGAGATGAACATGGAGAGAGACACTGAGAGAAGGGAGTAAGGGAGAGAGAGACAGGGAGAAAGAGAGAGAGAATGATGAAAAGATAAAGACTTGGAGAGAGACATGTCCAAATGGAGAGCGGAAATGAGGAAATGACGAAAGAGAAAGAAAGACACAAAGAGAGAATAATGGAAAGACAAAGACAAAAAGACGGACAGTGAGAGAGAAAGAGAGAGCTGATCAGTCGTGTTGGAGACTCGTTGTTTCCCTCAAGGGCCAGCTTAGCCTTTAGTTGCCATGGTTACCTTGTCATAGACTCTGGAGACAGGCCGTAGCTGTCAAACACACACACGCACACTTTGTAAAGTTGGCAACAAAAGTTCTGTACTCCAAGGAGCTGTCCAGGTGAATTCTCTGACAAATCACACAGTTCCTTTCTGTCGTGTTAGGGTGGGGGTCAGGGGATTTAAGCTGGAGTATGTGTTGTGAGGCTGAGCAGTTGGTGTTGTTGGAGGTGTCGCAGGACCGCCAAGTGATGATGCACTTTCTGTCTGCAGGTTCTGACTTCCTGTGCAACACCCACATCATCCCGGTGAAGAACGAGGAGGGCGTGGTCATGATGTTCATCCTGAGCTTCGACTACGTCCTGGACCAGAGCAGCACCGAGTCGCTGGAGCACCTTAACCACACCTCTCCATCTCGACCTCCACCCAGTGAGTCTCTCCTCTCTTTCACTCTCTCTCCTCGACCTCAATCACACCTCTCCATCTCCACCTCCACCCAGTGAGTCTCTCCTCTCTTTCACTCTCTCTCCTCCACTTCAATCACACCTCTCCATCTCCACCTCCACCCAGTGAGTCTCTCCTCTCTTTCACTCTCTCTCCTCCACCTCAATCACACCTCTCCATCTCAACCTCCACCTCCACCCAGTGAGTCTCTCCTCTCTTTTACTCTCTCTCCTCCACCTCAAACACACCTCTCCATCTCCACCTCCACCCAGTGAGTCTCTCCTTTCTTTCACTCTCTCTCCTCCACCTCAAACACACCTCTCAACCTCAACCTCCACCAACGCTCTCTTTTTCTGACTAAAAAAAGTCTTCTCTTTTCTGTTCTGCCCGTGTATTGTATTGTATTCTCCTCTTGTCTCTTTGATTCTGTTCTCTTTTTTTGATGGTGAGCACACTGTGTCGGGACTTCAATCTCCATTTTTTGTCCTTTGTGGAGGACTCCTCTCCACCTCTCCCCTCCTTTCCCTCTTTCATGTTATTAAGATTTCCAGAAAGCACACACTTTAATTGCTGCCCGGAGAGAAGAGGGGCATATGGCAGGAGGAGGAGGAGGGGGAGAGAGCAGGGGAAGAAGAGGAGAGGAGAAAAGGGAGCAGGTAGTGGCAAAGAAAGGGTGAACTGTGAAAATTAAGGAAAAGGCAGGAGGGAGGGACGGAGAGAGGGAGAGAGAGAGAGAATCACACAGAGAAAAAGAAATATTCAGGCAAAGACCAAAAGAAAGAAACAGAGAGAGACAGAGAAAAGGGAAAATGCTTAAAAAAAATGAAATGACCAGTAGAAGGATAAAGAGACATGAAGGGGAAAAAGACTGACAAACAGAGGAAAGACACCAACAAATAGAAACAGAGAGAAAGAGGAGAGAGGACAGTGAAACATGCAGATTGGTGGCCAACAAAAAGGGTAGACAAAGTTGCAAAAGGCAGAGAAAAGGGACTATGAGAGGCCTGTCATTTATTTATTGTACAGAAGTGCAGTACAACAGTACAAAATAACAGTTAATAACAGTAACAATAGTTTTAATATAAGTAGTAATTACAAGAATATTATAGTATTGTAATATTATATAAGTTTTATAACATCAACTTTAGCTATTAAAATGCAGACAAACTTTATTCAAATGCAAATGATGAAGGACTGTTTAAAGGTTGTAAATGTTGTGTATTGTGCAGCTTGTCCATGTTGCCATTGAGAGAGAGTGAGAATTTTTTTCTGTTATTTGCACTGTGACGTGACAACTGGTCATCTGATCCTAAATAATATACTAAAGTCACATGACTACCGTCTCTAGACATGTGACACTGTTACATGCATTAGACAAACTTCATTTAGGTCTTACTAAAATCAAAGCTGCTGTGTGTGTGTGGTGTGTGTCGTGTGTGTGGTGTGTGTCGCGTGTGTGGGTGTGTGTCGTGTTTGTGTCGTGTGTGTGTGTGTCGTGTTTGTGTCGTGTGTGTGTGTGTCGTGTGTGTGTGTGTGTGTGTGTGTGGGTGTGTGTCGTGTTTGTGTCGTGTGTGTGTCGTGTGTGTGTCGTGTGTGTGTGTGTCGTGTGTGTGTGTGTGTCGTGTGTGTGTTGTGTGTGTGTCGTGTGTGTGTTGTGTGTGTGTTGTGTGTGTGTCTCGTGTGTGTGTGTTGTGTGTGTGTCTCGTGTGTGTGTGTCGTGTGTGTGTCGTGTGCGTGTGTGTGTCTTGTGTGTCGTGTGCGTGTGTGTGTGTCTTGTGTGTCGTGTGTGTGTGTCGTGTGTGTCTCTGTGTGCGTACGTGTGTGTGTAACAGTCAGACTCCCCTCTTCATTAGAAAGTCATATTTCACAGATATGAAATCCAATTAATAGTCCATGCAAATATGCCTGCTAGTATCATAGCAACAGCGAATGTTTTGAAGTGTGTGTGTGTGTGTGTGTGTGTGAGAAACAGAGAGAAACCAAACAGTTTGTCTTGCCAGAGCAGTGACTGTGATACAAATGTGTTATTCAGCATTGAGGAGCTCACTCAAAGGAGGAAGATGGACAGTTATTAAGGATGATTTCTCCTCTCTCTTCCCCTACTGTCCATCTGGGATGAATGATTGAGAGTCATCCCCCCTCTCTCTCTCTGTCTCTCTCTCTCTCTCTTCCGTCCATCAGGGTGGAAAAGGAAGAGACATCCTTTCCCCCTCTCTCACAGGGACAAAGGAACCCTAACCCTAACCCTAACCCTAGAAGAGTCATCCTTTCTTCTCTTTCCGTCTCCCTCTGCCATCCATCATGGAAGAAGGATGTACAATTATCATTTCTTTTATACTCCTTTCTCTCTGCCATCCTTCATCTCTGGAGAGTCTTTCTTTGATTCTACCTCTCACTTTTTTTCTATTTCTGCCATCCATCAGGGATGAAAGCTGGAGAGTCATCCTTTCTTTTATACATCCTCCAAACATCCTCCCCCCCCTCTCTGGCAAGAGCATCAGAAGCAGTGAGGGAGGAATGCTTTGAACCAGAAAAGTAATGGTTCCCTTTTTGATGAGAGAACTCTAATATCCTTCAGTCGATCCCTAACGTCATCATCTCTAACTGTCAGTGATTTACAGCTTTGGCAGTCTGAAGGAAAAAAGTTAAGACGTTTCCCTTCCAAAAATCTGAAGCAGGACCCTTTTTATTTGATGGCGTCAGGGTAAAAATAGCCCAGATTGGCCAGTGATTTAATTAATGCTGGCGTGAAGTTTAACCAGCAGGGGATGAAGCCGGAATGAGAGAGCAAGGAAGCGGGAGAGAGAGAGTGGGGGGAGCAGATGGGACAAGAAAGGGAGAGACAGATGCAGCCAGATCTTGACCAGTCTGAAATCTCCACTGGTCCAAATTGTTTCTGAGCATTCCTGCAGATCAGAGATTAAGACATTCTTGTCAAGACACCTTTTTTATAAATGAAGCGTGCGTGCAAGTGAAGTATGAAGTATGTCGCTGTCTGTTTAAAATGAGCTCTAGACAAAGCATGCCAGTTAAAATTGAAGAAAATTCTTCATTTCTTCATTAGGGATTTACTTTACCACAAGAGTGTTTGTGGTAAGGCAATAATAGCATTGAAGGAAGCAAACCCTGACAATGATTATATTAATATTAATATTCTAACTCAGGATATAGGTACAGCAGCTTTTTACATTTTTAAATTCATTAAAGTATATTTTAGATTATTATATTTTTTTATACTCTTATTTTGTGTGAAATGTGCAATCTGAAATCTTTAAAGACAGAGAGGGACATATTTTTGAACTCTGATGCAAACATGGCTACCATTGTATGAAAACTATCGCAAAGACCAGACTAAAATCCTTTGCAAAAAGCTATTAATCGTTAGATTCAGTAGTGTTTTTGGCAGATGGACAAATGCAAACCTGTGAGACCTCTAATTTTCTGAAGTAGAGCTGAGTTCAATATATTGATTCCCCAGTTTTCAGTTAATTATCTCAGTTGCTACACAAACAAATTGCAGTAATATAACATTTGTCAACAGAATATGGTTTTACAAGGCAATTTTGTATCATCCTGCACTGTATCCTGTCTTTCTTTCCATCATGTTCTTTTTCCCCTCTATCTCCCAAACTGATACTCCAAAGCTAATCTGCAATCTGATTGCGCTGCGGCTCACTGGCCTGTAGTTGATTTGGTTTCTATCCCTCTGCTGTCGATGCAGGAGTTGTAGTAATGAGATGAGTCCTGAGACCTGGGGACATCCTTGAGAGCATCAAATAAAATTCATTTGGAATTTGACAAGAGAGAGAGAGAGAGAGAGACAGCTGAGAGTGAGACTAGAAGGAGAGAAAGACAGGACACTCAGCTTTTGCAATGTCTCCTTTCGTCTTCGTTCTGCCTCTTATCAATGCTGACGGCCCAGTTTTTCACCCCGTCACAGATATTTCTGTCTGACATCTGAGCTCGTCCTGTTCAGAAATCTGTCCTCTCCTCCCAGCGCAGTGCAGTCCACTCAAACTGCACTCATTTGCACTCTGATTTATTGCAAGCATGGATTTTGGAAATGTGGATGGATTGCCTTTTTTTTTTTTTTTTTTGAGTGAACTGACTATCCATAGATTTTGACATAGCGGCACAAAATCCATGAGTGAAAGTGTTCCAGTGAAAGAACAGAATTGCAATCTTTAATCAAGTTGCAGTAAAGATTAAAAAAAATTAATTCTCAGAAATGCTAGCAAATGTAAAATTGTTACCAAGAGTTTCAGCTATCTCTTAAAAACCAACTTCTTTCTGCTTTGTGTCTTCAAAGTACGTATTGCATTAAATAAAATAATAATCTTGCACCCCTAAATCCCTTTACCTGGTTATTAGGGCTAGGTTCAAAAAATCGATTCACCGATCAATATAGATTCTCGTGTGAAAAATACGATATCGATTCAAAAATTTGCGGATCGATTTTTTCCTGCGGCTATGCACTACTTCTCGCGACCGGGCAAGGAGAGCTATAAAAACGTGAGACCGGCGAAACTGAAACCAAATAGAGCCATGACTGAAGCTGCTCCGCTCAAATCATCGTCTGGCCTAAAGGCCGATATTTGGCAACACTTCGGTTTTAAAACAAGTTATTTTATAACCAGGCAAAACTAGTATTGACACAAAGAAATCTTTAAATAAATCGATATCGAATTGAGAATTGAATCGGATCATGACCTTGTGAATCAGATTTGAATCGATTCAGGAAATCAGCAACGATACCCAGCCCTACTGGTTATCCCTTTTGGTAGGACTGGGCGATATGGAAAAAATCGTATCTCGATATTTTTTATTCATATCAGTCGGTATCGATATATATCACGATATGTCAAATCACTGTCAAATCACCTTTTAATTTCTAACTGAGATTTAAAGAGTGAAGACATCATAACATTCATTCTAGTTAAATATTATTTACTTTGCCAGAACTTGAACATTGATTCGTTTTGTAATCAAGTATTCTAATGATTTGATTAATCAAGTAATAATAATTTTAGGCTTATTCTAGTGTGTGAGTAGAAGTTAGCCATACACGCTTTATGTTGTGTTCAGGATATCCTGCACTACTCAAATTTGTCATAGTTTGATGTGTAAATGCTGACAGTTATGAAATCAGCACATTTCTGATGAAAACTGACTTGTGCCTGTAGAAATGTTTAGGGGTTTTTTTAGATTTAAGTGCTGAAACTGTAGATATATCTACTAGAAATAGTAGGAACATTGTCTGTTTGATTGCCGAGTTGCAGAGGTTTTATTATGCATTCTGTGGCTTAACTTTCTAACACTTCTTTATCCATTTGATATCCATCAGAACATAGATTTTTTTTCATTTCATGAATAAATGTTCTGTATTTCTTCCTTCCTATTGATTAAGCTACAACATTATTAAATTGAAAAAAATCTAATCAATTTCAAATGAAGAAATACTCAAGTTGGCCTGTAAAATGAGCTGCTTTTGGCTTTTCTGGAAGAGAACTACATTTCCCACAATCCCCCACGCGCCCCCAGGAGCCATGTCACATTAAACCGTAAATCTCAATAAATGGCTGTATTGTGAGTAGAACGCTGGTTGTTGTGGTTATTTATCAGCTTAAATATGCGTTGTGTCTGTAACAAAGGGGACATTTTGACTGAACTGGAGCGTTTTAGAGAATACTGGCGCCCATGCGCGAGCTCATAAATACAGCGCGTGTTTACATCGTGGAAAATGCCATTTATGCGCTTTTATGCATTTACTTCTGTTTTTGTGCACAGAATAGACTTTCACATACAGAGGGATCAGGTCTTGTCTTGATCGCGCCACTGAAAACGTGCGTCACTAATAAGCGTCCGTGTGAAACACAAGCAGCGAATGCTCTAGCGAGTGAAATGAATTAAACTAAATATTTTTGTGAATTCGAGTAATCGTTTCAGCTCTAGTATTACCGGTTTTGTATAAACATGCTTTCAACACAGTTTGCAGTGTGCGCTACTGTGCTTCGTATCGGACTTTAAAACCTCTTAAACCCGAAAGCCCCCGGTTCCAGGGGGTGGAACTGTGACGTTGTCTTTAAAGGCTTTAAATAGTGGGTAAACATAAACAAACATAGGCATGCGTCATGTCACCGTTAGAATCTCGTCTAACAATTTCCAACAACAAAATCCACCTAAACATAACCCAATTCCAACACCAAACACATAAATAAACGAAGTGAAAAACACTGCGCATGACTACGTGGTAGAAATACGGCTGTAGAATCTGTACTACTATGACTAACCACGCATGACGTATATCACATGAAAGCTGAGAGTCCGCAGATTACGCAGATATGCGATTTACCGATCGATCTTTGAAACTGACCGAAGCAGCAGCCAAAAACCTCAAAACTTTACAAAGTTATAAACAAGATGATACGCCTTACCTTTGATGTTTTGTAATCATAAATCCCATTAAAGTCAATAAAATCCACATGAAACTGTAAACCAAAACACCGTCTTAATCTGAAATCAATGCGGGTTTCATTCAGAGTCCGGGCTGTCGCTTAGTGGGGCAGCGAATCAGCTCCTGGTTTTTGCGCTTGTCCCGCACTACCCGTGTTTGGCACACTGTAACCGGCGAATGAAGTTGCTGATGATTATTCAACAACTGTCTCTCAATACGGTTGGCTCTTCAGAGTAAAATAAGGTGTGAACTGTCCAAATTGACCAATCGGTTCCTGAGATATAGCTCCGCGTATCCGAGCAGTGTGAAAACTGCGCATTTACACCTAGTAAAGCAGAGCGCGCAGCAGACCAGCAGGGTTAGGGTTAGGGTTAGGGTTAGGGTTAGGGTTTGTTGTGATTCAGCGGTTCAGAAAATAGCCAGATATAATAATAATGGCAATATGAAGCAATTTTTTACTACTCGGGATGTACTGGACATGCTTGCTTATGACAGTGGAGCTACTGATTTTCCTGTGGAATCGTCATAATACGAAGATGATCTCTTGTCCACAGAATGGGATCCAGAGAGTAGCCAAGAGTAGGCTTAAGAGTAGCCAAAATATTTCCAGACTGTGGAATTCTTCAGACCCTTTTTTTTTTTACTTTATATCGGCTATATCTATTTTTTCTATCGAGGAAAAGCTATTTTGTGATAATTATCTTTAGCGTTTTATCACCCAGCACTACCTTTTGGTCATTTTTAGCATTTTATAATAGAAGTGAGCTCATTCGATGGCTGTACTCTGGAGGCAGAGCTACTGTCACTGAAATAGAAACCGTGAATCAGGGTTAAGTTTTTCCCGTTGTTAATATTTTCATCTTTTACCTTACTAATTTCTTCATCCTCTGTTTCTCTCCCACCTCCCCAGGGAAGAGCGGTTTCTTCCGTTTCCGCCTCCCTGTGCAGCTGAGCATGCTGGGAGTAAGCAAGCAATCGCTCCCGCAAGAGGATCCGGACGAGGTGACGGTGCAGTCTCCGGAACCCACTTTGCCGCCGCGCTCCTCCTGCTCCTCCTCCCTCTCGCTGTCGCTGTCCCCCCATGAGCTCCGCCCCCCAACCACCGACAGCTGCAGTCCCTCCTACGCCAACGACACCAGGGCTCTGATTGGCCTGAGCCTGCTGGGCTCCTCTTCCTCGCCGGCATCAGGGCCGCAGGACCACTCGTCCCCGCGAGAGCCAGGGGAAAAGACGGGGCCTCGTGGCTCGGTGGGGACGCACTCGGCCTCCGGGGCACCGTCGCGCGGCAGTGTGGGGACGCTACGCAGGGCCTCGTCCACGCGTGACCTCGAGGACTTCAGTGCACATGTGGAGAGGACATACCGCGACCGCCATGCTAGCGAAGGTACCTGGTATAGATAGTGTATATGCATAGCAAAAGCAAAATCACACATTTTCTTGTGTCTCCGAGAACATAGCGTACAGTCGTGCCCAAAACTTTTGCCAGCAGCAAATATTCTGTTTCGTTGACTATGCTGCTTCAAAATTTTTAGATTTAGCTTATCCAGCAGTCACAATCATTTTCCATAGTTGTTGTCAAAAGAGCAGTGGTTCTCAACTTTTTTTGAACAAACGCCCCCCTGACCTCATCGTGAAAAATATTGTCATTACGTATAAGTTACGTTTACAATTAATTAAATTAAAACCAATATAGGGAAAAAGAAGACTTGAAGACTTGTGGATTGTTTGGAAGTATTTTATATATTTGCACAATTAAGACATGAACAACACGCCTCAAATGTTTAATTAAACCCTTATTTAACATAAGACGGAGGAAAAAGCCGCAGCAGCCTGTCACCAATCTGCCCCCGTTAAAGGTCAGGTAAATTTTATTTAATTGTATTTTCTGTATAGCACCAGATCACAACAGAAGTCATTTAAGGTTACCTTTCCCATAGAACAGCTCTATACCTCGTACTTTTATTAAATAAACTAAAATGTAGTGGCCACAAAGGGTGCCACCATTAATGTTGTTATTCCCTTTTTTAACCCCAGCCGAGTGTCACTGTTTAGCCTGGAGTTTCCTGTTTTGGCCACAAGAAGGCACCACCATTAATGTTGTCATTCCCTATTTTTACCACAAGCACATCACCAATAAGACATTCTCTGTTTTGGCCACAAGGTGCATCTCCATTAATAAGATCTATTATTACTTTTTTTGTGTTTAGGCCGTTCTTGAACTTAACATTTATTCAGCTGCTCACAGTTGAACAGTTAGGTCAGCTATAATCAGCAGTAACATCTAAACATCATAAACTACCTTTATCAGTTCTCATTTTCAGCTTTTTCACACTTTTATGTTTTTACATTTTTAGCACACTGCAAACTCACAGGTTCTTTAGGAATTATACACACACACTCCACAACCCCACAAACAAAACAAATCCTTACACTCCTCCCGCCCCGTGCTTCTGTTTTCACATCTCCCCACCTCTCTCTCTATTTTTCCAACACCCTTCGTCTGGTCGCTCAGACAATGGTCGTAACATTAAAGGTACCCACAGCACCTCAGTGCTAACAGCATGCCCGTCTGCCTGCTAGAAGCATGCCGAGGCTCCAGCGAATGCTGCGTATGAGAACTGACACACCACCTCTCACACACAATATTAAAGAAAGCATGCACCATATGGTGATGAATGTGTGTGTACTTGTGTTTGTGAATGTGACTTTGATTTATCAGCATACATATTGAAATTTCAATTAGAGGTAAGTGATTTGCAAAATGGTGAGATCATGATTTCTATGCTATATGTTTACCTAGATTTGTGTTTGAGACATAGTTGTCTGTTTTGTCTCTTTGTCGACGTTTGTGTCTTCAACATATAAAATTGCACCGCAAAAAAAATTCATATACTTTTATCATACACACCATGTGAATTATCAAACACCCTTACATACAAATGGGATAAAATCCTCCAGTCTAGTAAGACAGTTTTACAGCTGAGAAAATTTTTTTTTTTTTCATTTTATTCCTATTTGAGAAATCATAAACACCATAAATACATGTTTTTTGTTCTGTGCATGATCAGTCGAACCGTTCAACCGTTTCCTATTATTCACCTCCAGTTTTGGGCCTGTGAAAGAGCTTTTCCAGTCGCATCTCTGGTTTCATTCCTTTCTCCTTCTCAATGGAACTGTGCACATGCACCAAAGCCAACCATTCTAGAAGCTTCTCAGCAGCTTTTTAGCTCTTGGTTGTGCAGAAAGGTCTCCTGTTTTTCGGGCTGTGCCGTGGTGAGATTGGGTTTGAACTGCGCCGTCTGTAAATTGCTGTTAATTCTCTCCGTAATATTAAGGTCTTAAGGCCGAGGCCGAGATGCTAGAGTGAATTGTCCAAGTGCAAACGACTCTTTAACAACTCCTCCCCCTTTTTCTTTTCCGCTGGTTTCCGGTCGCCTAGTGTCACGCTCTTGGATGGCTGGGGGTATGGCTTGAGCTTTTCCTATTTTTGTCGGTGTTTTGACCCGTCAGCATGCCTCGTCTTTCGTCACATTTTGTCGTGGCGTTTTTCCTCATTGTGTATCATCTCCCGGAGAAATGTAAAAAATGCATTTTGTCTTGTCTATGTAGGTGCTGTGATTGCTCAGATTTTCACAGTTTCCATTTGGGATCATTGTTAGCTGATGCAGGAATGAAAGCATTACCGTGTGTGTGTGTGTATGTGTGTGTGTGTGTGTGTGTATTTCCTACATCTCCAGGACCGTTTAACCAGATCAAATGCAGTCTTCTGGGTTCCACCTCAGACTCCAACTTGACCAAATACAGCACCATCAACAAGATTCCCCTCATCACCCTCAACTTTTCAGAGACCAACAACGACAAGCGACCTCCTTCCCCTTCCTCGTCCGAGAAGACCATCATCGCTCCAAAGGTCAAAGATCGCACACACAACGTGACGGACAAAGTCACACAGGTGAGAAGGCCAAGCTGTGTGTGTGTGAAGTCAGGGCTAATTTTAGTTTTTCCATTTTTGTTTGGTTGGTTTGGTTTTTACCCAGAGCAAATTCGACTTTGCACAATACACTCAGCAGTAACAAGCAAGTAGATGGCTGGACTAGTAAGTTTTGTCTTTTCTTCGGGATGTGTCTTGTCAGTATAGGTCTCCAACATTAAGAAACAACTGTAATGGTAACGCAAAAAAAAATAGCAAGTCAAATTGATATATTTAAGGATTGCTGTGTATGTGCGCTTTGTTACACCAGGATGATGTGATTTTCACACACATCCTGACTGTGTGTTGTTGTGTATTTACAGCTCAAAGCCACTTAAAAGTAAGAAGTCCTTTTCGATTGGGTATTTAACATATCAGTCTGTTTAACCCTTTTATGTACCACATTCACATGAATGGACAGCTGTTTATATCCAAAACCTCTGTAATGTTTGACTGACCCAAACTCAGAGTGCAAGTGCAAAGAGAGGTCGAGTAACAAAAGCGAGTAAAATAAATCCAAAATATTACATAATTCAAAATACAGCAAGTCAAAACGTGGGGGAAAGAGGTATATGAAAAAGTGTTTGTTACAAAGGTACAAAAACAGATTTTAATATGCATATTATACTGTACATACCATAAGTGAAATTAGAATTCAGGTGGACTTGCTCTAAAGAGTAGTGTGCTGAAAGGAGAGGGAAGACTCTGTTCCTTGTTTGTTTGTTTGTTTATTTATTTATTTATCAGTGAAAGAAAACTGATCCATATTGAAACTCCATCATTGTACCTGCTATGATGTGAAATGAAAGTAAATGTATTAATCATAAACTGCCATTTTGATTACGGCAGTGTGTATTTCCACTTAAACATTTTGTACACTGCATTGTTCACTACATTTGTATTGCAGTGATAAAAGCAATATTTTTAGATTTGAGGTACAAGTGTTTAAACTTCATTATCATCAAGCTTGGTGACTTCATTCACCACCTGGTGCTAAGAAGTTTTAACAAAGATTCTGACATGTTTGAGATTTGTTCACAGGTAAGAACAGAATATTATAAATGCTGAAGAGCACTCGTACTCAAATTTTATGGCATGCCTGTTTATGCTAAACATAATCTCATTGGGGTTTCTTAAAATCTACAGTTGTTAAACATCATACTATTTAAATATATTTCTTGTGAACAAATTTAAGAAAAACTTGAATGAGGAATGTGGAAAGTGTTGAGTCTCAACTTCGTAGCTGTAATGCAATGATTGCTGCATAAAAATCAGTTGACATAAACAAAGCAGCAGTTTGTTGAGAAGGAGCTAATAATTGGAAAAAAGTTTTTTAAAAAACACCTGAATATTGCCCAGCACAAATATCCACCTACTCAACAAAAATTCTCCCATTCCTAATGGCCAAAATTCAGCTCCAGGCTATGTGTAGTGTCTATCCGCCTACAAAAAACAAACTCTATTACCCACGTGCCCCTCCTCGGGCTACAGGAAACACTGAGGGGGCACATTTTTATGGGATGCAGCAACATCCACACACTGCTGACATGTCGTCAGCTTAGCTCCGGGCATCACACACACCCCTCACCCTGCCTGTCAGATTTGGCTGGTGTGTATATGTTTGTATTAGTGTAGTCTCAAGCTGAACAGATGGCAGTGATCACACACAGATGGCTGGTTTTCACCTTTCACGCTCCCTGTGTTTTTATCAAAGTTGAAAAGTTGGACGGTCATTATACTGCGTCTTGGCACCGGAACTGTAGAGACAGCCTACTTAAGAGTGTATCGAGTGTGACACACACGCTTTCTTATATATCGACATACGCAAACACACTCATATAATAGTGAGGAACAGAGGCACATGGAAAATCGATTTTTTCCATTTAAACCTGGAATTAATTCAAATTTTAGGATTTTAACAAAGACAAAAGTAAAAACATTAGGACAGTTAGAATGTTTAAAAGGTTTTATCCACTTAAACCATGAGCCATGTCATAAGACTTTTTGCTAATGAACAAGTAATAGCTCTCTAATGGCAATAATAAGTCAAAGTCAACTTTGTCATCTCTGCTATATTCTGTACAGTTATACAGAGAGACGAGACGACGTGGCTCCAGTTTTAACAGTGCAAAAAACAAATAAGGCACATACAATAGGCAGTATATAAATAGAATATAAAATATAAACTTTAAACTAGAAGTAGAAAGAGAGACAATTAGGATGCAGTATTCAGCCTACAATTATGGTCCTGGAGTTGTCTTGTACACTGAATGTGCATGAGATCAGTAACAGTTTCAATATGAAGAATTCTGTACATGCTGTGAAATAAAACACTATCTTTTATAAAGTCTGACCAACATTCAAGTCGGATCTAGTATGTGCAGATATTGTAACAGCAGTGGAGAACTAGAGTCTGTGCGATTAGGGATCAATTAGGGATGCACCGGTACCGATACCACCCCCCATGCGTACTCGGAACAAAATTCCCTGATATATACTACCGACACCACATGTGGAAGATATGATGTAGTTATGTTCATCGCCACGTGGAGGCAGTGTAAATGCCACAACACTTGCCAAATAAACTGTAAACTGTGCGGAGATAAAAATGTCAGCCCTCTGGAGGTACATTAAAATAAATGATAATGACAGCAGCAAAGCAGACTAATCTTTTAATGTTATATTTTATTTAATTATTGTGTTTTTTATGTTTTGATACATATAGGACAAATAAATGGATAAAAAATTAGTATAATTTATTTTATAAAATGGCATAATAAAGCTCAAGTGTACTTTAATTTATATTTTGGTTTTTGAAAGAGTTTAGACTACCGTATTTCCCCAACGATCGGCCGCGGCTTATACATCAATTTTACAAACCTGCGTGTTGGGTGCGGCTTGCTTAAATGGGGCGGCCTATCTAAAAACATGAAAACGCATTTGCTAAAAGTATAATTCAGTGCACGAAAAAGACGACATACCCAAATGATTTGTTGAATTTAAATGTGCTGTTTACTGCAGCAACGAACAGTTCGAAAAGCAACACAAAACAAAGACAGATCAGTGATGATGTTCTGTCACTTAATCGGCGCTGCCGCACCCAGCCTCGTTGCTGCAATGTAAAAATTACAACTTTTTCAGGCCTTTGCTACATTACATTACATCCCAGTACATAGTACAACCTGGCCAAAAACCAAATTTAACAGAAATAAAAGGAACAAAAGTTTGTTGTTGGTTGGGAAAAGATAAGTTTTAATTTTCGTTTGAACGACTGGAGGGTGGGGGTACTGCAGTAAAGCAATGGCAATCATCTGTCTACATGTAAATTCTTCAGTATAAAATTAGCAACACTGAAATGCAAAAAAATATTAGCCTTATCTTTCTTTAAATTGTCTAGTGAACAACTAGATTGTGACCTGTGCTGCTTTGCTGTCACTGCTGTCGGACACGCTTTCGTCACTGGTATCGCTCTCGGATATTGCAGACGTTGCTTGTGCTGCTGGTAGGCTTGTAGATGGAGGAAGGATTTCGGCTTTGTGAAAACCGTTCTATAGGCTTTCTGGTTTCACGTTGTTGCATGCCAAACTAACCCATTTGCACGCTTGATCGTACGTTGCACGGCGCTGCCGGCCACACGGAGTAAATGTGTAATGTCACTATGGAGTTGCACAAGCCTCCAGGGGCGTGGCAAATTACGTAGACGGTTTTAATTCAGATTGGTAAATTCAGTAACGTCGCGGCTAATAACATGGGGCAGCTTATCTTAGAGTTTTAAAATATAAATGAGCATTTTCTGCAGCCTATAGAATGGGGCAGCTTGTCGTTGGGGAAATACGGTAATTGATATTGGTAAAAAAAAAAATCTTTAAAAATCCTACTATTATTGTCATTGTTATTAATAACAGACCTACACAGGTATCGGTGATTACCCAAAAATAAGTATCGGTACTTGTACTCTGTCTCAAAAAAATGGTATCGGTGCAGCCCTACTTTCAATCATTTGTGCAGATACAGTCAGTGAGAAAAAGCAATCAGTGATATATACTTCAATGTTCAATAGTTAGCAGCAGTGCAAAAATTGTGCAAATATTGTAGCAGCATAACCAACTTTATAAAGCTTTTCTTTGCACACTGTCAGACACAGATAATCTAAAATATTTTTTGGTTGTACTGGATAACCACATTATGCACTTCACTAATTATTAAGCAAAATAGAATTATTAGCTTGAAATATTGATGCCGAAAAGCAGCATTTTTGGATCTTTTGGCCCAAAGGATTTAAGACATTAATATTAAGCACTGCAACCTGGTCGCTAAGCAGATCTGTGTGTCCAAGCTGGATAGAGACAGACCGCACCAGTAGAAGACAGATACGTAAAGGTTTGTTCTCATAAAAAACACACGCTTTAACAAAGGCACACAATGCCCATAAAAACGGCTTTTGTTATCATTTGCTTATAGACTTGATAAATTGATGTCATTAATACAATTTGCAATTAAAACATGTATTAGACAAAATTGCAACATAGAAGCATTTTCATTTGGAATCACCGATATGTTTTAGGAGGAATAGTCCCCATAAAGAGATTTACTTCCAAATATCCTGCCTACTGAACGAGCAAATGAGAATCAGCTGGGAATGAGTAAATCAAAGATGAGTTTGGGTTACACCACGAGAACTGTGAGAAAATTAGTATTGCCATCGGCAACACGCAAAGCTAAAAACGGAATCCACTCCCAGAAGTCCCTGGTGGAGCCGTAGGAAGACTTTTTCTTCTACCTCGGCGATCATCATGAGATCATTAGCGAGCGAGAGTGAAAGTGCCTTGGCGAGAATCAACAAAGCCTCTGGGCAGGACTCGGCAACTTTGCACTCGTAGTTAAGCATCTATGTTGTAAGATTTATTAGCACCAAGATAACAGCCCAAAAATACTAGCCAAGAAAAGGCTAAATATGAAAAAACCAGCATGCGTTCACACATGTGCAGTGTAACATAAAAATGACTTTTAATTATTTCCAAAGAGAGAGGGCTGAGTTATGATGCGGAACCTGGGGTTAATATTTAATTGGGGATAATTTATTTATCCGTTGCATGTGGAACGTTGTGATGCCAGAATGCCATGCCAGACACAGACACACACACACTCTCTCTCTCACACACACAGTCAGGCTTTTCCACCTTTGTGAGGTCCTTTCAACAACTCCAATGAAAAGATAAATTAAACCACAGTTACACCTTGTATATCCTGTTTGGATTTCTGATCTTTTACTTGACAATCTGATTTTATAACCACTTAATCCCATGCACAGATGTAAGGTTGTGTCTTTACACACACGTCCTCACACAACCACAAAAACCTGACAAATCTAAGGTTTTAGGGACAATCAGGTCCTTATAACTACCTAAAACACAAACATGCACACACATGTAACGAGTCTCAACGTTCGATCTCTGATGTTTGTCATATCTATAAGATATCTACACCTATCCATAACCCTGAACTTAATCTCATTTATCAATACTTAATAATATCACTCTTAATTTAATGCTGAGTGACCTGACGTTTTCTATTGAAGATTTACACCTTATGAGGACACGTCCTCACGATCGAAAACCTTTTTTTGTTTTTAACAAAAGCAGATTTTTTGTCTCTTTTGAGGGTCATTTGGTAGTGTGACAGTTAGGGAGATATAATTGGAGGGTCGCCGTTTCACGTCCTGTACTGATAAATGGTACCCCTGAGGTACTCGTGAGCAAGATACCATCCCCAACTACTGCCCCCAGGCGATGCCATAGCTGCCCACTGCTCCTTCACAGATGGATCATATGCATTTTGTGCACTGTTTGCTGGGCTCTGGTATTATACTCACTCTCACAAACTTTTCTAACACTAATACTGTTCTATAAATCTGTTTTCATGCTTATGAGTATCGATCCCTGCATAGTCAGAAGGTGGACAGTTTCCTCTTATCCTTCAAAAAAAACCTGGCTACACACAAAAACACACACAGACACAGACTTGGGCTCAGAGGCTATCAGATCCTACTGAGATAAAACTCTTCTGTGATAATGTCCTCCATCTGTCTCCTTATTGACCAGAATAGCTATTTATTCCTTGTTGTTTCTAATCTGGTATCAGCCGTTTATCATGGAAAAAAATGGATTTATCATAAATAGCTTGCAGTCGTAGCCGCTTCAGATTTCCAATGATGAAGGGATCTTTCATCGAGTCAGAAACGCAAAGGGGACATGGCTCGCGACGGGTTGCGTGCATAATTAGCCAAGGCACTCACTTGATCTCGCTTCCTCTTTCACTGCACTCCTTGAGAGAGAAATATCTATTTAAAGCCTGACCTTTGACCTCTTTACTGCAAGAGACTGCAGCTTATTCGGAGAGAGAGAGAGAGAGAGGATAAGAGAATGATTCTATTCCTGACAATTTGCTCCTGCTCTTAGCGACAGTAATTGCTGTGCATTTGGAGCATCTGTCGGTCTCCCTTTTGGTTTCTTTCTCTTTCTCTCCCCAATTTCTCTCTTGTCTTCTTCTCTCCCTCTCTTTCCCTCTGTCTCGGTCTGTAGAGGAAAATGGCTATGGTAATTATCTGGGTGACACTGGGATTGTCCTTAAGGATCCCCTCCCACACATGCTGTCAAACACTTTTAGTTCCTGATCCCCGACTGATCCTCGGGGAAGGGAAGGGAGGATGAAACTCAAGATATGGGACTCATTAACAAT
Organism: Distichodus sexfasciatus; assembly: GCA_032718565.1. Lineage (NCBI taxonomy): Eukaryota > Metazoa > Chordata > Actinopteri > Characiformes > Distichodontidae > Distichodus > Distichodus sexfasciatus. The sequence goes on from JAVGVS010000077.1 coordinate 458,214, forward strand.
TAAAAAAGAAGACAAAAATATTTAGTCATGGATGGCCTGGATGTACAGTACACAAGTCTGAGCAGACTTAGAGGAGTTCACAACCGCTGGTCTGTCCAGTTTTTCGTCCTGATTTGACATCTGGGGAGTTTCAGCTACAGGAGTAGGGAGTAGCAAAGGGTCTTCCAGTTTCAGTGAAGAATTCGAAGCTGTTTAACACACTCTGAGCCGCCCAAAATTATGTCGCAAGGCCAAAGATTAGTGTTATTATCTCTTTGCCCTTGTGCCATTTGTTGCAAGACCCATCCCTCCCAACTGGCACAAAATTTGTAGACTAGAACTGGCTCACTCAGGCATAAAAGACCCTAGAGGGTGAACTAGAGTAACTTGATGCATGATGGGCACACTGTCACCTGTACAGTGCAAAATGGACATTTCAAAGTACATTTCCTAGAGAGACCGTCTCCTTGCAGCAACATGGGCTTAAGTGTCTTGCTCAATAGTTTGCAGGTTATCATAGCCATCACCCGGTGTAGTCCCAGTTGGTCCAGTAGACAACTACTGGAATGATACTTGGTTACGGTGCCTACCAGAAGAATACTTAAAACCTCTTAGTCTGTAACCAAGTGTCCTTTCAGTACGCACTACTACTCTTAGTATTTCCTAAGCTAAAGTTAATTCCCCTGGCTCAGAGGACAAGAAGGGTAACACCACCAGTGCCACAAGGGTACCTCCTGACTTGGAGAAGAGATCCCTAACTGTTACACTCTCACTGCCATGTTGTACCACAATCCTTGACTTCTCCCTCTTCACTTCACCCCTAGGTTCTTTCGCTTGGTGCCGACGTCCTACCAGAGTACAAGCTCCAGACGACACGCATCAACAATTTCACAATCCTCCACTACAGCCCCTTCAAGGCTGTGTGGGATTGGCTGATCCTGCTGCTGGTCATCTACACGGCCATCCTCACGCCGTACAGTGCTGCCTTCCTGCTCAATGACCTCGAGGAGCAAATGAGGCGGGAATGTGGCTACTCCTGCAGTCCACTCAATGTGGTGGACCTCATTGTGGACATCATGTTTATCGTGGACATTCTCATCAACTTCCGCACAACATACGTCAACAACAATGAGGAGGTGGTCAGCCACCCGGCAAAGATTGCCGTGCACTACTTCAAAGGCTGGTTTCTCATAGACATGGTGGCTGCCATTCCCTTTGACCTCCTCATATTCGGGTCAGGGTCGGAAGAGGTATGGAACACTTGGACATTTGCGTTATTGGTGGACATTTTGATTTCTGTAAATCAGTCACATTAGATTTTATGCCAGATAATCTCTCTCTTGCATGGTTACTGTATGTATACCTTAAGTCTTCCTTCCCTTCCTTACAGACCACCACCCTGATTGGTCTGCTGAAGACAGCCCGGCTACTTCGTTTGGTCCGTGTGGCACGCAAGCTGGACCGCTACTCTGAGTATGGTGCCGCTGTTCTCATGCTACTCATGTGCACCTTCGCCCTGATTGCTCATTGGTTGGCCTGCATCTGGTACGCCATTGGCAATGTGGAAAAGCCCTACCTGGAGCACACTATTGGCTGGCTGGACAACCTGGCCATGTCCATCGGGAAGCAGTACAACTACAGTAACCCCACCTCTGGCCCATCCATCAAAGACAAGTATGTGACGGCACTGTACTTCACCTTCAGCAGCCTGACGAGTGTTGGCTTTGGCAATGTCTCCCCAAACACCAACTCGGAGAAGATCTTCTCCATTTGTGTCATGCTTATAGGATGTGAGTACCTCAAGGCTCACTTCTGAGCCCAGTTTAGTTCTTAAAAATACAGGCTACCTCCTAGTCCTGCCTGTCTGAAACAAAAGTGAAAAGCTGCGGTGTAGTTCTCTCTAGGAATTATTTGTGACTACCTTGAACTTTGCTAATTACCCTAAAGACAGCAGGTAGAAGTAATTGGTGACAGAAAACTTATGGTACACTGACTTTTCCAGTTCTTAGTATTTAATATGTCCAAGAAAACATCAAATGGAATTTTGCTTTGAACTCCAGAGGATTGAATCAGGGTTGTAATCTGGGTGGTGACCTAGTGGCAGGGTACTCAAGATCAAGACTACGGATCAAAAGCAGGTCTTGGCTTCAAATTCAGCTCTGCCAAAACCAGCATTATTACTGAAGGGCTCAGTGGTGGTAGTTTGGCAGTTCTATCTTATTCTACTGCCAGAACTACCTCCATTGAGGCCCTGAACAAGACCCTTAATCCCAGATTGCTCCAGGGAGACTGTCTAGGTAATTAGTCTGTGTAAGACACTCTGGATAAGAGGGTTTACAAAATGATGTAAATATAAAATGAGTAATGCCTGTGTGTCCTTGATCCTCAGCCCTGATGTACGCCAGCATCTTTGGTAACGTTTCGGCCATCATCCAGCGACTGTACTCCGGCACGGCGCGCTACCACCTGCAGATGCTCCGTGTCAAAGAGTTCATCCGCTTCCATCAGATTCCCAACCCACTTCGGCAGAGGCTGGAGGAGTACTTCCAGCATGCGTGGACGTACACCAATGGCATCGACATGAACATGGTATACAAGCGTGTCAGCGTGTGTGTGTATCGTCCTCATCTGATCTAGATCACTCGGGATTGCAAAACAGATACAACTCATACATTTTTTAAAATTTGAATAATTTGTGAAGTTTGAGCTGATGGTTTTTTGTTTCTCTCTTGTGTGCTTCGCTGGGATCTCACTACTCCGGTAAGAGCAGGAGGTACCATTAAATATTCAGAAAACGTTTTCACATAAGACAATATATAGATGTAGATGTAACATGTATTTGTCTATAATGAACATTGCGTATCATTTCAGTTGTTTTGTGTGCAACAGGTTTTTCGGAATTTCTGTGAGCCCTAGAGCATGACTGATAAACTGTTATTCTGATATTATCGACAAAAATGAGATAATTGCTGATAGTATTTACAACAGGTGATGAATAGCAATTCAGAAGGAAATGAAGGGGTGGAAGACAGATCTTATCCTTTAACTATGAGTTATGCATCATGTTGTTGCATAGTTTGTCCACAAGAGGGCGCACAACTGCAACACGGTTTAGTTCAAAATACTGTTATTTTAAAATGGCATTATGTCAAGTTATCATGATCAAAGGGCACAACCACACGTAACAAATTCAAGGAAAAATATTTTATTCAATGTGTAACTGAAAAAAGGCAAATATATGATTTTAGTTTTTAACAAAACTTCTTCAAATATTAAAATTAGTATCAGTCTTAAAAATTCTGTATTGACCAGGTTCTAGTGAGATCAGAGCCGTATTGGAAGCAGGAGGCTTTCACATCCCTTTAATCAGCAGCTTCATTAAGAGGGCTAGTTAGAGTGGGCATCAGTGTTGGCATACTGCCCGTCTCACTGCCGCTCACCCACTGACACCTGCACTTGCCAAATGCTGTTAACCCTTTCCTTTCCAAATCTCCTCTGTCTTTATTGCACCGTAAATGAGTCTTCACATAGTGTCCCTTTCTATCAGCATGAGATGGATTCACAAACGCACCAAGCCTAGCTGAGATTTTTATTTTATGTTTGCCAAAATCATTTCAAATGAATGTTGTATAGTTACTTAAAAATAAGTAAGTATTCCACAAGCAGTAAAGACCTGGTAATCCATTTGAAGCTAAGCAGCTTTGGTTCTAGCCTAACTTGGGTAGGAGACCAACTAGGGAAGCAGGGTTGCTGCTGTTGGAGCAGTTAGAAGGGCCAACGTGGTGTCATTGTTGGGATCCTAATGCTGCAGTGCAATGACAGGGTGCAGCTCCACCTGGATGATGCTCCAGAAGCCACTCTTCACTAGCACATTCCTAAGCTAAAGTGGTAAAAGTTCAGCAGGGATAGGGGATGATTTCCAGACCAGATTTGAACACGTCTTTGAGGGTCTTTTTAGCAGGATATCAGTGTTAGTCCCTGACTCTTTTAGAAAGATACCCAGGGATCTTTCATTAAAAGTGAATTAAAGTGAGTGCTCGTCATTGTGAACACACCACAGCACGGCACGCACTTCACCACAGTGAAATGTGATATCTGTATTTAATCCATCTGTGAAGGAACAATGAACAGATGATGTGGGCAGCGACCGTGGACCAGTGCTTTGGGACAGTACCTTGCTCACGGGTACCTCAGTGGTACTTTTACTGGTCCGGCAACAGTTCGGTCACTCCACCACTTCCCCTTTTTTGAGCCAGGACCTGTGTTTTGTGTCTCATCTCACGTATGGTGGCATTTTCATAGCAGTGTTCCCATCAGTGCACTGCACTGCATTGGGATCCATGCGACCACAGGATGGCATCCTCTGCCATTCCCACCGACACCTTTTTCAGCTGCATTCCTTCTTCCCTCGTTAGTTTCCCATCCTAGTTGCGACTAGATCCGAAGAGTAAAGATAGATCTTGATGTCCTTCTAAACTGACCACAACTCTTTTAGACCAGGTCTCATAATTGTCCTCTATCTCTAATTGGTGGATTCTTTCCTGTCCCTTCACCACCTTAGCTAATGTGTGGTGAGTGTACTGGTGCAGAACGGCTGCTGGAGCATCATCCAGGTGGTGCTGCACATTTGATGCCGATTGAAGTGTAGAAACATTGTCTCTGTAAAGCACTTTAGCTGTCTAGAAAAGCGCAATAGAAATGCAGCATTCATTAATTATCTATGTCATTAGCCACAGCGGTAATGATGCACTTGTGCTATTTTTGGACTGGCAGCTGCTTTACTGCGGAATGTAGTCTGTAGGCTCTGTTTAGAGGTAAGTATGATGTTGCTTTTTTTTTTTTAAACCTATCCTTTACCTTCTCTCACAGGGAGTCAGTCCGTCTGACCTTGTAGGCCTCTCTTCTTTCTCACGTTAGTACTTTGTATCTTCATGGGGCTGAAAGGCCACAAGGTTCCATTAGAAATCTGAGCTACATGAAGCCTGTTGCGTTGTGAGGAAGCTATAGTCAGCAAGAACGGTTTTGTTTTGTTTAAATTAATTAAATTGAGATCTACACTCTGCCATGACAACATTGTTTTTGACACTCTCTTTTTGATTAGAGTTGGAAAAATTAGAAAATTAATGATGGGTTAGTAACTGTTACTGAGCTATTACGGATGCTTTGCTCAGTTTTATTTCTGTTTCAGTCAAAATCATGAATCCTTTTCTTTTTTGAATGTCATTTTTTCTGTACATACCTATATTTTTAGCTCCCCCGTGAACTCACATATCCAGGATCTTCCTTTTATTGAAGTTCTAAATTCAGAGCAAATAAAGAACACAGACATGAGAAAGGTTTCGAAAATAAAAGGACAACACAAATGGCAACTGTGATGTGTCTCTCAGCGTCGTCTCCAATTTCCAGGCAGAAAACCGAACCCAAACTTTGTGGTTAGGGCCAGAAATGACAGCTTTAGAGATTTAAGTTCAAACCTGGAATTGTAAGGTACAGTGTTGGTGTTGAATTGCAGCTTCCTTTTAAATATCTGTGTTAACTTTTTCCCTCTCTCCCCTGCGGATCTCTCTCGCTCTCGCTCTCAGGTGCTGAAGGGCTTCCCGGAGTGTTTGCAGGCCGACATCTGCCTGCACCTCAACCAGACTTTGCTGCAGGGCTGTAAAGCGTTCCGTGGTGCCAGTAAGGGCTGCTTGCGAGCGCTGGCCATGCGCTTTAAAACAACACATTCTCCGCCCGGCGACACCCTGGTGCATTGTGGGGATGTGCTCACGGCACTCTACTTCCTCGCCCGCGGCTCCATTGAGATCTTAAAGGACGACATCGTGGTGGCCATCTTGGGTGAGCGTCTTTTTATGGGTTTTTTTTTTGTGATGAGATTTTTCTTCACCATGTGCAGAGCGTGTTGGGGAAGCTCATTTCTGCCATTATAGCAATATTGTGCGATGCCCTGCAGGAATGGTATGTCACAGAGATAAAACTGAATTTTTAAAAATTTGATATGAGAAGAACCGGACGGATGCAGATCATGAGCTCTTCTCAATCTGGAGTTAGATGGACGCTGAAGCTAATATTGATAAGATTGATTACAGATCAAATTAAACACATCTATCTCGGTCTGTAATGGAAATAGACGATGTATCCTTTCTTGCAGTCTGATTACAGATACAGATAAATCAGTATCAGTGTTTTTAGTGGTCAAACAATTGTTGATTTTAAAGAAAGTTAATAATGGAAGATGGTTCCCAGGACTGTTTTATGAGTGTTGCTGTTGTGTAGTTTGGTTTTCTTCCTCTGGTATGATTTCTCTGATTGTTTGCAGAAATGGACAGACAGACTAGACTTTTTTCCTCACTACACTCTTGTGAAGTTTTACGGTAAACACATGCTGTCCATCTAGTGGTTCTAATTTAGGTTTTAAAATGAAATTGGTCAGCAGAAAGAGTGAAAGATAGTGCTTACAGTGGAGGAAAGAGAGAGTGAAGAGGGGAGAGAGAGAGAGAGAGATGATGGCGTAAGAATGTATTTTCTGCTCGTCAGGCCAGAAAGTTGGAACCGGAGAGAAGGTAGTTATTTTTTTCCCTGTTTTACTTGTTTCCATTTTTATTTCTCATTACCACACACACACCCACACACACGCACACACTCCCTTATACACTTCCTCTCTGTTGTCAGCTTGTACACAACTCATAGTCTTCAGTTCTCCCCTTCTCTCCCTCTCTATCTATCTATCTATCTATCCGTCCATCCTTCTGTCTATCCATTCATTTGTCTATACAGTCATCAATTCATCCATCTATCTCTCTACCCATACATCCATCTAGCCCTTTATCTGTCTGTCCGTCTTTTATCACACGCTCACACAGTCTCTCGCTTGCTGACCTGTGCACACTTTTTCAATGTAATCTCTCCCTCTTTCTCTCCTTTTAAAAACACCTTCACACAGACAAATGTATTTCCTCATGTACTCACTCTCTTACTAACGTGTACTCATGCGGTTTTCAGTGTACTTTCCATCTTTTTCTCTCTTCACAAAACACACACTCACACACTCTCTCTCCCCCAAACTCATACAGTCTTCCTCTCATTATCTTTCTCTCTGTATCTTTCTCTTTCTTTATGTGTATGTCTCGTTCTCCTTCTTTCTCTCTCTAACTCACACCTCTTATTACACACACTCACATAGTCTTCACTCCCCTGCGCGTGCGTGTGGGTATGTGTGTGACACACACACACACACACCCCCCCCCAGATGGGGCAGGGTAAGCCGAATTTAAACGGCCCATTTCTCTTTCTCCGAGCAACCCGGCAGCGACATAATAAGGCCAGAGAAAGAAAACACAGGGACACTGAAAATCTCACACACACAAACACCTCAGCAGAATTAGTCTGCAAACTTCTAGAGTTGCTGAGGGAAGCGTTTGGGTTTCCATGTATGTACTGGTGGGTTGAGTAGAGAGACTCATCAGCAGGAGTGTGTTACGATGAAACACACACACTTTACCACATCCATAACACACTCCTGCCTTCTGACCCCTGCCTTTTGACCTGATGTCGGTGTAAAAAACAAGACGCCAGAGTCCCATCAGCCCGATTATTACAGGGTCAGAACAGCAGGACAGCTGACCTTACACTCACACATACATACAGACACACACACACACACCTTTTGTAATGAACCTTTACCTTGTTCTCCGTCATTTCCTCTTTCTTCCTCCTTGTTAAAATGAGCTCTTTGTCTTTATTACTCCTTTATTTTCTGTAATTTTCTTTTTTTTTTAACTGGTCTTTCATTCTTTTTAAATTTACTCTTTCCTCTTTATTTTCCCTGTTACGTTTTGTTTCCTTTTCACTCGCTTTTTTTATGTTCAATTCTTTTTTTCATTTCTTATACATTTCTGTTTTCTTTCTTTCTTTTTCTTCATTTAATCTTCAGATATTTATGATATTTTCTTTCTGTAAAAGCTCAGTATATCAGAATCTGACTCTTTATATTGAACAAAAGGTCTGTCTTTTATTAAAAGAGACTATTTTTATTGAAATGTGTGGGTGAACTCAGGAACAAAAAGGTCAAATATTATTTAGCTGCTTTTTGTGAGGTGATGTGAAGGGAAGTGATTGTGTCAAATCTGTATATTGTCTAAGATCAGTGGTTGAGTGCTGCATCGGATCGAATCATATCGTATCAGAGTTATTTATATCTGCAGAAATACAATCACTGTACACTTAATTGATACAGTATTGTATCGTGATGAAACCTGTGATTTATAGCTCCACTTCCTACCCTCCATCCTCAAGCTGCTTGCTGGTGTGATGTGAAGAGTGTAGTAGCAGTAAGAGGTAGGTGTGTGTGTGTGTGAGGTGAGAGGGAGACGTGACTGGACGCCGCAGCCTTGTATCTGAGGCCGTGTCTGTGTTGTATAAAACTCGGTGTGAAGCTGCTGCCTCTGCTGCTCTGTGTCTCTCTCTGCTGTGCTGATTCTGGGCTCTCGGGTTCTCGCGGCTCCGCGGAGGCCTCAGTGTCTGATTTTCTTAATTGGTCAGACCAAGATTTGCCCCATTGCTACTTCTTCAGCTTTATGGCCTTGAGAGAGTGTGTGTGGAGAGAATCTGTTCTAGTCTGCTTTGGCTGAGCCACGCCTCGGAGTTGGATTTGCTTTTATGCAAAATATGTTTGGGGCTTTTTAGGGTAAAAAAAAAATCATCAACTCGCAGATATGAACACTGCTGTTGGCCTGTGATCTATTTTTGGTATTTTTTGGATTTGTGGGTAAATATAGCCCCTTCTCTCTCTCCCTCAGACTCTGTCTCTCCCTCTCTTTTTCTGTCTTTCTGTTGTTCTCAGTCTTCCTGTCTCTTTCACTCTTTTAAATATCTAGGCCAACAACATCCCTCTAGTTGACAATAAAGCATGATTTATTTAGAAACGTGCTGAAGTGAAATGTGAAATGCTTGTTGTGACCCTCTGTATATTTTGGGGAATTGCCTTGAGGCACTGCAAAGGATGTTTGTAAAGAGTATTTTAACAACCTCTTTACTACGTCTTGAAATTGTAAAGAGTGTTGTACAATGTGTTGTTAATTCTTTATTCCAACACTTAGAAAATTGTAGTGTGATGTAATAAAGAGTTCTTTAGGGTTTTGTCTTTTGCAGTTGTAACAAGTCTTTTAACAAATCTTTAGTACAACACTACAATACCTACAGACAAGACTCTTAAGCGTTTTGAGAAATCTTAATTACAACACTCCTGATGGTTCCAAAAGAATGTTGTAATAAAGATAAAACACTCGTATGGTTTTGTCTTTTGAACAACACATTTATTGTCATCATATCTCACTGTGAACACTGCACTATTGCACATCCTAAGCTTGGACTGTACAGTTGACTATTTATCCATATCCACTGCACACTTTCTCTACTGGCTGACGACTTCATGTCATGACTTTTCTCATTCTGTGTTTTGTACAGGTAAACTCTCTTTAAAAACTGAATGTTTTCCATCAATATTCTTCTATTTCTATTTTTAGAAGTTATATCTATTATATTATTATCATGTACATAAAACATATTTTTTGCTCGTAATGTCTTGGCACCAACCACTAAAACAAACTCCTTGTATGTAAAAAGTACTTTGCAATAAACTTCATTCTGATTCAGGATTGCAGTGTTGTAAAGAGTGTTTTAACAACACGTATCTTTATTTATGTCTTTTGGCATTGTAAAGAGTGTTGTAATAAAGATTTGTCAAACCCTACTCTCTCTCTGCTCTTGCAGGTAAGAATGATATTTTCGGCGAGATGATCCACCTGTACGCTAAGCCGGGGAAAGCTAATGCGGACGTGCGTGCGCTGAGCTACTGTGACCTGCACACCATCGAGAGGGAGGAGCTGCTGGAGGTGCTGGACATGTACCCAGAGTTCGCCGACTACTTCTGGTCCAACCTGGAGCTCACCTTCAACCTGCGCGACGACAACGCCAAGGTACACACGCCCTGCTGTCCGTTGCACACACACACACACACACACACTCTGTAAGTTATATTACAACTTTGCACATTTAAAAAAGTGGCCCTAAGCAAAATGGCTTGTTAAAGAGCAGAAAGAAATATCAACAGTTGTTGCAAAACTGTACACAAATGAAATCAGACATCATGCTACAGCTTTTTGCTGCTTGATACAAAACTCATTTTATGACAAGTCTGATAGAGCATAATTTCTTCTGATTGAAAGGGCAGAAAGTTCATGAAAGAATGGTTCTCACTTAAAAGCCCAGAGATAATTTTCATCATTTTCCATTATCATTATTATTATTAATACCTGTGCTGACAGACTCCCTTACAAATTCACCCTGATCATTAATTCACAAAGATTCATTCTTTCCTAGTAGTCATATATTTATATGATTTTGCTAGAACTGTGGCTCCCTGTATGTATGTAAAAATGTAATTATCTTTACATTATTATTTTACACAATTATTTTAAGGACTTCATGTTTAGGAACAACTTATGTAACAAATCTTTATTAAATATAGAAGTTCAGAAATGTCATCATGTCCTTATGTCCAAAACCAGTCCAGTTCAGTGCGTCAGAGACACATTTACACAGCGGTGAGCGACTCGGATCAGGACGAGGTCAACAGCAGGACTAAAGTCAGATCTTCCGCAGGTAAAAGTCTGCTTCTCTTCGACAGTCTCTCCCTATGCTTCTCCAATTTCTCTTATGTTCAGTCTCTCTCTCTTTCTCACAGTCTCCTTACCTCTCCACTCCTCCTCTTGCCTCCTTTCATCCTCTTTATCTCTCTCTCTCGCTGCCCTGACAGCAGTGACTCTCCTCGACCTGTAGGGGGAGCAGCACTAAGCCTGACCCCACATGACCTGTGTTACGCTGCTTAATCTTCCAAACTTCATCCCCTGTAGCGTGGGATACACAAAGTTCCTGCTGCAGAGTTTTATCATCTCTCGCTGCCCTCCATATCTCTCTCTCATTCTGCTCAGTTGAACAGTAGCACCGTAATAAATTTACAGAACAGAACATGTACCACACACCAAAAATAACTTAATAAAGAGTGAAGGCTTAGTAATAAATGTCAAATGATCATTTTGAGCTGTCATTAACCTCATTTATTAACCTATTTTTAATTAGTTTGTTTGTATTGTATGAACTAAATTATTTTAATTAGTAAACCTATATTAAGATTCAATTTAATTCTGTATTAAAGTCTTTATTAAATAATGTCTTAGTACATATTAATTTATATTATTCATTATATAATCCACCAATAAAATAATGGTTTGTGTGTGTATATATATATATATAATACATTCTCATCACTCCTTTAGGGACGCCAAACAGAGAGAAGGAGGAAGAAAACCAGCGAGGGAGAGAGGCAGGTACTCACCCAATCCAGCAGGATGATGAGGAGGATGAGGAGGAGGAGGAGGATGAGATATGGGCAGGCGAAGAAGAGGAGAGTGAGATGGAGGATAAGAGGAAGAAGCTAGCTTTGGGAGTATTGGGCAACTCTCTACCCCACAACCTGAACACACTCAGGGATTCGAAAGAATGTGGCGGGAACATGGCCTTTTACAAAGGTACTTACACACACGCGCGTGAACAGATGCTATCACTGAATCTCAACTACAAAGCTTTAGCAAAATGTCACTTTATATACGTGAGGCTCAGCTGGAGGTGTTAAATTAGCAGCCAGGCCTTAAACAGGAGTGTGAGTCTCATCCTGCAGCTCCTGAAGGAATGAAGACTGTTATTATCACTCAACAGCTGCACACGATCCACACGTCATTATACACCCTGCAGGAAGCGCTCTCGTCTCTCTCTCCCCCAATTCTTTAATCAGCTATGAACTCTCTCAGATTGCTTTTCTAGCTTACGTATCTTGTAAAGCAGGCCTCCGTGTGTTTTGGCTCCAGCCCACTCACACACACCCACCTGCAGGTACATGTGCACACACATTCATGCGAAGGCGGCGTTCATGCATCTGGCTAAAGATACATCCCTCGCTCTGAGAGAGGGGGTGTGTGTGGGGGGGTGCTTTTGCAGACGCGGCACCTTTTGTTTTTAGATTCACAATTTTTTTTTATTTGTCATATACATAGCAGTAGTGTGAAAGCATCTTGAAGCACACCTCATTTCTTTATGTGATTTATTGCAACACGTGCAAATGTGTAAATACTGTTCTTCAGGGAGCTTTGGAAGCAAAATGAGTGGTGAGTCAAGACTTACACAGTACAAGGGCCAACAATATTAATTCAAGATAAATAGATGAAGTTAAAGACTATTAGGATTTTTAAGTCTATAAATCTACAAACCGCAAACTACACATTCCGTTCTTTTTTTCACTGAACATTACTGGATGTTTTTGATTAACTGAGTAATGATTTTTCAATTTAGACCCGATCAAATGTAATGCTTTATTTTTTCCACATCTACGTATTTACATTGAGGACGCAAGTTAAAATGGCTCGTTCACGAAGTAGTTTTTATCAAGTTTTAAACCTTTGTGTAAAGTGAGATCTCGTCACAAGTGGCCACTTAAGACATTGTACACTGTGGACTGATGTGCTCTTCACTTGTGACAAAATGGTCGGATCACAAGTGGACAGCATATCAGTTCACATTCTTTAACGCTGCATTAATGTGATGAACAAATGAGCGTGAAGACGTGTGTAAACTGTGTTGCAGTATATTTGTGTGTCTGTCGGAGTGTATGTGGAAATGTACAGCACATTCTGTTTTCTGCATTGGTTTGGGTGTGTGCGCATATGAAGAGGAACAGGGCATTCTGTCGACCGAGGTGTGTGTTTAAATATAATATGCTTGTGCAGCATGTTCCCATTTTGTATCCGCGGCTGTAATTAATAGCACTGGGCCGGTGCGCATCCCCAGATGTGTGTGGTGAAGAATGGCCTTGTGGGAACGGTGTTGACTCAGCACAATCGCAGGACAGGGAGGGCGGCGACGAAGACGAGAGCGACATCACCTTCGGCGAAATGGAGCAGAGGCTGGACGTGCTGCAGGAACACCTGAACAGGTAAGTGGGAACAAGGGTGTTGCTTTAACAAAAGTTCTGGTGATGTCTGCCCCCTGCTGGCTCAACCCTCAAACAGCATTGCTTGCGTAAGGACCTAGCTGTCCCCTAAAAATTGTTATTTTTTGACTTTGTGGGAAGATTTTTGTTTGTGAGAAGCACCCCCTCCAATATGGACTTCTCCTCATAAAGCCAAATTTCTGTTTTTATTTCCGAGGTAAAAGGTGAAGATGTAATATTATTTAAATCTAGTCATAATGGGAGTCAGTGCGTATCTTATAAAGATAGTAATACAAGTGTGTATGTGTGTAGGCTGGAGGCTCAGATGACATCTGATATCCAGGCCATCCTGCAGTTGCTCCAGAGGCAGAGCGCATTGGGACCGCCAGCGTACAGCACGGTGGCCTCTAGCCCCGACTATAGCAAACCGGCCATCAGAGTGCAGCCGCTTACTGCCGTACAAACACAGGTACTGCTTTCAAGCCAGTTTGTGCGCTCTCCCTGTGCTTGCTTGAGGGTTCTCCCGTTTACTCCCACAGTAAAAGCATGCCCTATAGGTTGATAGGTTAATCTAAATTATCCTCTGAGGTGTGAACGTGTGTCCTGGGATAGACTCCGGTCCCCACAACCCCAATAGGGTTTAAGTGGTTCAGGTAAAGAAGTCTTAGTCAGGCTGAATTTCCTGCATTCACTCATGTCAGCTAAAATTCCGTTATGGCAACTTCAAATGAACTACACCAACTACAAATATCTTAGTAGAGCTAAACATACATCCACGCATGTCAACTATAACCAGCTAACCGCAACTACAAATCCAAAGTATCGACTGCACCAGTTCCAGTTCAAGTTAGTGAAAGCTAGTAATTCAGCCCTGCTAAAACCAGAAACAGTGTTTTTACCAGAAAACGTTGTGACGCTGCTGTAGTCGATATGTTGGATTTGTAATTGATCTAGTTGATTTATAGCTAGCTCCACTAAGATGTTTGTAGTTGGTGTAGTTCATTTAAGGTTGGCTTGACCAAATTGTAGTTGATATGATTGAATGTAGGAAATTCACCCTTCCCAAGATTTAATTCATTCTTTATCTTAACCATTTTATCCCGATTGGGTTCGCGGGGACCTGGAGTCTGTCCCAGGACAACTACAAATCCAACGTATCGACTACAGCAGCTCCACTTTGTTTCTGGGAATGCCATGGTGTTAGCAAGGCTGACATATTAACGTTCACTGAATTGAACTGTATTAACTACACTGCAACTACAAATCATTCAAAAACATCTTTTCAGTAGTGCTGAATTAGTGTTAATCAGACAACACTGCTTTACAGGTAAGAGAACATTTTTTAAAATAATTGTAGACTTAGATTATCATCTTATTAGTAATTATTTTAGGTTTTTATCAAGGGTTAGAATTAGAATTTTCAGTCAGATGTGCTTTTGGCTGGACTAAACCACAGACTTGGGACACCACTGTCTAGATTAGTTTAAAATAGCTTGAGTTACACCTGAACTCTTTAAAAATGACTGATGCTTTTTGTCTGCCCGTCAACACTTGTAGAGTTCCGCTTTAGAAAATCCCGACGACAGATCCAAAGACTGCATCTTTGTCGACGCCACAGAGATGAGCTCAGACGTGAGCATGCCGCCGCCGCCGCTAGAGGGGGCTGAATGGGAGGCAGAACTCAGACTAAAGCCCAGCAGAGGAGATCCGTCTTGTTCGCCCCAGCGCCAGGTTTTACAGCTCTCCATCAGACAGACTTCCCTTCCGGACTCGTCTCCCGGCGCCAGCACCACCCAAATCTTGCACCGCCCCTGCTCCGACCCAGGACTTCCAGGTAACCCGCAGTAGACGGGCGGAGAGACTAGCACTGCGTTAGAACCCAGATATGAGCGTCATAAGAACAGGAGGAACCTCAGAGATGGATGGAGGAACAAACAAGCGCTTATGATGATAGTATCTATTGAAGCAGATCTCAGGCTCACTCTCCTCTCAGACCGATCCAAGCAAACCAGCTGCAGATAGAACTCAGGGGAAGAAGACATAAAGACAGAAAAAAGAGGAATAAGAAGGGAAGGGAGGACAGAAAGAAGGAAAGAGAAGGAGGAAAAGAAAGGAAGAACAGAAGAAAAATGAGGGATGGAACAAAAGAAGTAGAATACATAGAAGGGATAGTTGGAATAAAAGGAGGGGGGAAAGTATTAAAAAGGAAGGAAAGAAAGAAGGAAATTAAAAAGTAAGAAGGAAGGAAAGTTAGATAAAAAGGGGAAAAAATCAGAAGGGAGGATGGACAAATGGAAAGACAGAAGAGGCAACGAAGTAAGGAAAGAAAGATATAAAGCGCGAACAACCCAACATGGAATATTCTACCCTTGTATGCAACGAACGCTGATTTCTTCCAGCCCTGTTGTTCCTGTCCCAGTGCCCAGACGTTAAATCCTGCTGAATGTATTTCTCCAGGGGAACTACAGGAGCTTCTCGGCTCCGAATCTGTTTGGAACGCAGCCGGAGGGGGGGGGAAACGAGCAGCTGGACATGCAACCGTAGCAACAGGAGAGATGCATGCTGGGAGAGGAATGTGTCACTTTTGTTGCATGTTTATAAAAGACTGTAGAGCTGCTGATCACATGACTTGGGCATGTTTGAGGGTTTGGTTTTTTTTTTCAAATTTCTTCTCGAATATCACTTTTAATGAAAAAAGAAATTATTTATATACTATCCTCCTGGTATTCGGGAGCAGGCTATACTTGAAGCGCAAAAGGACTATAGCATCATCTCAGATCTCGTTTCTCTCCCCCCTCCTTATGATTATTAATATTCTTATTGAAGCTGGGCTGATTGAAGCCGTGTGACCATGCTGACTCATCGTAGCCAAGAATCCCTTCACCAGTATTGCAATATTGTGCCTCAGTGTTGAGTTTAAGCTGGACTTTCTTGGTGCATGTTGACTACTGTGTGATTATATTCGAGATATTTTGTTTGTTTACTTACTTGCTTTTTGTCCTTTTCTTCAAGTAGGCTTAATGTGGTCAAAACCCATCCCAGATGAAGCCAGTCATGCTGCTGCGCTGTAAAAGACAGATTATTCAACCAACAATTAAAAGTTTTGCTGACATGATCATGGAAAACAGCTGCACCAGTAGATTTTTAGGTTTTCCAGCTTTTCTGATGGCTGTTAACAGCAGTACCAGTCAAGAGGTGGCACACACCTACTAATGAACCAGCGCATCAAGTAATTCTGCTTTCAGCCCAGCAGTAAATACAGAAAAAGTTTGCAGAAGTGAAATTATATGCAGCAATAAAACACTGTCTATAGGAAATCAAATGATTTGAAATACACATAAGTTAACATTTTTTGCTGTCATCCCAAAATGACAACCCGGTGTGTTCAGACCTTTGATTGGCAACTTAGCTTTTGACAAAATCTAATGGTGCAGCTGTTGAAACCTTCAAAAAGCCTACAAAACTGGGAAAAAGTGGTTTGCATCATAGCCACACTAGCTGTTCTAAAACACCACAAACTCATTTTTTACTAAAACTGATGAAACATTGTTGCTTACAGCAATAATTTGCTGCTAGTTTCAACTTAAATTAACATTATTCAAATGAATATGTATGAACGTGCAAATTTTTAAAACACTAAAAGAGAGTGCGGTCAAGTAACAACCCAAATAATCACTGCACTAATCCTAAAACCAGTTATCCGTGTGAAGTCAACATGGACTTAAACATATTTGATGCTGTACTGCCCTACTGCTCTAACCCTACACCTGCATGATGTCCAGTCTACCCTTAGAGACATATTTAGCTACTCTTAGACCATTAGAGATTTTACTAACACGGTAGGAATCAGATAAAGAAAACGGGTTTATTCTCTCATATCCTTTGCTGTAGCCTTAATATCCAAGCAGTTATATCACCTGGGCCCAGATTATAACCTACCGGGCTTGAGCTCTGCCCTTGGGGAGCATTAAGGCAATATTCCAGCCTCCCCATGTAATTCTAGATGATCAGTAAAACCTAAAACCTATGAATGAAAGTCAGCAGAACGACAGACTGAAGCACATTTGCTCCACTCTGATACCAAAACAAGAGATATTTTTGCAAACCGTTACAGGAAATAATCTACAGTATATACACTGTAATCTGTCATCCTTTCATTCATAACACGCCACACAAGCCAGACATGTGGTACAGTAAGTTGTGTAATATTACTAGAACAGCTAAAATGCATGTTTTTAAACCAAAGTTAGTCCCTTGTTTATATATCATAGTGTATACTAACTACATTCGTAGGCAAAAGACCTGATCTACGCTGCATAGAAAACGGTCTTCCGGAGGTCTCCATTGTAATCTCATATGCATGTTTTAGACATTCTTATGGAGACCACCTGCTATAGAACAACCAGAAGTTGGAAAAGTTGAGTGATTATTAAGATGTGTGTAAAATATTGTTGAAAATCTGCTGTACGCAAATGTTCTGTTTTCAAGAGTAACTTTCTATCTTGTTGGGGGTGATACTCGTCAGTAATGTTGTTCTAACAGCTTTAACGTGAAACATTTTACTCCATTATGACTGAAGGTCTTGAATAGAAGGCAACAGGGCTTCTTGTCAACATTCTTGAAGATGTTAAGCTCTCCTCTGACAGACTTCGTCAGTTGTAAAAACTTGCGTTCCAGGTATTTATCCTATGGTGTGGTGTCTACCTTGAACGTGGTCGTTGACACACCTTGTCGTCCACTGGGTCGTTAGGGTCACCCTGGGCAAGGTTTGGATCAAGAGGAGAGTTGTTGATGTGAACCATAAGCATGTGGTTGTCCCTCACATTTAAAACACAGAGGAAGGGAGCTTAAAACTGTGTTGTAAGTGGCTGATAATTGGTGTCATAACCCTCCACGTCTGTTCAGCGATGGTCGTTCCAGTTGGACATGGATGGCGTTTCAAACTATCTCTGTCCAAAATGTGAACATTTGTAACCTTAAAAGTGTCCCATCTCATTTAGGTGTAAAGGTACAGCTAAGTCCTGTCCTGCTGATCTGCTCTCCTGTGTTCTCTGTGGAGTGGTTGCTTGGTCTCTATGTACAAGTCCCAGCACTCCTCACTGCATTGCATAGCACATCCTGATCCAGACCTTGACCTGGGTAACCCTAATGATCCCAGTGGACGACAGGATGCATCAACGACCACTTTCAAGGAGACCACCCTCCTACCTGGAACTCTCCCTCAGAGTTTTTACAAATGAAGAACGCTTTCGGATGAGAGGTGAAATGTCTTCAAGAATGTTGGAAAGTCCAGTTGCCTTCTTTTCAAGCCTTCAAGAGGACCTTGTCCTGGATGACTGGATGAGAACCTACATGGACGACACAGAATTTAGCATCAGGGGTCCGACCTTAAGCTCATATAGCTCAGTGAACAATGAGCTGATTTCAATAGAAAACTATTCATAAAATATTGAACACCTGAGTGGTGCTATTACAATGATGGTGGGTTAACTATGCTAAAGGTGAAAAATTAGACATTAGGGAACCAAACCTTTTCAGTATTAGCACTGAACGGAAACCTTACAGCTTATCAACTCAACAAAACCAATTATTTTTATAGCAAACCAAGTTAAAAAATGTCAGCCTTTTAGCTAAGCATTGAGATGCTGATGGTTAACTGTGCTTGCCTCTGGCTAATACTTAAATATATTCGCCTAAACATGGCCTCTAGTTTAAAAAAAAGTTAAGAGACCCTTGGAGTTATGTTAATCAATCATTTTTAAATTCTGTGAACAAGAAATGATAATGCTATTCCATTTGGCTTATTTCAGCCCTATCCACACACCCCCAAAAAGGTAGAACCTTTGGGTTTTTTGTTTAAATTGTATATAACATCTCTAAGGATCAACAGTACGGTCAGATTTGAAATGATACGTAGGGAAGAGGAAAGTGAGATGTAGGAAGAGGAGTTTTCTCATCACAGCTGCAATATACAACAGAGAGAAGCTCTGTTGCTTTCTCCTCACTCTGTGCTACCATGTTACTGTCCGTTTCTAATGCCTCTTAACTGGTCATTTCTGTTGATACTTTTTCCTGCTGTAAGACTGGAACGACTGAGTTTAATGCAAATCATCTCCATGTTTAAATAAGCATCTAGTAGAAGACATTGCTGTGTTTTTTTTTGTCTGAAGCCTGAGCACATATGCATTAAGCTTCTTAAGTACAAACTCTGACCAAAGATTGGCTCTTGTTTGATCATTAACATGTATTTCAGTGCTTCACCAGTCGGTCTTTGAGGACCCCTAAACAGTTCATCTTTTTACTTCACGTTCCCAACACAGCCTTGGGGTACTCCACACCAAAGGTCACCCACATAGCGAAATAAACCGAAACGTTGTCAAGTTCATTTGAACCCAAATGGTCGAAACAAGTGCTCAGTTCAATTGCACAATCAGGAGTAATTAAAGTTTGTTTAAAGAAAATGTAAAATTGTTGACTGGTTGGGGGTTTCTGAGGACTGGATTACAAGATGTTGCGTTAGTGGACATGACAGACCAAGTGCAATCCTGAATCAGAACTCTTGAGACGTTTGATGCATATGAGCTCAGAACGAAGCTTAGTGCCAGTGGAATGCGGCACAACTAGAGTGCGATACTATACAATTTTGCGACCTTTTGCACAAGCACTGCAAAACTTTCTGTACAGTGTCACTTTTTAAATCTAGTGCTGTTGAACGGGGAAAACTAAATGGGTTTTAAATGCATTTTTTTAAATGTTTGCCACTGTATTTTATACAATGCAACACTACACCAGACTAGAATGTTTCCTTTTCTTGAACATGAACATTATATTGGTATGTATTATATATACTATGCTGTATATTGTGAATACTAACACAGCTGATTCAAATACTGAATTATGTAAAATAATAAAACAAAGTGCAACAATAAATGTGTTCAGGTTAACTGGACTCTTCTTATCCAAGTGCGTGCGCACACACACACACACCCACACCCACACCATGTTCCTTACCTTACACACTGAGCAACAGTGCCACACCTGCCAGTACCCACTTGGCCGGTCTTTCTCTGGTCTTGAGGTTGAAGGTCCAGACGTAAGTGTTTGCTCGGAGTTTGGTCTTGTAGACGGGACACTCGTAGATGTTGCGAGTCTCCTGGCGGTCGTTGGGAACGGCTCTAACCGCGATCACCGGCATGCTGGGAGTGAGCTCCTTCAGCCTCGCCTCCGTGATCGTGCCGTTCTGGATGTCCCAGCGTGCACCTGTAGAGTCGGGTGGAGAAATAACAAATTGACATTTTATAATGCAGCATTAGATTATATAACATGGCCCTATTCAAGTACATTCATTGTTGGCCACTTTATCTCATTGCTAGCAAGGCCGCTATTAGAGAACATCAACTTTTAGCCATGTTGGCTAACTGCTGATAGGGCCTCATTAGAGAACACAGATTGTAAGCCACATTATCTAGCTCCTGCCACATTATCTAGCTCCTAACATGCCCCTATTAGAGTATCTATATTGTTAGTTACATTAGCTTACTGCTAAAAGGGCACCTTTAGATTCCATAAATTCTTAGCCCCATTAGCATCTACACATTTGTGCTGCCGAGTGTGAATTTAGCCGCCCCACCTTCCATGTAGAGTCCGTAGATGTACGCTCCCTCTCTTGCCGGCTGGTTAAACTCCTCCTTGAACTTCTTGGTCACATCCACAGTCAGGGTCATTTTATCCAGAGGCCACTCATTCTTACGTGCCAAACTCTGCATCACAGCTGCCATGTGCAAGAATTATGAAATATAGAGACTGGATTTGTCACGTGTGAAAAGGAAAAGTAAATGTCAGTCATTATCTGAACCGCTTAATCCCAACTGGGGCGCGGGGGAACTGGAGCCGATTCCCGAGAACTTGCGGGCGTAGGCAGGGAACAACCCTGGGCAGATGCCAACACACCGCAGGGCACACACACTCACACAATCACACACACATTCACACCTTAACCTATATAGTATGCAATTAACATATACTGCATGCCTTTGGACCGTGAGAGGAAACCGGATTACCCGGAGGAAACCCACGCGAACACGGGGAGAGCATGCAAACTCCACACAGAAAGGCCCTACGGTCGTCCGTGGGGTTCGAACCCAGGACCTTCGTGCTGTGAGGTGGCAGCGCTAACCACTGCGCCACCGTGCCGCCCTGAAGATGAAAATGTCCATATGTTTAGGGGGAACTAAAATTATTGCTAGTAGTTAAACTCAAGCAAAACTCTGACTGCACAACTTTCACCTGTACTGAAGTAAGATTTGACCAGTACAGCATCTGTGCTTTGTCCACACCAGTTACCTGTGAGGAAGGATTGTGGGTTGAACAGCCCCGACAACCAAACTACACTGGGCAGAGAGAGATCCTGAGTCCAGCTGTCCAGCTCTCTACAGCGCAGGAGAACATCATTGTACCTACAAGAAAACACAGAAGTGGACACAATTACTAACACAATATCCACAGTTGCAACCCTGTATAAATATAAAATGTTTGTGTTTACCACTGAGTCAGGCTGTAAGTAGAAGGGTAAGCCAGTCTAGCCCAGGTGTCAGGAACATTGTCATAAAACAGGGCTGTCTGTATCTGCTCCATCTCTGAAGATATGGCCAGCTCTCCCTACCACACACACCCCATTTCAGTGAATTTATGTGAGTGAGTATTTGTCATTATGAACACATCATAGCACAGCACAAAATGTGACCCATCCGTGTGCATTTGACCCATCCATGAAGGGGGAGTGGGCAGCTGACATGGGCAGCGCCCAGGAAGTAGTGCCTAGGGACGCTACCTTGCTCATGAGTACCTCAGTAGTCACTGCCCCAAAGACTAGTGTTGAAGAAGATACTTTTAAACAGCAGTTTTCAAGCTACAAGGTACTTCTGGTTAAAAGTACCCATGCCACAGCCACGCTGCTGCTGTAATATAGTAGTTACCTACACTACAAAGTACAAAGAAAAGTGGATAAATACATCTGTGCTATATCATGGTCAGAGATTCTTGCGTCCATCTTCACCAAGTTGGAATCTATCCTCCCACTCCATCTTGTAGAATTTAGTCATAAACTGACATTTTGTTCACTGTTAAAGTTGTCATATTGTTAATTAAAACATTGTTAAGTTAGTGGTGTCACTACATTTAGTAAACTACTAGCCAGCACTGTCAAACACACCAAAATGTCACCACAGTGTCTAAATGTTGTTTTCCCATCACAAAGGGGACATTCAACATTAACAGAGAGCTAAGTTAAATAATATTAAGACATAGACACACACACCTTTAATCCCAGGTCCAGCTCTTTTAGGGAGCGTCGAATCTCGTTGAGTAACATGTTCATGCGCTCACACTCCTGGAAACACACCAGAATGTAAGGCGTGCGCTCAGCCGTTTTGGAAGTGATGTCTGACATGTTGTACTCCTCGGGGAGCTTCTCCAGGATGTCGTCCAAAATGGTCTTGACCTGCAACATCACAGGGTTGAGCAAGAAAAGATTAAAACACTGCAATCTTCCAACACACACTCATAAGACCACCATCCCATCCCCCGGTTGACCATCCCTTCCTTATTTGATTCTCGGGAAGATTAATTGGTTTGTTAAGAACCTTTTAATCTGAACTGACAAAAATAAAAATAAAAATTCTTCTACACACCGAGTCAAAAAGGGACTGCTGTATCTTTGCCTAAACCTTTGGCAAATGTTTGATTTTTAAAATTCTTTCACTTTCAGAGTTTAATTTGCACCAAAGTGATTCTTACAATGCCCAGCACATCTTAAATGTGTGGATACAATGCCTTCCAAAACCCTAAAAACATGCCTATGTACATGTAAAAGGTGACTTTCTGAACATGCTTTGTACCTTCTAATTTCAAAAATATAATTGTTGTTGATTTTGGTCATAAATTGACATCCTGTTCACTGTTTGTTGTCCTGTATCATTAATATAACAATATTGTTGTTTGTGAAAACATTTCACAGCATAGTGCAGAAACACATTTCAGGTGTGCTGGGCAATATAATCACTTGGTCAGGCTTTGTGGAAAAACTGGAAAAAAATGGTGCCAAACAATCCGGCAGCCGTCTCCATGGTGACACCTACTGACCACACTGGTTGTTGCACCATCTTGATGATGCTATTGTGTGAAAGCTGAAAATTCAACAGCAACCCTGGACAACCTTTTCCTCAGTGCTCTGAGATGCTCCCTCCCCCATGGACGAGTCTCGGCTCTGCAGCTCCAGCAGCGTGTGGAAGAGGCTGTCTGAGGTGACTGTCAGGAACTCTATCTCGGCGTTGGGGTGCAGGCCGTAGTGTGCAGGGCTCTCGTGGGGCAGCATCTCGTCTATGTAGCCATGGTAACCCTTGTAGTCCAGGTTGGAGGGAACCACGAAACCAGGGGCTAATGACAACTTCCTGTCAAACTGAGAAGTGTGTGTGAGAAAGAACAGTGTGTGTGTAAGTAAAAGCAGAAAGTGTGTGGAGGAAAATTAATGTTCATGTTTGCATTCTGACAGCAGGCTGTTTGGTGTGTGGTGTGTGTACCTGGTTGGGTTGCATGTACTCCTCCAGGTAAGTTCTGCACAGTCTCCTGTCCCAGTCATCAGTGATGTGACCTCCATACATGATTTCACCAAACAGATAGCGCAGATCCTCCCAGGGGACCTAGGACATTAGGGCTGCAACTAACAACTATTTTGATAGTCGACTAGTCATCGACTATTAAAACGATTAGTCGACTAATCGGATTATAAATTGCATAATTATAAGATGGCTCCGATTTAGCTACTAGCTTTAACATTTAGTATGAGGTTATTAAAATTTTGTGGTAAATAATAAAGACAAGAAAGATGGTTCACTCAAAAGCATATTTTAATAAATAAATTTCTTCTTTGCCTTATCTGGCCTTACGATGGCTCCTGGTTTTCTGATGATACTGAGAAAATGGTAACATACCATTATAACATTTATGAGTGAGTGACAAAGGCGTTGGTTACTTTACCGTTTTGCGTGCTTATTAAACGTATAAGACCTAACTATTAAATTATAATTATAAGGTCGATAAACTATAACTTGCGTTTAACCGACCTGTCGCGGTTCCTCTTCCTCCGACATCTTTGGTTTTTCTGTAGGAACTTTCTTAAGCCAATCACAAAACCAGGAGCCATCGGCCAATAGGATTTGCAGGCAGAAACTGCCAATACCCCACCCCTTTCAAACCACGCGCGTAGAAATCTCAGTCGAGCAAAAAAGCCGCTCGTCGGTAATCTACTTTGTGCGCGAGGACATTTAACACATCGAGAGGAAAAAGACATTCGAGAGAGGAAAAAGTTTTCGCGCAATATTATCACAACCACGCACTCGATTCTTAATTTTGTGCTCTCGAGTTTCACATTAGCGCTCGCGACTTTGAAATTTACGCCCGCGAAATTTTTGCAGCAAGCCATTTTCCGCGCTCAAGTTTTGGCGTTGATGTGACGCCATAGGGCCATTCTTCTAGCTGTCACTGAATGCTATTGCGCAAGAGCCAACCTCGCCAGAGTGTGGTATATTGGTGCCCTCTATTGGAAAGCGGTAGTACTGCACAGGTAGAAAGGAAGGAAAACGTCTCACTCCATTTAAAAATATGTCTGGCGACAATTATCGACAATCAAATTCGTCGGCGACTATTTTTATTGTCGACTTTTGTCGACAACGTCGAATAATCGTTGCACCCCTATAGGACATACACACATTATACACACAATCTCTGGCACATAGAAGTGAAGTGAAGACCCAGCTATGTACAAGTCATAATTAAATTCAGTCTCCCTCCGTCTCTCTTTCTCTCATGTGTCTCCCTCTCTCTTCCCTTTAGAACACCCTTTCTCTCCCAAATCTCTCTGTTTCTCTTCCCTCTCTCTCCGTCTCTCTCCCCTTTCTCTCATTCATTTCCTCTCATCTTTATCACTCTCCCTCCCCTCTAGCTCTGGCTGTGTCCCTCTTTCTCCTTTCTCTCTCTGTCTCCCTTATTCTTCCCCTCACTCTCCCGTCTCTCCCCTTCTTCTCTCTCTCTCTCACACACACACTCACAGGTTTGAGGATAATTTCAAATGATGAACCATTTCAAATTAGGAATCAGACGCAGACCTGTGAGTTGGCCTCGAGGTAGTTGTAGAGCACGTTGACAGAGATGGTCAGGTCTCCGGTGTTAAAGGGATATTTGCGATTCCAGCCCTGAGGGCCAAACTTCCTCCTCTCTGCCACACACGCATGGAAGTAACACAGCGAGAAGAGGATGGTCTTAAACTCCTGCTCACGCGAACACTGGTCCAGAATGTCCTACATGCACACATTTCATGAGGATTTTTACAAATACATATTACACACATACGTGAAACAATCAATATATAATAGTGTCTCTTTCTCTCTCTCACACACACAGTGGGATCTGTTTTGACGATCTAAGTTCATGAAGCACCCACATTTAGTGTGTGTCCAAATCAATGTTTTTGTAGTTTAAAGGTGCAAAAATTGTCTCTGCACTAGGAACAAGGTGTAAAACTACTCTACTTGTACTCTTAATAAAAACTCGAGTTTGTTTTTGGTGTCAAATAAAATAAAGCCAATAGAGGGTCATCTCCCATTCCCTTTAAAAGCCAGCTGGAACGCTATGATGATGCATTTGCTCAGCAATCATGAACATTTTCTTGCAGGCATCTAAGTTCTCTAACCGTTCTGATACATTTTAGATATCTTGCAAAAGCAGCATGGAAGCAAAATGGGAAAATGAACACTGCGTCCACCTCAAACTATCAAACTACAGCTGTGCTGGAAGAAAAATGCTCTATCACCTGGTCGAAGTTGTCCAGCGCTGCATGAAGGTTGGCCAGCATGCCGGTCGGAGGCTCATTGGTGATCTTGATGGAGTTTTCCAGGATTCCCTGTGGAATGATGTGCTCCTGAGGAGTGGGCGACGGCTCGGCGCTCATAAACACTCGATAGTCCTGGTGGCTGTCCTCACAGCAGCGTTCCAGGAGCTTTTCTAGATTCCCCAGCCACTTTGCCACCAGGTGAATGTTCTACATTTATACACACACAAACAAATTAGACTTCCATACTGACATAACACACACAACCAGCGGCATCTAAACACACACACACTAACAGACCTGTAAGATGACCCAATGACCCTCTTTGGAGGCTTTTTCCATTGCCAGTTCAGCTACAGCCTCCTGGCCCTGGCCCAGAGACACATTATGCAGCTTGCCCTGGTCTATAGTAAAGCCAAGCTTCTTACCTTCACACACAGGATGAGAAGAAGCGTGGTCATGAACAGCTAACTCAAGATTATCTGAACTATTTAATAATGAGGAAGTAAGTGGAAGAGAGGAGGAGAGAAGAAAATACTAGAGGAAAATAAGGGGGGGGGGGCATATGTGGAGAGTAGGAGAGAAAAGAAGAATATCGGGGTGAAGCAGGTATGAGAACAGGGAGGAGAAAAGGGAGAATGGACAGAAAAGAAAGAGTGTAGGAGTGTAGAGGAGAACATGGGTGAGAAGGAGACAGTAAAGGAGAACAAGGAGGAGAGAGAGCAGGAGAATACGAGACAGAAAGAGATCAGAGAGAAGAGGAGAATATTGGAGTGAAGGAGATATCAGAGAAAAAGAGGAGAATATGGAAGAAAATGAGAGGATGAGAATATGGGACAGAAAGACGGATCAGAAAGAAGAGGAGAATATGGGAGAGAAGGAGAAAGAATAAGAATATGGAAGAGAAAGAGAGAGCAGAGGGAAGAGGAGAATATTGCAGAGAGAGAATAGACAATAACATTTGAGATGAGGAGGAAAGAAGGACAGAATATGAAAGAGCAGAGAACAACAAGGAAGCATAAGGGAAGAGGACAGAAGAGTGGGCCGTGGAAACAAGGGAGAGATGGAAGAATGGGAAGAAGGAGAAGAAAAGAGGAGAGTAGAGGGAGGGGTACCGAAGGACTCAACGTCTTTCAGTGGATCAACTCCGGGTGATAAGATGAAGAAGACGGGAGATGCAGGGGCGCTCTCTTTAAACGACCTCGCAAAATCCATCTTCCTCCCCTCTGTGTACTGCACACCAAGCTTCTCCTCCACAAAGTTCCTAGACACACACACACACACACAACCTTGTTGTATGTAAACATACTCACTTTACCATCCCAAACACTAGCTGGAAAGTAAAACTGTACCATGCAAATGTTAAGGCATAACGAAGAGTCACACCTGACAGCGTAGGTCATGCGATCGGGTCGTAGAGCCCTCATAAGGATTAGTTTCTGCAGAGAGCTCTTGCTCTTCCACTCCTGAGGAAGTTTCTCCTTCTCAGGACATTCAGACTCCACCACTTTCTTCCAGCGCTTAGGCGAACCCTCAATGTCGCGGTCAAGCCCCCGAAACTCATCCGTGAAGCTCATGGTCTGCAGGAGAGACGTCAAAGCAGGGAATTGAGGGAGCTGACACTCAGCAGCAACACATTAGTGAAGGCTACAGCATGAAATGGAATGAAGTAAAACTAGACAGGCAATTGCTGAAAAAATTGCTCAAGGACACAGAAAGGGATAAAGAGGTGAAAAAGCAAAGTGGTCGATTATAGATGATCTAGCGGTCAAGATGTGAGCTGCTGAATTAATGTTAAGCTCATATCAGGAATGAGATAACCACAAGAAAAGTAACGGCACCGTTCTACTTAATGACCAAAATAGGGAATGACAATCTTAATGGTGGCACCACCTTGTGGCCAACAAAGGAAACTACCAATTTTTTGAGCTGGGAAAAATGGTTGGACTTGGACAGGGTTAGCTGCAGTTGGACGACTGACAAGTAGGTTAACAGACCGGATTAAAGATGGGTCCAATCTGACACGTGGATCAGATATCGGTCCAATGACGACTCAAATAGCTCGATCGAGTATTGGTGGCATTGGGCCAATCTGTAAATGCGCACACGCACAATTGGTTATGCATCAGAGGTGGCACTGCGGTAAAGCTGGTTTATTGTCATTCGCGCTACTTTGTACATATTGATATGACAATGAGCAGAACAAGCAACGCAACACATTACAACTCCAAAAGCAAATTGTGTGATTATACGGTTTAATTTCCTTAACACCAACAGCTCTCACTCGCAACCTCTGTGTTCTGGGTCATTTTTGCGCCAAAGGCTTAGGGAGCATCTCAAAATTACAGAACTGTATTTAAACGAAGAGTTTTTGAGATGTAATTCGATTCAATTTATCTGTGATTTTGAGACGCTCCATAAGCCTATAACTATAAGGAAAGTAAACAGTATAATTGCGAGATTATAATGTGGTGCACTGCTTAGTGACCGTCATAACGTTACAGAACTGTGTTTACATGAATAATTTTTGAGACATTATTTAAATATATAATTCAGCATATACATACAGGTGTGTAATTATTACACTGTTTTAGGGGGAAAACAGGATTTAAGTTGAGTATTTCCTTAAGCACTACAGAATAATCTCAGTCATGTATTCAGACATTTTTCAAGCATTATTTTCAGTTTTCTGTTTAAAAAAGACTCAGAGACTGTATAGGATTTGTATCAGTATTGGCAGATATCCAAATCTACAATATCGGTATCGAACATAAAAAAGTGGTACCATGCCATCTTAAGATTTCTAAACCATGAATGGTGTCTCTACGGAAAAAAACAAGTTAGAAGCAGAAAAAGAAGAAGAGGAAGAAGATGAAATAATAAAGCAAATAAGGTGTAAAGTTTCCATTAATAAAATTGAATGTATTTTTGTCTCAGTAGATCATTAGGCGTAATATTTGAAAGCGAGTGATTGTCATTGTGAACACACCACAGCACAGAACACAGTGCACCACAATGACCCATCCATGAAGGAGCAGTGGGCAGCTAACAAGGGCAGTGCCTGGGGACGGTACCTTGCTCATGAGTACCTCAGTGGTAACTTTACCGGTGCTGGATTGTCAATACCGGTGTATTACCGGTGTGTTTGTGTGAATGCTACCTTAATGGCGCTCCAGGCAGCGTTGGACAGGAAATCCACAGGGCTGATGTAACTGTGGTCAATGTTGAAGCGCAGCAGGAAATCCAGCTCACGCATGTTAATCTCTTTATTCATCAATAGCAGCTGAAACACACATTAAATAGTAATTCTGTTAGCGAGTGTGCAGAAGAACACAGGAGAGAAGCTAGATGGATGTGTGTGTGTGTGTGTGTGTGTGTGTGTGCACTTTACCTGAAATGCGAGCTGGGCTGTAAAAGTGAGCTTGTCTCTCTCAAACAGGCCGCGGTTGATGTAGTTGAAGGTGGAAAAGGTGATGCAGTCGATGAGTGTGTTCACACGGGCCTTGACCTCAGCACACACCTCCGCATTCTGCACAGCCTTACGAAACACCACGTTAAAGGCCTGCACAGGGATCACACACACACACAGGGAACACAAACACACAGGGAACACAAACACACAGGGATCACACACACACACAGGGAACACAAACACACAGGGATCACACACACACACAAGGAACACAAACACACAGGGAACACAAACACACAGGGAACACACACACACACACACACATTTATCTTTGCAGAGTCTAGAAGCCACAAAAAAAATTACATATGTAGCTTAATTTATGAGTAATTGTTACTAATGCTAACATTTGAGTCAAAAAAATTCTAAATTAAATATTTAAAAATATTTGTAAAATTCAGTTCGTAAAATCACGTTGTTTCAAAATTAACCATTTGGTCTTGTATTAAACATACACACATCGAGAATGATTATACATTTCCTAATGATATTGTTTATGACAAAATGCCTCCAAAACATTAATATTTCATGTTTTTCCATCAGCATGGGACAAGTGTCTACAAGAAACGCCTGTTCTCACACACACACACACACACACACACACCCAGGGTCAGACCTTCAGGGAGAACTGGTACATGGGGTTGATTTTGTTGAGGTCATTGATGATGAAGTACAGGAGAGAAGCTCGTACCGCCACAGGCCTGTAGAGCTCCCGAGCTTCATTTATCTTTACCTCGTTGACCTTGGCCTCCAACACCTGCTCACACACACGCACACACACACCTTTAAACACCGTATGTGCAGTAGAGATCTAGAGAGAAGTTCCGCAAATAGAAACACAAACCAACCAGCAGGTATAAAAGGTGTAAATGTCAGAAGCTACTGCCCACTACTGGCAACATCAAATCAATGGAGTTTATCCGTTTTTCACCCCAAAAACACAAAGGATGCAACAATTTGGTCACATTTCCTCAGGTCAGAAGGTTCAACAAAAACTTGAGAAAACATTTGTTGAAAGATGGATGGACAGACGAAGAAGTGTTAACAGACGATCGCTCTCCGTGGTGCTGAATGACATTTGCAATCACAGGAGCAGTTTATGGGTATGTGACAGACTGTTGGTGGAAATCGTTTTTGATTTTGTTCATGTTACCAGTTTTCATCATTAATGGAACTTGAATCTGATTGTGAATGTGGGTGACCTAACCAGCACACCACCATCGAATTCTACTACTTCCACTACTACCACTGCGTCCATGAGAAAGACCCTTAACACTAGTTTCTGAAATTAGAAATTGAAAGTTGCTCTAGATAAGAGCGTCTGCTCAAAGCCATAAATGTGAATGTAAATTACGTGACGCCAAGCCATTAAACTTTACTGCCACTCTGTTCACTTTTTTCAATAAATGAAACCCTCTCTGAAGTCACTGGGGATGTCTTCTGTGGATGCGTTCCGTGACGGTATCAACAAGGCATCTAGTGATTAACTACGTCTACATCAATGAAAACAAGGAAATAACATGGTCGGATGAAAATCACCTTTCTCTCGATCTCTGCGGCCGTGTGTTTGGTCGTCTCCAGCTTCTCCACCAGCAGGTTGTCCCCAAGAAAGTTGCTCTCAGCAGCCGAAAGGCGTGTGAGGAGCTCGTCCTCCAAGTGCTTCAGCTCGATTTTGAATGTGTTCTGCTGTTTTGTCAACTCCGACTGCACACACACAAACAAACACATTTCCTCAAAAAAGCACATGCTTTACTTAGCCAACATGGAGCCGCTTCAGCTACCATCAACGTGCACCACCACTGGGACTGCTTGTGATTGTTATATTAACTGACAAGATGACAGCTGTCTGAAAACTATCAAAGGGGAAAAAGGATAAAACAAGAAGGGAAAAAGAAGAATACAGGTAGGCCTTCAACAACACACTTCTCCTTAATGCGTAGAACAGTTGAGAAGTAGAACAGTGTTTCTAGCTGAATAACAGTGGGCGATAAGAGCCAAAAAGTGAGGAGAAGAATAATAAATAATAGTAAGAACCCAGCAATTAAATCTCCAATCAGAACTACTGTCGCCTTGTCATTATATTCTGCAAATTTAAACCCTGTGATATCACACACACACACACACACACACCCACTCACCTTGAGATGCTCCAGGTCGGGTCTCTCCAGGTTAACCACCTCCGCCAGCAGCTGGTCCTCCAGGCCATCTCTGGTGACTGTGAAGTTGATGAGGGTGGTCTGGGCCTGGATCTCAGGCTTGTAGTGTGGATTTGCCAGCTTGGTGTGAAGGATGAGCCGGAAGTCCGGATGGAACACACACTCCTTATCTCCCACCTTAATACACCTGAGCATAGAGCAAGGGCAAAGTCAGTGCAGTAAAATGTGTATGTGTGAGGTTTGTGTGAGGTTTTTTTGTACTTTGTAACATCTGAGTTTTACCCGATGGAATGATTTGTGTAGTAGGGCTTATAAAAGTGGTTGGGAGAACCTGATTGTTTGGTCAATGTGCGTCACTGCATCACTGCTTAATCAATGCATGTGTGGGTGCATTGTGTAGGGCCTGACCTGCCCTTCTTAATGGTGTGGCGTCCCAGCAGGGGATTGAGCACAGGGTCAATAGTCTCCTCCAGGTTCTCAATCAATACTGGTTCTCCTGTTACCACAGCCTGCTCAATAACATCCACATACCTATGCACACGCACACGCACACACACACACACACACATACAATCATATCCTCTCCACAAAGTCATTTCTGAGCATTAGCAGCAACTTTTAAGGGACCATCCAGTCCAAAATAAGACTTCAGATTAACACCTTTACACAATTTCACTACAGGATTTTTGTACACTGGGCTGGTAGTTTAGACCAAAACAATTTTAGCAATTTATAATTTTTACACTGGAACACAACACACAATAATAACTGTGGTGTGTAGAGGACCTGAAAGTAGGGATGCACCCATACCACGTTTTTACAAACCGATACGAGTACGAGTATTTTTATTTGTGTACTTGCCGATACAGAGTACCGATACCGATACTTCTTAGATTCTTAGATGTAATTAATTGGGAGGCAGATTTTATTTTTTCCTTTGCAGATTATAATAAGGCTATAATAAGGCTAAATATCAAATCATTAACACAAGGCTATTCCACACCAAAAATAAACAGATCTTTCTGGTTGTAACAAAAAAGTGTCATCACACTAGACAAAATGTAAATATAAGCAGATAAATGAAATAAAATGTACTGCATAGTTAACACAGGCAACTTAAAAGTCAGCAAAACTTACTCTGTTGACACATTCAGGGCTCCAGACAAAAGAAAGAAGTTAGGAGCCTGGCTTATATTTACATTATGACTAACGCTTCCTCGATTTTGATTGGCTAGCAAGAGAGAAGTGATATTGACGAGCAAAGCGCTGTTCTAGAAGTTGAACAGATTTCAACTTGAAGCACTCTGAGCGCTGCGGTTAAAAAAAAAAAACCTGTCCACCAAACTTTTTTTGCGCTGAGAGTGGATCAAAACCTCACTTCCAGTGCACTTTCTCTGCGCTTGTTGTTGCTAAGTTACAAAAAGCCTTGGGAACCTCCGCATTCGGTCCTATTTCATATAAACATTGTAGCATCTTCCTTTGAGTTCGGAAGTTTAGATGCCGCTATTCGGCCTCATCGTAACACGGTCTTCTTTTACTATTTATGGATACAGCAGGATTTTTATGCTTATTTATTAATTTTCCCCGCAGGGCACATAGTCACGATGGCCACCTTAACTATAAAGCGTTGCAGGAAACGCTGGGGCTGAGACTATCTGCCCATAATTAAAAGCCGTTTCTTGCTTCTTTAAAAAAAAATTTCCCTTGAATTGAGAGAGACGGTTGCCATTGGTGACTGGAAAGAACAACCTAGTTGGAAAAAAAATCCAGTCGCACTGGCGAACATTGTAGTCGCCATCTGGAGCCCTGGATTTCACACGAGCTTGTGGGCAGGACCTCTAAACCTGAGCTTCTGGATCGTTGTCTCCCCCTAGACATCGAAGTCAGGTAGGACAACAAATTACATCCGCCGACTACGACGTTTGTTGTAGTGAAATACCATTGAGTGGTATCGGTGCGTGGTATCGGCGATTATTTACGAGTATGAGTACGAGTATATTAATGAAGTATCGGCCCGATACCCGATACTGGTATCAGTATCGGTGCAACCCTGCCTGAAAGGTTTGCTTAGAAAGAAAACGTCTCCAGTAAGAATAAAAAGTCAGTACTAGAATACTACTAAAAGTAAAAGTACTAGACTTTAGAAAGAGAAAAAGAGAGCGAGTAAGCAGCTGAAACAGACAGAGAGAGAAAGAGGGAGTGACACACAGAGATGGAGAGGGTCAAGAGAACAAAGAGGTGGAGAGAAAGTGAGAATGAGAGACAGAGTAGGAAGTTGAGATAAACAGATAAAGATAGAGAGCGGGAGCGAGAGAGATGGGGTGAGAGAGGGAGAAGAAAACAGATATGCAGAGCGAGAGAGAAGGAGAAAAGGGGAGAGATAGAGAAGGAGGAGATGGAGACAGACAGTGTGAAAGAGTGAGAGACAGAGAGAGGTTCAGATAAACAGAAAAGCAAAAGAGACAGACAGATGGGAAAAGAAACGGGGGTTGGACAGTGTTCCTGGCAACACTGTAAATGGGCCTGTGCCCTGACTGACTGTTGTACTGCAAATGTGCTGAGGCTCCCAGCTGATATTACATTGACCTGGTTCTAAATGTAAACAACATGCTGCCATGCTAAATGTACAAAATAATAAGAGCATCCGAAATAATAAAATCCTCCTTCTATCCGCTCCCGCTCACCCCTTCTGACCCAGGTTGACCACCCGCAGGCCGCTGCCATAGTGACTCTTGAGCCACTTGATGCCCTGCAGCTGGGGATCGATGAGCAGCGGCCAGCGTTCACACTTCAGCAGGATGGTGGCGTTCTGCATCGACATCCTGTCTCCCGGCAAACCCTCGTTATTCCACTTAGCAACCGTAGCATCGTCCGTCAGCATGGAGATCGGATCCAGACCCTCCGTCATCGGTATGGGAACCTGGAAGAGAGGCAGAGAGAGAGCGAGAAAGATACACCCAAAATGTGAGATGAAAGTGTGAGAGAAAAAGTAGGGAAAAAATGGAGACAGAGTAAGAGAAAGGGATGAAGAGAGAGGGAAAGAGAAAAGGAAGAAGGGAGTGAGAGTATGAGAGGGAGTAAAAGACTGAGAGAGATTGAGAGAGAGAGATGGGAAAAGAGAAAGAAAAAAGAGGTGGGGAAAAAGAAATGGAGAGAGGAGAGAGAGAAGGAGCACAGAAAGAGAGAGAGAGAGAGAGAGAGATGAAGGGAAAAGGATGAGAGAAAGAGAAACACAAAGTGAATGAGGGAGAAGTAAACAGATAAAGGGAAAAGTAGAGAGATAAAAGAGAGAAGGAAAAAAGAAATGGAGAGAAAGAAAGAACCAGGGAGAGATAGAGAAGCAGAAAGTGGAATACTGTTTCTTATCATTCTTCTTTACAATCTTGTTTGTTGGAAAACAGTAACATTACTGTTACTGACACACACACACACAGACATGAGGGGGGACACCTTCTGTGTGCGTAAGTACGGCAGCCAGAAGTTATGGAGGAGCTCATGTCTGTATCTCTTGGAGAAGGAGCCGGCGTAGGAGATGAAGGCTGCAGTCAGCAGAACATCTCCACACAGAGTCGCCTCCTGCTCCCGGAACTGAGCTACTGAATGAGCCCAGCGCACGTTCTCCGACTGCAACATATACACACAGCTTGAGTAAATGATGTGCTTAATGTGGCATTATGTTTAAATATTACAGTTGCAATGAAAAGCAACGAGTGATCTCGCCAACACACTCTCCAGCAGAGACAAATGAACCACACGACAATACATATTCACACAACACACACACACCTCTAGGCCCTTGACCAGGCGGTTTGCCAGCTGGATGGTGTTGTTGGTGCGGTTCACCTCGTCCTGACACCGCAGTTTCTCTGAGGTGGCCTTTTCAAAAGCTGCAGTGAGAGTGTCCAGGCTACTGTCCAACTCCTTGATAACACACACACACACACACACACAGCTGTTTTAGAGAGCGTGTGAAATTATCTGTAGGAGAGAGTGCAGAAGATTGGAGCGTGAGGTGTAGAATGCAGTGTGTGTAATAGATAGGGATGCAGCTATTCAACTTTGCTGATCCTTGAGTGTTGGGTGTCAGTTACCAGAAACCAGTTTTAAATTAATAAGTTGTGTATTTCTCTATGAGGAGTAGACTGAGATTATTCTGTTTTGCTTAAGGAAATACTTGACTTAAATACTGTTTACCTAACTAAAACAATGTAATAATTGCACACTCATATGTACATTATATGCTCAATTATTTGTCATTAAAATAACATCTCAAAAATTACATAGAAAACATAGAAAACCCTACAATTTAACTGAACAGATCGGCTCCATAGATCGGCCCAATGCCACCAAGGCAGAGAGTGTGTTGTGATAGCACAGTACTGTGACCCAGTGTGAATCAGAGTGTTGGGTAGTCAGTCCAGTAGAAAATGTGTGGCATGGTATGTGTGTTCTAGTGTGTGGAAGAGAATGTATTGTTAAATAGTGAACCATGTCGTATCATGGCATGTGTGGTAGAGAGTGTGTGTTTCGGTGTGTGTAATGGACTGGAAGCCTTACAGTGAGCTTTTTTCTGATGACATCAAGTTTCTCTGCAGCTTCAGCCAAATCGGCATTAGCCTGAGACAGACACATCCTCTTCATCTCTACCTCACAGTACACCTACACACACACACACACCACACACACAGAGTTTAGAGGGAGACGTCTAGGACAACAGCTTTAAAAACCAAAACTCCAGCCACCACACTTTGGTGCTGAGTATAATACAGACAACACAATCACACAACTCAAACACACACGAAAAAAAAACATCAGGCTGAACACAGATATTGAACACAGCTCATACGGACACTGAATATTGAGTATGATGTTCTGGAGTGTGTTTACTCACAAATATCTGCAACAAGAACCATATGGGAGAGAGAGGAGAACACATACTCAAACACAATCATAATCGCACAAGTATGTTGCAAATGTCTGCAAAAATGGTGTGTGTGTCTGTTTTACCTCATGGAAATGTACAATGTTTATAACCCAGGCGCACAAGCCGGCTGCAGCAGAGGATTTGAGACGCACGAACTCTGGGTTAAAATCCGGGTCTTTCAAATATTCCTCTTTCAGCACGCGCACTGTAGCATCCGGAATGTGTTCCTTATCGAAGTTAACCAGCGCCTGCAGGAATTCATCCACCTACACACATAAGCCCATTTTCATTATGATGGACTTAACCTATCTTCATGAGAACACTTCACACACACACACACATATACTATACAGAAAATGCATCACACAGCAAAACACACACACACACACTTACTTTACTCATAATGACTTTAACTGCTTTCCAACTGCGGTCTTTAGGAATTCGTCCATTTGGCGAGAGTAGGACCAAAACTGCTGCCAACACGTTTGTCACAATCACTGGGGGGTTTGGAAACGTCCGTAACTCTGTAAGGTTCAGCTACACACACACACACAAATGCTTAAATGTATACAGAGCAGAAATTACAACACTACATTACATCACGGCAAGCCATTACTGCTGAGACAGATGTATTTTACACACTAGATTGCACATGTGCACACACACCCTGTTGAGTGTGTTGAGAGCAGCATTAGCCGCCTGTAATGCTGGTTCCGCTTTTGCCAGATCCTCCTCAGTCTCCTGCTGCTGTTTAATCACCTCGGCCTGGATTGCTGCTACCTGTCACATACAAATTATTACAAAATTTACTGTTAACACACACACAACAAGGTGCAGTGAAAAGCTATACCTGAAGAAGGCCCTCAGCCAAACCACTTACCAGGATATAATTAATAATTAAGTCTTCACAGAAATTGGCCTTGTATAACACTACCGGCCCTTTATAAGAAAATGTACCTTGTACATTTTCAAACGTCAAACGTGTGTGTGTGTGTGAGAGAGAGAGTGTGTCTCACTTTTCGCTCCTCTGCATCAGCAACACTCTTCTCCTGGTTGAGTTTGTCAGTCTGTTGTGCGATTTTGGCGATGAGGGCCTCTGTGTCTGTGTTCCTCTGGTGTAACTCCACCTCCTGCAGAGCCAACTTAGCCTTCAGGTCCTCCACCTGCAAGATGTGGAGAAAGAGAGAAAATTCATTACTGTTCAATTTTGCTATTAACTTGCTATTCATCTGACAATTGCTTTGGTTAGCATTATGCATGTGAATAAATGATGCAAAAACATTTAACAATTTAGTAGTTTTGTAAAAATGATGTACAACAGAAATTGTGTGTTGTTGAATTTGTGTGCTTAAATGCAAGGGTGACAGGGAGCCCATCATGAAAAATTATTACGATTTTAAAAATTTATTTATTTATTTATTTCAGGCAGTTGGTAGTGAAACAGTTAGGGAGTTGATCGGAGGGTCGGTATTGAGCAAGGTATTGTTCCCAAGCACTGCTCTATAGGCACTGCCAAAAAATCCAGAGGACACATTTATTGGGGTTAGGGTTAGAGTTAGGTGTAGTATTATTTGAAAAATTATTTAAAGGGAGCCAAGAAAAGTACATCACTAAAATATTAGAGAGTGTGTGTGTGCGTGTGTGTGTGTGACCTGCGAGGCGGTGCCGAGGAGTTTCTGCAAGCCGTTCTCTAAGCGCTCCATCTTGTGTGTGAGCTGGCTGCGTTTGTTGGCCAGCAGGTTGCTGTACAGTTTCATGAACTCCAGGAAGCTCTTGGGTGTGGTGTAGTTGAAGCGCTTCTCGTTCTGCTGGTATTTAGTGCTGACCTCGTTCACGATGGTGTGAGCGTACGAGATGAACTCGCTGATGGACACCTTCACCGTGGGCTGAGCGTGCAAGCGCGCACACGCGCACACACACACACACACACACACACAGGATGCAGTGTACATATTGTACTGTTGAACTCGCTGTATTACATACAGACACATACTGTCTCTGTCTGAAGCGTGTTCTCTTTCTCTCTCTCACAGAAACACACACACTTCTCACATCAACCTGTCTGCACCCCGCTACGTCTATCTGAACTCCTTACTCACTTTTTCTATTTCTTCATTCACCTATCTGAACCCCCTTCTCTTTTTCTATCTGTCCATCCAAGCCCTATTTCTCTCTCTGAACTCATCCGTCTCTCTTTCACTCATGCGACTTTGCTCCAGCTCTCTCCCTGTTTTTCTCTCTTACACACACACACTATCTGCTCTGCCAGAAACACCTGCTCTCTCTCTCCCGCTCCTCACCTCCAGGCCACTGATGTTGTTGATGAAGGTGCTGCTAACAGACTGCAGTGCATGCTGGGGCCAGGGGTGGAACCAGTCGATGGCGGTGCAGTTGACCAGAGCAGGGAACTTTCGGGCTCTGGTACGCAGCGTGAACCCCACCGGCGAGAAGCACAGCACCACCTGCAGGGAGAAGTCTTCAGTTATACAGCACATACACTCAGCTGCAACCTGACACAGGTGTGACGGAAACCTCAAACACATCATCACCTTGAGCTGCTTGCGTATGCGGTCGATGAAGAAGTTCCAGCAGTTCTCCCGTGTGTCCAACATGCCCAGACCCCGCAGCTCCAGCCGAGTGGAGGCCACGATCATGTCCTCCTCTTCTTCGCTGAACAGGTCTGGGATGTCTCCTTCACAAACACACACACAAAAGACATATAATGATGTCATAAGTATGTATATGTATGGATATGTATGTAGTGTATTTCCATGGAATATGATAAGCCAAATGGTTTTATATTTATATAGAATTTATTACCTGATGCCAGCATGTCATTGATCAGCACCAGGAAGCGTTCATCTGGAATCTGGGCGTCTGTATGCAGGAAAACCGTACCAATGTTCTTTACTCCCACCTTAATGTATAGAGCAGCTATATCACTCTGTAGAGCGGGTGAAAAGAGAGAGGGATGTGGGAGGGAGAGCGAAAGACAGATGTATTTGTTTCTTATCCAAAAAATTACCAAAGAATTTATCTAAGATTTCTGAGGATTGCTAGTTTTAAGGTTTAACATGAAATTATCTGTTGCACTGGGCGATGCATATTTTGGTGACATTACAGGATGTTCACCCTCCCAACCACTAGGAGCAGATTTTGGTTATAATAGATGTGTGTCCATGTGCATGTGTTACCCGCAGGTCACTGATGCCATAGCCTTTGCGCAGAGTGATCTGAAAGACCTCAAGGCCGCTGAGGAAAGCAGCCAGGTGACAAAGACTCTGTTTCCCACTGCCTCCTACACCAATAAGCAGGGCATTGCCCACCGGAGCCTCCAGAATGCGGCTGATCCTACAGCTACACACAAACAGAAACACACCCACACACCACACAGTCTAACAGTCATGGCAATGTACACGAAGAGCACAACTGCTTTAAAATGTGTATGTAGTTACAGGTTCATTTAATGGGATGATGAATGGATGGGTGAGTGGAGGGCTACTCCACTGGTCACTCACATGTGCTGCATGGCCTCTTCAAACAGCACCAGGTTCATGTTTGCGTGCATCTCATTATAGTGCTCCAGGGCCTCAAGCAGAGTCTTCTGCAGTTTCTCCCAGTCGCTCACCTGAGCGTAACGTGGCTCTCCCACTCCGTTAGCAAAATGGGAGTAGAGCAGCGGCTGGTGGATAAAGATAGACTCATCTATTCCCTGCAGAGACAGAGTGGAACATTTAATAAATATAATTTATTCTTTTTTACTTCTGAACAGTGAGCTGTGTGTGTCATTCTGGCATCAGCAGCTTAAGTGTTTCTTTGACATTTGAACAGAAAGTGTGTCTCTAGAGTGTGTCTCTCTGATCTTAGAAAAGGGAGCTGAAAGCATCTTCCTGCAAGTGTCTCTCTGACCGAAGAATACAGCTGAATGCATCTTTTCAGAGAGCCTCAGAGCAGAAAAAAAGGTGTCTCCCTGAAAGTACAGAGCCGAGTGTCTCTTTTACCTCAAAGTATCTCTTGCCAGTATCCAGAAGGATCTTATTGAAGAGCTCCACATCCTTCACCTCCATAAGTTTATCAGAATACACTCGGGAACTTTCATGTAGCCACAGGTGCACCAGGTCTATGGGATAACGCACAGTTTCGGGCAGAGCAAAAGCAATTCCCTACAAACACAAACACAAATTAAAGATTAATGCACAACTTCCACATAAATACACATTAGAATTTTCTACACAACTTCTGAAAGCCAACCTGGAAGATGTTGGTGATGTCCCGGAGGTTGAACACGTAGTGAAAGCGGATGGCTGTGGGCAGGAAATTCTGGGTCATCTTCTGGTGAAGGCATACTGCAGCCTGGACCAGCGTCCCGACAGAGCGACTCACACCGTAACTGTAGCCTCCTTGCTGGAAGTGACCACTCAGAATACTGCTGTAGATGGTGCTCAGAGCATCCACTCCCGGGAAGTGCACAGCAAATACAGAGAAATGCCTCTACAGAGGCAGAATTGATTGCTACAGTTACTGCAAAACTATCGAAATTGTCATGCAGTAATATACAGTAATGTACAGTATCTACATATATGTGCATTTATATATATCTAGATAGATAGATAGATAGATAGATAGATAGATAGATATTAGTGTATATATACAGTATATACAGTAATATACAGTAATGGTACATGTGTAGTACATAATACAAATTTGTGATAAAAAGGACAAAGGGCTTATTCCTTCCTTTATGTGGCTTTATTTACTGAATGGTCCATTTCTAATATTTTATTAATAAACTTTAACTGCAGAACATTTCCAGCACACAAATCCTGGTTGCTATGGGTTACCTGCAGGCGAGGATTAACAGAGAAGCTCCCGGCTGTTGGGTTCATGCAGGTGATGTACTGACAGTTATGAATCTCTTTCAGGACCAAACGCTGACGGTCGTACCTGTCAACACACACACACACAACCACAATCATCTACATGATTATGATTTACATGTCAAATCGAATCTACAATGTGGATGAAGTGCAATCATCAACGTCATCACTGACCCTTTATTAATGATACCATTATTTACAGGGACAACGTGCTACATACACGCTACAATCTAGCTACACATGAACACACACAAACCCACCAGTGAGAGTAGTCAAGATGTTGCCTGATGAGTGTGTGTGGCTGCACCGTCCCATACGCATCCACCTCCGGCATGTTCAGATCGTCTACAAAGTAGATCAGTTTCTTGTTGCCGGGTGGAGCAAAGTTCCTTCCCGCTTTCTTCTCCAGAGGCTTTTCCAGCATTCCTTTACAGAACACAGACATGTCATATGAGTTTGTGTTTATGTGTGTACGTCCTCTATTACCATTTAAATTCCTAAAGGAATAATTCAGATACTTATTTCAATTCATGCCAAGGTCTCCTTCAGTTTAAATTTTAAACCAATGATTTTAGACAGATTATTATTTGAGAGAGTGTTTGCACTCACGCTGCAGCATGGCTGAGGTTGTGTAGTAGTTGAAGGGCACTTTGGCCACCACGTGGTCCTCCTTGCGTTTGGAGATGGTGTCCCACACCAGGATGGTCTTCCCCACACCAGCGTTCCCCACTAGCATCACCGGCTTGGATTTGTCCACCAGAAGCTCCATAAAGTAGGTCAGTCGGATCGTTTCAGCCGAATGCACCAGCACCATCTTCACACACACACACACGCTGGTTCATTCATTTACATTTATGGCATTTGTCTAATGTTCTTATCCAGACTGATGCAGACAAGAGCATTGAAGTGCATCAAGATCACATGATCTCAATTCTTGTAAACTTAGACTGAAATCAAGAGCTGTTTGTAACTCATCACTACTTGGGTTTGGGTTGATACCTTGAAGACACCAAATACCGTTTTTAATAAAAGAGGTTAAAAAAATCCATTTGGTTACTGAGGTTAAGCTTAGTTATATTAGTTTATTTACATCTAGTCATAGAGGGAGTCAAAGGAAAAGACTGTACGTCTCACTGTGTGTGTTTTTACATACCTGTAGTGGGACATCAGGCTCCAGCTCAAAGGGTGGCGTGCGATCGCTCCATGGAGTAAACTTCTTGGTGATGGGGTCAATGTAGTAGTCGAACACAGTACCCTGAGAAGGAAACTTCACCGCCCTCATCTCCTTACACCACCAGCGGCTGAATTGTGCACGGTAGTCTATCAGCTGAAACAGATGAAGTTAGAGATGCAATGAGAAATACGTGCAATGCACCATTTTCCACAAAGTGTCTTTAGAACATGAGATATGAGTGAGACTCACATGGTCTTGGAACAAAGCTCCCCCAAAAGCCCACACGCATGCAAACACAAAGTAGATCTCATAGAGCTCGCGAGGTGAATCTGCAGGAGTGTTTTCATCCGTCAGCAAGCAGTCCAGAAGGCAGCAGAGGGTCTACATTGCACACACACAGTGCTTTATGAATGAATGTGTGCATGTGTAAGCCATTCAATACTAATGGTGCATATGTATGTGTCTCTCTCACCTGTACAAGGCTGGACTCAGGTATAGGGGTGATGGTCTTTAGGTTACACCTGACCTGCTCTAAACAATACGGCACATACTTATCAAACAGGATGGTTAGATTGGCTCGCTCTGATTGGGCCTGACGCGTGTCAATCCAACTTGTTACAAACCTAAAAAGAGGTTGGGTGCAAAGTCAGTACATTATTAGTACAAATACTTTCTATCGAATGGAGTGTGTTTAGTGACTGTGTTTGTTTAATGTCTGTGTGTGATTAATAACTGTGTGTGGTTAATGTCTGGGTGGGTCTGCCACTTACGA
This sequence comes from Distichodus sexfasciatus, assembly GCA_032718565.1. NCBI lineage: Eukaryota > Metazoa > Chordata > Actinopteri > Characiformes > Distichodontidae > Distichodus > Distichodus sexfasciatus. The sequence goes on from JAVGVS010000077.1 coordinate 501,487, forward strand.
GTTCCATCCCAGGTCCTGGGGGTTGACATAGAGGATGCCCGCCCTGGATACAGTTGCCGGGGTGGCAGCTTTTAAGTGGCTGATCTCAAACAGCAGACGCATTGAGGATGTTAGAGAGATCCGCTCATTGCTAGACAGAGTCAGCACCTATCACACACACAAACACAACCACACATATTTGCAGATTGCACTCACTGGCCACCTAATTAGAAAAAATAACTACCCTAGCAACTACCTAGATAATACCAAATCATCTGGGATCCTGTGGTCAGGAACTGTGGATGTCTGAGGGGTTGTGCTTGACATTAAGAAAGAATTTTAAATAATAACCACAGGAAGTAATCTCCATTACCTTTCAATCACTTTAAGCCACATTAAAACCTTTGGCTACTGTGTCTCCAAGTTAGCACAAATGTAAAGACAATCTTGAGGAGTTTATTACAATTATTAATTTAATGTTACAATGTAACAATTACAATTTAAGTCTGTGGACATCTGAATGTGGACATTTCCAACCTTATTATCATCCATAACTGTGTTGAGAGACTCGATCCACATGGGGTCAATATCTCCATCTAACACAATCCATTTTGGACCATCATGGGTTAAAGCAGACAGCTCTCTCATGGTTGATGAGAAAAGACCTAAAATATGATGAGAGAAAAAGAGACTGTACATAAACTTTAAGCACATGCACACAAAGGCAATGGATATTTCTTTACCATGCTCTTACCGTCTTTCCACTCCCGCGTCACAGGATGCAGGAATCCGAACAGCTCGTCTGTGGTTACAGCTTTTGGGTTGATGTCGGTCCACACGGGCTTGAGCTTCATGTTGGAGCAGGTCTTGTGCAGCGTCTTTAAAATCTGACACCAACATACCAAACACTTGTTTCTAACTAACTGTAAAATTTATACTGTTTATCTGTGTTAATATAATGTTAACAATTACTGTTCACATAGTGAGTGCTCTTGCTTTTTTCTTACCTGGCTCTTTCCTGTGCCAGGCCCACCAACCACAAAAACCGAGTGTCGTACCGCCAGAAGCTCCTGCAACTGCATCACCTGCAGGGGACAGTTTCACACTAGCTGATAATAGCAACAGGATCACCTCGAACACATTTGCACGGAGAAATTATCAATGCATGGATAGCATATCATGATTTTACTAATCTCATATTTGTGCAAAATCTTGGACTTTGATGTGATCTGGTTAAAGACTGTTCAACATTATCCTGATTAATTTCTTGTATTTTGTTAAAGGCATCAGGTTATTTCTTAAACTTGCTTTGACAGAAAAGAGGTTTAACAAGCTATTAGCTATCTTCAGGGTCTATGGTCCAAGAGAGGTAAACCTTTAATTTTGCTTTTTGGTTAATTCTGTGAAGGCCAATGCCATGACGATAATTAACTAATTCCACTGTGGTTATATTCCCACTACCGTGAGAAATGCACTTTGTTTTGTTCCTTTCAGACAGAATCTACAGCAGGCCAACCTTGAGGATAAAGTTCTCCTCCGGCTGCAGTCGCAGTTCTCCAAGCGCCTGCCTCACATGCTGCTCCAGCTGCGGATCTCTCTTCCGCGGGACGTCCAGCAGGGGAAAGAGGTCGCTGATCAGGCCCAGAAAAATGGGCACGTCACTCGTCACTATTTTGGGGAGGTTAAAGTCTCGCAAGGCCCGCATCAGCACCTACATAATGCATTACATCACTGAAAATCCATTACAACCTTATGACTGTGACATAGTGATGCAGTTGCGTCAGACAGAAACCAATCCACTGCTACGATACCTCGAGTCACATGGAAGGTTTAAATTTAGAACCAATCAGGGATATTCTAATCTGACTGGAAAAGCAGATATCGCAGCTAATCAAGGACTATTTTAAGAAAGACTACTGTGATCTACACTGATTATATAATGTCCAATAAGAATGAATGTCATTTTTATTCAGTTGCTCATTATTACACCACTCAATTTGGATCTGTGGCAATTAGAAAATATAGAGTTGGGAGTGCAGAACATGAGAATGCAGAACTATGGTAGGCAATTGTTAATCTCAGCATTTCACAGACCAACACTACTCTGAACTTCAACTCCCATGAGTACCTGCTCCTCTGGACGGCTCCGGTCCTCCCTTTTTAGTGACCCAGCTACAACCAGCACCGACTTTATTGCACGCAGGCCCCAGTCGTAATGATCCTGCGACAGCAAATCCAAACACAGCAGTTAGTAAAATCAAATAGACAAAACTCAAAATATATTTTATTAATTAAATTAAATTTATTAATTAAAATAAATGCTCCAAATCCTGTAAACACAGCAAACATTTGAAATGGTATGAACTGTTCCACATTTCAAGAATCTCAAACATGGAATGGAAATATGGCCATGGGTGCTCTGGTGAGAAGTCTTTAGCTTGCCATCTTTACACCTGCCAACTTGGATATTTAAACATGCATCTCACACTCTGGGATGTAGGAAGACTTCAAAAAACACTTAAGCACAATACTCGAGTATTTTTACTTCATGTTCACCTCTGGCGTGATGGTAGAAGAGACAGAAGAGAATTAAAGGAGGCAGGGATGTGGCGTGTCACCTGCTTGGACAGCAGCTCTTTACAGAGGGTGTAGAGGCTGATGAACTTCCGAGCTAGAAGACGTGCATCAATAAATCCCTCCGCCACTAGCATGATTTCACAGATGAGCTCGAAATCAGGAATGACCATGGCACACGGCCTGGTTTAAAACACAAGTTTATACAGTATGCATGAGTGTAGAAAAAGATAATGGTTGTCTGAACTGAAATTTTGTGAATAAAGACGCAGAGCCTGGAACCTAAAGAGAGCTTTGAGGTTCTCTGGAAGTTCGGTCCTGCCGGCGTATCCGGGGTTAAGAGTGATGAAGATTCCTACAGTGGGCTTCAGCTCAATCTCCTCCCCCAGGAAATAGAACCTAAAGAGATAATTAGATCAGCAAAGAAAGTAAGACCTTTTTGGTTACTCTGAAGCTCCTGTAAAAGCCTCCTCTGAGGTGTTTGGGAGGAGCTCTAAAAAAAATGTGACAGCGTGCATTACTGTCACAATTTTCTGACTTCAGGTGTGAATTTTCAGCCTCTTTTGTGACTATGAACCAGAGTTTGTCACAATTACTGGGAAATAATGAATCTCACGGCATAAACATGCTGTCTAAAAATTGTTTAAAAGATCAGGTAGCAGTTTTTCCCAAACCTCAAGATAATTTCTGAGAAAACATTCTGTATACATAAAATGCAGGTAGGCTCTAATAAAGTAAGAGAGAGTGAAAAAGAGAGTGTGGAGCAAGTGGGTGAGTGAGAGAATCAATGAGGAAGATGAGAGTGATCAGTAAACATGTAGTAAGTAGTGTGGGAGAGAAAGGGAGTGAGAGACACAGTGGCACAGTGGCAAAGAAATGGAGAAGTGAATGAGGTTTAGGTCTGACCTGTGTTTTTTGTTACGGATGGCGTCTTGGATGGTTTTGACCTGCACTGCAACCACAGAAAGAACCTCCACAGAAATTCGGTTAAACTCGTCAAAACAGCCCCACACTCCTGTCTGGGCCAGACCTTTATAGATATTGCCTATGGACTTTAGGAAAAACAAGGGAAGCACACAAGTTAATTATGAAGTCAACCAATAAACTGTTGCTAATGTGAAGGAAGATGTTTAAGAACTGACTCGTAACTATTCACCTTGTAGTCCATCTGTTCAGAGCAGTTGAACACGTAGACCATGATACCGAGCGAGCGGCCCAGGTCCTTGGTGGTCTCAGTCTTGCCGGTGCCGGCGGGGCCAGAGGGGGCGCCACTCATCGTCAGATGGAGAGACTGAGTCAGAGTGATGTAACATCTGGACGTGATGTGAATGAGGTGAAAGAAAAGAAAGAAATCAAAAATGAAAGGTAACAATAAGAGAAGTAATTGATAGAGTGAGTGAGTGTTTGTGTGTTTGTCTGGATATGATTGTCTACCGCAGTACAACAGTGCAAGACATCTAGAATAAACACCAACCTTGTTTTTTTCCACTTGTTCTCTATGCTTACATAACTGAATGGATTTTCAATAAGTTCCCCAGAGAAAATTTGCACTAGTTATGTACTTAAAGTTGTTTTAGTTATTTCACTCTTTTTCTCTGTTTCTAAATTGGAAAAAGTTTTAAATTAAAGAATTTGCACCTTCCAATAAAGGAGCTATAAAACTTTCCTGCTAGTATTTCCAATACTTCCACACCAGTAGATGTTAGCGTTCAAGATATGGATTAGTTTGAACATGTAAGAAGCATAAGTTATAAAAATAACTTATTGTACCTTTAAGGTTAACAATCATAACAGTAATAAGACATTTAATTCCGCTCCTGACTCTTTAAATATCTAAACATTTTTATTTGGTTACTGTGGTCAACAAAACAATGATTTATTTTTCAGTCATCGTTTTAATTCATTATAAAACAGTTTAAAATAAAGAATTGTAAAGACTACAAACAGATGAATTCACACCACTAGGTGTCAGAGTCCAAGATACCAATTATTTCCAGCACCTTTAAAGAGACAGTACAAAAGGAAATATTCCTAAAAATCAGTATAAGACTGGGTTGGGGGGTGTCACAAACCGGTCAGTGAGAGGTGTGATAACCAGGCGGTTGGTGTTTCCCAGGTATTCATATGAAAACTGAAACTGGGCATCGCAGATGTTGATGTAACAGTGGCGTTGCTGCTCGTCCCAGCGATGCCGCAACTGCGACAACCACACGAACGCCTGCCCCGTGGTCACCTAGGCAACAGACACTGTGATGTCACCGTGATGTCATTCCAGCACAACAAGATTACAAAAAGACAGAGCTGCTACCTTCTGGGAGATGAGTTTAGCCACTACGTCCCGAGCGTGAACGTCGATGGTGCAGAGGGTCATGATCTTCTGCCGGTCACCACGGCTCAGTTCTCCCAGCAGCATGGTGATCAGAGCGTTCAGCTGGCTGATCTGCAAAAACGGAGAAAAGGAAAGACACAGTGGTGTTGCCTTACTCTAATCACTGATTTAGCTGATTTAAAGGAGGAGATAAAGCAGAGGTGGAGTTTTAAGTAGGGAAACACAAAGGGAAGACGGGGCGGAAGGAAAGGAGGAAGAGAGTGAGTTTGTAAATAAGTAAAGGAAGATCAAAAGGATGTCAGAATGGCAGAGAAATAGGAAAAGAGGGAATGAGATGTATGTGAGTAAGGGTGGACGGAATAGATAAGTGATTAATGGAAGGAGGGAAGGACTGAGGGAATCTGGAATGTGCAGTCGAGAGAAATGGAGGCAGAGCGAATGAGGAAGAGAGAGAGAGAATGAAGGATGGAAGAAGAAAAGGAATACAGGAGAGTAAATGAGTGAGCTAATAAGCAAGTTTAGGAAGGAGTAAAGGAAGTGTTGGAAAGAAGAAGTGAGTGAGTGAGAGATGTGAAAGATGAAGTGATAGAGGATAATAACCTGTTTTTTATTGTACTCTTTGAGGGCCGTCTCAAAACCCTCCTCTAGTCGCTCAAACGCAATGCCCACATCCGTCGCCCACCAGATCTGACTACCTGTCAGTGCCACCTGGAAAACACACACACATAACGACAAGACATAAATAGTACTACAGATACACCTCAGTGACCAGTAGTCTCACATACAAAAAATGTCCTCACAAAGCCACGAAATCATACAAATTTCAGGCTGTCCTCACAACCACCTAAATTCTGTCCCCTACCACACACACACACACACCTGTGCAGGATAGTCAAAGAGCCACTGATCGCGGGGTTTGTCCTCGTAAGCTGCCACAGCTTCAGAGATCTCCTGCCTGACAGTGGAGCGCATGGCCAGCTCCAGACCTCCCAACCAACACTCAGCCTGGTGGAGAGAGATGCTGTCATTTAGAGTTTGTGTGTGTGTGTGTTTGTGGGAGTGTGTATTTACCTGTCCCTCACAAACACGGGGCTCAGAGAACGGCACATATTCTCTCTCTCTGCTGTACATCCCCACTGCAACCTCCACTCTTCCTTCTCCCTCGTCTTCCTCACCTTGGAACCTCAGATCAGCCAGATTATCAAAGAGCTTCAGCAGGTGTCGCGTCACCTACACATACATACACACATTAACACACACAAAATGGAAGTACACTGTTAACGTGCTACTCCTTTTCCAGCAGAGGCTTACAGTGAGCAAATAAGTCAGTAAACTTCGTACAATTAATATTTTTTAATGGTTTCACTTCCCAAACTGTCATAGCTAACTGCATAAAGCTGTGCAATACATAGCATGTTTTTCATATCATTCATGAACACAAATGGCTGATCAACATTTACGACATTTAGCAGACACTCTTATTCAGAGTGACTTTCATTTCGTTATTTCAGAGACAGTCTCCCTAGAGCAACTTGGCATTAAGGGTCTTGCACAGAGACCCAATGATGGTAGTGCCAGTGGTCAGATTCACACCTACGACTGCTTGGTCCAAAGGCGGACACCACAACCACTATGGATAAAAAACTATGCAGTTTACTGACATAAATCAAAAATCTGGAGTAAATCTAAGATATGTATAAAATAGTCAGAATACTTTGGCTCGTTATTTTTCTTGTGTCATAACGGTCATATACACGGCAGACTTACACATATACATAGCAAGATGGGATACTATTATGGCATACCTGTCTGGGTTGAGTTCCCTTAGAGACAATCTCCAGGAGGTCAGCGGCAGACACGAAGTAAAAACGTGGAAACGTCACACGTTTTGTTTCCAAGTACTCAGCCAGAGCTTTCTCACACACAGACAACCTGGCAGGTGTGCACGAACATACATACACACACAATGTAAGACTAAGCCATAAGATTTATTTCTTTTTTTATTATTATTATTATTATTACTATTATTATTAGGCACCTTTGCTGCAGAGTCTCCAGTTTCTCCAGGTAGCCTGGCTGGTTGGTGACCTCAATCACATTGGCAGTTTTGACAACCCTCATCATCAGCTCCTGTTTCAGGTACACACACTGCAGCTTTAGTGCTCTTTCTTTAGTATCAGCAAGATTTTACATATTGGATGCTTAGCAAATAGTCTACAATTAAGCAAATAGTGCTGAAAATTATTACCGTCATGTAACTGAAATGACGTGTGTGTGTGTGTGTAGGATGCAAATGCAGTGGATAGACCTGGAAGTCCTGGTGGATGCCGTTGAACCGCTCAGCATCCTGGGCCAGCTGGTTGCGGATGTCCTCCGAGTTGGTGAAGATGCTCTGGAGGTGTGCCCAGGTCCGCTGCACCGCCAGCCACGTTCCAATCACCAGGTCGGCCAGCATCAGTCTGCGCTGCCAACCGCTCACCTCCACCAGGAAGTACTCCACGTGTTTACTCATCAGGATGTTCTGAAGCTGCACCTGAGAGTAAAATTACTCATTCATGTTATGTTTTAAAAAATCAGGATATATCACATTCCAAAATTGTGTAGAATTTTCAACAAGATGTTGATTAGGTTTCAATTTACTGCTCTATGTTATAGAGTGAAACGTAAACAGTGATGTTAAAGATTTCTTTCTCTAGACACCCACTAAAAAATAAGTACTAACGTGTCTGAAATTTAAATGTATTTTCCTGGAATTCTGAAAATTCTGCGGGTCAAACAGAATCAGACGCGTGTTAACTGAGGTAGTGTAAGAACCGTGTTGACCGCTGCATGAAAACAGGTCCAGGGAAGCTTTTGAGCCCCAAATCCCATGTATTCTTAATGGGAGAAAATAAATAGATTATTATAGGTAAATAAACAAAAGAACAAAAAGGATGAAAAGACAAGTGTGGGTATGTGGCCTGACTTTAGTTGCAATTATAGCTACCTTCCAGACTTTCATTTATGTTCTCTTAACTGTGTAAATATTGATGCGATAGCTTTACGTGTCTAGCTGTTCTATATTTAGGTTTACTGTAATGCAGAATATGTGCAAAGTTATTGTGCATCTTTTTTGCATGACCTTCAGCAGAATGCTGTGATGTAAGCGGTGTGTAATAGTTCAGCTCAGCCTCACCTGATTGTCCTCCAGGGTCTCAATCAGGTTCTCATCAGCTTTGAGGAGAGGAGTAGCAGTGCTGGTGTGCGTCTCATATGACAAAGACATCATGGACCAGGTCTGTTTGATCTCGCCCAGGATCTAAACATACAGAGACTTTACTTCCTAACTTCACCAATTCTGAAGTCAATGTAAAACCATTTCAAGCACCAATGTGAAGTTCCAGAATGACAAAGCTCCAGCAGCCATTCTGCACCAGTACACACGCCACACGTCAGCATGTGTCAAGAGTGCGAGAGAGAATTTATCAAATGGATTAATAGGAGGGAAGATTTTAAAGGGTGATAGTAGGTCACATCAGCAGGACATCATTACTCTTCTAAACATGCAGACATTACACCCTCTTTCTACCTTCTCGATGGCCATTTCCTTGACAGCCTTGTCCACAATGTTCTTCACCTCCTCCTCCACATGGTGGAGCTGCAGCTCCAGCAGGTCCCCCAGAGTTGTTCTCTCATTCATAATGAAGCTCACCTGCAGTGGGACAGAAACGCCTGGTTAGACAGATGGATGGGTGGATGGACTGATGGATGAACTGGTTTGTATTGGAGGACAGATAGAGAGGATGGATGAAAAAGGGGCAGCTTAATGAATAGACGGAGGAATGGATGAACGAATGGAAAGATTGGTGGGTGTATTGGTACATAGGCAGATAGACTGGAAGGAAAGAATGGGTAAGTGAACAGACAGAGGAATGGAGGATGGATAGATGGGTGGATGGGGGTGCTGATGTGGTTGTTGTACCCCTGTGGTGTGCATAAGTTGGTGCCAGTGTCTCTCTCTGACTGCTGTGTTCTGCAGCTCATTAACAGCCCTTAGGGAGGTCAGAAGGTTCTTCACCGTGGACTCCAGTCCAGCATACACATCCCACACTCGCACCTCCTTATCTAAAGTCTTCATCTCCTGCACACACGATCAAATTAATGCCTACCCTACATATTGAACGCTTTATCATTATGCTCAATATTTTCTCAAAACATACTCAAAAACTCATCCACAACAAGACTAAGAGGATGAAGAGCTTCTGCTGCACCTTCGCAAACCTCCTGATCTCCATGTCCATCTGCTCCACATTGATCTCCTTCCACGGCGTCTTGGTCCAGTCCGAGATGCTGGACTGCATTTTCCAAAATGTCCACAGAACACCAGTCAAAAGTTAACATAGTTCTCATCACTCCTAACAGCTTTCAAATTTCAAACAACTCTTGTAAGGGAACCAGGCAATTCAAATCTATGTTGGAAAATGGGTTGTGGTTCATTCATGGTACATCAATGGAGAAGAAGGTAGTGTATTATGTTGTAGTTTCAAGGTCTGAAGACATTAAAGTGGCTTTGTCATTGTAAAGGAAAAAGGAGAGAAGATTTTAGCTAATACATGATACCTTGACAAAGACAACCATGTCCCAGACGGCTTTGAGGAGGATGAGGTCGGAGCGACACTGCCGAAGCTGCTTGTACTCGGGGAAACTGACCTCAAACAGTTTGGCCGTTTCCTGCAGCGTCCGCATCTCATTCTCCAACTGTGCCACTGTGCGATTGGTCTGTGCACATTCAAGTTACACCGGACAGAACACCTCAGTGATTCAAAGCTGCTAAAGGAGTTTCTCTCCATCAGGGGGAGAAAACCAGAACAGATGTCCACAGAAACTGATAGTAATTATAATAGCAATTATAATAGCAAGAATAATAGTAACAATAATAATGCAGATAAATAATGAAAATTACAAATGAGAAAACTGGCAATATATGCAATCAATTAATTTTAAAAAAATTATAAAAACAAATTATTACAGTTGGCACAACGTGGCATTTTCCAGTATAGAAAGATATGAAAATTGTCTTACGCAGTAAATTTCTTAAAAAATAAAATAAAAAAACCACCATCAAATTTGCTATTTTTTATGCAAAATGTTGAGATCAAAGCGCACCGTAAATTTCTTTAATAAAATAGATTTTTACAATTTGTTGCACAAACAAATATTCCTGTATTCAAGGTTAATAAAATTCACTAGAGATTCCCTTTTTGCAATAATTAATATTTTTAGCATGTCTCTATTTTAACACCTTAAACCTTGAGCCATATTGTAAGCCTTGCTGCTTTAACTGAGATCATTAACAATAATATAATATTACTGTTACGGCTGACTTTATATTGCTTTTTTATGTGCAACATTAAATCCTCCACAATATGACATGCTCAGTCAAACATGCTTTGTTACATTACATATACATATTATGCTGTTTACTAACACTATAACTAGAGAAATTAATGAAGAAAAGCTGATCTCTAGAATTTAAGATGTTAATAAATTCAAGCACACAGACAGGAATCACCTTGTCGATAAGTTTGTAGGGTTCGTCTATGCTGATGTGGAAGATGGACTCCAAACGAAAACGTTCCCGGAACTCATGCTGCTTAATCTAAAAGCAGACACACACAGTTATGACATTAGTGCAACATTATAGTATTAATGAATTATAACAAATAATGTGACAGATAAGAAGCAATTAGTATATGACTACATCACCCATCATTTCACCTGACCTCAAAGCGCACACACTTCCTGCGGATAATGGCCACTTCGTTAGACTGCAAAGGGGCGACCTCGTGTTTTACAGTAAAGGCCAGCTTCTTCAGGTTCTTCCATTTGTCAGGCAACTCCTGTAAAAGAGGTTTGAGGATTATAAGTGAGTACCTGTGGCAACACCCAGGGACCAGTGCTTGGGGAAAGTACTTTGCTCATGAGTACCTCAGCGCTACCTTTGCCGGTCTGAGACTTGAACCAGTGACCGTCCGATCATGGCTGGGCCAACTCCCCAACCATTACATTACGAATTATCTCACCATATACTGTATAATTTATGCACTACTAACTATACGCTACTAATTTAACTATTATTTTTTTACTGATATGTCACTATTACATCACTATTGGCAGCTGTGAGTGGGAGTCGGAGGATGGAGTCCACCTTGGTCAAGATGGAAGCAAGGATCAGTGACGTGCAATTGCTTTGGACTTTTTTTCTCGGCAGCTGGTAGTGTAACTATACATACATATAACATATATACATACCTCCAGCAGAGTGTAGATGTGCTCTGGCAGCTGCTGTCCGTAGGTCTTGAGCAGATCTGAGGTGGATCTCAGGAGTCTGAACTGCTGTTCTGTGTTCTGCTGTCTGTCTCTAATTGCCATCAGGTGAGACATGATCTCTACCAGACCAGCATAATCCCCGTCCCTCACCGGCCGCCCCAACCCACTCTCTGCACCCACAATGAAGTCCGACAAGTCCTGCACACTGCAGAGGAGAGAGTGAGGGAGGGAGGCAGAGATTCTGTTTGCTATAGAAAGCGCTACAGAAACTGAATGAGTAAAACAAACTGAGCTAAAAATTAACAAAAAAATTCACACTGAACTGAATTTAATAATAGTGAATTCAAATATTGCTTATTACCAAAACAAGGGTGAGTTGTGGCTTAAAGGTAAGTTCTTTATAGTATGTTTATAAAATATATATACACCTGTCGCTTCCGTGGCTGAGAAGATGCTCCTTAAACATCCAACTCCATTTCTTAATGGTTGTCATAAGAGAGATTTTGAAGGGTTTGATGTCCACCTGACACCAGCCACAGAATAACCGCTTCTCCTCCAGCACTCTCACCTTCTCAAACACATTCTCAAACTCACTGATCTACACACACACACACGCACGCACACAAGTTCCATAAAGGAGGAACTTAATTACTTAATTTTCAACATACAATTAAGAGAATTATTTCTTCAAATTAATAACACATGTAATGCAAATTATTAATAATCTATAATACTAATAATATATAATAAACTTTTTAACATTATAGTACTTTTTGTAAGCACACTAACTTCCATCCAGTGAGGAAATGTTTGTTACAACAGTCCTTTGCTGCATATTACATTTTATAACGTTAACATTTACGTTATATGTAAATGGCTATTTAACCTATCAACAAAATATTCATTTTGTTCGTAGTTCTAATAGTAATAATCTGAACATAATTTATGTTCTCATGTTTTATAAGTGCAGCATGTTCCACTGAGTAAGAAAAAGCACTATATTTACATTTATGACTACATGACATGTATACAATTAGATTAATGGCACAGCCAAATTGCAAACAGCTTCTTTAAGTGTAATTACAAAACATGACATGCATAAAAAAATAAACACCTACTTGCTCCTTGAAGTTGTGTAATTTGGGGGGGTTCTTGGCAAGCTCGTAGTCAGCGTACAGCTCCGCTTCCTCCACGGAGAGGGCGTGGCCATAGAGCAGGAACTGCCGAAGGAACTCCAGCCTGTCTTCCGTCCACAAGTAGCGGTACGAGCTAAAGGAGTTCTGGAACTCTTTGACCTTAGCAATGGCTCCTCGAGCACGGCAGCGAATCAGCTGAGCCAGTTCAGACAACTCACTCACCTGGTCTATGTCCACCTGGAGTGTGAGTCAGACAAATACACAGACACACACAATTTAGTGAAATATTTCACTATTTCTACTCAAACTGGTGATATAAATTGCATAACTGCGCCGCTTTGATAGGAAAAGCACATATGCTTTTTAAAATCTTAAATCATAACTTTAAATTCTGACCACAACCATGAATGTACCGAATTTGACCTCTTAATTTGACCTTTGGTATATGATTAGACAAAAAGCTTCAGATACTTTAAATACTGGTCAAACTTACTATCATCTGAACTATTATTGCTAATCTGTTCCTGATCTGATGTACATAAAGAAAAATGTTAGCCAATGCAAATTTTCATTTTCATACAGCAAATGTGGGCAATCTACACCACCCAGCCATAAAAAAAGAGACCATCATGAACCATCTAAACATTTATAATCTTTTTTTGATGAAAATTGACACTATTGGAAAGTATGCTTAATTAATGAAGTAAGGATACAACACACACACACACCTGGTAGGTCTCAGACTGTTTGCACTTGGCAACTCTCTTCGTGAAGGAGGCCATTCGGAAAATGTCGGCCACCATCTTGTCAATGATGTCGTAAAAGTTGTCCTTCTTGGAAAGGTCGAGCGAGGGGTGAAAGGTCATGTCTGAGGTCAGAGTAAGCTGGACCTCAAACAGCGGAGTTATGCGCAGAGTCGGGTCCGTGTTCTCTACAAGGTACTGTAGAGAACAACGCACAGCGCTGCAGAACCCAGCCAGAACCATGCGGTCCACGTACTCTGTGTAAGACTCCCAGGACTCAGAGTCTGTATCAGCTCCCAGCAGCATTGCATTTTCCTGAGAGAAAGAGAAATCACACTCTTTTAGCGTGTGCTATGAGCATCCAGCCAACTGGTGTCTGTTCCATACCGTTCTGAGCAACTTTCCTACCCTTCACGTGACCAGATCCAGTACTTTTTTACTTGCTTTTCCATTAGACCAGACACAACCCATATTGTCCTTAGTCGAACCTGACATGACCCGATCTAAACCGCTCCGAGTTGCATTGTTGTTTTTCCACTATACCTGACTCTACCCAACCCATAACACTGGTTTCCATCCCACCCAACTCAAGTGGTCCTGTTATGAGTTGCTTCTCTACTACACCTCACCAGATCCGACCCTGTTTTATTTTTAACTACCCCCAACCTGACCTTTCCTGTTGCATTTTCTCTAGTCGAATGCTTTGTTCACCTGCATGAGTGTATGTATTTTCTCTCCAGTGTGTGTGACGAGTCTATACTGCCGCTTAAGGCTCTCCTCCACATCGGCCATGTAAAGCAGGTTGCTACGGCGACTGCTCCTACGCGTGATGCAGGCAGAGTGGCTAAAAACTCCCATCAGCTCCTGCAGCGAGTTCAGGTTGGTTTTGCTTTTCTGCACACGTTCAGACAGGCCATGCACCAGATCACGAGTCCTGCAAGAACAATAAATATTACATCACAGGGGAAGAGCTGCCGAACAAATGTTATAACCAGATTTACAACTCCTATAGTAGCTCATTACAGCACACAGACTGTAGCCTCTAAACTTTCATCTACAGTCTTTAAACAATTTTTACCTGACCTAAAGATTCACTTTTATAAGGTAGAAAGTGAACTAAATTAAAAGAGTGATTATTTGTCATTGTGAACACAGCACACCACACAGTGCACCACAATGAAATGTGACCTCTGCATCTGACTCATCCGTGAAGGAGAGCAATGGGCAGCTTTTTTGGCAGTGCTCAGAGGACAGTGCTTGGGGACAGTACCATTACCGGTTCGGGACTTGAACCGGCAGCCTTCCGATCACAGGGCCAATTCCCTAACCATTATACTACCAACTGCATATCTCACTTTCACTTTTACTAGTACTGTACATTTAGTAGCACTATACATATTTGGAAAACTATATATTAAATAAATAACATATCTTTAAATTACTTTTCAACAATCCTTTGTCTGTGGAAGCAAGGTGAGGAAAACAAATGAGAGGTGTTTGCTGAGAGGTGGATGTTAACCTTTTGATGTAATCCCACAAGTCCTCCTGGTTCCACCTGAGCTCCTTTAGGGCGGGGCTGAGCTGTTTCCTTACATCCTCCATCTCAGCCTCCACCAACCGCAGCTCCACTGCCAGAATAGTGCTGTGCAGTTTATTGTACCACTGAGTGACCTGGGAGAGTATGCTGGTGTACTAACACACAAACGCCACAATTAGACAGAAATAATACTAAAGTGAAAGGTTGATACAAGCAAGCACACACACACACACAGATATACAGTATATACTGTATATGCACACATCTTAATTAGTGAGAAGGAAACAATCTAAAAATAACAGACTCATACAAACATGTAACCACAATTAGTAATTAAAAACAACAAGTTAGCAACAGATAGAAACGTAAATATATACACCACAATCAGTGAGATAAAACATATTTGAAGTAAGAAACTGATACAAATATGTACATACACCACAATTAGTGAGATTAAAACAACAGTAAGAAACTCGTACAAAAAATACCACAATTAATGAGATGGAAACAATATTAATGCAATGGACCAATACAAACAAGTGTAAACATTGATGCAAGAGACTTATGCAAACAATTTTAAGCGTACACACAGTTAGTAAGATGGAAATGTGAGTGACTGATAGAAACATGCATGTGCGCGCGCACACACACACACACACACAAATTACCATGTACAGTGTCTCGCGCTTGGAATAGAGGTCCAGTGCAGCTTTTGGAACGTTATGATTCTTCAGAAGTCCAAGATATTTAACTTCCCTCAGCACTGAGGTCAGCTGGTGTAAACACACACACACACGCCAGACACCAACATTAGAGAACACATATGATTATGTCAAAAATAAGAAAAAGAGAGTTTGAGGACAAGTTTACAAAAGAGTACAATTTGATTAAGTACATCACTGCACTGTGTATACAGAAAGTATGTGTGTGTGTTCCCGACTCACCGCGGGGTTGAAGTTAACGCTGTACAAGCCACTCTCCTCAGCCATGGAGAGCAGAGGTTCGTTCATGTGCATGTGGCAGAGTTTATCCAACCCCACACACCAGTTCGCATACACTTCCTCATCAAGCTGATCAAGGACCTCCAACACACACTCACACGCTCGCAAGGCCTGCTCTGCCTCGGGACTGTCTAACGGCCTGACACACACACGAGAAATCGAGTCAATGCACTTTACAATACAACAAAGTATACAGAAAAGAAATAAAATAGTGTGTTTGTGTGTGGCACGTACATGTGTGTTAGGTGGGTAAGGTTGCTGCGGTTGGTCAGGATTCTCTCCCGAAGCTCTTGAGACCACTTTAGGCTCCCTGCAACTACCGGCATGTTTTTACTGAGAACCGGGCCTCCATTGCGCAACTGTAAACAATAAACAAACAAGTAAATAAATAAGCAACCAAATATGGATAAATATTAAACCAAAGTTTATAAATATTGCAAATCTGAAGAGAGTTGAGAAACTTTCTTAAACTGCAAATCTCAAATCTAGATTGGACAGAAACAGACGGATACACACACATATACACACCCTCTCCCGGTGTGTTTCCAGGATGTGCTGGCAGATGCTGCTCTCCTGCTTGAACATGGCCAAGAGATGGTAGTAGTTTGGAGCGAAAAGCTGATGAACTCCAGGCCTCTCCAACAAAGTACCAAAGATCTGCAAGAGCTACCACACACATTTTAGACACTGACACTTTTCCACTTCCAACTTCTTCTGGTATGATTCTCAGAATACAGGCAAATTCAGGGCGCATGAGCATGTGTGTGTTACCTTAAAAGCCGACTCTAAACTGGGAGAGTGTTGGAAGGCCAGATTCAGCACGGTTCCCAATCGCTGGTCAAAATCCCGATTCTGTTCTATGAAGCGATTGTAATCGTGCACAAACTCCTACGCACAACAGAGACGGACACAAATCAGAGAACTAAATTAAAGTTGTGGGTTTTGTCTGGGTGCTCTGGTTTCCTTCCAAAAGCATCCACTATAGGTAGGTTGATTGGTTAAGAGGCAGTTCAGAACGGCCCATGCACTCCACAGTGCAAGTTTTGTGCATTTGTGTGTGTGTGTGTGTGTGTGCTGTGCCACCTCTTTAGTGTAATCTAGTGGGTCGTATTTGCTTTCCCGCAGGGTTCTCCAGCTGTCGTGAAACTCATCATTCATGGTATAAATCATTTCACTGAGAATCTTCCCTCTGGATCCTCCCAGCTCCACGCGCTCCAGCTTCAGAAAGTCCAGCGCTGAAGAAAACAGCTCCTGATGCACAAACACACAAAAACACACTTTGTTTAAACACAATAATACATGTCAATTGCACTGCTGAGAAATATGTAAAAGCACAGAGCCGCTCTCTACCTCCTATATTTCTCTATCAGATCTCCCCCCTCTATCTGTCTGTCTGTCTTTCCCCTTTTCTCCCACCTCTCCTTCTTTCTTCATTTGTCTCTCTTAACATCTCTCACTTACAAATCATGTTCCATACCTCCAGAAGTCCTTAGAAATGGACATGTTTTCAAACCAACAGATATTGGTACATTTATGAACACACCAGCACACAAACAGACACACAGACACACAGACAGACACACATACACACAGATAGACACACATACAGACAGACAGACACACATACAGACAGACACCTCGATCATGAGAAGTCTGTGTGTGATGCGCTGTGTGCGCTGGAAGACGAGGTGGGAGGGGAAGTTCCAACTCCGGACCCTGGCCCCCGTTCTTCTGAAGGACGCTGTCTCGCCCAGCTGGCACCGGTACTGCTGAAAACTCTCTTTAAAGGCCTGGAAGGTGTGTGTGGCTCTCTGCACGCGCTCCAGACCCTCCTCCAGATCCATCTTACACAACTCCTCCGGGATCAGGTACACCATCGCCTTTACACACACACATACATCCATATTATATTTATCCATATACTGTAGGGACAAAGTACAGTAATATAAAACAGGAAGACGTTGAAATACTTAGATAGAACATTAACTGCACATCAGCATAAAATTAAGATGTTAATTAAAACATGGCGTAAATTTATCAACAGCTTGTCATATATGGACAAACTCATATTTGCATACACAGACACACCAACAAAACAGACATAGAACAAACACAATACTAGGAAAGCAAAGAAACTCAAACACCCACAAAACAACACACAGTTACACAAACAGCACATACACACAACAGACGTATCAACAACAAAAGTATCACATTACAAGAATTCAAGTGATGCATAATTTAGTACAATTTTAATTATTTAGTAAACTCTAGCTGATTGCTGACAACGTCTTTAAAATGAGTGGTGACCTGCTGACTCACAATGGACCTCGTCTACCAATATTTTTTTTAAGTTTTTTTCTTAAGTTTGTTCAATTGTATATCAAACAACAGTAAAAATGAAGATTGCACAAACAGGCAATCCATAAAATATGCATAAGAGTGCTCTTCAATTTACCCAAGAACAAATCCTAAGAAAACAGGTGTGCCAGAATCCTTGTGCAATTAATGAACAAACTTCTTCTTAAGAAAGGTTGGTGAGTGAGGCCCAGTGTTCTTAAAGGAATCTATTGGTTTTCTATTGGATCTGCTAAATTCTGAAGTAAAGTTCCTTAATGAGGCGGCACAGTGGCACAGTGTTTAGCGCTGCTGCCTCACAGCGAGAAGGTCTTGGGCCGTAGGGTCTTTCTGTGCGGAGTTTGCATGCTCTCTCTGTGTTCGCGTGGGTTTCCTCCCACAGTCCAAAGGCATGCACTATAGGTTAACTGGCGACTCTAATTGGCCCTGTAAAGTGTTAATGTGACTGTGATTGTGCGAGAGTGTGTGCGCCCTGCGGTGTGTTGGTTGTTCCCTGCCTTACGCCCATAGGTTCCCAGGACAGTTTCCGGTCCCCCCATTAGGATTCTGCGGCTCAGATAATGAATGAATGAATGAGTTCCTTAATGAAAACCATTAGAAGGAAAAAATATATTATTAAATATTATTATTTTACTGATGGGAATTTCGTAATGCAACCTAAAGGACACCACTAGACCATTTTTATAGATTGTGGAATGCACCAACTTACTAACTGTTCCATTTCAGTTGCTGGTTAATGCTCTTTATTACTATTTTTAAAAAATCTAAAAAAACACACCTTGTCGATAAGCAGGTTGCAGAACTCGGTGAGGAGTGTGACAATGCGTTGGGGTATGCAGTAGAAGTGAGAGTGTGTCCAGATGAGGGCAAGTGTGTGGAAGAGAGCTGGGAAGAGCGGCTCCAGCTCTGTGAAGCTTCGCTCCTCAAACGCCACAATCAGCTTCCGCAGGGGCTTCAGATGGAGGTCAATGTCCTCTGCCTCCACCACGGCTAATAAACACACACACACGATCATGAAATCTGATCCTTGAAACTCAACAAATCACTGAAATTGACTGACTATAGCTAAGGTAAAATAAAGCTGTGTGTGCGTTGATGCTGTTTACCTTGGTTTACTTTTTGTATGATGTCATAGAAGGCAGTGTAATAGCTGCTGTTAATCCTATCCAGAATTTCAAGCACTTGTGTGACTTTTGGATTCTGTAACTGTGTGCACGCACACAAGAATGATAAAATTACTTTTATAATCATCTTTTAACTTTTATCATCTTTTAACTGTGTCCTTTCCTCTCCTTACCTGTTTTTGGATACCCAACAGATTTTCCTTTTGCTGAGCCCAGAAGTGGATCTCCACCATGGGACCTGGGTGGTCCACCTGGAGCGGGATCTTAGAAGAGTCTCGCTGCAGCACAGAGCCCATCTGCTTGCTCCACTGAATCACCATAGTCTCAATGGAGTAGAGCAGAGCCCTGTCTACAAGGCAGAGTTGTGGACTGCACACGCACACACGCACGCGCGCGCACACACACACACACACACACACATCAAAATGATCTCAGTGTATGTAAATATGCTATATGAATAAAGTTGCCTGCCCTAAAGACACACACCTGAGCTGCTGCTGGTGTTTATTCTCAACTCCAAGTGGGAGGGGCAGCAGGGTCCGACCCTTAGCATGTCCTCGTAAGGTAACAGCTCGACTGTGCAGCTGCTCCAGATGCCTACGAATGTCCTGCCCCAACACCTGTGGCCAACCCGCCTGGTTCAGGGGGTTCGCCAGAACTGAGAGTAGCACCTACACACAAACACAACATGAATGCAAGTCACCATCTCAACGGAATGCATGACACCACAACGGAAGTAAGCAGCTCTCTGTCTATATTATTATTATTACTTTTGGGTCCACCAAGTAATCGTTACACCGGATTTCTGGAAGACTTTCATTGCTGGCGGCTGGGTGGATTAACTGCAAACACACTACACTAATCACAGAATTCTTGCAAAAAAAGTTTCTCTTACTACTCAAAAAATATTTGTTAATCCATCCATCCAGCAGCAATAAAAGCCCATGGAAACAAGGCACGCAAATATACAGTAGATGTGCCTCTGCTCACTTCCAATGTGCAAAACTTGGTCCAGACAGCTCAACACAAATGCATGTGCCTCAATACAATAATTTATTTGGCAGTACACTAATTTAGATCAAGAATATCAGGTAAAGAGTCTAAATGAAACCAATGATCTTGCACTAAGCAAAACATTGTTGAATTAGTTCCGTAGAGGAGATCCTTTATCAGTTTAAATTTCATCAGTAAAGCCTTGTGCTAAGGTGGGAATGAGTTTCTAAAAACGCAGATTAAGCTGGGCTCTACCTGGCTGATGAGGACATGTGCATGGTCAAGCGGCTGGGCCGGAATCTCTCCCAACCACAGCTGAGAGCGGAAGTTGGCCCCAGAGACACAGGAGGATTTCTTCAGTACACACAGCAGCTTGGTCCTCCAGGGAGACGAACTCTTAGGGGGCGAGAAGAAGGGCGAAGCGCTTTCAGACACGAAAGCACCGGAAATAAGCAGTGACTTATTTCAACGCCCAGGGCAGGTCAGGACGCAGGATCCAGAACAAAAATCTCCACACCACAATATATGACAAATATACTGTACACAGCTCTACAAGAAAGTAAAATGTGCTTTTCTTCAAAATGATGACACAGAACCTGTCATTAAGATGAACATATAATGCAATAAAATAAAATTAGCATTATGAGTACTCTGGGAGCGTTGCGTCAGAGAGGGCACCCGGTGTAAAACTTTTGCAAGTTCAAAATGCAGACAAAGCAGTTGATGTGCTGTGGCGACCCCTAACGGTAGAAGCCGAAAGAAGACGAAGAGGGGCGTGACACCTCGCGTATATTACAATGTGACGGGTTTTCTCGGCGAGGCGAAATACTATGGCGTTATTCTCTGTCAAAATCTTCAGCGCACATTGGCATTTTCGCGAACAAACTCTGGCGTCTGTACGAACTCAACTCTGACTCCACGTGCGCAACTTCGCCTTCACGCTCGCTCGACCTGGTACCAAGTTAGAAATGTGCAGTAACGACTCAATGTTTTCTTCTGTCAGAAATTAAACTACGCTTCAACTGGTGTTTGTATCTTCTTTTCCTCGGTGTGACATACCAAACACCGTAAAAAATGAAAAAGAATTTTACAAACTCAATTTTGACTAAATTCCTTTGCTTGTGTCCTTATGGTAGTCATTCACGTTACTCCTTAGCTAAACAATATCCATGTTTCAACTGCGCTCACGATATTGTACAAAAATTATGAGCGCTCATTTAACAAAAATGCAGTAAACACAAAAGTAACATGCCGTGTGCACATTCTAACCAGAAATAAGGAGACATTACTGCATTTTGGCATCTCCCGTTTTCTTTTTGTTTTAACTCATTTTCGCGCCGCTTCTGCTAACTTTGCTTATTTCCTACCGCTCATTAAGCTAGGTCATGTGACCACACAACCGTAGCTTCTTCCGCTGAACAGTAGTTGGCACTGTTTCCCAAAACAGACACTACATTAAACAAATAATATTGCAAAATAACGACACATGTTAGCAACTAAATGAAACAAAATACTTTCAGTAGTCTAATTATTAATTATTAATTAAGATAACAAATTTCCTGATATGGTTATCAGTTCATATACCGAATACAGCAAGAAGACAAGTTGTGGGTTATTTGAAGATTTTCGGTGTAATGTTAATGCATGTTTTCTATCGAATTCTATTCTACATAATTTAGACAGTTAATTAATAACTCACTAACACATTCAGAGACATGCAATTTGTGACTTTTCATCTTCGTTCCACCACATTGCAACATAGAACCTCTTAATACTTACAGTTATACTTAAAAAGGTGACATCTTAATTACGTCGGTCACAACAAAAAAAAAGTCTGTAACATTCAGGTTTGTCATGTCAAGTTTTACTCCAATTAATATCCATTACAGACTGACTATAATAATTTGGTTTACACTGTCACGCAGAAGCTATAAAATCTGTACTTGCAAAAGCCAGATTTAACACTTATGGTGTGGGTGACGGTAGGTTTTTAATGCAGTTGTGAATAACTAACTGTCTCCCAAAAGAGCAAAACCATGTGATTTGTTCGATTTGGGAGGACCTTTTTATATGTGGGAACTCATCTTTATAAGGAAAAATGAGGTTACATAAAAGTTACAGGTTTTATCTGAAAAACTAAAAGAGTGAAGGGAAAGTTAGGAGACCATACTACATGGGACTATGTATTATTATTTATATCTAGTCATTATGGGAGTAAAAGGAAAGAACTATTAAGACATGACAGACTGTGCTTTAGTCACCTGATCGTCTCCAGCATGCAGTGTGCCTCCCGGGCCACTGAAGAGCGAGAGTCTCTTGCCCCAGTCCTGGTCCAGGAAGTCCAGCAGGGTTCTCTGGTTGCCCTCAGTGCCGATGAAGCGGTTCCACTTGTCGGTTTTGATGCGCAGAGCGGTGAAGGCCTGCTCTCGCAGGAAGTCCACGCGCTCGTCCGATACAGCGCTCAGCTTCATCTGCTCGGACGGCACACGGACACCAATGTCTGCCATGCTGGAGAGATTAACAACAACGTGTGATTTATTGTTTTTTTAATCTGGCAGTATCAATATAGGTTGGTGGTCACAACTTAATGAGCGTCATTAACCAATATTTAAACGTATTTTAAAAGTTAAGATCTTAAGACATTTAAATACTGAAAACCAAAAAGCTAATGGTATGCACAAGCAAGCAATAAAATTTGTGTATGAATGCTCATCAGTGTTTGCGGATTCTGTTCTTACCTAAATGCAAATATCAAACAAGAAACATTGGTGAATGTTAGCATTTTAGTGAAAACTGCCTATGTGGGTTTTAAGAGCTTTTTTTCTTCATATTCTTCTTAAGAACGATTGGTGAATGATCTTGGCAAAATGTTTCGTCTCGATTTTTATTTAAACATTTTTGCAGCAGTAAAACTTAATTGTGATATTAAGATTTATTAAATATACCACTTTCTGGTAACAGGGTGCTTTATACTGTTTATTAAATATTAGTTCATTACCATCCTCATTTGAGCCACAATTAACATGTACTCAGACGACATTGGTAATCATGTGTAATAAAATCTGCATCTGTCATTGTAGCTCCTGAACGGGCTACAATAATAGGCACAATGACAGGAATGTGCAAAGAAATTATTTGTGTTTTAATAGTCAGAAAAAGAACCAAACCAAACAAGCAAACTAAACAGACAACTGAAGTCAATAGACAACATGCATTATTAACATTATTACAAAATCAACATAAAGTAACGACCACCAATTTGGTTTCCTATTTTGATTGAATTTGATATAACCTAACTTTGCAAATGCATTTTTATAAAATATAACTTTTATTCTGTTTTTATACTCAACAGAAATCCATTTTTGACATGCATTCATGACTTGCATATTAAAAAATTTGGCTTTAACTCTGAATTATAGAAAATACAACAGGCCTCTTACCTTGTGTGTTTTCCTACCAGGCCTTTTAGGCTCATAAAGATGACTGTTTATTTGTGCAGCACTGAGCATTGGGTGTTCTTTGAGCAGGAAATCGGACCCCTGCTGGAGGGGCAAGTCTCCATGGAGACGAAAGACTATCAGTTGTATCACTCTACCTGTGTGTGAGAGAGAGACTGGTGTAGTGTGCAGCTGGTATGAATGAAACCTGAGCATCACAGGGAAGTTAGAGTATCAAATAAGACTATCTGGGGATAAGAGTATCTAATGGGTCATGGAATCAAGCTTTGATATAATGCCATGCTGTGCATTTACCAGAAAACATAATCAGCCATAACATTATAAGCACTGGTAGGTTAAATAAATAACATTGCTTATCTTGTTACAGTGGGACTCCTGGCAGTGAGCAGGATATATTAGGTAGCAAGTGAACATTTTGTCCTTGAGGTCAATGTATTGGAAGCATCAAAAACTGCAAGCATAAGTATTTGAGCGACAAGGGCTAATTTGTGATGGTTAGACAACCGAGTCAGATGAACTCAAACTGCAGCTTTTGTGGTATGTTCTCTCTGTTAGGAGCTACCAAAAGTGATCTAATGAAGAGGTGACAGGATGATGGGTGGTAAAGGCATACTCATACTCTTGGGGTGCAAATGCTGGCCCGTGTTTTCTGGTTCAATAGAAGACTTTCTATAGCTCAAACTGTTGAAAATGTCAGTGCTGGTACCAAGAGAAAGGTGTCAGAACATACAGTGCAATGCAGTATGTTACCTATGGAGCTGGGTAGTGGCAGAGCTTGTCAGTATCAGGCAGGTGGTTATACTATTTACTGACCAGTGTAAATCTAACATTCACAGCTCATAAACTAAAATCAAATGTTTTATTTTCCAAAGCTGAAATGTATTATTAAAAGCATTTTCAACCAGACAAAATTAGCTGCCAAATTAATTTTAGGTTAATTTAGCTAAATTTTAGTTTTGTTTTCCTATAATCAAAATTATTTGTTCTCGCAAAGAGCCAAATACATGCCTCTCAAACTGCATGTAGGGGATGATTAGGTGACAGTCATCTCTTGTTATCTTTGTGAGGTACTTCTACTGACTCCCATAATAATGTTTATTATATTACATCTAACCCCAACTATAATTTCATAATTGTTTACCTCTTTTAGTTGCTCACATAAAACCTGCTGCTTCTCTGTAAAAGCATTTCTTCCTCACAAGGCCTGGCTCTCACAAAGCCACAAAAACTGGACACGTCACGGTTGTAATCTTTTAGTAGACAGTCATGTCCTAAAACCACCTTAAAACCTGCCCACACACAAACAAAGCCATAAAAAAAAACGAAGCCAACAGTAATAGTAAACAAGCATAAAGATTTTAAAGTTCATAGGAATAATTCCAACTTTAATTGTATTCCATTTTGCAAAAAAAAAAAAAAAAAGTTGTACAAAAGTAACATTAAATTTTACACATTTAAAAAGTAATTAAAAGGAGGAGTCTTTGATACAATGATCAGTTATAGGCTAAAATAAATGGCGGCTATAAACAGCATGGGTGCTGGAAGGAAAACAAACAAACAAAAAAGAATTAAAAGGAGAGGGAGAAATAATGGGATATCATGAACATTACAGGGAAAAGAGAGGAGAAATAATACAAAAAAATACGGTCTTACACAAACGGTTCCCTTCTGCCGTCGTGGTGAATTGTTCAAGTTGCATTAGGACGACAGTAGAAAAGAAAAGAAAATAGGACAAAACCCCAACCGACACAGCGGGCAGGGGTGAAGTTGGACACGTTTTGGACCGAGGCCAGGAGAGAGAGAAGGGAAAAGAGAGAGAGAGAGAGAGAGAGAGAGGAAGGAAGGAAGGAAGGATGAGAGAGGAAGTTAAAATAAAATGGACAGATAATGATCAGACCTCTCTCTCAAAAGACATCGCTTCCCTCTCCTGTTGCCATTTTACTCAAGCTCGAAGCGCGCGCACACACACACACACACACAATCTCTCTGTACCATAACTTTCACCCGTGCATACACACATCATCATCTTCATCCCCTGAACAATTAGATCTGCAAAAAAGTAAAAATACATGCAACTCCAGCACAGTATACTACAGAGTATGATACAAAATAAGGCATTTCTGTGTTAGTGTGTGTTTTGTATATGCGTGTGTGTGTGTATTTGTGTTCACGTGAGGACTGGAACCACATTTTAATGTCATTTTATTTTTTATGCTGTTTTTGTACAAAAAAACTGCTACTGAACATAAATGGATAATTCATTTTTAAAATATATATTTATATATATATATATATATTTATCATATATATAAAAATTGATAGTGAAAAGCCAGCAGGGGTTGGGGCGAGGGCAGGGGTGTAAGAGTGGGCGGGCCCAGGGTCACTCCATCACCTCGCTGGCGGAAACGGTGACCAGCTGGAGTGGGAGGTCCGAGTTAGAGAGGAGGTCTGGCGTGGCGGCCTGCTGCAGATTGGTCAGGATGAGAGTGGCCCCGCCCCCTGTGATGATGCTGTCCGGTGGGGGGATGGCCTCAGTTTGGCCTGCCCCTGAGGAGGCGGAGATTAGCGCCTTTTTGTTCAGGTGAGTTTTAATGTGTTTGGCCAAATGGTCACTGCGCATGAAGCGTTTTGAGCACTCCGGGCACACAAACTTCTTCTCTCCTGCAGAAGGGGCAAAGGCTGAGGTCAAAACTCGAGAAAACAGAAATAAACAGACAAATGACAAATTTCTGCACTGTCCAGAGACTGCTTAGATTTAAGCCATTTAGGGCCATGCCATTTTAATGATGAGGTTAAAGAGTTAACAAATATCAACTTTCAGCTGATATTTTGCTTTTATCCATAAAACATCAACATAAACCAGTGGTTCCCAGAGTGTGGGGAGTACAAACACTCCTTAAATCCCATTAAGGGTTGCAGGGGTCCAAGCCTAATCCAGAACTACGAGCGCAACAACACACCGCAGTGGAAAAACACACAAACACACTCACATTCACAGCTATGGAACCAATTTAGAGTATCCTAATTAACCTATAGTGCATGCTTTTGGACTGTGGGAGGAAACCCACGCAAACACGTGGAGAGAAGACAAACTCCACACAGGGATCCCAGGGATCGATCTTCTTGCTGTGAGCCAACGGCACTAACCACTGCACCAAGGTGACTTATTTAAATGAAGGCCCCTGCAGAAAAAGTTTATGAGCCACTGTCAAACAAACAAAGATTTTTCCTATTTGTTGTGAAGTTATCCAAGAGCTATCTCCAGAACTGTTTAAGAGGTCTAAAGTGAAAATAACAAAACACATCCATTATTATATGATAAACTAGGGGTGGGCAATATATCGAATATACTCGATGTAGCTCGGCTTGTTCCATGTGCAATGTAGTAAATGACTATATCGTGACCATCGAGTATAAAACCTAACGTTACTGTTAAACAGACAGCATGTACTTCGTTTTCGAGTTTTGCTTTTCTGCCCCGTCAAAGCAGACAGCTCGCTCCCCCGCCCATTCAGAAAACTCCTAGCGCATGCGCGTTTTGTACCGCTTTTGTGTTTCGCTTCTCTGCTCGCTCTAGGGCTGCAACAAACGACTATTTTTGTAATCGAGTAATCTATCGATTATTTTATCGATTAATCGAGTAATCGGATAAAAAAAATGTAAATGAAAATGACAATACATTTGTTATTAGGCTTATTCTAGCGTGAGTAGAAGTTAGTCATATATGCTTTATGTTGTTGTACTCAATTGAAAATGAAGAAACATGAAGTTCAAGGGTCATTTTGAACCAATTTGGCCAATAAAATGAGTTGCTTTCGGCCTTTCTGGAAGAGAACTGCATTTCCCACAATCCCCTGCGCACGCCTCGGAGCCGCGTCACAATAAAGGTTTCAGCACGTTCCAGAATGGACTATGAAAAAAAATAGATGGGAAAATCTTAATAAATGGCTGTATTGTGAGTGGAACGCTGGTTGTTGTGGTTATTTATCAGCTAAATTAGGTTTTGTCCGTAATAAAGGGGACGTTTTGACGGAAACGGAGCGTTTTAGCGAGTAATGGCGCTTACAAACAGAGTGCGTGTTTACATCGCAAAAATGACATTTATGCGTTTTCATGAATTTACTTCTGTTTTTGTGCACGGAATATCTCACAAATACGTTCACATACAGAGGCATCTATTCTCGCCTTGATCGCGCCACTGAAAAAATGGTGCATCATTAATAAGCGTCTGTGTGGAGCACAAGCGGCGCATGCTGTAGCCATTTAAATGACTCAAACGAAGCTTCTATTCTAGAAAACTTGCCTCGACCATTTTTTGTAATCGACTTATTCGGGTTATTCGAATAATCGTTTCAGCTCTAGCTCGCTCCCCCACCTATGGCATCACATCAATGCCAAAACTACAGCGCACAAAATGGCTTGCCGCAAAAATTCTGCGAACATAAATTTCAAAATCGCGAGCGCAAATGTGAAACAAAAAATTAAGAAACGAGTGCGTGGTTGTGATAATATTGCGCGCAAACTGTATTTTTCCTCTCTCGAATGTCTTTTTTCCTCTCGATGTGTTAAATGTCCTTGCGTGCAAAGTAGATTACCAACGAGCGGCTTTTTTGCTCGAGTGAGATTTCTACGCGCACGGTTTGAAAGGGGCGGGTTTTGGCAGTTTGAGGGCGGGGTTTTGGCAGTTTCTGCATGTGAATCCTATTGGCCAATGGCTCCTGGTTTTGTGAATGACTGCATGTTACAGACAGTGTCTACAGAAAAACCAAAGAAGAAGGAGTTATAGTTTATCGACCTTATAATTATAATTTAATAGTTAGGTCTTACACGTTTAATAAGCATGCGATCAATGGCTCCGCTTGCTCACTTGTCTGTCCTCAATATAAAATATAGTTTGCTATATTATACTTTGGTTTAAAATAAAAGCATTTACTATGTTAAACTTTGGCTAAATGTATTATATTGGTGTCATTTTATGCAATATAGGGCCGAATTTATCATTTATACTGATTTAGAGGAAATTTCAAGGTACCGAGATATATATCGTGTAACGTGATATAGCTTAAAAATATCACGATATTATTTTTATGCCATATCGCCCAGCCCTATGATAAACTCTAATTACATAAATATAATAAAAGTGACAAAAGTAGGAGAGTAACACAGAAACTTCTGTCTAGACCTGTTTAAAAGGCAACACTTGTGCCCACTTCAGGCTGGTGAACTGAAGTGAGAGCAGTAGGTGCAGTACCTGTGTGTGTCCTGCGGTGGCGCTGTAGCTCGTCACTGCGCGTGAACCTCTTTCCGCAGTAGCTCCATGAGCAGATGAAGGGCCTCTCTCCTGAGTGCCAGCGCAGGTGAGCTCGCAGGTGAGACGTCTTGCCGTAGACCTTACCACATCCCGGGATGTGACAGATGTGCTGCTTCTTTTTGCCCATGCTCGAGCCTCTGGAAAACGAGTTTTCAACAAAACAAATGTTTTCACTGCTGCAGTCATGATCTGTATTGCTTTGAACCTACAAAAATACACTTTGTGTGTGCGTGTGTCTCACCTTCCCCCTGCCTCTTTGCAGTTAGGACATGTGCATGCCACTCGACGCAGCCTCTTGCCCTCCTGTCCCACTCCCTCCAAATCTTCGTCCACCATCTGCACACGCAGGTGCGACAGGTCGCTGGTGTTCAGGGTGGAGTCTCCACTCAGCTGCCACTCATCTGAGTCTGGCTCCTCCTTAATATGAATGTCTGACAAACAGGAACAATAAGTCCACAGTGCTTGTAAAAAAAAATACTTTCTGAATGTATCTGGGGGGATGTAAAGGAATATTGATGGACTGATTTATGGTGAGCATTTTATTTCATCTGTATGTTTTTGAGGGATTGATTCATCAGAGTTAGACCCCTGCTATCTGTGCTGGAACATATAATTGGCCTCAGTTTTCTGGAACAAACATTTTCAGAGACCACTAGGGGGCAATAAACAATCTAAAGGCCTTTTGTTGCTTTAGAGCTATAGTGCCATCTGGTGGTAAATTATGATACGATGGAACAAATATGGTGTCAAAATTTAGAATAACAAATACTCCAAAGTCAAAACGTAATGTAAATTCCTACTAGCATATGCTTATATCTGAGCACTTTACATGATGTCCACAAAACAAAACTCCGAATGTGTGCAGGCGTGATAGGTTCAAATCCCAGAAGTGTCTAAAAAAGCACCACTAGGCCCCTGATCAAAAACGTTAACACCAAGTTGTTTTGAGAACACTAATTACGTGAACATGAATCGCTCTGGGTAAGACACACATCATAAATTTGTACCTGAGGGACTCTCTGTGGTCTCATCTCGTTGGAACTGCGTGCCCGAGTTGACCATTACGGTCTGCAGGTTGGGGATCTGTCCGGAAGTGGCACCTGGCTGACCGAGAGACAGTGTCTGCACAGGGGCGAGGGTGATCTGTGGGGAAGTCACGCCACCCCCAGCAGGCAGCTGTAGGTTCTGCAGGTTCTGCACGCCCTGCACCTGGAAGGTCTGCCACTGGATCTGACCCGTGGGCGAGACAGTCTGCGCCTGGATGAGAAAAGTGCCGGCATTGAGCAGCTGCACGCTTTGTAGCGTCTGTGCCGCACCATCCACCTGTTGCGCTGGTAGCAGTTGCACCATGGGCTCGCTGGTGGCTGATGTGTGGTTGTGCTGGACGAAGGATACGTCCTGCTGACCAGCCGAAACAGCCGTGGCCTGGGTCAGGACCCCTGTGCCATCTATCGTCTCCGGGAGCGATGTGACTGTGCTGGTGTTGGAGGAGGGGGTGGTGGTGTCGGAAATGAAAGAGCTGGAATTGGTGCCGTGGTTGTTGGACCCCAGCTGCTCGGAAACCTTGTCCAAAGATCCCTCAGTGGAGCCATCAGCTGTTGCGGTTGCTGTCGTCGCCCCTGTCATGATTAGTTGCCCGTCAGCAGTGACTCCTGTAGCGATGGTCTGCGCCCCAGCCAGGCCCAACGACTCCAGGTCGGCATTGCTCAAACTGTTGAGGGGCACGAATGTGATGTTGCCGGGCAGGCCCACAGGAACATTGGCTACCACCTGACCCTGGCCTCCGAAACCAGCGCTGGTCAAGGAGACACTGGGGATCTGCTGCACGTGGCCCGCTTGGGCCAAAAGGCCTTGGAGGTCATTGGCGTTGGCTGCAGAGATGCTCTGGGATCCGTCAGGCAGTATGGCAATGTCCGTGCCCAGCGTTGTGGTTCCGTCGGCTGTGGTTGTGGCGTAGCCCAAAGACCCAGCATCCGCGCCGTGGAGCTGGGGTATGACCTGGTACTGGATGCCGTTGGCAGCCGTAGTGGTGCCGTCCGTTCCCGCTGTCACAAAGAGCGGCTGGGTCTGTCCTGGCACTGTTTGGAGCGGGACCACATACTGTCCATTGGTGCCCACCAGTCCGCCGCTGGGTATGTGTACCATGTTGGACTCATGGTCTTTGCCGGCTGAGACTGGCGTCAGCACCTCCCAGCGGTCAGAGGAACCCGTAAGCTGAATAGACGTAAGGTCTGTTGTCGACTGAGGGGGGAAAATTGCAATTCGTCAGATAAATCAGATTAATTTATAGATAAGATAAAAGGGCACAACAAGACAGACCAAAACAGAAAGCATTTAAAACTAACATGACCACTACAGATAGTTCGCTCATAGTTCATGGACAAGTAACTGACTAGTAAAGCTGATTTTTTCTTTTTTAATGAAAGAGACTTTTAAAGCACCGAAACAACCCTTTTTAAAAGTGACAGCAGAAATATTCACAATGAGCAAGGTTATATCAGTTAAAGGTTCTAAATGTTTAATTCATTTTCAATAACCGCCCAGCCCTACACAGAGTGACTCTAGTCTTTGAGCTCGTGACTGAATTTCAGGAGAACTGTAAGTTCTCAAATATGTTTGAATTTCACAACTATAATCAGGATTCAATTTCCCAAGTAGAGTAGTTTGTCCATCTGATTACATTTGATCTTTAAAAGGGCTGAAAAAAACCCTGATGATAAATGCAGCAAACAGGCAAGTTGCTACATGCATTCAGAGAGTGAACAGTTGAGGGGATAAAAGTGAAAGAGAAAGTTTAATGTTTAAGTAACAACAGAAATCCAATCTTGGCTCTCAAGAAACACTCAGTCGTCATTTGAAAGTAATATTCACACATATGTAAAAAAAATATATATATATTACAGTAGAAGAAACTGAAGGCAGTAAAGTAAACAAGCAAACTGTATTTCTGTGGCATTTAACAAACAGCTTCTGAAAATCAAAGTGCTTCAAAAAACTTTGAATCAAATCAAAGTGCTTACAAATCTTTCTTTTTTTAAATATATATATGTATTTTTTTTTTTTTCTGAGTAACAGAAAATTTGTGTAGCAAACTGTAACTGTAAGATTAGTGAGGGCCTAAAAATGCATTCAGGCCCCTGAACAAACCCCTTAACCCCAAGTTGCTCCAGGGAGACTGTCCCTGTAATTAGGAAACGGAAGTTGCTCAGGAAAAGCACATCTACGACACGCTATAAGAATTAATGAAAAATTAATGGAAAACAAAACAAACCTTTTCCAGAGCATTTCTACATTTAAAACAAATACATTTGAAAAATCTAAATACTGATTCTACCCAAATCTGGACTGTCTGGCACCAAGAAAGATGTGATAAAATATATATAAAGTCTGAGAATAATGAGCATGATATGATTTAATTAAATGGCCTTAACTGGAAAAAAACCCTTGCTTTAAGCAATGGATGATTTTTGCTTGTCAATGTCAATTTCAAAATTCAGAAATCTATTTCATGATGGTGGGGGAAGTCGGGTTTCTCAACAAAACCCCAGCATGACTCATGTCTTGAGTTCATTTTTGATCGGTTGGCAATGTAAATTAGAAGAACATTTGACTGTGATTCTTTTAATATTTTAAGATCGCTGGACTTCAATTACAGCATTTTTGTTAGGAATGTAGTGAAATGAGACTTTCCCAGTAAAACTCCGAATCAGACGTTTACAAAATAGCAGGTCGGACTGTGCTACATATCTTCTTCTTTGCAGACGTCTGTCCCTTATTACTTCATATTCTCTTTTTTTACCTAAAAGCTAAACAGTGCTGTTTAATACACAAATGAGCTACAAGCATATTATTTCCCACGTTATAAATGTAAACTATATATTCTGACAATATTCAGTATATTAAAAAAAAACAACAAATTGAAATATTCAATAAAGTATTATTATTTAAAAACAACGACATTTCGCTATTTTTTCTACTTGGCTTATTCCCAAACAAAAGTAAGTGCAATAAGAGTGAAAGGGAACTGAAGGACCTCAGCTTGCTTAATGGAAAAATAACTATAGCAGAAAACAAAAAAATGGCTCAATGGACAAAACACATTTAAAAATGAGTGACTGAGGGAAAGAAGTGTCCTCATAGGAGAATGAAACGCTTATATTGGCTATTCATGTTCTTTATGGAGAGGATACTGGTGATTAAATATAGTAAAACATGCAAATGTGCCCATCTGAATGAATGATTAAGTCTCGTTTATTTTTAGGGATTTAAAACTATTTAGTTCTGTTAAACGTTTCACATTAACAAAGCGAGTGCGCAATAAAGAAAGCACAATAAACCTGAGTTTTTTCTCCAAACTACGCCCTTATGTTAATTAACACAAAACAACGCTTAAACAGGTTTGAGCAAAAACAAGGAAATGCGCACGTGAATGCGATCCGGGTTCGGACCGGTGAGCGCGCAGTGGGTGGTGTTCACTCGCGGCAGCGTCCGGTGGCGAGTGGGCCGGAGCGGGCAGGAGCGTGTGTTCGCCCCCACACAGGGGGTGTTCCTCCCATCGAGCGGGGCAAAACCGCAGGTAAAAAGCGGGCACGGCGCCGCCGGCCAAAGTGTCCGACCCACAATGGGCGGGTTTAAAGGGGGTAAGAAAAGTGGGTGGCCGTACAGACCGAAAGCTCACAGGAAGTGTTCGGCTTGTTTCCCCCTCTCCTATCACTCCCCCCTTTACTTTTGCGATATGTTCTTTCCCCTATTTTTAAAACGTGTGAACCTCATCAAAACACACCAAGACAAGCGCCGAGAAAAGTAGGACGCGGGTCGGGAGACGGAAATTACCTGGTCCGAGGTGCCGCCGCCGGCGGGCTGCAGAAAGTCGCTCTGACTGCTGTCCACGTCCAAGGCAGCCATTTCCTGCTGTTTCGCTGGCTGTTCTGGGGCTGCGGGGGAAAACACACGGCCAGAGAGAGAGGGGGAGAGAGAGAGAAAGAAAAAAACTGAAGCGAAAACAAAAAAAAATGTCTCAACGACTTCCACCTATGAAGAAGGAGTTTTTAAGTCATCCGAGCGCGGTCGTTATAAGCTAATCTCGCGCTTTGCTCTAAGTCCCGACGACTTTCTTTTCCCGCCCGTATAACAGCCCGAGTGTTTACTTTGTTGAAGTGAGGCTAACTGGCTAACTGCTAGCATAGCTGCTTGAAAAAGATTAAAGACTTAGCTAGCTAGCCCGCTAACGGCGCTCCAAACTCACCGGCGGTGTCGTGCTTCGATCAGGGTTTTACGTACCAGTCATAGCGCGAAAAAGGTTTTTTTTTTTAAGTCGGAGGGTTATCTGTTCATTTAAACTCCAAACATTATTGTTTTTATCAAAGGCGGGCTCTGATCGGAGATTCGGGTCGATTTTTTCTATTTTGATTGACGGTGCGGGAAACACAAAAGGTGGGGCTTCTAAAGCCTGGCCGTGAAAATTGCGTCACGCAACGGAAGTCCCGCCGTTCTTCTATGAACGGATTGGCGGGGCGATTCGACTCCTCTCTTCACAATTGGCCGAGCGGCCTGTCAGTCATGCAGTTGCCACAAGCGCTTCCTGTTTGTTGTTCGCGCAGATCGCTCCGAAGATACAAAATAGTGAGAAAATTGAGCTGGAATTGCTTTCGTATGCCAGGAAGTTTGTAGACGCGAGCCGAATTCGGCGGCCATTACTGCCAACAACCAAGAAATGTTTACTGTTCGCCAGCTCGACCGACAACACAAAGTCTTGTAAAAAATTAATGAATTTTAAGTTAATGCGACCAAAAGTCCCCTAAGTTTTATTGTGTAAAAATAGTTAAAAGTCCGAGTATCTTTTTTCTTGAACAAAGACCATTTATGTGTGTTTCTGAGCAAAGACAGCCACGAAGTAAAAAAACAAACAAAAAAAACCACACACACACACAGAAACACCTAAATGTGTCAGTTTAACCACTTTTGCAAACAGGCTGCTTTTGTGGAAACAGCTGCAAACCCGGATATTTTCACAGTATGTTCAACATTCGACTCACATTTATTTGGTCAACAACTTTTATATTTAAATTTGCCCATGTTTAGTTCAACCATTGTATTTGAATACAGTTTAACTGGAGAAAACTCTTTAATGCTGAACTCTCAATTCTAAACCTTACATTTAAAATAAAACGGAGAAGTGTTTTCTTTACGCAGCCTTGCACTGACTCTACGTAGGTGCTACATTCCCGCTTTTGGAATTGACTCCAGGAGAAAGTCGAGATTTAATTCGAACCAGAACCTAGTTTTGATTCCAAATTTGATGGAGAAAACGGATCCGGGAAAGATGTACGACCAAAAACTGTGTTGCCTCCCTCTGGTGGCTAAATTCTGGAGATACATGTTAGTATTACTTCAGAAAAGCTTCACAAAACAAGGTTGCTTATGTCAAATTTAGAGCCCACGTTATGGAATCCATTAGACTCTTGAAGAGCCATGGTTTGAGTAAAACTTGGTCATCATCATAACTTAAAAAAATGTTTTAAACTGGGCCCAAATCTATGTATGCAGGCTGTGTTAAGTACCAGTAGGAGAAAATAGCTGGGGGGGAAAACAGTATTTTGTGCTGAATGAGTAATGCATGCATTATTTTAAGTGACAGACAAGATGTGTTTCTCCAAAACTGCCTTAAAAATTGTCCCTTTAAATCATCCCAGTCTGAGGCAAAACCAGCTTAAAAATGCCCCGGGAACTGTGCTAGATTTTCACATTACACATTCTCTGAGCATTACAACATTAAATCCTAACATTAACATCAGCCTCTGAATTCTCTCCCAGTTGCAAATCCATTTCCCACATTTTCCATTTGAGCTAGGAAATAAATTCTGGCTTAAGTCGGGTCTGGTCTGGAGAAGTGTTTTATTATCTGGGGGCATCTGGTTTGCTGTGCTGCATGCTGCATTTGAGTGTGAGAGGACAAGCCATAAAATACTCCTCAGCAATGAGACTCAAATAACAAAACAAAAAAAAAAACACACACACCTTGTGTGTGAGTGCGAGAAAAAAGGCAAAATGTTCAAAAGCAGCAAGTAAAGAAATCTCATGGGTAAATCCTCACATCTGCATAATTATTATTCTCTCCCCATTCCACATGGTACAGTCCAGCCAATCTGTGAAGACCCTAAATTGTGACATCATTTCTTCTTTGGCTGATTGGGTGTGTTGAATTTGAAGAAGATGATGTCACCATCCTCCACAATGTAGTTCCTTCCCTGCTGTCTGTACTTCCCTGCAGCCTGGAGAAAAAAATGAATCATTAAAAAGTACTTAAGACAAATGCCTCAAATACAGGATGTAAAAAATAAAAGTGAAAGTTACTAACTACCATCAGGGAAAGGAACCGCGTACCCAAAAGTTTGCAACAATTGCATTTTTGGTTGGAGTGCTCATCAAAAAAACACATCCCTATCTGACCTGGGCTGTGTGTGAGAAAAGCAACTAGATTCTCACCTTTGCAGCTGTTTCGCTGCCCTCCTCTTTAAAATCTACAAACTTCATGACCTCAGCCATGATGAAGCCTTTTTCGAAGTCTGTGTGGATTTTTCCAGCTGCCTG
Organism: Distichodus sexfasciatus; assembly: GCA_032718565.1. NCBI lineage: Eukaryota > Metazoa > Chordata > Actinopteri > Characiformes > Distichodontidae > Distichodus > Distichodus sexfasciatus. The sequence continues at coordinate 537,929 of JAVGVS010000077.1, forward strand.
TGGCGCCTTTGTTCCTTTCTACAAAACAGAAACACACAAGTTACACATATGTTAACCTAGAGCTCAACTGGGTTTTGTGTGTGAGTGTGTGTATGCGTGTATTTACCCTGATGGTCCATGCACGGACTTCATCAGGTCCAGCAGTGAAGAAATACTCCAGTTGCAGCGCTGCATACCCACTCTTGATGATCTTGGTCAACACACTGACATACAAAAACCAAAAGAGCAAAAAATCTTTTTCTTTAAGCTACACATATCCTTACAACAATTACAATTTACCTCTAACATAATCACATGTATTTTGCTAATATCCGTGCACTGATTAGACATAATTTAAGTGCTTAATTGAGTTTTTCATTACGATAGTTACGATAGTAACACTAATAATTATTAATTCCTCAAGGTAAACACCAGACAAAACACATGCATAAATAGTAAAATAAATGGTCACAATGAAACTATCAAAGAAGGTGATATTTCAGTCGAGAGGTTAAAGGTCAGAGTAGAGATTTAAGCAAGCCAAAACTAGAGTTAATAGTAGCTAACCTCTGTGTTTTATTGTCGTCACAGAACTTCTGTTTCTCCTCATCACTCATGTCCTGGTGCTTGCTCTCGAAGCCACCACTGAACGGGATGACGAGCGCTCCAGGGTCATGAGCGTCCACCCATTCCTTAATCTTCACCAACCTGCATGGGGACATGGAGCACCATGAGTGAGAAGGTGCACTTTTATGTTTTGTTTGCACATTACAATCGTAATTGGCAAGGTTATGTCAATTAGAAGTTCAGAATGTCGGTTTTGATTCATTTATTGATGAACTGCCCAGCCCTATACACACACATAAGACTGCAACATTCAAGGTTTTTGGTTCAGTTTAGAACTGTTATAACCATAATTCATACATATATATGTATTTGTGGGTATGTACCATATATAAATGCACATTTAGGCCCAGAGATTTTACACTGTACAAATCTGCAAAATTAAACAATTTTCATGTAAAGCTCACCATTTGTTCTTTTTCCTGATGTAATCTTTCTCTGAGAGATTGACCAGGTAGATCATGGGCTTGGATGTCAGGAACAGATATTTATTCAACACTTCAATCTGGGGTTAAACAATTGGTAAAATCAGAATTACTGGCCAAGTAAGGTAATGCTTACAAGGAATTTGATTTGACGCTGCGCTCCAAAACAAATGACAATCACTAAATAAAAGTAAACATAAGGGAAAGAAAATACAGTTATACCAATAAAACAACATTGCAACACTACAGTAAAGAAGGTTTATTGGGCTTCACCTCCTTGTCGTTCCAGTCAAGGTAGTAACGAACGTGCTTCTTCTCGTCTACCACCCACGACTTCACTTTACACATGATGTCCTGTTTGGGAAACAGATGAAGCAAGGAGTGAGAATGTGTCCTTGAGGTGTGGTGCATGCTGTGATTTGCGGTGCACTCACATATTCGGGTTTGAGTTTCTTGTCTCCTCCCCTGACTGCGGTTTTCTCCAGCTTGTCGATGATGGGGCCAATCATCTCCTCGTCCTTCATGCGCAGCTCCTCGTGAATGATCTCAATGTCTCGCACTGGGTCAACACAGCCCTCCACGTGGATGATGTCTTCGTCCTCGAATGCTCCTGCGCGCGCACACACACACAGACTGAGTGTTTATATTGCTTTACAGTACATTCTTTTCCTATGATCCACATTAAGACATACATCCACAAAACATTTATGCTCAACAACAATGAGAGAGATGCAAACCCACCTTTACACACACTCAAACACGCACATGCACATGTCTCTAGACAGTTTATGTTGCATGCATGCTTTTATTCTCTTTCCTACACTCACTTTTACACACACACACTCAAGATTGCATGCACACACACAAACTTCTTGCACACTTTCAAACACCCACACTTACACACTATGCCGTGCTTGCAAACACTCATTCATTCACACAGATTTATACGGCCCCTTACTCTTTTTTTATTCCCTACGCCCACCTTTAACCAGACTCACATATTTATCTCTCACAAACCCACATCCTTTTACTTAAATTGCAATGTCAAGCATCATAATCCCTATTTTTTCTCTCTCACAAAAAATAAGGTTTGCCCCATGCATGAACCCACACACATGCATGCACACACACACACACAGCAGAGCAGACTTTCACACACACATACAAAGGTCACTAAGGTGACTGGTAACTCACGCGTCATGTGGAAGATGCCGTCGCAGGCACTGATATGGGAAAGGAAAGCATTGCCCAGCCCCTGTCCTGCGTGAGCTCCCTTCACCAGACCAGCAATGTCCACCACGTTCAAAAAGGCTGGGACCTTACTGAGCAGCAAGACAAAAAACAGACCGTTCATAGAGTACTCAAACTTAATTTCTATATTACACAAAAAGTAGGTCTGTGCAACATGTCCAAAACTCATATCTGGCTAAAAATATATAAATCAAGAAACCCCAAATTGCTCCCTAAAACTAGAAAATGCATGTCGCTCTGGATAATACTGTCTAATAAAAGCTGTAATTGTACACTGCAATTGTGGTTTCTCTGAAAAACACATAGGTAGTATGGCATAACAGGGGAGGAAAATTAGTAGTTTAGAATGTTCAAGCACTTGTGTGAATAGTCCAAATAATGAAAAAGTGATGAAAAATAAAATATTAATATTGTAAACAGTGTTGCTAAGCCACAAAATAAAGACAGTGTTATTTCATCGTCCACTACATATTGTCATACTGCACAGCCCTACTCCAGAGTTTCATTATGTTTTAAAACTTGAGAGACACATATTTTGTAATTTTACATCTGATATTTTCAGACTGCAGTGAACCACGGGTTTAACAAATCAGTTGAGTTTTAAATTTTTGGGGATTAATAACAACAAATAGCAACAAAATATGGTTCAGTAACCCCCAATACTAGCCCTGTAAAATCTCCAAAATTATTGTTAGTACAATGTATCAGCGGGTCACTGCTTTAATGACTCAGTTAACTTGTCTGACAGTAGTCTAGTCCAAGGAAAAACTGGATGCAACATTTTTTTTATAATTCAATAATTTGGGGAAAAAAAAAAAGATTTTTAAACAATTAAGACTAGATACGCAACAATTTGTAATTAATACCTACATACTATATGTTGCCTTTAAAATAAATGAAAGTCTCAATATTTGGTTATTCTGTGAGGATTTTTTATTAAATATATTTTTGTTCATAATGCATGTTTTTATATATGAAACAGCAATTCTATTTATAAGAATTTCTACTTTTCAAAACTAGAGTTTGAGTGGGCCTTTGATTTCCCGTTCGTAATCCACCTGCTGTCGCCTCACAGAAGTGTCTCCAGCTGCAAGAGGAGATTTAAAGACGCTGGCTGAGAGGTTGGAATGTGCTGTGGACGTATCTACCTGGCAGGTTTGTGGTACTGGCAGAGGAAGTCAAAGCGCTCGTCTGGAATGGGAACGCGACTCTCGTTGGGGTCAATGGTGCAGAAGGGGAAATTCTCTGCCGCTGCCTGACTCTTTGTCAGCACATTGAAAAACGTTGACTTGCTGAAATCACACACACACAAAAACATTTACAAACAGATTTCACTAGGTTGTACTTAATAACTTTGTATTCAACAAATAACGATTCTTCAATGTTTTTAAACCTTTAAGTCTCAGTAAATGATGTAACAGATTAGTCAGGGAACTTTTCCATTTGCATCAATAAGGGAAAAAGCTATAGGATCAAGTAATCTATTTACTTGCAGGACTATTACGCATGCGCACATCGCGATGACGATACCAAAGCGCTGTACCGCGCAGCCCCGAACTCACCCCACATTCGGCAATCCGACGATCCCAATTTTCAGCGATGTCCCGAACCGACCGATCAGGGGCTGCGGCTTGGGCCCGTCTCCTGCCTTCTTCGGGGCCATCTGGAACAGAACAGACACACATCCCTCATTTAGTCTGTGCAGGTTTTCAATCGGCCAGAACATGCCTGAATGGAAGGCAACCGGACTCTATCAGGTCTGTTTCACTTTTCATCCAACCCACTTCTCAGCTGTAGAATAAATATATCAGAAATCAAGACTTCTAGAACTGAAGAATACTTTCGGATGAGAGTTAAAACGTCTTGAAGAACCTAAAAGAAGTCCAACTGCCATTGATTCAAGCTATCAAGAGAATCCCTCACGAGAACCATTCCTTCACATCTCCAACTATCCACGTCTCACCACACCTTTTTGGGAGCCATGATTTTGCTCTTTTTCCCCAGCACACAATCATTCAAGCAGCGCCAAGGCACATTGTCACATGGCCGATCCGGCTCCACCGCATTTTACCAGCACCCATCCCGTTTCGACTCCCAAAATAACCGCAGCACTGCTCCCCCTGTAAGACGAAACGACCTGGCCTCGCTACAAAAAAATATTACGCCACCTAAATATAACTCTTCCATTCCGTTAATAAAAACCGCCCGAAGCTTCGAGTGTCACTAACTCCGAGCGACGGCGACTGTAGTTTTCTTAGAAGGAGAGTCTCAGGCTCGAAGCTAGCCTCAAATACCATTCATTCCTATGCGCTTAGCACGTTAGCTTACCGGCTACTGCTATAAATACAGCTCAAATAACTCGTAGATTTACCCCTGTTTGGCGGTCTAAACAGTAACGCAAGTGAGCTTAATGTAGAATAGGGGTTATCACCTTGAAATTAAAATTTTATCTGACAGCTGTGTGGGGTATTCTGCGTGCACAACACTACGCACGCTTCGCACACCTCGGCCCACAGCACGGAAAGGAGTCGCATAGCGGAAGAGCGTAACGTTTCTCCATTCCTACTGGCTGACAACGAGACAGACGGAATTTCGTCAAATGTGACGTCACGAGTTTGTCAAATGGCCTGTGTACGTACATACATATTATTCATCTATATAATGTATATTATATGCATGACGTATATACACTATACAGTATATACTACATAGTATAGTGGTATGTAGTGTGGACTATATAGTGTACAGTTTACAGTGCATTGTTGCACCTCTAATAAACAGCTGGCCAATTTGCAACATGACTGCAAATGCATGCCTTACATGTTGTCATTATATTTATAAACTATTGGTCTCTATTGATTTTCATAGTAACAGATACATATGCACAAATACACTCTGCCATAAATAATGATGACAGCAGTGATGTTCACGATGTTCCTTACCTGTTTAATCTCTATCAGGGTTGCAGGGACTGGAGCCTATCCCAGGACGTTGGACGTGAGGCGGGGACCAACCTTGGACGGGTGCCAACTTGACCCAGGGCACACACACTCACACCAACACGCTCAATTTCACACCTATTTAGAGTAGCCAATCAACTTCTGGGGCATGCGTAGGACAGGCGCCTTTGGACCAAGAGGTTGTGGGTTCAAATCCAACCTCTGGTGTTACCAACATTGGGTCGCTGAGCAAGACCCTTAACCCTAAGTTGCTCTCAGGGGAACTGTCCCTGAAATTAGGAAATGTAAGTCACTCTGGATAAGAGTGTCTGCTAAATGCTGTAAATGTATATTCCATGTAGCTGTGATAGTTGTGGCATGCTTTTGGACTGTGGGAGGAAAACTGAGCACCCGGAGAAAACACACAAAGGTGGAGAGAGCATGCAAAAGGCCAGATGGCCGATGGGTTGCTAAACACCACACCACTGTGCTGCCCTAAAGCAATGATGTGTAATAGGTAAACTCTCTTGCCCTAGCAGCATCATAGTCAGTGAGCCACTACCTCCAGCATCAGTTCGCCATTGGCATCAATTCCAGACTGCAATATATACTGTAAGTTACAGAATATATAACTTGGAATATATGTTTGGACCAGTTTCCCTGCATCCTTTTGGGACAGAAAAATGAAGCGTTACTCATCCAAGTGGCTCTTAACAAGTACAGAAACAAAATTCAAGCAAAACTCACTGCTGAAATATAATGCATTTATTGCATAATTTCAGAAACACAAAATAAAGCATCAATCAATTTTCTCATAAAACGTGCGTTTAAACACTTAAAATCGACATAACAAAGTTGCTGTCTTCTCTTTGCTGCTTTGTACACGGAGGACAACATGCAAAAATAAGGCAGATAGTGAAGTTTGACTAAGATAAAATTTTAAAAATTACCTGGAAGAACATACAAAATGGAAGAAAAAAAATCACAATAAAAACTTAAAAACAGAAGTACAAGTATAACTCACAAATATAAATCCAAATGCATTTTTTTTGCAATTAAGCAGACATGTGCTTGCATATTTAAAATAGAGAATCATAATAAAAGTTAAAAAGAGAAAAAAACTGCAGGTTATTCATGTGGTCACTCCCCAAAAATATTTTGATGCTTTGTGAGTTAATTTTTTTTTACCTGAACTTGAAAAGAAAAATAACTCTGTAACAAACTTTCAGTAGTTCTGTTAAGTTTAGTGTTCATAAATAATTAAATGTTATAGCTCTGTACTGTCAGATTTTAAAGAGAACTTCACATCGTAAATCCATTAATATTTGGAAATTCACACACACAATCCCACAATTCACATCTGAATTATAGTAGTCCCCAGTAGTCATTTTAGGACTTAAGACCCTGTACTAAGTAGTGAAATTACAGTGATGCACCAGTTTTCAGGGCAAGTTCGGTTCTAAAACATTGTGTTACAAAAAGGACACAAATGCCTGATTGACCTTTGACCTATATGGGGGGCATGTCATGCACAAAATAAATCTAGTGGTGAATGAAACCCATCCATTCTTCTGATGTCATAGTTCTTTCCAGTTCAACAAAATGTAGACATCTCCTGAGCTTGCATCACCTGGCAACATCACGGGCACCTGCCCCTATCCAGCCGAAATCTTGTAATGGGGCATTAACTTGCGTCCTAGCATTGGGCCATGCCCCCACACAAGCAGCAGCCAATTAACAACCTCGCTTCCATGTACACCTGCCAATCAAAGCAAAGATTCACCCACAGGTCCAGAGAGAGATTCAGCTGATCCGCTGAGAGAGGGAGAGAAAAAAAAGAAGAGAAGGGAAAAGACAGAGAACAGAAAAGGAACGCAGAAGAGAGGGTTACAAGGATCGTGCAAAGTCTGAGCGAAGAAGAAGAAAAAGAAATGCATTATCATGCATTACAATAAAATCACAAATTTAGATAATCCAAATACTGTTTAATAACAATTATTAGTAATAAAGTTATTTCTAACTTAGTAATAAGCAAAAAATGCATTTCTTTCTGCATACCCCAGGAAAAAGAGCCAGATTGTGGATAGAGCAGAAGAGAGAAGTTCAAATCATCAGATCAGACTGTCATGCAATTAGACCCCGTGAGTGTCAAAGACAAATTTTTCCTCACATAAACAATAACTGCATCTGTTTAAGTCCTGAATAAACACAAACGCAATAGCTGTGCCCAAACCTCCTCTTGTGCACTACGTCATGCACACACTGATTTTTGTGGTAGCGAACGAACTGGGTGCAGGTCAGACGGACTTCCTCAGGAACAGCAGATGGAACAGTGCTCTGCTCCTGCCCTCCACCACACAATGCTGCCAGTCTACGTATATATACATAGAAAAGAATCACATAGATAATAATATAAGTGACAACATATAATTTAAAACAAATTGTAGCACAGCTTTCAAACACCCACCTCTTTTTAAAAGGTGAAATGATAAGATGCTCGTCCAACCCAAATATCCCAAATGAAATGAAACCCTGAAAAAAAAGAGTTCAGTTTTGAAAGGGGCACAACACACCTGGTTCGAGTAAAGCTCGACCTTCAACACTTCAGTTGGGTGTGGAGTGCAGCGGTTACAAGGGAAGCAAACTGGTATACAAAAAAGGAGGAGGCGTTCCAACGCTGGTGAATTTCTTAAACCCGTTAAAGACTAATGAAGATAAGTAAGAGATAGAGGTTGTTCAGTATCACCAATTAAATGATTTGCTAAAATAGATCATATATGCTTTTTATAGAAAACTGCATTTGTAATAAACTATCCGAAAAAACCCAAAGTTTTCTGGGCCTTTGGCTTTCATGATGTCAATGCTTTTGCTAATAAAATACAGATGGTCCCCAAGTTACAATGGTGACTTCAAATTTTTCGATTTTATGTAAAAATAAGTTTAGCAGCATATGCGGTATGATACGTTGGGACACTGCTAAGATGTACACATCTTCTGCCTTGCAAGATGCCTCACTCTCGCCAGCAATCGACATAGCTGTCTCTGTAATAGAGCACTTATCTTTTTCTCAGTTTTAAGTCCCAATTTAGTGAAAAAAGCATGTCTTCTGCTGGCACTGTGGTATGTCTCAACTTATGATATTTACGATATTTTCATGATGGGGTCATTGGAACGCATTTCCATTGGTCGAGGACTACCTGTGCTGAGCTACTACTGCCACTCTTATGTCCTCCCTAATGCTTTGTAGTTCATCTTAATTGAACTAATTTTATCACAGAACTCACAAGACTTTTATTATATAAACATCACAAGAAGAAATGGCATTGTTCAAATAAGGATGTACTGTCTCTGTATCTGTAAAAGCTACTGTTTAAAAGTAGTTCCCCAACACTACTTGCTGCTCGAAAATACACCTTCGGGTTCTCATTAATCTAACAAGGGAATTTGTTGAAGATCCCAAAGCAAGGTATTCTAGGTCTAGCTTTTGAAAAAGTGATTTCTGATTTAACTTACGGACTACAAGCCAGAAGTAGCAGTTAAGGAGAACTGTAGTAATGGGTGTGTGTCTTCATACCTGTGCATAATTAGCCACAGCGCAGAAGAACTGCAGCTCCAAGTAGAGTCGCCCGGGGTCAGTATTTAAAAGCCACCAGAGACAACTGGACAGATTCTGACGAGAAGAAACACAAAGAATGCTTTCACTGCCTAACATGGATGTGACAAACAAGGAAATCTTCAATTGTGGTTTACTGAATTACCACTTTGTATGTATAGTGTAACTACAGTATGTTTGGCTGGTATAAGGGTTTTCTGCAAAAGCAATGATAACCAGAACTTTCAGTACTTCAACCTGGAGCTGTGCTTTTTCTTTTAATTTTTCTTGGCCAACTTTAATGCCCACTTTGGGTTAGGTATATTAACGAATGGCAATTGTCAGGTTTGTGTGTATGTATCTGTGTACTCACCGCCAGCATACCAACAATGAGCAGTAGACAAAGCAACACATGGCGGGCCACCTGCCTCTCCTCCTGCAAACGCACACTGCACGATGCTTCAGCCAGACCTACACCTGTGGAACAGTACACGCACACCCCCTAAAACATCACGCCATGCCTGAAGGACATTTATTACACACACACATACACATATGCAAACACTCCACAGCTCCACAACCCGCCTCACCAGCAGGGATGAGATTACAGAGATTGTAGTGACTAGAGATGGGCCGACACCACTTTTTTATGTTCGATACCGATACCGATATTGTAAATTTGGATATCTGCCGATACCAATACAAATCCGATACAGTCAGTCTTTTTTAACCATAAAATAATGCATTAAAATGTCTGAATACATGACTGAGGTTATTGTTATGCTTAAAGAAATGCTTGATTTAGATGAAGACACTCACACGCATACTAATACTTGTAGGTGTGCATGTGTGTGATTCTTGCCTGTGGGTGGTGTTGATGAGCCATTCACACAGTCAGCTGTGTCAGACATGTGATCACTGTGATCTGAGAGAGACAAAAAGAGCAAATTTATACAAAGCAACGAAATTCTTGAAAGGTTAGCTAGGCATCAAGACTCTTCTCAGTCATGCTTCTCAGTGGGGGCATATACTTCTCCTTGTTATCACAACTGCTGAGTCCCTGGTGGTCTTCAAAATTTGTCTGAAGATCCGCCTCTTTAAGGGGCAACTTAAAAGTTATTTCATTATTATTTATTTTTATTTTACACACACACACATATATATATATATATAATATATATATATATATATATATATATATATATATATATATATATATATAGTGTGTGTGTGTATATATATATACACACACACACACATATATACATATATATATATATATATATATATATATATATGGTCCTTGGAGGCAGTATTCAGCAAGTAAGCTGGCATAGCATTGCACACAGGCACACAATCGGAAGGAATTATTTCTACTATCATAATCAGGTAACACGCTTATAATAATCTTCAACCAGACATTGGCGCCAGAAGTCCTAATTGCACCCACACTCCCACTCTTTCTCTCACTTACTCATTCTTTCTTTTCCCCAGATGCTGATGCTGAGTGGCCTGGTGGTGTTGAGCTGCAGTATAATGCTGCAGTATAATGCACATATATATATATATATGTGTGTGTGTGTGTGTGTATATATATATATATATATATATATATATATATATATATATATATATATATATATATATATATAGATAGATAGACAGATAGACAGATAGATAGATAGATAGATAGATAGGTAGATAGATAGATAGATAGATAGATAGATCAGGGTTCAGGGAATTCTGGTCCTTGAGGGTATGTATTCAGCAAGTTTTCCATTATACTTGATTTTAAACATTCACTCCATCTCAAGTAAAATTAGTTTTTATCATCCAACCTGAACAGGTGATAAGCTTAAACCAGCTTATCAGACCAGGTTGGTTTTTAAAAAATTAAAAAACGTATTTATCTCCTCTACATGCTCCTTCACTTGACCACAATCTTCCTATGCCTAACTAATGCTACACACACTCCTAACCGCAATCTTAACATCTGTAACTAAAAGCAAATCTTTGAAGCTTTTTGTTTTCTTGAAATACTCTTGTTTAAAAGTGTTTTTCTCTTTATGAGAAATGGTCCTTATATACAAAAATCACTTAGAAAAATCTTCCAAATCTAAGATTTATTCAATCCACAAACACACACAGAAATTGTGTACCTTGTTTAAACTGCTAGTCAACGGAGTCACTTGAGTTCTGCTGTTCAGTTCGGGGGTCCTCCGCACTTCCTCCCGGGTGGCGCCATCGTGGGCTCTGGTCCAGGACCTGGTAGGTCTGCTCCTCCCGGGAGCCCTATATATATATATATATGTGCATTATACTGCAGCATTATACTGCAGCTCAACACCACCAGGCCACTCAGCATCAGCATCTGGGGAAAAGAAAGAATGAGTAAGTGAGAGAAAGAGTGGGAGTGTGGGTGCAATTAGGACTTTGACGCCAGTAATACGGTTGAAGATTATTATAAAAACGTATTTACTGATTATGATAATTAGAAATAATTCAACCCCGATTGTGTGCCTGTGATCTGCAATGCTATGCCAACTTATTAAACCACTAAATTTTGTTGAAGAAAATCTCAGAAAAAATCCAGATCATTACTGTCAACCACTGTGATTGATTACAGCTCTTTAGATACTTTCCAACATCAACCAAAGTCAGCAACAGTCATATTGCATTCTAGGTTTGAATTAGTCAACGAAAAACGTGACAATATGCAAAAAGTGCAATTACCACATATGGCCACACGGAGGCGCCTATAAAGCTAATGCAAATGTACAACAATTTCAATGTGTTTATATGAGGTGCTCGTAGTTGTGATTGTAGATACAATAAAATCAAAGATTATTTGTGAACTTCACCACAATGAAATGTGCCTGTGTTCACGTGGGTTGTCACACGTGTTGTCACAGGAACATCAAGTTGCTTGGAGATGGTCTTATAGCCGTTACCTTTAACATGCTTGTCTATATTTTTCTTTCAATCTCTTTAGACAATTCTCTCCTTATCTATCATCCATGTTCAGTGTGGTACACACCATAATACCAAACAGCACAGGGACTACATTTCACCCTTTAAATAGGCAGACTGACTGACGGCAAGCTTGAAGACACCTGTGATGCTAATTACAGGACACACCTTAGTTTAACTCGTCCCTGCAGTCAAATTATTTTCAGTCTTTTCTAGGGGTACCATCATTTTTGTCCAGGCCGGTTTCATAAGTTTGTTTTTTTAAATGATTCTGTTGAACCTCAATTCAAAAGCAATGTCTGATTTTTATTTGTTAATTTTCAGTAAATTGTTATGTATTATTCCTTTTGTCAGTTTAAGTTATTTCAGTGACCACTGTGGGTTTTTTTTTCTGTAACGGAAGGGTACCAACAATTTCGTCCAGGTCTGTATAAGCCTTTTTCAGCAATCATTCTTCTTTTGCCTTGCTTCATCCTTTCTGGTTTTAATCAATCCTTTTTATCCCTATGAACATTACTTCAACAGCTCATAGTTTAACATAATTTAAAATCAGCAGAAATACCTACAAACATTCTTTATCACACAGCAATCATGCAATTTCTCCACAAACTACCTGCCTTAGTATTTATTGTTTTTATGGGCATAATGTTTTTGGCAAAGCTGTACCTATACCACACTAGTATTAACCCTAAGAATTTTGCTGCATCAAAATCATTTTCATACTTTTTTCCATCATCTGCATTTCCCTCCCGTAAGAAAGGGGATGGCTAGCAAGAAACCCACTTTCAAAAACACAACACACACTGGAACCTACTTGCCACTTGCCGTAGAAGAAGGCGGAGTCTGTGGTTTCACTCACTCTCTCACTCCCCATGAGAATCATGCCCACAATCAGGAACGGTACCCTGTTAACACACAGATGCAATAGGATGCTTTACTGTTTGTTGTTGTTGGATGTATTATTTTTTCCAAAATAACATTTAGTTTTAAATTAAATTGGTCAAGCAGCAAACCGGCTGTGATGTTGATCTCGTGAGATTCCAAGGTTTTGTCTTTACACACTCTTACCCCCAGCCCAGCAGAATGAAAACGACGGGTCGCACTTTGAGTTGTTCATTTTTCTTCAGCAGAGCCAGGGAAAACGCCAACAGACCTGGACACAAAACAACATAATCTAATCAACTGCCACAAAAGAGTAACATCATACCGAACCTGAACACCGTTCATATGTGTTTACCCGTCCACAGGTAGGTGCTGAAGAGAGAGCCGTAAAGCAGCGTGAAGGTGAGCATGTGTCCCAGCACCGTCTCCTGCCGCACAATGAACTTCCACAAGATCATCGCCACACACGTCAAGAGCTGCAGTAGTAAACAAATACACAAAAGTGAATAAAAAGAGCGAATGGGAGGAGGAAAAAAGATAGAGGTTGGTGGGGTGTGACTGAGTTTACCAACCTGGGCAAGGAAGAGGTTTGTTGCAAACATATGAGGCAACCTCCTGAACTTCTTGCTGAGGAACATTATGGCAATGGTCCAAATCTAACAGCAAATTCATATACACAGACAGATACACACACTCATACAAACAAGCTGCATTTCAGCAATACAGGAGTTAGAATTTAAAAAATGCATGAATTTAGCTTGATTTAACATTAGATTAGATTATTTTTTAAATACCTTGTAATACAGACTTTATATAATAGTATACAACATTCTCTCATAAACAACTATCCTTAACTTCTGCAACTAAAGTTAAACGGTTGTACATGTACTCACTATGCGTCATACATCTCTATAGTCACATTTATTTGCTCGTTATCCGACCCGCTTAATCCCAACGAGGGCACACACACTCACATTCACACCTTACGGGCCAATTTAGATTTGCCAATTAACCTATACTGCATGCTTTTGGACTGTGGGAGGAAACTGGAGCACCCGGAGGAAACCCACGTGAACACAGGCAGAGCCTGCAAACTCCACACAGAATGGCCCTACGGCTGACCCCGCGATCGAACCCAGGAACTTCTCACTGCGAGGCTGCAGCGTTAACCACTGCACCACTGTGCCGCCCTTCAGCCATTATTACTTATGCAAAATTTACTTGCATCTTTGAATTAGAGAACAGATCTTTACAATAGAGCTATGTTACTGTACTTTCTCTCACACACACATTCACACAAACACACTTACCAGAACAATGAGGCTGACGATGCTAACGTTGAAGCTGACCTCTTGCAGCTCTGAGATCAGATGTGTGGCTTCCATCCAGGGGATGGTCAGTAACCATGCAGACAGGTACATGATTGGGGCGGAGAGCAGCGTGCTGATCACCATGCCAGAGGTCACCTTCACACACCAACCCACACAAACACGCAAGCATATGTGAATTATTCAATAACGAGGCATAAATTAATAGGGAGACGGTGAAGGTTTATACACTGCGCTAAGATAGTGTTAAGTTTTCTTACCACCTCCAGCTGCATGGCGTACTGGCCGGCGTAGATGGCCACACTGGGCGCCGTAGGGAAGATCCCATACAGGAAGGCATAGTCACTAAGGCTGCTGTGGTTCAGGGAGCTTGAGTTTCCAACATCCAGCAGTTCTAGCATGTCTTTACACATTAGCGGCATTATCAACCTGCAACACAAATACGCAAACACACACAGGTTCTAAAGTGAATGATTATTTGTCATTGTGAACACACTACAGCACATCACAGAACACAGTTCACAATGACAAAAAGGAGCAGTGGGCAGCTTTTTTGACAGCACCCAGGAGCAGTACTTGGGGGCAGTACTTTGGTCAGTGGCCCGGGATTCGAACCAGCGACCCTCTGATCACAGGGTCAACTCCCTAACCACTATGCTACAAATTGCCCCATGTAATAGCTCGACTGCTCATGCTCAAACAGCTCAAATGTGGAAAAAATTCGGGTAAATATCCAGCTTACAAGCCAACTCCCAACAGCCAATCAAGATGAAAATCATCAGAACTGGAAAAGAAGTTGAAAATGAGTTGGCAAAAAATCTCTCTTCCCGCCTCCCTCCTATCCTCTTCCTTCCTCTCCATCCCTCTCACTCTCCCTTCATCCCCCACCCCTTCCCTCTCTTGACCTCTCCCTCACTTTTTCTCTTACTCCCCTCTTTCCCTCCCTGTCTTGCTCACCCTCTCTTCTTCTCCCCAGCTTGTGCAATCTTCCCTCCATCACTTCCTTCTTTTCTCTCTCACTGCCGCCTCACAACCATACATATATTTGAATTTAAAAAAAGTAATAATTTTAAGTAACTTTACACTCTAGGGTGTGTTTTCCTTTTGTATCAAGCAGCAAAAAAGGGGTTTCACGTGTGTCTTACACGTTTGCCATATGGCCATTGCATAGACACACATTGCAGACATACACTCACACACACAGTGTGCTCACAGCTTGGCGGTGATCAGCAGAATGAGCGTGATGCCGGTGGAGCGGGTGAGTTTGCGCGTCTGCCCCACCATGGTCAAGCCCAGGTAAAAGAGCGCCGCCCCTCCAAACGAACTTGCCAGTCCGTCTACAAACTCCCCTAGCAATGCGGGGACACGCCCCTCAAACAGGAAGTGACAGATGATTCCAATCACAACCATGAAGACGATCGGATTCTTAATGACCTGCAGAGCAAACGAAAAGTGAATGTAAGTTATCATTATTTTATATTACTGTTATATCATAGCATATATACTGTATATCACATATGCTATGATATTATAATGTACTGTACATGTCATTATATTATAACATAACTATATAAATTACTATAATATTATACTGTGAATGTGAGGAAAAAGTACACCCCTAGTTGGATGCTTATAAAAAAACTTTTTCATTTCTTTAGTGATAATATAGATTTTAGATTTCATTCTAGGTACTTTAAGTAAAGCTGCAGTCGCTGATCTTAAAGAACAAGTCAGGATACATTCAGTTAGGCATTGTACGATATATCTAAGAAAGAGTGAATCCAATAAGAGCTTTTAAACCCAGTAATAGACTTTAACATTTTTAATTAAGCCAAAACAGGTGTTACATGTTCTCCAATATACACAACTGCAAGAAGACACGCTGAGAACTCACACGGAGGAAGACGGTGGAGATGACGTGCGCTTTGCTGCGATTGTGGTCTGGGTTTTGCCTCCAGTGCTGCAGCTCACATAGAGAAAAGCCCACCGGGTTGAGCAGCATCAGAGAGATGGGAGCCACCAGGTAGAGATACTGTGCATACTCCGGGTGGGAGCTGCGGTACAGAGCGTCCACTGAGAGAGAAGTGTGGCATCGGTGGCAGTGATAATGGTGTGTACAGATAGGAAAATAAAGAGAGAAGACACTGAAGAAGATCTGAATGGCTTCCACAATTACTGGTTGTAATATTGATTTATCTCGTCGCAATGGGACACCTGGATATGTTATGCAGAAAATGAACATTGGACCACACAAGTGTGAAGGCAGAGTTAAGCGCTTAAAGAATTTGGGCACAAAAATAATCCCATAGAAAAGTAGTAATACTTGTGTTGATACAACTGATGTAATAACATGCATATTAATCATTGTAAGTTAAAAATGAGATCTCATGGTGATGTGGATCGAGATCAGGATTTTATTACAATTAATCTTGCAGCCCTAGTTGGGAGTAAGGTTGTAACAGTGCTGAAACCAAAGCAAAAACTGCAATACAAACGTCCACATCACAGTTCAGCAGGAAGGAATTCCAATCAGCCCTGCCTTCATCCCCTTCTGCAGACTCATAGTCATAGTCAGTTCAACAGGAATATTTGTTTTCCCTTTCTGGTCTGAAACTTTTCATAACAATTGTGTGTGTGTATTTACCTATAGGATACCCCAGAGCAAAGTCATTGCTTTGAGTGGCGAAGATGGAGAAGAGTCCTGCCTGACCGAACCGACTCTCTGGGCTCGCCACCAGCAGAGTGAGTACACACACCAACGCGAACACGCACACCTTGGCAATGAGGACGCTCCACAGGAAGGACCAGACCACATCTGCAAACTGCAGCTCCACCATGTTCTTAAAGAGAAGCGCCGGAAGCGCAAAGCAGGACAGGAAGCTGCCCAGGCTCTTGGCCTGTCCCACGTTGATGATGTCACAGCGACCCGCCGCATAGCCGCACAGCACGATGCCAAAACACTCCAGCAGTGCCGGGAACAGATGCTCGATGGACATGACCGGGGCTGATGGGGGATTGTGGGTAATGTTGAGGCCGTGGATGAAGACATAGTGGCCTTCCATGATGACAGAGAAGAGGCAGACCGTCTAGTGGGGATGAGAAGTCTACAAATAAGACAGTGAAAGAGCATAAGATAGAAACATGGATGGAGACAGAGAAAAACAGAAGCATAGAGACAGAAAACTGACAGAAAAAGACAGAGAGAGCGAGAAAGACGGACAGATAATGCAAGAAGCGTAGAAACGAGAGAGAGAGAGGGAGGAGACCAAGCAAAATATGGATGGATGGATGGATAAATGGATGGATAAATGGACGGACGGACAGACGGATGGGGGCAGACAGAGAGAAATAAGTCAGATAAACAGAGAATAAGAGTCAGAAAGACAGTGCGAGAGAGACGGAGAGAGAAGGAATCTAACAATCGGGCGAGGTACATTCGTTTGTCACACTATAGACGTGATACAACACACACACATACACACAAAAGATAAGTGACAGTGCAGACAAAATCGTTCTATATTCTTGCTCTGTATAAATCCCCCGAGATCGACTCAGGTTAACTTACAGAGGCGTTGAGATAATTTATTAATGTAAATTAAATTCACGCATGCTCAGTTGTATAGCACAGCTCGGCCATTACTCACGTACCGCCATGAAGCCGAGAACACATTGCCCATAACCTGCTTTCACAATCACGTCCTTCATTTCCTCACACAAATCAAAATATCGCCATATCGCCCTCCGTTATACTCCACAACATCTAGTCATGGACTACTCAGTGACTGATGTCCCGACTGACCAATGGTATGGTCGTCTACAGCCTGGTCCCGCCCATCCTCTGACGTTATTGGACGGCTGGTCCTCAACGTGATGACGTATACAAGGCGTGCGCGAGGGAGAGTTATTCGCTTACTTCGGTTTATTTAGTCTTTCTAGTTTATTTAGAATTTCTTTTCAATATGACAATGTGGAAATTCTCATATACATTATGAAATGTACAAGAAACAAGAATGTTTATATTATTACTAATAAAACAATAGCGAGAAAAAATATTATTCCTCATGCAAATATCACAAGAATTAGCACCCATCTCACTGAGCACCTACTTAATAAAACATTATAGCTACACTTTTTGCGTTGTGGAATTACAGACACAGAAGCGTTGCTTTTTTTCCTTTCTTTTTTCATTTTCAAGGGAACGTGATTCTTTAACACGCCTACTTGTTTTTTAAAAAAATTCTGTTAATATACAGATTATTTAAAAAAAAAAGAAAAAAGAAAAGAAAAAAAAGGTTAATACATAATTGATTTTTTCATTATTCTGGAACTTTTTTTTTTTTTAACAAACAGAAGCTTTCTAACTAATAGTTTAAATAAGTGTGTGTGTTGGCTGGTATTTATGCCGTTGTGGGGACCTTTTTGTCCCCTAAAACCACCCAGTATTTTTATGGCTTTGTGGGGACATCGGTGTGGTCCCCATGAAGAGAAATGACTTCATTAAAAATGTGCATGTTTTATTTGAAAAACTAAGAGGTGCTTATGGTTACTGAGGTTAAGGCTGGGGTTAAGGTAAGGTGTACAATTACATGCATGTAGTCATTATGGGAGTCTATGGAAGAGCCTCACAAAGATAGTAATACAAGACTCCGTGTGTGTGTGAAGTGGGGGTACAATTACTAAGAAAAATACTTCTACAAGATGCCTCTACCTGATGATGAACGGGCCTACATATCAGTTTACTTCTTCACAACAAAGACACAATATAAAATCTTCACTTTAACATTTATTTAGAAAACATCTTTAATATACTTGCCTCACACAAACCAGCACACAAAGAAGAAGCAGTGTTATACAAAGAACATTAATATTACAAGTTTAAAAAAAAAAAAAGTACCGCTAGAAGTGCCGCAGATGCAGTGAACACGTTTGGAATCGTGTAACGCAATCCTCAACACAACAAACTAAGAAACAAACGTATTTGGAATAATACTGCGTACATTGAACCAAGAGGCAGATCAATTTTCATAACCCATGTAACCAATGTAAACCTCATCTGCATGAAAAGTGTATATGAGTAGCAGATCATCCTCACACACAAACATACGCGCACGCACCCACACATACACCACGCACCACGAGATTTTCAAATGTACCTCACTAAACAATTAACTAAAAGTTGGTAACCTATAACTGAGATAACTGCTCCATATTTTTTTCTTTGTTTTTCTCTCTCTTTATTTCTTATTCTTTGTAATCTAACTTCATCTTCCCGGCTAGAAAACACAAGCGACAAACCTTGTAAGCATAAGCAAACTTCAGCATTCCAGCTGGCTTTGGGTTTAAAGCATCACAAATAAAGCAGGGTGATATACCCAAATAAACTGTGCTCCTCCTTAATTATGCAGGAGTACACATATTTCTGTAGACATGGGCGTACTAATCAAGAAAAAAGTGCACATTTCAACACAGTCATCTTAAAAATACACAAAAGCAACCGTAATACTGAAATTAAGAAATAAACACTGGTAAACGAGAACCTACTACGTAGAACAAACTCATAGAAAAAAAAAACATTTTAGGCACTTACTGGTCTAAATTTCTTCCAAAGTCGTTTTATATACGTGCACGAAGAAGCATGTAAGGCACGGCATCAAGTTTTCCGTATTAACAATGTCCACTTACAGATATTGAGGCAGAATGTGTTTCTGTAACACAAAAGAATTCAACTCCACCGTGACGTGTCTGCCTCAAAAAAGAGCCAAGTTAAGCTGTGTGAGACCGCGTATTTACGGTCCAGTCTAGAGTGTTGAATAAAGTCAGTAAAGTTTGAACCTTTAATTTGTGTGTTTATGACTTTTAACAGTCTTTTTAGACTGAGCAGCGTTCAGAAAGAATCCTCCACAAATCGTTGCATACACGCAGACTCACTCGTTTTTAAGGCAATGTGACTTTGCAAAGGGGAAAGAAAGCTCGAACCAAGTATTGATGGAATGGTAAAGGTCGAAAGTTAAGTGCTACATTGATAGAGGACTGAATCTGTGATACTAGGTACAACACAGAGGCTTTCTGAATAAGAATTTAAAAGAAGAACTAACCTTCTCTACCGCGGTACAACTTGTAGAACAGAGCTCTTTCTTTAGGTTGCTAAAGCTAACTTTTGGCTTGCTAATGCTTATTTGCAGTAAAACTTCGCATTTTGAACAGCATGAACAGGCAGACATTAGCATTCGTTAGCAACCTAGCAAGTAGGTTTATGGATGTCCTAGATGTTTTCTATTTCTTAAAAATAACTGCAATGATATTAAGTAGGAAGACACAAAATTATTCCTCAAACCGTGTTTCTATCAAGCCCTTTGTGCCAAAAAATAAGCATGAACATGCCACATCCGAAACTGAACGTAGTCAATAATATCGGAACTTAATTCTCAAAAACCTAGCGAGTGGCATCATTTTAGCATGTGATTACACCTCGATATGTATAAAAAAAAACAATATGTATAAAAAAATAACGTGGAAGTGCCTCTTGTGTAGAATAGAACGAATGGAAAAAAAAGAGAAGGAGTCATGGCATCACTGAAAGTTTGGTCCTCATCTTTTATCTGGGAATGGGCGGTAAGGGGGGAGCGCCTCGCTCCTTTTTCCCTGAACCTGAAACACAAATACAAACAAAGACAAGGATGGCTAAAACAAAGGTGTTATAAAAAAAAAGGGGGAAAGACATGACATTTGTGAGCGGACTGCTGAAATGATGCCAAAAGTTCTGAATTTCTGCTGTTCATTTGTACCAAATTAATCTATTTTTTATCTTTGATCACAACAATCATTTTACCATTTTTTCAGTGATGCTTGCGGCCAAAATGTCCATTTTGCTTACTGTTAGTCATAATGGCAAATTAACACTAGCATCTTATTTTGTCCTGTGAATGAATATTTTGGATGATTAAAAATATATTTTTCCAAATCAATCAGCTGTAGTTCACCTTTTATTTTTTTGAATGTGCTTTTAATTGATATTAAGGTTTATTTCTAAACAGATAGTTAAGTGGACCAAGGTCAATATTAGGGATGCATTATATGAGAATTATCAGCCGATGCTTATATCTGCCAATGCCGATAATAAACGAGTCCAATATGAGTACAGGCAGAGTTGAGCGCGTAAAGACAAGATATTTTGCTTGCCAAAGTTCCACTGCATGCTCAGAATTTTGGCACCTCCGTAAATAATAATACAGTGCGAGTATTAGTAAGTCAAACGAGCGTGAAAGCAGAATCGAGCGAGTGCTAAGCATTTCCAGCGTAGTGCAACATTTTAAGAAAAAAAAAATCACTTCCCGCCCTATGTGGTGTGCCAAGTCAAATAGGGCGTGAGTAGGGTGTGACTCTCCGTGTGCACTACCTAATAACTGTTATACTACAATCCTGGCTATTTCCTGAGATGCATACTACCGCATAGAAAAGTATGATAAGAGCGCTTTACCTACCATTCTATTAAGTGCAGCAGTACACGACTTGGGACACAGCCATGTATGTGCAAGCTCACATTCACTAAGTGAGGCAATTTAATTAGTTAAATTTTTTTCCATATACTGCGGCACTTCAACTGTACCTGCACTTCGAGCGCGTATGCAGGCAGAGGTGAGCACGTAAAAACAAGAGATTTTGCTCGCGAAACGCCCCTGTGTGTGCTCAGAAATTTGGCACCAAGTAACGGCATACATTTTAAGACTGAAGTTGTGGGTCACGTGCCTAGCATAAGCACTACCTTTCCGACATACAATAAATGTGTCATCAAAAATCACCTGGAAATATCGGGCAAATCTAAGCATCAGTCTGATGCCAATGATCGCACGCTTCTGATATCATCATGCATCCCAAGTAATTATCTAAACATTTAGACAATTACGTTGGTCCAGTTAATGAAATTAAGCATATAAGCCTTTGGATTTTTCTGAAAATCTGAAAGTTTGGACTGCTTACCTCTTCCATCGCTCCTGGCCACTTTGCTGGGATATGTTTTCTGGCTGGGAATGTAAGGCTCTGGCGGTGGTAAATCTGACACGGGTCGGAAGTTGAAGCGCATTTCCCAATCATCTAGGTAAAAATACACACATTTGAATATGCAGACACATACACAGACACACAAACGTTGAGTAAGACACTCATCTCATCACACCTGCGTATTGTCCCTGACTGTGGTACCCATTGCCCATGGGTGGAGGTGGAGGCGGCGGTCCTCCAGAAGCGGGTCTGTCAGGCGGGAGCGGGGGTCTGTTCCCGCCGCGAGGAGGCTCCACCCCCACTCGGTTGGGAGGAGGTGGGGCTGCTGGTGACCTCATGCTGCCGCCCCCTGGACGTCCAGAAGGTGGTGGAGGCGGGAGTGGACCTAAATATATAAACATATATTGGGATGCAACGAGACATAAGCATGTCATTGAAAATAATATTTTCTCAAAAATGATCATTTTAGCATCCAACAAATTCAGTTTGTGTAAACAAAATTCAAATCTGTTAAGACTATCACTGTACAATACATAGAAACAACTGCACATTTTCTCCAAAAAGTGCAATGCATCTTTCGGTTAAAACATCCCCACCTGTCCGTCCCGGTGCATTGCGCCCCAATGGGGGCGGCCTTTCGGTTGGAGGAGGGGGCAGGGGCCCTGACCTTCCTGGTGGAGGAGGGGAGGGCCCGTGCAAGGTCAGCGACACGTGCCTCTGCGGAAGCCGAGGTGTTTGCTCATCGTTCGGTCTCGTGGGCCGGCCGGGAGGCAGGGGAGGGACAGAGCTGATGGGGGTGCGATTTGAGGAGGGAGGGGGAGGGGGCTTGCTGTTGGCCGAGGGCGGAGGAGGAGGACTATCACGTGGGAGGGGAAGAGATGGGCGGTTGCCAGGGGGAATGGGCGTGGGCCGGTCGTCTGCTCGGGCTGGGGCAGGGGGAAGAGGGGGTCGGGACAAATGCTGAGGAGGAGGAGCTGAGGGGAAGGAAGGGGGGCGCCCGAAACTAGGAGGAGCGGGCGGAGTGGCCGCCTGTCTTCCAGGGGGGGTTGGAGGAGGCGGGACCGGAGTGGAGGTGTTCCCGGGGCGGGAGCCACCAGGTAGAGGGGGAGGTCCTCTGCTTTGGAGGACACCCTGATTTGGTCGTGGGGTGCTGGGAACAGGGGGCGGTGGCTGCCCTCCAGGTGTGTCGGGGCGTGGCGGGGTCAGTCGAGAACGCAGATGGTCTGAAGAGCCATTTCGGGGCCCGGGGAAGCGGGGGGTGGAGCCGCCGCCGCCCATAAAAGGTCGAGGGCCTGAGCTACGGGCCCCAGGAGGGAGGATGGGAGGCCTGACTCCACCACCACCAGAATCTAAAGAAAAAAAGACAGAAAGATAGCAATTATAAAAGGAAGTATGGAAGACAGCAAAATTATAGATTACTACAATAAATGTATCTACATCATTCTTATATGGAAAGGGTTTTTTGCACCTAAAAACAATACATTCAGCTCCATCAATGCATTTGACCCGTCCATGAAGGAACAGTGGACAGCTTTTTGGGCATCGCCCAGGGAGCAGTGCTTGGGGACAGTACATTGCTCATGAGTACCTCAGTGGCACATTTACCGGTCGGGGACTTGAACCAGAGACCTTCCAATCACAGGGCCAACTCCTTAACCATTACACTACAAACTGCCAAAATTGTGTTGCTTAAAAAATAATTTCTCCATGAATGAGAGTAGATTTGGAAAATCTTAATGGGTATATACATGTATGAACGTACATGGTGGAGGATAAGAGAAAAATGCAAGCGTGTGTGTTTCATACCATCTCTGGTGGAGCGCAGCTTTGGCATGCCATCCTGAAACAGTCCACCAAGTCCTCCAGGAGCACCACCTCCAAAACCTCCACCACCTCCCCCACCTCCCCCTCCCCCGCCTCCTCCTCCTCCTCCTCCACCACCACCTCCGCCTTTGGGCTCTGTCAAAACAATGTAAACAGGCATTTTATTTACATTTAGCAGACACTCTTAGCGATGATCCCCTTTCAAAAAAAATCTTAAATATAATTCTGATGTGATCATCATATTAATACTGTCAACTCAATATCCGACCCAGTCAACTCAGTCCTTTGCTTTAATGCTTCTGGAACTTCACCTTAACAATCCTACATCCTTCACTTGCAGTAGATGGTTTCTAGAGAGCCAAGATAATGATGAAATATGATTATTAAATTGGATAGATCAGAGTGAACCACTAATACCCCGGGGAGAGGTTTCAAGGTTCTTTATTGTCATCAGTCGCTTTATACATGTACAAAGTGTGATGAGACAGTGTTTCCCCATGGCCCCGGTGCAACATATAGTAACACTGAACATTACATTCAACAGGACATAAGGTGCAACAAGCAACACAATAAATACAGCATGAACACAATAAATACAGTACGAAAGTGACGTTTAGTGTAAAGATGGAAAGTAAACATTATGATGTTTGGTATTGCTTAGTGTATGTTTTCCAAGGCACATTGGCAGCATCAGCATCTAAGCAGCTTTTAACAAATAAAGTGCAAGATCATTACAATACAAAGGAATCACAATAAATAGACAGAACAATAAATACACAACACCCCTGTACTATTTGAAGGTGGGGATGTAAACCTTAATGACTGATATTGCACATGATTATTATACTGCACAGGTTAGATGTAGAATTGAAGACATCATTGGAAGAAAGGTGAATTTAGAGTTATTGTATTAACACTAGTGCATGTGAGTGTGCCTGATGTAAACAGTAGACAGTAGGTATGTAAAGTGCAGGTGTGAGGTAGTTTGAGCATATGCAATTGAGGTACTTTAAGAGAGCTCTGATTTTAACGTGCGTTCAGAGTGCTGACGGCTTGTGGTATGAAGCTGTTACACAATCTTGTGGTGGCATATCGGAAGCTACGATACCATTTGCCAGACGGTAAAAGTGAAAAGAGTCCATGTAGTGGGTGAGAGTGGTCTTTCACTATGTTTCTGGCTCTGTTGTAGCAGTGAGTCTGGAAAATGTCTTTTAGCGGGGGTAGGGGGACACCAATGACCTTCTCAGCCGCTCTCACTATTCGAGGCAAAGGTGAGTACCCCAAAGGTAAATAAAAAGGAATTACAGAATTTCTGCTTTAAGATTTTTTACCTAATAATTTTGGAGAATAAAAGTTCAAGTGAACACAACACCAGTTTGTAAGACTTGTGTGTGTTGGTGTGTATTGATGAAGTGTGGCTCCTTACTATCTAATACTGGGGCACTGCGGTCGTTCGTGACAGCCTTCTTGAGTCGTGCCCCTTTGTTGATATCCGACAGGAGAGCATTTCTTCCCTGCTGTTCAGACTTGTTCAGGACTGGCTTCTCTGTATTGGCCTAGACACACACACACACACACAAACATTTAACAATTCACATTTATAATCATGCCTTCTTACATGGTATCAGAATAAATGATAGAATTTCTTGGTGTGCATGTTTCTGGCCTAAACTAAGAGCAGAAACATTTCATTTTCATTACTAAAGTTAAGATTAGGGTGAGGTTTAGGTGCAGCCATTTGGTTATTTAGCTACAGTCATCGTTATGTCTATGGAATCCCCCACAAGTATAGTGAAGTAAGCGTGTGTGTGTGTTACCTGAGAAAAGGTGGGGGGTGGAGGAGGAGGGGGTGGAGGGGGAACAGGCATTGTCTCTACTCAGAAACTCCTCGTCTCACGGCAGACAGAAATATAAGGAATCGATCATCAGCAACCTGGCCAACACAGATAAGAACAGAGTCAATCATTTTTGGGGGGAGAGAGAGAGAGAAAGAGAGAGAGAGAGAAACTGCACAGTGCCATGTTACCTACAGGCTGGTAATACTATACATCAGAATGAAGTTCTGGAATTTGCTTGGGTATTTGGTGCTAAGACAGCCAACATAAATGAAAGTTTGGAACTCTGACACTGACAGTCAAAAGGACATTAAAAACATTCCAAAGGAGTTCTCAGAATTAAACATACTCAAAAGGAATTAAAATTCATTTTAGGTTATTTGTTATTATGAATTTCTTCTAAATAACTTGTTCATGTCTTGAAACAAACCAGCCTGTGCGCAGGTCACACCTTGACCCTGATGTGGGGCAGCAAACACACTGGAATTTGTAGTGAAAGTTCTTCTTTTGGATGGAGTGAACTCTCTCATGAGTGAAGGGAGATTTCCAAATGTCTCTTAAAATACGTAAAATATGTACTGATGTCGCACTCCATCTACAGAGTAAAACAATTCCATGGTTCTGTATTTGTTAGGTTCCGTAGTACAGCGGCACATTTTCTTTGGGATGACATCTTGAACAAAGATCCTTGACTAGGTCACTAACTACTGCTAATTTCCACTAGCTTATGCTACTTTCCACTAAGACACCACTATGGAAATGATTCTTCTTAGTTAGCAATAAAATATTTGCATTAGATAGAAGATATTAGCAATAGTAACCAAGTTTGTTGTAGAGGTCTTAAAACATGACAAACACTCAACACACATTTGTCTTTCTCAGCCTCTCTCCATCTCCCTCCCTTTCTCTCTCTCTCACCCCCTCCAGCACTCCCCCTCTCCAACTCTCTCTGTTTCTCATCCCCCCTTCTCACTCTTCCCCCCTCTCTCTTTCTTTCATTGGTAACATCCGGAGTGGGCCATAAACAGGAAGAGCTACAACAGATATACGTCTCACTTCTCTTTACACACTTACTTACACACACACACAAACACTTAAAGACTGACTTAATAATAACGCTCACAGCAGGGAGCAAAAAAGTTCAGCTGTGAAAGCATGTCACTCTTGAAAAGACACTGGCAAAATTTACGAGCTCTGCAAAACGCTCGCCTTCCCATAACCAGTTGTGAGAAGTCAGCCGAGGCCTTACTACCAGACTGCCACACTAACACATTTCTCTGACTCTCTTCCTCTTCTCTCTCTTTCCCCTCTACTCCCTTCCTCCTTCTCTCTCTCTCTCTCTCTCTCTCTCTCTCTCTCTGGACAGTCAGGGTTTTTTTTTTTACTGCAGCTAGCGGACATCCGCTGAGTGGGCCAAAAGTTCTGCTCACCGGTGCAAACGCAATGGGAAGTGGGCAACTGTCCTGCTGCTAAGCAAAATAAAGGGTGCAAACACACACTCACACCTTTACAGGGTCCCTTTTTCTAGAATTTTTACTACACTGCGAGTTAAAATCGGGTGCTGTGTCTTTGACTATAACTGGCATATTATTTTCTAATTAAAGACTGCATATCTTAGTGACACACACCACACACACGTAGGCACACCAGATGGGGCGGAGTCACATGACATCACACGGTAGTATGCTTTCAAGAGGATGACACATGGAAATGACCTTCCTGTAGGCAAGAGACCTCACAAAACGTCTTCTGCTTCAACCTCCAAACTTAAACAAACGGGACAAATGAGTTTAGTCACAAACACAACAGTTTCGCTGAGATTAGGGAAAACTGGATGGAGAGAGAGAGAGAGAGGATCCATCCCTTAAAAGGTTTGGACGAATGCCTGTTTTCATTCCACAACGTCATAAGCACTCGAGTCCTGGGGCCTGTAAGACAGATTTGTAGGTCAGCACGCGAGCTGGTGTCAACTGAGGTTGACGAATCTTAAAGGAGCACTGTACACTTAAAAAATAATTTAAAAACAAGTAAGGTTCTGTTAGAATGTACATTTCAGTTATTTAGCGACTTCCCTTTCCCTAATTTCAGGGACAGTCTCCCTGGAGCAACTCCGGTTTAAAAGTAAATGATTATGTCATTGTGAACAGAGCACAGCACACAGTGCTGGAATGTGACCTCTGTATTTCACCCATCTGTGATGGAGCAGTGGGCACCTGACTTGGGCCGCACCCGGGGAGCAGTGCTTGGGTACGTTACCCTGCTCATGAGTACGTCAGTGGTACCTTTACCGGTCTGGGATTTGAACCAGTAACCTTCCGATCACAGGGCGACTGCCTAACCGTTACGCTACTGACTGCCCCAAGGGTCTTGCTCAGGGACCCAGTGGTGGTAGTGCTGGAGTCAGTATTCAAACCCACGACTTCTTGGTCCAGAAGTCGTGACCACCACTAGACCACCACCCTGTATTTATTCCCAGCTTCTCAATCACACATGAGAGAAAAAAGATGACAAAACCAGGTGGTAACTCGCAAATACACACCCTCACATTCACACACACACACATACACACAAAAACACACACCATTCACTATTCTTCATTTTTAAATACATGCTATAAATTTAAGTAAGGGACCGCTATACTTTTACCTAGAACTTTTACAGTGATGATTACATTGCCCACCACACCTCTACGCTGCATAACAACTTCATTCATTATCCGAACCACTTAATCCACAACGGGGTCGTGGGGACTACAGGCATGAGGCGGGGACCAACCTTAAGCGGGGAGACCACACTGCAGGACGCACACGCTCACATAAACACTTTATGGAGCCAATTTAGAATCAACAATCAACCTAAGTTGCATGTTTTTGGACTGTGGGAGGAAACTGGAGCACTCGGAGAAAATCAGAGTCAGAGCCTTGCTCCATAGTCTGATAAACGCCAAAATACCATCCTGAAAAACAGAATTGCTTTGACACTGTGGTGACCTTCTGCTGTTTAAGGGCCCACATGCAGATAATTTATAAAGGATAAAGCCAGGGTTAGTACTGGCGTGCCATCAACTGGTTACAGTATAGATCCTAAGTTTGGTGTATGTGTGTTTCTCACCTAGACTTATTGTCAGGATAAATTTTAGTCTCTACCCCTGCAGACTGGGATCGAACCTCCCTTTGCTCTTCCCATTTGACATTTGTTAAGATATCTTTTGCATTAAAAGGCATGTAGGAAAACTAAAAGAATAGTGAAGTCGTCTTTTCATTACTGACGTGACAATTTGGGTAAGAGTCAGACATAGACTTATTTAGCTTCAATACCCATTAAATCTATCCAAAAGTATAGAGAAGTAAATGTGTCTGTGTGTTGAGTACAGAGACCAGTAAACTCATCATGAGATCACTGACTACATCAAGTGACATAGTAAATGTCAGCTTGATGTATGTCAACTCAGGCTCTACTTTTCTCACAATTGCAGAAAACAGGAACAGGGAAGTTCCCAGTTTAGGTGTGACATGAAGGTCATCCTCAAGATCACCAGGTCCCATGTCTCGAGCAAACAAATACAAGCTGTAATCATTTCAGGGCCGGTCTCACTACTCCCTGATTACCTAAATGTAAGCAGCCCAATACCTTCTCTCTTTTTCTCTCTTTTTCCTCACACACACTACGTAAAAAACACAGCACTTTAAAAGCCAAACATATAGATAGATAGATAGATAGATAGATAGATAGATAGATAGATAGATAGGTAGATAGGTAGATAGATAGATAGATAGATAGATAGACAGACAGACAGATACAGAGACAGGTTTAAATGCAGAGAATTTTCCAACCCTCTGAATCATGAGGCTTTCGTCCAGCATTCATCAAACAAGCAGGACCACCCACAGAAGGTGATGCATTAAGGGAGTCTTTAAGTCTTCATTCAGGTGGTTCAAAACCTCAACAATCAGCAGGGCAGAAGTAATCAGCTAGGGAAAGAGTGTGTCAGTATCTCTCTCTGTCTCTCTCTTTTCTTTCACACACCACTCTTTTTCCAGTTCCTCTCTAAACTTGTCTGACTTCCTCTAATAAAATGACCCAGTTTTGCAAGTACCTTTGCCATTCACCTACAAACTATTAAAACAAGCGTTCCTGAGCTTATATACCCAGAACAAAACTGAGGTGCACTGTGATAATATCTGCACCTCAATAAAAAAGCACTAAAAAAAATGTAGGTGGTCAACATGAAGGAAATGACTAAAAGAAGATAAATTTGTCTCTCATTTTCCACAATTCTCACCTTTACATTTAGCTGATGGCTTAAAGAGATATGCAGAGACAAAAGAGAGAATGTGTTGGGGCATTAAATCACTCAGAGAAGAGGAAGTCAGCATCCGGTATATTACAGGGGTGTTTGAGGCCGCTTACTTCATGCAGAACTACCAGTTCCCCCTTCTCTGTCAGAGATATCACGGGTAATAAATTAATGTCAGCTTTTGTTAACAAGTAAACAAGTTTACACACAAACACAAACCCGCTCACCGCCAAACACCCACAGACACCGCAGAGGCCTCGACGTAAGACGCCGTTTTCACAACTCGCTCCTGCTCAAAGCCACACGGTTCAAGCCGAAGCTGAGCTGGTTTGGGTAGGGAACTGCCCTCAAACCTCAGGGCAACATGCAACTCTGAAGGCTTCCAAGCTGAACCGGGTCGGTCGATTAAATTCTTTAGATACATGTTTAACACAGTGTTAACACACTTCTAAATGGGGGCAATTTAGGGACTTTAGACCAAAATTTAAACACAAAAATCCAGTATCATGGTAGCGAGGACAGAGACACAAGAATGTGATCCTGCTTTATACAAGTTCAATGTAATTTAACCAATTTTCCTTTTTTATTGTGTGCTGCAATACTGATGGCTTTTCCTTAGTGCCATCTGTAAATTTTAAATGGATCAAACTGAAGCTGTGTTCCTAATTTCAATACATTGCAATATTTTTTTTCTGTTGATATTTATTAGTGATTTAGATTATTAAATTATAGGCTGACTGTGGTCATTTTGAATGGCGTGAAGAAGACTATCCATTTTGAAGACATTCCTCTATAAAATTTTATTCAAGAACCAACTAGGAGCAGGGCTTTCATCCATGTTGTATAAATATTGCAACAGTTACAAAGTTTTAAAATTCCCAAGAACATTTCACTAATATTGTAATGATTATTAATATCTCCCAATATTGAGCTGAATCCTAAATATGTCAAAACTAACTTCCATCGAATGGAGAGATCACAGAGTTTATGAAACCAAAGAAGAACTGAGAGTGATTTTATCATTTATTCTTTCTCCGTTGAAGGAACAAAATACACTTTTGCAATCATGCTGGGTGATGTTTTGACATTTTATGAATTGTGAATGCAAAATCTGGAGCTCCTGTCTTAGAAGATAAATACAGCAGTTGGTTGGAAAATTCAACAACTATTTAAAAATCACAAAATATTATTTCAGCTTTGTCAACACTTTAAATCAAACACGTCATGCAGCAATTTTTTTGCTGCTTGATGGAAAAGCAAAATGGGTCCCATTTTCTCATACAACAAAATATTAAATCTTGAATAAAGAACTTAAAAAAGGCTCCTGGAGAAAAAGTCATTTTTCCACATTTTTAAGTTTCTATTCTGAAACGTTCACATTTTTTATTTAGTTTTCATGTATCTAATTTTTTGAATATTTTTGGGACAGGGGAGTAGAAACTCATTTTAGAAAAATATTAGAATACCTCTCCTCCCTAATTTATTTTATATTTATATTTCCTACGCAGGTTCACCTCCCTACAAATAGTCACTCTTCACTAAATACATCATTTTTAAAGTGACCTACTGACATTTATTGCAAAACATAGCACAGAAAAAAATATATATTGTCTTTTTCCCAATAACGCCCAGCCCTGGAGAACACAACAGGCGTTAAAAAGGAAAGTGGACAACAATGACTTCTATTGTGTCAAGAGGCCCGTGACCTTTCAATTAGAAACGCGTGCTCTTATCCAGAAGCAACTCGAGCAGCTAATAACGACTAGACAAAACCGCTCACCTGGCACATTACGCTACCAGGGGCGTTGCTAAAACGCGGCTCTTGGTTTTTTGGGTTTGTTTACGTAGACATTTCTGCTGCCTAAAAGCTTTTTTAAAACTACTCACTTCACACCGCGACAGGCTCTTTTGCCAAGCCATGGCACACTAGCGGTCCAGGAAGTGGGGGGGCCGTTTCCCCTTAAAGTTGACACAATATCAGGTTCAAATAAAACTGACCAGCCTACAATGTTCTGAAGGAAATCAAATAAAAAGGCGAATGAGATGAAGCAGTTCTGCACAAACGCAGCGCAAAAGGATGTGCATGATGGCAACGGCCACGCGTATTTAACGCTACTCACCCGCAGCAGCTTGGCCAACTTTTCTTCTTCGTGCCCAGAAAATCTCACCAAACAAATGTGGCACCATTCATCACCTCGACCTCGAGCCACATCCACACGACTTAGAAAATAAAATAAAAAATAAAAAACTGACGCTTTCGGGCCACTCCTTTGCGGCAGCAAACGCAGACAAACGTACATAAACACACAGGGACGGCTCGTCTAATTATAAAGTGACGTTTCCGCCACAGCTTCGGCTGTACAAATCCCTCCGATTACAAGGCTGGAAACTTTTGCGTTTGAGACTGTGTGTTAAGAGTCGGCTGTATCCTGTCACACGTCAGGCGAAGCTGCTGCGGCTGCTGCGTTCAGAAAGTCTGACGTATTCGCTTTCCGCCCGTTTACACAGAAGTTGGTGTACGCCGACAGAAAACGGGCTGTGCGCCGCGTCCCCTTTATCCGGGACCTTGGCTGCTGCTGCAACGTTTCCAGATGTGATGTGGGAGCGCTGCTGATCTCTAGCAACATCTGGAGGAAAGGAGGGAGTAAGTACGAGAGAGAGACTTAAATAACTAATTTAAATCACATTTCGAACAAAAAAAACGAAGCTCCCTGTAAAGAGCCCAACTAACACACAATTTAAAAATAATGAAAGATCAGAATGAGCTGAGCAAATGGCAAAACAATCAAAAGACAAAATCAGTCTTTGTAGTAAAAAAATTTTTAACACTAGGTCAAAACATAAAAATGTAGTAAAGAAAAAAAGAAGAAAAATTTCAGTTTACTGAAACTGAAACAAAAAAAATATCAGAGAGCAAGAGACTGGCAGACATGAGAGAGAGAGTGAGAGAGAGAGAGAGAGAGAGAGAGAGAGAGAGAGATGGGGCAGACAGTATTGAAGACAGAGAGGGTGACAGAGAGAAGAAGTGAAAGAGTGGGACACACAAAAGATAAAGAATTTCACTCATAGACATATTTTAGAAGACCTACAGAAAGCACAAAGCTCTTTCGTAGATCCCAAACTTGTGAAAGAGGCGTATATTTAAATCACATTTGGAAAGCAATTTTTTGTGGTAAAATGTGGAATTTTTTAAATCATACCAAACTTTGGCACACCAACTTTTTAAGTTAACTTTTTGCAGCTTATTGGAAAATAAACGTGGCAGTAACAAACTAAATAAATAGTATTAAACATAAAACATTAAAATATTAATTGAGAAGAGATCAACACCCACACCCCCACTTACCACTATCCATTTAGATAGATAATGATTCAAAATAGGTACAGTATATCAATGCACAGAAAGAGAGAGGGAGAGAGATACTGTAACTGCATAAACAAGATAAAAATCAGTTTTACAGTTTATTGGAAAAAGGCCAAGATATAACTAATCCAACATAGTGGATTGAAATTAAAAGGTAGTATTAAACACTTTAAAATACAAATGCACCAAGAATTGTACACACATTACTCTTGTCAAGGCTTTTAAATATATCAATTGCAAATTTTTGCACTCAACGAAGGGTTCTTCTAGTATATTATCCATGTGATGACATGTTCAAAAATGGTTTTGTTAGGTCATCTACATGGCATGACATCTACTGTAAAATGACAGCAAAATAAAATAAATTATGATGGAAAAAAGTGGACCAACTGACAAAATCAAAAACTGTCACAAAATCTCTTTAGATATTATTAGTAACCATTATTTAAAACACATTTTGCAATGCCTTTAAACTTTACAGATACCATTAAATCTTAATGTGAAAACAAGAAAGCAGGGTGACTGCTTAAAAATAAATTCATCTCAGACTGTAGTCTTTTTTACCTTAAATTACATCTTATGTTACATATATGATACTCTTACCAAAATAACACACAAATCTGCTTCAGTTTAAAGATATGACAAACTCCTTGCCCTGTTTGTGCAACGCATCATAAACCTTAATAAAAAACAGTTAAGAAAACCATAAAAAGTGAGAGCTTAAGAAATAATGCCCCGGACAATCAGTGGAAAGGCTCATTTTTTTCCACTGATCTGTTCAGATGGACCATGCTCTCACTAATTACAGAACTTAATGCATGCAAATCAAAAAAAAAATTCAGGAACAGACCCAAAAAACAAATATCATTTACATTTACACATTTTCCAAAAGTAGAGCCTAGCTGCCTGTTGTTTATTAATACATATACATAAAATTAAAGATAATTTAAGGATTACAACCTGTTTCACTTGCTTTTCTATGCTTGAAAACAGAGATGGAGCAATGTTGGTGAACAAAAGTTTGGTAAAGTGGGCTTATGAAAACTGAATCTTAAATCTAAAAATTTAGCTTCTTCACAAAACCCACACACATACATATAAAATATATGTTTAAGGCCTCAAATGCCTCTTAGATCACTGAAGGGAAATTAACAATCGGTAGTGCTACCGTTAATTAGAATTAGTCCATTTTCAACAAACCATTTGTGTTATACCAAGTAAAATGAAATCAAACAATGCTAAAGTGTGTTGGGGAAGTGAAGTTGAAGTATGTCTTGGTTGGTTGCTCACAGTTACTGTCACAGTAACTGATCCAAGCAGTTGTTGTCTCGGGCGCAGCCCCACACGTGGACAACAGGACAGGAAGACGTTGTCAAACTCCAGCCCCAGGCTTTGCTCAGGCCTCCGGGGCCTCTCAAAGCATGTTGAGTTCGATGAGACGGCCGGCGAAGACTCCAACTGTGCCGATGATACACACGGCCATGAAGAGACACAGAAGGATGTGATCCAGCACCATGGCCACGAATTTCCATTCTTCTGCTGCCTGCAAAAAAAGAGGAAGAGAGGAGGGGGGAGGAGACAGAAATGTTGTGACAATTTTCATATTTAAAAGAAGTTGAGCTGTAAGGGAAAAGAGGAAGATTACCAAAAAACAAGAAGAGAAAGACACAGGAAATACGAATGAGAAGGGCATCATGTTCTTACGTTATTGGATTCCTCGTCTCCACGCATGGTTTCTGCAATGTATTTGACCCCCTCAATGGCACTGCGCACGTCTGGGTTTTTGATGATGGATGACTGGAAGGTAACAGAGGTGGGCATGGGCTTGCCCGAGATGTCCGAGATATCAAAATCCGCTCCCAACGTGTGCTTCTTCTTGTCTGCCGAGGGGCGCTTCATGGTGGAGAAGAACATGAGGCTGGGGATGGTGTCAATGAAAACCTGGAGCAAATGAAGACCATGATTAAGAGCCAAATTGTAATGTTATTTTTTTAATCAACAAGGAGAGGTGGTGGTGGCCTAGTAGCAGGAAGCCATGGTTCGCACTAGACAGCAATTCCCACTGTGTGATTGCTGTGTGGTAAAACTTGAGAAACAGATAAAAGAATGAAAAAGAAGAAATGATAAAGGCAATTTCAGCCTTAATGTTGGCATCGTTTTGTGGGCAAATAGGCAATTTAAGCCTGAATGGTGATGCCCCCTTGTGGCCAATAACCAGCAAATGACCATCTTGAACTAGCTATAAATATTTTTTTTCCCCAATAGGGAGACTGTTGAGAAAAACTGTCTCTGCCTCTTGGTGGTTCTCTGTGTACCTTGCGGACCCATTGGGGCATGGTGTGTGTGCTCGGGGAGCGGTGGTGTGTGTTGATGACGATGACGGTGATGATGATGGAGGCGATGACGAGGATCATGGTGAAGAGCATGTATTTGCCGATGAGAGGAACGGCGCTGGAGGTGGAGGGGATCAGCTCCACGATCACCAGAAGGAACACAGTCAGAGACAGCAAGACAGAGATACTGAGGGTCATCTTCTCACCTACCCACACATGCACACAAAGCATCACCGTAAAAAATCTATAAACTTATGGAAAATGTACCAGCGGTTTGTTATGTAGAATTCTTCTATTATATTATGGATTTTCCCTTAATCACCTATTCCTGTACATTTACATATTATTGCTAATTAACAATATTAACAATATTGTAACAATAACAGTATTACCAATATTAATCTGTATTTCTACAATCATAGTTATGTCCAAATGTACAATGACACAAACTGCAATGAGATATACTTTTTTTTGGTACTACAGTAATTACCTGAATCGGTGGGGAGGTAGAAGACGAGGCCAGTGAGGAAGGAGAAGAGCATACAGGGGATGATTACGTTGACGATGAAGTAGAGCGGCAGTCTCAGCATCAGGAAGTGGTAGGTGATGTCCAGGTAAGGTGTATCTGGGCAGCAGGCGTAATAAACCCAGTGCTTCCAGCTCCTGTAGTCCTTCATCACCCACTCACCACTCTCCATGAAGTTACTGAGGTCCGGCCTGTCATTGTCCTACACTCACACACAAGCACACACATAATGTAGTGGAAGAAAAAATTAAGTTATTTGACTTTAAAATGTAGTGAAGTTGAAGTAAAAAGTCCCTCCAAATGCAAATACTTTGGCAAAGATACACGAAAAAGCAGGTACCGGATTGATGATGACCAGGTTGCCGTCGTAGGTCCACGTGCCGAGCTTCATGCTGCAGTTCTGCAGGTCGAAGGGGAAGTAAAGCACCACAATCTCGCAGTAGCTCTTGAAGATGGCGGGAGGATTCCAGATGATCATTCCTGTGTGCTCCAGCAAGACTTTAGTCTCATGTACGATAGCAAAATCACCATCAGCGCTGCACACAAACATGCACACACATATGAACTAAAAAGTATACATCCATTGGTATATAATAAGTGTCTTGTACATTATTTAAAACCGATAAGACATAGAAGAGTGCAAAAAGATAAGGTTAAGATCATATAGTATGCACGCAAATGTTAACATGCTTATCAGAGGTGATTTGCTCATTATTGCAACTTTGTTCAAAAAAGGATTAAATTAGCCCTAAAGCTGGTTTGTTAGGACTTTTTGGACCTTTCCTAAATTGGTATCAGCCTAAAAGAAGCTTGTTAGGCCAAGTTTTCTTTTTTAGTATATAACAGCGCACATAGAAAATGTTGATGTACAAGGTCTACATTTTTCTAATTACTAGTGTTAATTTCATTAACAAAGAATATGACTGGAAAATGTTCGGTAGCAATGTTTTTCCATGGCAAAGATTGAGACACTGACTGTTGTGTGTTAAAAAATAGCTTTAATAAAGCTGTGACAAAATATGCATTTGTATTTGTAAACTGAGGAATAAACAGTGAATAAATAAATAGCAGAGGTGGAAAAAGTACTGAAAATTGTAATTAAGTAAAAGTATCTTTACTTTGCTTAAATTCTACTCAAGCAAAAATAAAGGAACAATCTAAAAATCTACTCGAGTAAAAGTAAAAAAGTACTTAGTTTAAAATTTACTTTGAGTAAAAGTTACTTAGTTACTTTCAATTACTTGACGTAAAAAAGGATTAGTAATAAATCCAATCCAGCACTTTTTGTTTTTAATCAACTTTTAGGCGGTATAATGTGCAAACTTGTTCAGACCACCGCATAAAACATTTTCAAGTACAAGTGTAGGGCCATATGAAATCATTTTTGTTTTTTTCTAAATTCCGTTTTAGTTTTTTCCTGAACTCCGTTTTTTCATTTTTTTATTCTTCAGAATTCCGTGTTTTACGTTATAATCATATTTATTCACCTAAAAAGTGTCTAATTATGGAGTGGATGGGAAAAAAGAACAATGCAATAAGAAAAAAAATCACATTAAATGACTGTTATTCACCTTCAACAAAGTGCTGAGTTTCAGCAGAACATTTTCTGCTTTGGTAAAACATTTACCTGTAAACAACAAAAACGTTTCTGATGTGAGTTTTTGACTGTAAGTGGTCGTCACGTGTTCTTGCGGGTCCAGTCTATCGTGTGCTGGCAAAAGGTACAAAAAAGTTGTTCTCCCGATTCATAAAAATCGTTTGGGTATTGTTCTACTCTAAACTTAGCACTAACAGTCGAACTGCGTAATTTTTTGAGGACTTTGGTGTTTCAGCGAGTCTCTTTGCCATAGCTGACCGCTGACGTTTTCCCCTCTGTGTCTGTGCGTGTGTGTGTGTGGAAAGCTGAGTCCCGCCTCAACAGGTAACACGTACAGGGGGCTGCAGCGGCCAAAACTGATTAGAAACCACTGCTTTGCTTTGCAAAGAATGTTATACAACATTCCGCGTTTTACAACGGATTCCATTTTATTTGTTGAATTCCGCGATTCCGTCCACGTTTTCTGCATCGCGGAAACGATAGGGCCCTACAAGTGGCATAAGTTGCATAACCAAACTCAAAGTGTCAGGGACACTCACATTTGAAAGACAACTGAGCGATTCCATAGTAACACTATGTAACACTTCGATAGAAAATATCATTGACAAATTAACTGCATAATGTTTACAACCTGTCGAGAGGTACTGTATAATGTGCAAACTACCTCTTGCTCGGCACCAGACATCATCCAACGATAGGCTACATTAAAGTAGTGGGAATGTCATGCGCAAACGCCCGCGTTAAATGTAACGAAGTGAAATACTTGGGTCAAAATGTACTTGAGTAAAAGTAAAATTACCTATTTCAAAAGCTACTTAAAAATGACAAATTACTCACAAACACTACTCAATTACAGTAATGTGAGTAAATGTAGTTTGTTACTTTCCACCTCTGATAAATATTGAAAGGCCATCAGGGCTTCAGTGGAAACATGACCATTTGGGTGAAGAAAAGATTATATAATTTAATAGACACAATTTATTTATAATTTGGCTGAACAGAACACAAAATACAGTGATGGAGAGATGCCATGTGGTTTCAAATTAGAAGGGAAGAATTCAACCAACCTCAAGAGGCACTTGAAGGTGGACCACCCTGCTATTTATTCCATGATAAGTAAGCTAACTGAAAAATAAAACTATGCTTATAAAACTGAGAAACAGATTACATTTGCTAGTCAGTGTTATTGGGCAGTTGGCTGTGTCAACATAAATGGCAAATATGCTTGTGAGAAGATAGCTTGGTGGCAACATACAAAATAGTTTGCATTAGCCAATTGTGATTAAAACTAATAAGCATTTTTGTCAAAGACTAAATCTAAATGAACAATGCCACGTGAAGCCAGACTTAAAACGAGTCTCATTACATTTCTTAGAAAAGGGAAACATCCTTCAGTCACTTACTTGTTGTAAAGCACTAAGTCTGGCTTCCAGATGTCGGTTGACGGGATTCGTATCTTTTTGATGCCACCGTAGTCGTCAGGGTTCCACTTCAGGTTCACATCCGTCCATTGCTGAAACAAGAGAAGGCATTTACTGATAGTAAAGAATTTATACATTAATTTCTGTTTCCTGGTGGTTTATTGTCCTCTTGCCTTTTTAGTCTTCCAAGCTTTTTTATCCCTCATAGCAGTTCTTGTTCTTTCTCCAGCTTTTTTCTCCGTAGTTGTGCCTTCTTTTTCATTTTTAATTTCTCATTTGATATACAGACTGTGCAATGGTCTTGTGTTACCCAGCTCATGCATACAGTAAGATCAAATGAGTCAAAATACTGTATATGGATGGCTCTCCATTCAAGTGACACTCTGCATGAAAAGGTTAGTCTCTATGGTAAGATGCTAACAAGCTCATTTGTTCATGGTCCACTTATCTTTATTGTAATGTGTTTATTATATATCTGAGAAGCTACACCTTGCAGGCCAAGCTTTAGCTAGAAATGTAATACTCATATGAAAGACAAAACATCTTAAATCAGTTTTAGCATAACTTTATTACACAGTGGTTTCTTATAGCTTTGATTTTCACTTCCGTTTAACTTTTTTTTAAGTTTATACATGGCTTAGCACAGTGTGTATGCAGAATCAAGTGCTAAGTTCATCAAGTGCAGTGTAATAAAAAGTTCTTACTTCCTTTTATACTCCAAATTTTGGAAAAAACTACTCCTTACTCTTTGATAGTCCTTAACCCTTACCAGAACTATTATTATCATTGCTAATCATTTTAATTCATGCTTATGTGGATATTTCCTATTACTCAGAAAGTCTGATTAGTTCATTTTCTACTAATTTCTTACATCCTTTTTTACTTTTTTTCTTGCTACATTTTTGTGTGTACATCTAATTGTGTAAGAGAGTTTGTGTATAATAAATTAAACTTTCAGGTGCACAAAGTAAGCAAAAAGCAAACCTGCTTAAGGCGCACGTTGCTGGTAACAATCTGATTGACTTCATCCTGTGGGTGAAAAAAACAGACACATGCAGAAAGACAGGAAAGAAAGATAAGGTTGGTGTGCAGTTATCTAGTGACTCTGACTTAGAAGCAAAAAATGATTGTAAGTACTGTGTGTAAATGTCCTCAATATGGCATATTTTAATGTTAAAGACTATATGTACCACACTGATAAGCTGAATCAGTTGCAGCCCTACAGTCACAACCACAGGCTCGTTGAAATGGTTCACAGGTCGGACCACTTTATTATAACCTTTAAACAGGTTTTTCACCAGATTGGTCTCATCAGTGGAGCACAGACCCGGATGAGGATCTGGAAAAGCACACATACAAACACACAAGATTACATGTACAACTGTATATATGTACAACGCTATACGTTTGTTGATGACCTTATAGTCTGAACAGAATTTTCCCATTCAACAAAGTCAAATACACATACTCATACACAGACAAAAAAACTTAATGCACAGAGGATTAATTCTGACGGAGACAGGCAACTGCACAGGAGACACCCCACCTGCCCACTGGATTCACAGTGACATCTAACACACACTCAGTCAGTCTGTGCCAAAATAAATATGTGTGATCTTTTCTGCCAGTTTGTCAAATTTGGGTGTATGTTTATATGTAGTATTGATTAGTACATTTTTACTTTTACTCAGATAGTGTTTTTGTAAGGTACCTTTACTTGGGCTTCTGCCATTCTGTGCACAACTGTTCATGATAAATTTTTTGTAAACCGAGCATATTTACATTTAATGTCATTTATTTTTGGTTATTCACATGTAGTAGAGTTCTCTCTGCAGTGGTAATGCTGTCAGAAAATGTATCAGAGTAATTCATTTTCTATGTAAAACAGGTTAATGGATAGTGAAAAAAAAACTTGCTTGTATGAAAGTATGGATTTCAGATGCTCTATTCATCTCTACTCTTATGTGAGAACAACATGAACTGATCAATTAAATCCAGTGTGTGTAAATAGATGGTTTTTAAACAATTTAAAGCCATTTTGTGAAAAGTAGTTAAACCTCTTTTTCTTCTCATAAAACTGTTCTGAATGATATACGCTGGAAGATTCTGAGGTCAACTGAGGGTCATGAGTGTGCTGGAAAGTTTACCATGGGAGTAAAATAGACTGATGTACTGACCCAAGAAGTATCTAAAAATTGAGGGAAAAACTATTTTAACTATTTGGATCTGAATTATGGAGACAAGATATACAAATGAATACAACAGTATAATAAAATTAATAATAAATAAATAAGCAAGCATATATAACAGGTGTGTATGTGTGCGCGCACACGTGCTCTGCATGTAAAGTTTGTTGTGGCTTGTATTTCACTCTGTCTACAGAAACAGGATGTGGAGGATAAAGGCATCATTACGGCGAATTTATACCGTTTGCCGAAATTAGCTGCTATTTCCGGTTGGGGTTTGGCCGCGGCCACAGGAACGTACCGCTCTTCGGACTGCACGCGCCCTGCTCCGGTTTCACCACGCGCACCAAACGACCAAAACCTTGATGAAAAGGGCGCAGTACAAACGAGCCCATATCTTCATTCCTGCACCGGTTTTAAACCAGTGTTTTAAAAGGCGACGTAAAGTTGGCAATAATCATAGCGTAAAATCGCCAAGCGTCAGTAACCGGAATTAGAAACATCAAACCGGCAGCGCACATGCACCCGTCAATCACGGCGCATAGTGCGCATTCCAGAGGAGCCTTAAAAACTTATCACGGCTTTTTCTCGCATTTGAGCATCTTAGGCGCCTAATTACGAAAATTAATTAACACGAAAAGGTGAAAATAAAGTTAATCCATGACATAAACATTTTGTAATAATAATAATAATAAATAATAATAATAATAATAATAATTAATAATAATAATAAATAATATAAAATTTACGCGGTGTTGGACATCAAAAACCAAGCAAACCGGAGACTAACTTATATCTTGAGCGACAACTTTTAATTTATTAATTTTTCTAATGTCCCCATAATATTGATATTCACTGTTACTCATAACATAGGTTACGTCGAGACAGAACAAGTGTATACTTACCCCCAAAAATAATGAATATCCCGATGAGTTGGGAGAGAATTAATCTATTCATGGTCTAGTTGTGGTTAAGGGTTTGATGAAGATCGAAAGCGAACGGCGGCTCGCTCGATATAAGCCGTTCTACCGGGCAGCTGCTTGGGGCGTGTGCTCTCCGTGGAGCGAGCCGAGATGCTCTGCTGCGCTCGTGCTATTGTTGAAGTGCGTGCGGCGCGATTGAGCGACGAGCTCACGTGTGGTAGCTATTTACCGGGAACGGCACCAGAGACTTAAGCGTTCGGAAATCACCAGCTGCTATAAGCCGATCTGTTGTTCAGACTTCATACATCGGCAGTTTAGCTGTTTAAGTTTCAAAAATATTGATTATTTTGAGAATTTATAGGAACAGTAGCTAATACTTTAACACAACATATACAATACAATAGAGTAAAATAAACAAATACACGCTTAATGAGACAAAACAGTAAATAAAAAAACCAATAAAACATGTAAACAAAAAACCCATAATCAATTAGAAATATTTACTAGGAACTATTAAATTACTTTAATATAATAAAATAAATACATGCACAATGAGACAAAACCAAATTAATGAATTTGTTGCTACACCCCTGCTTGGTTGGTTGGTATTTATTACGTCTCATAATTTCATCAGGGCATAAATTCTCAGGATCCGTTTTGCTTTAATAGACTGATCAGAGCTATAAACTGGCATGGCCATCTGAAAGAGCAAGACAGTTATATAGCAAAAAATGCACAAGTAAAAACTGTACACGAACATCGCATCTTATTTGTGCTTTCCTTCACTCTCTTGTAAATCATCTTTCTTAGACACAATCCGAGCTCAAGATGCACACTGCCACCTAGTGGCGACCGATATTATTCACACTACACACAGAGAGAACCTGTCCACCGCTAATGTGGAAATACATAACTTACAGGTTATTTTCCTATTAATCTCTAATGTAATAAATGCTCTTAGCGCCTCGAAATCAGATTAGATATCTGATTTAGATATCAAATCCTAGCTACACACTAAATGCTGTCACTAACTTGGATCTTTTAAGAGTTTTGAGTTTAAACTTGTTGCATATGCTGAATAGTATTCTCTTACATTCTTAGTGCAGTATTCTGGGGATTACTGCAAATTACAAACATACCCCAAAACTCAAATTAAGAAATATACATACTGCATACAAATAAACCCTTTCCTACATCAGTAAATGCAAAGGAAAAACTTCATATTTGTTGAAAATGTAGTAAAGAAGGCAAGGACAAATTATAGATAAAAGAA
Organism: Distichodus sexfasciatus; assembly: GCA_032718565.1. Taxonomy (NCBI): domain Eukaryota; kingdom Metazoa; phylum Chordata; class Actinopteri; order Characiformes; family Distichodontidae; genus Distichodus; species Distichodus sexfasciatus. Next base: position 581,496 of record JAVGVS010000077.1, read on the forward strand.
CAGCTTTGTCCTGATGCCGAGTGCTGGAACAATGGAAAGGCTGGAGGATGAAGCCTAGCTGCAATCTTCTAACAAGACCATCACTAATGTGCAAGGCAGTTTATTCTCAGGTTGGCTTTGTAAAAGTGGACAGGAGCAATAAGGGTGTACACTAAAAAAATAGCAGAGCTACTAAATCCAATACATTTGACAGTAGAGCAAAAACTAGAAAACACAAAAGATCAGCTCTGCATAAAAATCACACTCCTTGAGTCTAATTGCAACAAGCAAAACCTCAAGATTCAAACCAGATTAATCAAAATCTTTCAATTTGCTTAAATGTTGCATAAGATTGATGTCTAAATTCACGTCGTTATCTGAAGCTAGTTTAAAAGACACAGTACAAAACATACAGATGGTTTCTCTCTAAATCCAACCAATCCATGAGTCAGTCAGGTAACAATATTAGCACAATTAAAAAAGAAACTATTCCAAACATTTTAAATTGTGAAACATGTATTTTAATTCTGTATCTGGATACATTCTTACAATACATGTTATTTTGTTCAGACTGTCAGTCTTCCACACACACAAAAAAATGGAAAAATGTACAACTCTCATGACACCAACACAGAATTCTTGGTAGCCAGAGCCAGACACGCCTTGATGGCAGCAGGTGGCGGAGGACGGGCAGCGTTTACATGGCAAACAGGATGAGGAAAGCCACCATCAAACAGAACAGCCCCATGGCCTCAGACAGGGCAAAGCCCAGGATAGCGTAAGAGAACAGCTGCTGCTTTAGAGACGGGTTCCTGTAGGACAGAAAGAGCACAAGGGTCATCTGACAACTGCTTGAGATACCTCAACAGGGTCAGCTAACATGAACGATTGTGCCTTGCTCTCTTTGGAAGTGGTGAGGGGAAAAAAAAATCCAGAATCATAAGAAATCCAGAAATAATACAGCAGGTGGGCAATATTGATAAACTCAGGCCCATTTCATCTTAAAATACTTAAATTTCTGTCTGAATTGTAACTAATGCACAGCATCAAAAGTCTGTGTACAAGCATTGTTTGAAAAGCTTCATGACAAATTAATTTATATTCAACACAACACTTAAGGACAGCCCGTTATGCATTTCTTGCACAATCTCTAAACATTAGAATTAAGTATTAATTACTCAGTCGCTATTTTATTGTAAATCTGTGCTCACATAAAATACTATTGGGTAGAATATTACTGTGTATTGAGTATAGCAGCTCAAAGTGGATGCACAACAACAGAGAAGGTTGAAGGAAGTGATCCAACATTGTTACTCATAAGAACATACAATTTCAAAACACTTGCAGGTGCACACAACTTAAACAACTTGTGTGGTGCGGTTTTTAACACCAAAAAGAGAAAGAGATGAGAAAAAAAATGCTCCCTTTCAAAACAAAAAAAAAAAACCAGCACAAGTAACAACTTAAAGACTGAAGGTAAATACAGCAACTAGTGATACAACAGGCTTTGAGACCATTGCAATATTTCCTAAAGCTACTAAACAAAGCTTCTTGTATTTTGCAGATGCTAGTCTTTGTTGCATCATACCTAGCATATCCGATGATGAGGCTGCCAAACACTGTTCCAATTCCAGCTCCAGACCCAGCCACACCCACAGTGGCAGCTCCGGCACCGATGAATTTGGCGGCTGTGTCAATATCACGGCTAATGGCGCTCGTCTGGAAGCCCCTCAGTGCTACCTGGGACACGGCGCTCTGTGGAACTAGAGCTGAGCTAGCCTAGTGCAGAAGACGTAAAAAGGAAAAAAATGAGCACCCAAATGACTTTTGTTGTAACGCAGTAATGAGTTAATTGGAACTCACCTCTACAGACTTGACATCTGGCCGGGACAGAACAGAGGCAGCAAGGGGTCTGTAGAGCACCCTTGAGCCAGAGCGGACCTGAATGGAAGAAAAAACAACCAAGGCCTAGGTCAGATGTGACGTGCTGCATAAACCTTTTTACCAACATGAACGCCACTTCCATGGTGTCCCGAAACTCTGATCTCAAGGTGCTACAAGTCAAGGTGGTGAAGGAACAGCAACCAGAAAAGAGGGGTGCAAATCAGAAGAGTTATCACAATGTGATGAATCAGTTCATTGGGTTTTATCTGATTCAGGGGCCAGCAATGGACGAGCCAATATCAAAATGCAGATTTAACACCATCACTTCTAATACAAATCAGAAAAGGATTTTTATTCCTGAGTTTATCCAGACATTTAAATAATAAAACCATCTTTCAACAAAGCAGCCCACCCGTTCAATACAAGTCAAACATACACACGAAATTCATGACCTCTGGTTGATGTTTTAATTTTGAATTAATGCTATGGGCTTGTAGATCACTGAATTGAGGTATAACACTCCTAATCAAAATCCTGTTAGTATTTATAAGATTGGGGATTTCAAAGCGTAAAAAAGTCTCCATCATGCGACTGAGCTAAATCCCAAGTAACCCCTTTTCCCATAGTACTTAAGAAAAAGCATCCGAGATTCAAGACTTGTTGTCACATACAGTTATACATGTACCTTGATTTGCTCCCAAGATTAAGCAAGCTTAAAGAGAACTTAACCCAGATCAAATAAACAACAAGAAACAATGTAAAAACATTAAAACACATTTTAGACAGTATTATACACAGAAATTGTATCTGTGTATAATGTCTTAACTACGTATGGTATAGCACAACTAGTGGCAATCTTTTTTTTACATGACATTACATCAATTTCATATGTTTGATGAATCAATGAGATGTTTTAGAAACTTGTCCATCCAAGTTAGGGGTAAAAGATTTATGAAGACAATTTAGGTCCCATCTATCAAAACAACCGCGCCTTCAACCTCTTAAGAACTGCTAAAAGAATAAAACTAAACTTATATGGAGACTTAACTACATACTACCGTTTAGTACGCCAGTAAAGGGTCTAGACTTTCAACTTCCAGACGTAATATGGAGTCCAAAGGGAGAACCGAACCTGGAAAGATCAACAGACCCGAACACGGTTCATCTCCTGCAGGCCAATCCGAGACGAAGGACGCGGGGAAATTTTACCGGCCTGAACTAGCATGTTAGCACAAGCCCTCAGCCGGTGTGCGTTAAAGCTTGTTGTGTGTTAATGTTATATTCAACACTTGCAGCGCTCCATCTGCGGCGTACGGTATAATGACCTTGAATTATATCTCGTATATTAGCGTTAGCAAAGCTGCTAGCGCCATTTGAATGAGCAAAAAACTCACTTGTGCAATTTCCAAGCACGAAAGCTCGAGCCTTGCACGCAGCGTGTCACGCGCGGTAACGACCAGCTTGTCGTGCGCGTCCGTAAAGCGCGTGGATAAAAGTGGAGGGCAAATGCTCCAAGTTCATCGGGCCTTTTGCACGAAGATTGAGCGATAGAAGTAGCCAAGCCGGCTGGAGAATCTGCCCGGCCAGCAGTGTGTAAGCGGCACAAAAATGAGGAATTAGGCACGAAAAAGGCGTGAACTCACCAGTGCAGGCGTAGACACGAACTTTGCGCAGGCGAACATTTTTAATAGGACTGGCGGCCCGTTTTCAGAACAAACTCGGATCTGTCTCTGCGGAGAAGAAACGGTTAAGGTCAATTTAATACGTGATGGCCAACGCACAGCTTCCAGCTAATAGACGTCTTTACAACTGCAATAGATTGAAGAGAATGTTAAAATGAATAAAAAGAGTACAGCTGAGCTTTTAAACTACGTAGATGAGACCAGATTGTAACACCGCGGCTCTCCTTCACTTACCCGGCTGCAGAGGTCGTACCGCTCAGGAGCCAGCGCGCATGCGCCCCACGCTATTTAACCAAGAGCCCGGATGTTAGCATGATGGCGTCATGAAGGTCATCCTGTGCGAACTTTATTGGAAGACACCTTGAACAAAATCAAAAGATGGCGTCTTTATGGACTTAATATAGATTGTACTATAGTGTCTAATGATATAACACATACCAATGTAACCAATGCACTATTGTTGAGCTGTTTAAACCAGAGATAAATCATTTCTAAAATGTAAATTCCAAATGTCCATCAAAATGATTAATAATGACCTTTGAGAAATTAACAAAACAATTTACAAACATTCAAAAAAAAGAATAATTCTACCGACACTCTTAAAATGAGAATTTGTATAGCTCAGACATTTTTAATGTCTAATACTAATTCTGCTGTTGTTACACCCATTTTAAAGAAACCCTCTCTGGACCATTCAGATGTTAACCACTACAGACCAGTATCCCTGCTCTCCTTTCTTTTCAAAGTACTATAACAAGCAGTTTATAACCAACTTAATGTCTTTCTGTGCAAAAACACACTCCATGACCCTAACCAGTCTAGATTCAAAGTTACACATTCTACTGAGACTGTACTTCTAGTCGTCTCTGAAAAAATTCATGCAGCCAGAGCCGCCAACCTGTCTTCAGTTCTGATACTTTTGGACCTGTCTGCAGCTTTTGACACGGTCAACCATCAGATCCTCCTGGATACTCTCTCCAGCCTTGAGATTTCAAGTACAGTCCGGCAATGGTTTGCATCCTACCTTGACAACAGGACATATCAGGTGACGTGGCAAGGCTCCCTGTCAGCCCCACGTAGGCTGACCACTGGTGTTCCTCAGGGCTCAGTCCCTATACACTGGTTCTCTTGGGGTGGTTATAGCTACACATTGGTTCTCCTACCACTGCTATGCAGATGACACTAAACTCATTCTTTCCTTTCCACCAGATGACCAACAGATCTCAATCCAAATCTTAGAGGGTCAAAACTCTTACACTTGCCTTTAAGACCAAGACTGGAATAGCACCTCCTTGCTTATCAGCACTGATTAAACATCTCACTTTTTGTCCTCTCAGAGCATCAAGCGCTGTTTGTCTGGAACCGTCTCTACTACTCCAGAAATATCTACAACATTCTAGTTCTCACCAGCCACTACAGGTTATATGCTCTATCTGTTTGCCAATGAGCATCAAAACACCTTAATTGCTGCCAAGGTGCTGGGAACCAACTTTGTTTCCTATGGGTTACAGTGGAGAGCTCATTCACATCAGGGTAGAGATTTTGAGAGCAGGCTCATCCATGAATTATTAAACATACCAGGCCCCAGGAAGTCCAGAACAACACTCTACCACATGAGGATTTTTTTTTTCACATCCTGAGCAGTTCAATAAGACCCTGTTGGATATGCTTGAAATCACTGATGCACAGCAAAATAGTAAATGGAGTAAACACTGTAACTACTGAGTTCATGATTAGAACTACACCCTGAATGAGTTGACTGGCTTTTTCTTCTTCTTTTGACTGCTCCCATTAGGGGTTGCCCCAGCAGTTCATTGTTGCCTGCATATCAAGTCAAAGTCAAAGTAAAGTAAAGTCAAGGCCAGAGAGTATGCATGAACAGTGTTGGGAAGGTTACTTTTAAAATGTATTCCACTACAGATTACAGAATACATGCCCCAAAATGTAGTTTGTAACGTATTCCGTTAAGTTACTCAATGTGAGTAACATATTCTGAATACTTTGGATTACTTAATATATTGTCATGCTTTTTACAACTACATGAATGTAGCAATCACATCCTGCAAATTCTTGTTTGTTTTTCTCTACCAATTGGCTGTTAAGCCCAAATCTCCCTGAATAGACAATATCCTTACTGTAGAGGAGCAAACACGAAATTTCCGAGTAAGAAATGCATTCCTGTCCAGGCACTGCTGGCTCTGTTTTGCTGGCTCCGGGTCCATTGTGTAACTGACGCCACCAACATTAACAGGACGCTTACATTAGAGCCTCTTATTGCGTGTTTTGTTTGGGTTTCCGGCAATGCGTGGAATTACCAAAATTAGAGATGGGATAGAGAGGGGATAGCGTAACATATGAAACAGGAATAGACCGCCGTGTAATCCATTTATTTCAACAAAGTAACTGTATTCTAATTATCACCTATTTAAACGGTAACTGTAACGGAATACAGTTACTCATATTTTGTATTCTAAATACGTAACGCCGGTACATGTATTCCGTTACTCCCCAACACTGTGCATGAATGAAGGAGTTCCTCATCACAATCTGCCAAATGCACAAGAGGTGATATTGCAACCAAAAATAGAATACAGAGACACTTAGACAAGGCCAGAAAGAGGCTCAAAGCAGAGAAAAGGGAGTTGTTTACCAACAGCTGATGAATGATAAGTCTGTATTGGAAGAGGGCGACAGGAGTAGATGGCATGATTACTATGCAGTATGTCAGCCGAGTGGACAAGAAAGGGTGAATGCTTAGCCTTCTGAGCATTTTAGCCTGGATTTGGAGACAGTTTGGACTGCAGTTTCCAATAACCCAGAAGTGTTAGAGGTTACAGCTGATAAATCTACAACGAAGGGTGAAAGTGTGAATGCTTAGCCTTCTGAGCATTTCAGCCTGGATTTGGAGACAGTTTGGACTACAGTTTCAGATAACCCAGAAGTGTTAGAGGTTACAGCTGATGAATCTACAATGTTCGAAAATGCTCTTGAGACTGATAGAATGGCATTCGGACAGACACTGAGATTCAGAAAGAAAGTGAATTTAAGTGATTTAATATTTGTTGTTGTGAACACAGCACAGCATACAATGCAAAACAAAGAAATGTGACCTCCGCATTTAACCCATCCATGAAGGAGCAGTAAGGTTTGGGCAGCGCTTAGGGACGGTACCTTTCTCATGAGTATGGGAAAAGGTGCAAAAGCAAGACAATAAAACAAGTTTATGTGATACAATGTGACCTCAGAGACAAGAAAGTCCTTACCTAGAAACTGCAGTTGGTCCATCTAAAGTTTCTTGTTCTTGTCCCAAAACTCGTTGAGATCCTTAACCTCCTATTAAAACTGGTAATAATTGGTCTGAAACGTTTTCTCTGCACCCCCACAGGCGTTCTTTTTAATAACTACATAAATTTAATACGCTATATGTTTCACATCTCTAGTTTTATACATTAAAAAAGCCTTTGGTAAAGCTGATACTGGGATAGTTTTTAATATGTTGATTTGTATGGTGTTATTGCAAAACAAGTTTATTGATTTTTTTTTTTACAACTTTGCAAATTACTGTGTTATTTTTCCTATTAAATCAATGTATATTTGCATTTCATTTCATTTTTCTTAAAGTAAAATATTAAACATCTCAATACAGCCAGCCAAACATACGTCCGAAGCCCCCACTAGATTACTACAAGCAAGCTAGTCTGGTTTAAAATATAAAGTATACGTCAACTCCGTTAAACTAGTTCCTTCGCATGACAGCTGAATGAATTACATCATTAGTCGATTGGAACGTCATGAAATGGACCTGTCTTTTCTGTGTAAATATTTTATTTATTGTCCTGTTCAGATGATTAAGAAAAGCCTAATAAAACGTCGATGACTAATCCTTTGTCAAATTTTACTTGCTAAATTGTTAATTTTAACAATAAGAGCATGCATAATGTGGCAAAGGTTTTTTAAATTGTTCTTATAGTAAATGTGGAAGCAGACCAGTGTCATTGTCACCTGAAAATTTGGTAGGATTATTTTAATGATTAATCTGTTCATTTTGATGTGTTAGACATCCACATGAGCGTATGGGTCTTGAAAAAAAAAAAAAAAAAGAAAAAATGTGGGCTACTGTGTACAACCTTTTGAAAATATAAATAATGATTTATTTTTTAATGTTTCATTTTTGACTTGGGGGCCTGAATGCCTGTACATCGCCATGCGTGATATATTTAAAAACGAGCGTATCAAAACATAAAACGAAAAATTCTCATTTTGTTTCTAAGTGGACCACAAATCACTCATGTTCGGCTCTCTGCCAAAATCCTGTATATGTCGAGATTTGACTAAAACGGCCCAATTTGGAAGATAACATAATGCACTCTATAGTGCTGCTGTTTTTCCACGATATTTACAAGGTAAATCATTATAAACAAAATGGCATTTTAATATATTTAAGCGTAAGCGGGGTGAGTTAAGAAACAGAGAGCCGAGTAGCTGTTGAAATTCCGTTTTTCGGAACATCTGCTCCATGTGTCTTGTGTCTTTGTATTCCCTTTGGTTCGGTGTGCGTTTTGGTGAACGGTTTGGCCTCACCATTGTGCTGTAGAAAATCTTTGCCGTTTCTAAGGTATCCGAGCTCGGGCCTGATTTACAGCCGCGGTAGTAAAACTGGTTTACGAGGCTCGCGCGTCCGTCATTGGCCGCCTCAGATCAGACGCGAGACGCGAGGAGCTCGCGCGCTCCAGTCTTCCGCGCTCTGTTTCCCACGCGCTTTATGCGTTAGACACTTCGGCAACCGGAGCGTCGGTGTGTATTTGCGAGACAAACTGAGCATTTTAAATAATATTTTCATACATTTCTGACTTAAAAGTCGAAGAATCCATGTTGAATCGTAAGTATATCACTCTACTAAAATGAAATACAATTCGTAATATTTAAATTTTAGTAATATTTGAATATTTTCAAATACACAAATTTAATACATTGTTATGCAAATACTATATATATGTTTTAATCTTTGAATCATTAAATGTATACTTTTTTATTGCAGGCTCTGGACGTAGACATCAGTTGTTTTATTTCTTTTTGTGGAGTGAAAAATCGGACACAAGACCGAGTGATAATGTTTTTTTCGGTATAGTAATGAATTGTACCCAAAATACGTCTCTCCGTTAATTCTTTTTTTAAACGGAAATTTGGGTTTGAACAAAGCACGGGAACGAACTGGTCTTGTCAGAATTTACTGCTTTACTGCATTGCGGAGGGGGGATGGAGGAGGCGGTTAGAGTGAGAGGGAGTGATTTTTTGTTTCCTAACATATATTTGTATGAAACATTTAAAACAATATAAGTAATTCGAATACATTAAAAAAAAACTTTATTCTGGATATCTACGTATCGAATAAATTTCAGATAGAGAAAGAATTTATCAAATTCACTCTAGTTCTTTATGCGGTAATGAATTTTTCTGAGAAAGCAAGTACTAACGGTATGCTATACTTATTTCTATCTACTAGTCTATTTTAGTTTAAAAGATGCATGCAGTTCTTACAGAAACTGTTGTCTGGATTATATATATTAGATTTTGTGCTGAATAAACGTGCCAGAAAACTGTATTCCGTCGTCTATATGTACCCTGTAGAACCGAATGTGTGTTGAGACGTCACAGTCACAGATTCGGTTTTAGGGGAATATATAGGCGATGCAAAAGCGTCGAAAAGTCATCTCACAATTATGTCTGGTGCTGGGTCAGGGAAAAAATATAAAACAAGCAAGATAAGTTCATTTCGAACCCTAACCTTAAATAAAATTATAAGAATAGAAGAACAAAAGAGAGACAAGGGAAATCGGCTAAAATATACGATATATGTCCTCTGTAATTCATTTATTCGTTTGTTTGATCATTCTTGATTTTATATAGTAGTTAAAATCGATAAAACAATTTGAAACCCTCCTCTTCCTTTGTCTCATAAAAGGCGTCCCGCATTTAATTAGGCTACGATCATGCACACTTGTATCAGATCACAAAATGTCTCATATTAATTATAATAAAAATACATGAAAAATCTATTCAGCTTTCTCTACATTTGACCTTGTCCTGTGTGTTTTTGGCTTGAAAAACAAACAAATATGCTTACATTGCACACAATTCCTTTTCAAATGAGTTCTTTAGCTAATTATCAAGCAGCAACCATTTTAAAAATTAGACAAGGTTTTATAATTTATTTGGATCTCGGATTAGTTACAGACTAATACATGTAAAATGTAAATGTACTTTTTGTGAAAACCTTAAGTATTTACTCGAAATATTAGCACATTAACACTGGTATAAAGGTAAAATACAAGCTGGACCATCTCCGTTTTTTCGATGAATCTGCATTGCGTGACGGCATGGGAATTAATCAATAACAAATTAAAGAAGATGGAATGTATAAAAATTAAAGACTTTACTCAGTGTTTTACTATTTTTCTCCCCTCATGCACACTCCGTTGTTTTATAATGTACTACGATTGTATATACATTTACAAACCTATAAAGCGACACGGTGTTTGGTAGCCTAATATTGTTACAAAAAACGCCGTCTTACCCTAAGGTTATTTTACAACTATAGCCAACAAGGCGGAAAGCCTCTTAAGTCTGACAGTGCTCACATTGCGCATTGTACATCAAACAGCATAGTGTGCAGACGCCCCCTAGCGGCACTGGGGCAATCACCAGCCGCATTTAACACTTGGACCTAAATGCTGTCCTGTCTTCCGTCATGACACTCACAATAGCAAATTTCAAATGTGTCACAGATAATTCGAATAAGTCAGATAGGTTTTACACTGTTTAATGTAATTATAAATGCATTTATCTAATTGGCACTACCATTCAAATGATCAAAATTACATTGCTGAGGATTAACTGTATTTTTGTGAGTTTAATTTTAGCTTAATCTTAACCATTTTCGTTAAGATCCACGCGCCATTATTTGCCACATGGTATGCCTCTACACCCATGCACCCATTCTTTGTGGTCCCACAGTTCCAGTTCCACTCATTCACTACACGTTATACTGCTAACAACCCTCACCACCTGGATCTGCCTGTGAGGATGTCAAAAATCCAGACATACAGGAAACTGTTCTGTTGCAGGACTTTCGGCTTGGTGCACAGTATATGGGGAGACTAATGTAAAGGCGAGCTGTTTTCAGTCAACAGCAGTCTCTCACAGTTCCCGTGCCTCTTGTTCACATAGCTGAGTGTGGTATGTAGAAGATGTCATACTCTGTTGACCTGTTCGTGCAGTAGGTACACTGGATTGGGTTGGTAAAACTGGAGAAGGAGCTGGAGCTGAATGTATTAGTTCTACAGAGTATTGTGATATATATGCATTATCTTAGCGTCTTGTTGACATAAGTTTTAAAATTGATTTGTTATAACTTTTCAGTGCAAAAATATGGTAATATATCTAAAACTAACAAATAAATTATGATTCTCCCCGTCGGGGAATCGAACCCCGGTCTTCCGCGTGACAGGCGGAGATACTGTCCACTATACTAACGAGGAGCACGTAAACCAACCCGTTATTTGGCGCTTTTAAATAACTCAGTTGCATTTTTTAATCTTAATAAACTAAATCTGTATAATGGCATGAATCAAAGCACCTACCTAACATACTACGCTAACTATTTCAATGGAAATATACCGTGAGTTTCACGGACAGAATCTAAGCCTGCCACACGGAAAACAGGCATTACACGTATTACTTTTACTCGCATATTTGTTTAATCGATCGTGTAATGCAATTGTGTGCAGTTCAGATTCATTAAGAACTAAAAACACAGACGAAAATGAAAAAATACACTCGAAACTGAGACGTAGCCGGAAAATCACTAAGCAATGTATATAATTCAGTGGTATTCAACTGCTTCTGTCCCAGGCATTCCACTCGGACTAAGCAGTTTTTTTGTATTGAAAAGTATTTGAGTGAAAAGAGGATTGCATGTCAGGGACCACCTGCAATACCCCCTCGGACCACTAGGGGGTAGTGGACCGTTGGTTGACAACTTCCGTTATTATAATCGATTATCGTCTGGGATTTTCATAGATGGAGAATCGCCCACGTCTGCATCACGATGCATCGATTCATTTCTGTTGATGAAATTCAGGGCGTATTTCCTATATTGACGTAGTTGGAGTAGTATGTTAGGTAGGTGCGTTGATCCATGCCATTATACGGATTATTTAGTATAGTAATAAAACCCTGCAACTGGATTATTTAAAAACGCCTGATGAGATGTGTGATCATATATTCCTCGTTAGTATAGTGGACAGTATCTCCGCCTGTCAGATAGCTGTAGAGCAGCGACTAGCCAATCAGAAGAGAGGAAAAAAATGAGGGCGGATCTAAGGTTTCAATCATGTTTTTCACACTGCAGCCCTGGTTCGAATCCCGGTCTAGGTGCAACTGAAAATGTTTTCATCTTTTGACCCGCTCACTCATTTAAATATTTAATGTAATATCAAACAGTTATCATTTAATATTTTATTTCTAATAGCCTTTGAAACTTGTTTTCTAACAAATACTTGTTTTATTTATAAAAGAACTGGGACAATTGGTCATACAACTTAGTGTTTGTGCAAAGTAACAGTCAAGGCTTTGAGAGACATTTTCAGTTAAATAATACTTTAATAATAACTAAATATTCCAAAAATCCAAAACTATAAACAAGTTCTTTGTTTAAATATATATATATATATATATATATATATATATATATATATATATATATATATATATATATATATATTATATATACATCATACTATAAGTTACATAATATACATATAACATACTTACAACATACTCAAAAAAAAAAAAAAAATAGTTTTCTTAAATTAAAAAAATATGAACATACAAATATTAAATTCTGAATACATATGTACAAAAACAACAAAGGATTAATCTTTCCCCTTATAAATAACAATAACCAGCCCTTAACAATAAAGATAAAAAATGTTAATTATACATTTTACATTTAAACATTTAACTAGTTACATAAAAACTGCACATACTGGTAATATATCAACAAGACATAAATTGAAAATGAATCTTTGAAACAGTTTAGAGTCAAACAGGGCACTTTAACAAGCAAATTACTATCTAGTACCAAACAGGACAAAGAATTATATTTTTACTTAAAATAAATTATGTACAAGAGATAGTAGCAAAAAAGGCAATCACTTTCCTTTTTCCACTGTCCAACTATTCTTTTCAGCCTCATAAAAGGGAGACTGAGAGAACTCTTGCCACGTCATCTCACGAGTCATTCCCTCAGCCTTATAGAAGGAAAACACTCTGGCAGGACAATAAACATATTTACCAGCCATTCCAGGGAATCCAGTATGAAAATGAGGACTCTCTGGTCCTTGTTTGAGTGGCTTATGACAGAACCTGCAGAGGCCACCAGTGGGATGCTGCTCCTTGGCCTTTCTCTTTCTCCTCTCCTCCAAGATGCGTTTTGTGTCTGCCGAACGCTGCTTTGCGGCCTCCAGCTCTCAATTAAAAAACTGTGTTTCAGCAAAGTCAGCAAATGGCATTCGAGGATTATTTAGGCCTTCTGCTGCATATGTCTGGTACACCTTAGTAGAGCAATAAAAGTACTTAACCTGCCCAGACTGGAAAAAGAAGTGAATGGAGGAACCATCTCCAAGATACCGTGACTTTGGCTGGCCACAAGCAAGACAGTTCCTTGTCCTCTTTTTCAAAGGTTGCTGTTGCTTCTCCACGATCTCCTTGACCATTTTTTCAATGTCAGTCTTGGATAAGGGTGGTTCTTGGGGCTTACTGCAAGGTGGATTGACTGGGGCAGGTGGGAGGAGTGCCACTGAAACAGTTTCTCGGCTTTCTGTCAGGTGATGCCACAGTTGCTGTGTCTCCAGAAGTTTCTTGGGGCTAGTGTTTAAAGATGAACTTGTGTTCGTCACCTTTGCCAGATGTTTTACGTACCGAGAGATGTGTTGTTTCGTGGTGGGGTGCAGCTGGCTGTTAGGATCTTTAGAGGCACTGTGTACGATGGCAGCATACTCTGTGTCCACTTTGTTGAGGATGTCTTTCTGTCCATGGTGTTTTGCCAAAAGGCCATCAATGACATCCTTCATAGGCTGTGTCCAGCAAGAATGGTCAAGGACAAAAAGAAGGCCACCTGCCTTGATAGGACCTGTGCGTGCAGCTCGTGGAGAGGCAGCAATGGGCAGTGGTGGCGTCACTACCACATCTAAGCAAGAGAAAACAGCAAATAACCTTTACTTTACACCCTGTAAAATATTTGTAGTGTTCATATAAATAAGGACTAAATAAGGGATGAAGATGTTACCTTTTACTTTGGTAGGCTGGATCATTATTTGTGAGCCACTAGTAGCCACATCAAAGGTGTCATCCTGGAAAACAGGGTTATTCATTTGTGTTACAATCCACAATCACATAGTTGCATTTTTTGTTTGATAAGTGATGATATTTGTAAGTACAACTGTCAAGCTTACCTGAGCAAAGCGTACCTCCATTGCCTCCTCAGGTGTGTAATTGGTGACTTTCTCACCGAGTGTCGTCGGCTCTGAGGAGGGGTGCCCACTCTCCTCTGCAGCAGCAACCTTCTGGGACTCATACATATATACATGATCATTTGTTTGTACTTGCCTTGTCTTCAGAAGGGAATAACAATGGATTTATACTTCACTACAATGTGAATTATTAAACATATTTTTAGACCTAATATTAATTAAATAGCTAATATACAATCTATTTACAAATAGCTAATATACAATCAATCTATGTTTCCATTAAAGACAGACATATTCCATATTCCATATAGCTTACTGACACATGTTCAGTTGTTTTCTATAAAAGCAATACAAACACAATAAATCTAAACAGTGAACTGAGGTGAAAAATTAATAATGTTATGTTTAGATTTATTTTAATCATCTGATTTATTTTAAAATTTAAACTATTAGAGATCTCTATAGCCAGCCAAAATGGTGCCCCATACACTGTGAGGTCAGGTGAGAGGGTACAGTGAGTGGGGGGAAGGGTGATCACGCAGACTAAAGGTACACCAGCAAAAACTCCACCGTTACTCCTCTATCTAACACAAAGATAATCACTATTTACTCAATACGTTTCAGTGCACTGACAGATATATTTTATACAGCCTACTGACTTTCTATAAAACGCATCTTATCCAGACAGTGAACTAAGACATAAAAGTAATACCAATATAACTCGATTCACTTTAATGATTTGATTAATTTATAGAATTACTTAAGAAACTAATACAGATGTTCATATCCAGCCTAAGTAAACATGATAATGCTGGCCCAAACAACGTTAGGTCAGGTGAAAGACTACGACGGGTGGGGGAGGGTTGTAAACGCAGACTAACGTTAGGAACAGACAGCAGGTAAAGGGGAAAAAAAACACACAGTATACTGCTAAATAAATGTCTAAATCGCTGTAATGATTAGAAAACCGGTTGTCTATCGATGGTATAAATCGTTGTTTTAATACATTTATGAGGAGACCACGTATGACAAATGTTACACCGATAAAGTGCATCACAGCGAAAGATAATTATCGATTAATAACTTCATTAATTTCATTCTTTAAATTTTAATCACTAATCCTCGCTTAGCGTTAACTTATGATTTAGTAAATAAAGTTAATGAGAGTGTAATTTACCACACAAAGACTCTCCGGTGGGGTGAGATGCGGTCATCAGTGATAAAAGTGATTGTACTGTACAGGTAGCGCGTCTCTCGGAACGCGGGGGGCGGGTTACTACGAGACACGAGTCGAAACAGCGCCAAGATTTCCACCAGAGGCCAAAAATATATTACATCCGTAGTGCTAAGAACTACCATTGAAAATGAATGGGAAAAGTTAAGAGAGTTAAGCTTAACTATTTTCGGCTCCCGCGCGGAAGACCGGGGTTCGATTCCCCGACGGGGAGGAAATTTTTTTTAGTTGTCAATGGCAGTGTTGCGCGAGCGAGAAAGCAGAGTTGAGCGCAAGCATAAAGGCAGCAGAATGGCGCACAGACCTGCAGGCAGAATTAACATTTGCAAGTTAATTGATTCGTCATATTGCTCCATACAAATAGGCTGGCATTTGAATGAATTTGATCTTCCACTTTGCAGCGGAGAGACAAGGTAATGTTCTACAGTCTACTGTAGTACTAATTACCAAACCATTCTCTCCCTTAACCTGTTATGAGTTGTTAATTCTTTTCAAAAAATTTCAGTGAAATTGGTGCATTAGGACACATCCTCCTTCAGCATTTTTTAACCAGACCTATTCAGGTCCTCCTTGGCTCTTCATATTCAGGTGCAATGTTACCGAATTAAATAATGTGTACACTGAAAGACACACTAAGTCACACATGAGTATTGCTGAGCGCAATGGAATTTTGAGTTTATTTTCTGTTTTATTTTTAGGCACTTCCATGTACATTAAGATCACATAATAAAACAGATCACCACAGCAGAAAAGGAAAACATCACACATTTCATAATTCTATGTTTCTACACTCTACTGTTGCAGAAGGCAGGCGGACAGACAGGCTCCCTTATATAGAATTCAGGCAAATGGACAGGTGTGACGTGTGCTGGAATACACTGAATGTGAAGAAACATTGGAAACATGGTTGTTACTCCATTGATCTGGCCTCTCTTCCACTGACCGAACTGTAAAACGCAAAGCAATATTATAATAATACAAAAGCCACTCGTCCCACAACACGCTGAGATCATTCACCTTGTTTTTATTTTATACATCACTTTCTAACTGAGCTCAGCGAAAAGAGGCCTGGTGCTAATTACTGAGGGCAAAGGAGGCTTTCAAGGCTTCAAATAAGGGAGGGGCCTTTTGAGTAGTGTGAAGCCCCTGACTGACCATCTCTGTCCTGCTCTTCAAAATAAGTCTGTTCAATCCGTCGGCAGAAAGACAGAAGATTGCTGTATGACTTGATCCTCTCGCTGAGTTCATCACTGGTCAGGCGTGTGGTCAAGATTGTGAAGAGGTGACCAAACACCAGAGCATCCAACTCAGTAGGCCTTCAAACATTTCGACAAAAACATTTCAGCATTGTATATTATGCTGTTTATTATTATCAGGCTGCACAATATTACAAGTATTTGACCCTGCAAATTTTTTCCTTTGATATAAATCGCCAAATAAAAATACAGAATCTTTCTGCCAAAGAATTAATCATCCTAGAATGACTGGGGTGATTTTACTAAATAAGATTTTAATTTAAATACATTTTTAGGGCACACCATCCTTCCTTTGAACCCTTAAATAAGAAGCGCTTACTGCTTGTTGAAGAAGTAGGGCTGGGTTCCAAGTCGCTGGGACAGTGCTTGGCAACATTGACTCACATCTTCATACACCTAAGAGAAGATACAAATATACATGTTAAAAAGAACACAGTGCACCACAAAGAAATGTGATCAATCCATTTGACCCATTCGTGAAGGAGCACTCGGCAGCTTTGGCAGCAGTGCTTGGTGATGGTACCTTGCTCATGAGTATCTCAATGGCACCTTTACCGGGATTTGAACCGGAAACCTTCCGATCATGGGGCCAACGCCCTAACCGTTACGCGAGAAACCAAGGGAACCATCATTTAACGAACTTTATTTAGTAGTTTGTTACTGAAAGGAAAAGGCGCAGAATGCTGCAGTCAGTGGTGTGCTAAATATCTTGTAAAAATACTCTGTATGGTTGTTCCAGTTAAATCCCCCTTCTTATTTCCTGGTATAAGAGTTTTCAAGTTGCCAACCTGTTCAAGACTCTTTCCCGCCCAGCCGATGGCGTTCATTTTCCGACGGACCTCCCACTGCTTTTGATAGGCCAGAATGCGATTAAGGGGCCAAGAATACGGGCTGCTGTAGCGTGGCCTTGTGATCTAAAACAAGTACAAATTTGAGATGATTGGTTTAAAGTCTCCTTCTGCAAATGAGTATTACGAATGCAAATTTAGTTATAAGTCTTTAAAGGTCCCATATTATACATTTTTTCCAACAAGTTAAAATAGCAATAAGAGCTCCACTGAACATGTCTCTGATGTAGTTTGGTGAAAATACCTCTCAGAGTAGGCATTACCCTTCTATTTCAGTCACTTTCACACACAGTGCATAGACAGCACGGCGAGTGTTTACCTCGCGTAAAAATACTCGACACGGCTGCTAAAAGACTATCCATACGGCCATATATGTTCAACCAACAATCCGTCGGTAGACTTTTTCATTGCTATTCCTACGCTGGTGCTTGCGATGAAAAATGGCGGACAAGGAAGCACTAGCAGTTGTACCTGGTGGGCGGAGGTTCTCAGATAAGACAGTGGAGTTATTCAAATGTCCCCTACTGTGACATAGAAGTAGGGGAGAAATCTAAATGGCTTGTTTAAGCACGTGATTCCTGACATAAATTAATTTTTCTGACGTAAATTAATACTAACGCAAGTGACCATTTTTATCAAACTTACAGTGTGTGTAGAGGCAGTACAGTTCCAAATTGATGTCCAAAGAAGAGAAAAGGTGTTTTTTTTTTCATAATATGGGACCTTTAATGAACCGTAGTAAGCTTGTGCATGTCTGCATGCTTGAGATTTACATACCTCTGCAGCTGTGGTATCATCACACCACTGAATATACAACTACAATACAAGAGAAAGTACAACAAAGAAAATGCATTGATTATGATAATACTGATTACACTCATTTTAAAGTAGCAGCAAACCTATGTGGAGCTAATACTGTGGCTCTGTATGCTACCTCTGCTGTAAGTAGCATGTTGTTAACCAACTCCATATACGCCTTCATTTCTGCTCTCTGAACATCATCCAGTCCATCACTCAAAGAGTGACCCTGCAAAGAAATGCCAGAAGAAATAGCTGATGCAAATGGATGCACTAGTGGTGTGGTGCATAGAGCAGTTTAATAATTAATAGTCATTTGTCATAACACTACATACTTAGCATAACATCTTATGGTGCTTTGATTAAAAAAAAAAGAAAAAAGAAAAAAAAGAAAGCAGTTTTCAAATTCTTCCCATTACAAAATGAAGGTTGGAACAGAATGGGCAAATTTACGGTACAGGAGTTTGCACAGTCATGTACATAAATACCTGCAGGTGGCAATAAAACACTCCCTGAGTATCACGACTGTCAAAAGATATGTACTAGTATAAAAAGTACATTGTACATTACTTTGTTGTAAAAGTACATAACATCTTGAATACACTCAATGCAAGGCTCCTAGCACAATATATGATGGCCCTCACAATAAATTCTGATGGTTTAAGTGTTCACATTTTATATATGAATTTGCCATTATTTCTTCCATATTGAACTGCACTTAAAATGTCTGAGAACAAGAGACCTATGAATCACTGGATTTAAGAGGCTCCATCGTTTATTTTTCATGTGTACCTGGCCTTACCTTGGCTTTTGTGAACTGCACTATCGGACCCAGCTCGGAAACAACCTGATTGCCAACGTGTATGAAAGGAACCTTCCCTTAAAAACGAATAAAAACCAAGATAGAATTTGCCATTGTTCTGACATACAAACCAGACTAAACTGACTCAGATCTATGCCTTGATATAATAATCAAAAAACCTGAAATAAGTGAGATTAAACTACCTGATGGAGACATGTACTCAGCATTGGCTCGGCAACTCACTCGTACTGGTAGGCCACACATCCTTAAATATGCCTATGAGGCAGAGAAAATGATTTAACATTCAGTTCATAACATAAAGGGTGTTGGTGGAGCTAGGCAATATAAACTCGAAACATACTAAAATTGTGATAAAATTATGATTTCCTGATAATTTCAACATACTGCTAAAAACAAATGTACATTATTAAAATATAACTGCAAGCAGTGATTACGGGGGCCATGCAGTTTGCAGCTTTATCCGTTTTTGACGAATTGCAGTGGACAGACGTTGAAATATGACACGTTTCATCCTTTTATCTAGGGTGCTACAGTTCAAAACTTATTAGACAAAACGCAAAATAGCTTACTATAGCGCCACCAACTGGCAGAGTGGTGCAATTTTTTTTTGCCTGAGTAGAGGGTGGGGCCCCGGACCTACCTGCCAAATTTCAAAGCTGTAGCCCACCCAGAGCCGGATTTCTATGACACTTGGTATGTGGTGTTGCAGTCTTATGCCAAGCCAACCATATTTATTTGCATATTACAGAAATATGAAGACCTAAATTAAAAATATGCTCGATAATAATTAAAGAAGAGTGTCTTGGGATTCAAATGATACCAGTTGCATGCAGATTGGACAAAAATCCAGGGACTAGTTCGAAAAAGATGGGTTTTCATTTTATGCAAATTAGCAAAAAATCAAATATGGCATAAATAGATGCGAGGGTCTAAAAAATTTGTCTTAACCCAAGGAATAAGATGATATAAGATTTTTAAGAATCGGAGCTACAGTTCAAAAGTTACTAGGCAAAATGTAATTTTTTTTGGAAAAATGCAAAATAGCTTATTTTGGGGTATTTTGGGTGGGGTACCAGACCTACCTGCCAAATTTCAAAGCTGTAGGTCTTACTTTTTTTTTTTCTCCACAACGCATTTTAAGGCAGAAAAAAGTTTCCACTGCATGGCCCCCTAAAGATAATTAGAAGTCATCTTTAAGGTGAGTTTTTCATGAATGTGTGTCTGTGTGAATCTTTCGGTCTTTTGGCCATTTACCTGAACCGCCAACGAGGATGCACAATCGGACAGCAGTATCTGATCTTCTAGGATAAAAAAGTGGAAGAAACACAGTGTTTTATACAGTTTTACAGACCAAACCCCAGAACAGGATCTACTATTTGTGCGTTATCAGACTTACCACTCAAAGGCTGATAGAGTGTGGCATTTTCAGGCCATGGCTCCGCAGCTGCAACATGAATCTCAAGTTGAATCTTAAGTCATTGAGTCAGTAACATTTCCAATTCATCCATACCCTGACCTTGATAGTAACACTCACTACCAAAATACATGGCCATTTTAGGACATAGTTTGTCCTCATGTTACAGCTGACAAGAGACAGTTATCCGTGTTAGGTGTCAGAAGCCCATGATCAGAATTTCAGTGTCATGAGTCTGGTCATCAGTTATGTAGTGTTATGGATCAAAAATCAGGAGTAAGATGTGAGGTTTCCAGTAACCCTCATCCAATGTCAGGAGGACAGAATCAATGGTGCGGTGCCAGGAGTCCTCCATTAGCAGTCCAGTGCCAGGAATTAGGTGTCCGGTCTCGAGAATCAAAAGTTAGGTTTGATGAGTCTATATCAAACATCTGGTCTTAGATGTTGCCCAGAAATCTGGAATCAGGAACTAGGTGTCAGGTGTCAATTGTCCAGTGTCAGTAGGATGGTATAAGTAGTACAGGTGTCCGAAGTCTGGGTCAAGACTTGTGTCAGAAGTTGGGAATCATTTGTCTGAGCCAGGAGTTTGAAATCTGGGTTAAGGTGTCGAGTGTCCAGAATTCAGAAATTATCAGTCAGTATCAATAATCTGGTGTCAGAAGTATAGAATAATTCAGAAGTTGACAAGAGTCTGATTTCAATCACTTGGTATCTAGAATCAGAATAAGGGGGTTTGGGGAAGTAGGACTGTTTAAATTTACTGATGACAGGGAATAATGAAACAGGGACAACGGACAACTGAGAAATGACAACGTCCGAGGACGTAAAGGTCCTAAAATGGCCACCGTACCTCTGATGTGAAGTGTGTCAACAGTGTGGAATAGACGCCTTTTCGTGCACTGCTAGCTTAGCCGAAGGCTAGTACGGGCAAGCTGACAGTTCATATCCCGCACAGATATTTAGAAATATGTGCAAAAACATATATTCAAGCATGATGTTATTGTTCTTGACAACCATATAGACAGATATGCCCCCTTTAATGCAGGTGCGCTGACATGCTAATCTCAGCTTGTTAGCCACGCAACTTATTCTCTTTTCTTCGCTGCGAGCAAAAAAGGATTACAGACCTGCGATCTGAGAGACGAAAGCCTCTGCAGCGAGAGACATGGCGACGGACAGGAAAAGTTATTGGTCGACCTTAAACAGCAGAACTAGCAAATCCTTTGAACGATGATGCATACATTTAGCGCGCAAGGGCAAAGCGCGGAAGTTAAAGGCTAGACGTCATAGTCTGGCATTTCCGGTCTTTTGTCCAATCTTATACGACCGCTTTCAGATGGCGCCGCGCGACGTAATTTTAAACGACGACCTGCCAAAAGAGAAACGACATTATCCAGAGCTACCTTTTCTAATTACGGGGAGAGTCTTCCTTGAGCGACATCGGGTTAGGGGCCTTACTCAACAGTGGCAGCACTGTTTTTAGGCTAACATGGGACTCGAAGCTCTAATCTTTCGGTCACTAAAGCAATAGTTATATTCAGTAGTCTTTGCGATGTAATGTATGGAAAGAAAAAATCAAATGAATGTTTTCTGTAAATCTGTTAACTCTGCACTTTACAACTGACAGAAATGGACAGAAAATTGTTAATGTTGGACTAAATAAGCGTTCTTCATAATTAATTTTGACAGTTTGTAGCGTGGGTTTTCAACGTGGGTGGTCCGATGCCCTCTAGTGGTCCGCGGTGGCAACGCAGGTGGTCCGTGACACCAAATGCAGGTTCACTACTGAAATATCATTTTCATGTATTTATTTCCAAAACCTTTCCAGATGTTTGCATCTTTATGAATAATCATTTTAATGCAAACATCTAAAAACCCTGCTATTACGGATCACTCTCTTAAGGGCGGTCTAGAACACAGCATAATATACATATGGATCTCTCTCTCTCTCTCTCTCTCTCTCTCTCTCTCTCTCTCTCTCACACACACACACACACACACGCACGCACGCAAGGCAGTAAAACAG
Source organism: Distichodus sexfasciatus (assembly GCA_032718565.1). NCBI lineage: Eukaryota > Metazoa > Chordata > Actinopteri > Characiformes > Distichodontidae > Distichodus > Distichodus sexfasciatus. The sequence goes on from JAVGVS010000077.1 coordinate 603,972, forward strand.
TAAATTCGTAAACACCGAGACTATTGAAATGAGCCGTTTAAGAAGCTCATTTCAATAATTTAAAATTGTTAAACAACCATTCGTTAGATTGTAAAAAGATTATAGAATCAGATTGCATTGACATTAATTCTTTTTAGTCGTAAATGGGTTAATACCACACTTATAACTCAATAGCAATTTTTTTACGTTCTGTACAGAACTTAAATGTTTTTGCATCGTTTTTAAATTGCTCTGCGGTTGCCGAGTCCTTTGCATACAGCAGGTCTGATCTGAAGCGGTCGATGACGGACGCGTGAAGTGCCATTCTAAATGCGTTGTAAAGCAATTTTACTACCTCGGCTGTAAATCAAAGCCGAGATCGGATTCCTGACAAATGGCAAAGATTCTCAACTGCACAATGGCAAGGCCAAACCGTCCAAAACGCAAAAAAACGAGATAAAGATGCCCCGAAAACACAGAATTACAGCAGTTATTTGGCTCTCACATCCATAACTAACCTTGATTAAGCTGACAGATATTTGAAATGTCATGTATTTTCAATGATAAATATAATGACAATTTAGCCCTCTAAACAAACTCTAAACAATGTTTGGATTAATTAGGGTCTGATCTATTTACACTAATAATACTAGTACACGTATTTATATTTATATTTATATTTACCGATATTTATATTTATATTTATATTTATTTATATTTATATTTATATTTATATTTATAAATAGATCGACTGCTGTTGTATTCACGTCTCTCAATTCTACATTTTACATCTCAAAAAACCGAGTAAAAGCAAGAATAGTCTTTCGGAGAGCAATAAAACCTTTCTAAAACTCATCTATACAAAATGTCTTTTAATGTATAAAATAAAATAGGTAAAGTTGATAACAGATATCTAAATGTTTATCGGTATAACCCAGAAGCAATAGCCAGTTAATATGAAACCGGACTTTTATTCTGTCGAATCGTCACACGGTAACCGGAAGTGTAATTGGTAACTTCGCGCTCTGCCTCCTCAGCGTCGCCTTGGTCGCAGTAGGTAATGTTTATTTTTAATTTGCTATTTAATATTTTCACCATAATGATAATAGCAATACATATATGCAGGTTTATGACTCTATAATATTTTATTCAGAAATCAATTTGGCTGATTATCCAGCTGAGCGCACTCTTGCCTTTAAAAAGCAGAGGCCTGTCAGTTTGTGGCTGTCAAGAATAGATGAATGACGCGGAGTTTTATGAGGGCGTATTTAGAATTTGAAATTGCCCCCAAAACATAAGATTGATCCTATGTGTGTTTAGTGTTTATTTAAATACACGTGACATTAACTTCATCACATTGCCACATTTGCTATGAGCCTTCGACCTTTATTCTTTTCTTCGTTAACATTAATAGCTGCTCTAGATATGACGTCATAAATTGTTGCCCTCTTCTGCACGAGGTGATAAAATGGCGCAGATTCGAGTCAGAACTTTTATTCTGTTGTTATGGTGCAGTTGCTTACCTGGAGGCTTAGAACAACAATGGGAGGCATCATTTCCCGGTGGAAGGTTAGTATATATTTGAAACCTCATTTGCCACTGTTGCTTAAAGTTTTATAGTGTATATTTGTGTTTTATAGTGAAAATCTTTATACTGAAATTGACTTTAAAGGGATTTGTTTTTCCAGGCAAAGGCTTCCACTGTGGGACTGCTGGAGGATTCTGGATAAGGTATACAGGCTGTTCAGTCCTTATTAGTCATATTCGACCTCTGAACTCTCAAGGTTTTATTGATTGTAGAAGGTTATATATTATTTGGGAAAGATGCATCTACACATCTGAGATCTAACAATCTGTGCACTATGAATGTGACATTTGAATGAGCTTGCTGATTTGGAACTGTGTTTTGGAACTCTTGACACTGTTGGCCCTCCTTTTGATTCATTAAACTTATTGATTTATCTGAATGTAATCATCTGATCATAAAAATTGGCACCTTTTATTCACAGTCTTAATTTGCGTCCAGTGGGTGGAATGTACCTATTGCATTTAAAGAGGCACGGAAAACCTGCTGGTTCAAATTTGAACAGAGCTTGGTCCTCACATGTTTTAAAGATGCCTAAAATAGGGTGTGGAATGTAGCAGTTAGAAAGAGGTTGAACAAAGATAGAATGGTGAAATGTTACAAAAAGCCTCAAAGGCTTTATTCTTCCTGTTAATGTTTCATATATACCCATGAGCTGCAAATTACTATATAAGTGTCTTTCTAGTTGAACACTACGGTAATAAGGATGCCTAATTCATAGAACACATCCTACTTGCAGTGTCTATAGGAGATTACGACCTTGAGGAGTTCCCAAAGTGCAAAGACAACCAACGCCTGCAGAAACTATGGGTGGGACGCCTGCTCTTCTACTCCGCTGCCCTCTACCTAATAACCTGTGTGTGTGTTTATTACCTTGACCTGCCCGAACAATGGAGTGCTCGCCTGTTCACGGCTCTGCCACTCATCGCTTTCCCAGCACTGTGAGATTCACACTTCTGCTTTCCAAAAGAATTGCTATTGTTGAATGTTTCTATGGTCAAAATTGACCATTGATGAAGGGTTAATGGAGAGGAAATAGAATATGAGGTGATGAGATATAGTGTAAAGATATTAGATATACATATATCCATATATACATATTCGCTTATGATCTTTCCTTACAGGGTGGCTTGGCGCGAAACTTCATCTTCTCTCTCTCCAAGCGCACAGAAAGAAACAGTGAGTGTTTTTTACTCTTAATTTGATGCATGTCTGTACAGTTTTATTCAGAAGTCCAGTTGAAATCCTGACTAAGGATGCACATCATCCATTTCCACTTTGCCCCAAAATTAAAATTCTTAAGATGAATTTTAGCAGGTTTTGCCCAATTAATTTAAGATAAAAGTCAATGTTTCCATTGATTCTTTAGCCAAGATGTGTCCAAGTAAACAGACTGAAAGAAATTCAGATTTCTCAACCCTAGGGGACTGTGTGTCATTTTCATTAGCTATGTGATGACACTGTCCTCTGTTCCTTTTTCCCCCCAGTCGCTGTAGAATAACTTGAGAAGTGTCCACTCATGATGAATGTGTTGTTAATCAGATTAGTAAAAGATTAAATCTTCACTTGTGTTAATCGTGATCATGTGACTGTTTAAAAATGTTAGGTGTTTAAAATGAAAAGTAAATCAGGTTTGTTTCTTTTGTTCTAATGCGTCATTCTTTTGCATCCAGTTTAAATGTATAGTTGAAATATATGGCTCATGTACCCAAAACTACAGGGTTTTGTCATTTGTTAGAAGGCAGCGCAAGAAAGCATACCTGTGAGATGTTTTTGCCAGTCAGCCATATGTATTCAGAGGGAGTTATGTTGATTTCAGGCCTATATTATTGAATGGCATGTTTGATGTATAATGATTTTGTCTAAGGTTTCATTGCACCATAATGACACAGACTTTTGTTTTCTGTTCCAGATGACAAGTTGGAAGATTTAAAATTACAAAAAAGAAAAATAGTAAGTGCTAACAAAATTTACTACTAACATTTGGTCTGTAATTACTGGGCAGTTATGGGTGGTGTGACAATTTTATCTGTAACTATCATTTTTACTGTTGCAAGCCGTTAATTAGCTTTATCTTGTTAGAAGGAAGAGGTCAGGAAACAGAAGTCCTACAAAAACGCCAAGTTGATTCTGGAGAGATTCGACCCTGAATCTAAGAAGAAAGCGGTATGACGTCACTCCCCCTGAACAATATACAGCAGCCTTGTTGCAACAGTTGGCGTGAGCGTTGGTGAAATTGAACCATGATTGTTTTTCACGTACACAGGAAACCGAATCTACTCCAGCTCCCTAATTATTATGACTCCAAACCAGGACAAGGTGTACTTGCCTATATGTGTTAAACCATGCCTATGTGTGTTACTGTCATGATTTTTATAGTTGCCTTTGTCCATAATTTTATCACTGGATCAGGTCACTCTACAGATTCATGGCTAGCTATCATGTTGCTATGGCACCCGGCCCCATGCCCCGGCCTAATGCTCTCTGGAGCCACGCCCCTCCGAACAGCCCCCGGTGGACCTCCAGAAAAGTACCTCGCCATGTCAGCCTCCAGCCCAGCAGCAGCAACAACAGCATCAGGAGCAGCGAGTCCTATGGAGACGCCTGTACAAATGAGGAGAAACGTCAGTCCTTATTCTCCCGTAGTGGGAGCAGGTCAGCACACGGGCATTCACATTGTAGAAAAATTTGGGCAAACTCCCTCACACATGTTGATGCTTTTTTGATGACAAATATTTGCTTAACTTCAGTAAAATAAATAAACAGAATAGGGCATGTGTCCCACTTCTGACAGTTGAGTTCTGGGGGCAGTTGGATAGCGAAGTTTAGGTCATGAGCAAGCAGTAAACCCCATGGATCACGGTTCTCGGTGCTGCCCATGTTAGCTGCCCACTGCTCTACACGGATGTGGGTCTAATGCAGAGGTCATCACATTTTTGTTGTGCCTCTGCTGTGTTCATAATGACAATTAATCACTCTCTTGACTATTTTTAAGTAGTAGGCGAATGCTGGTCATCAGCAGCCAACCAACATGTAACATGTAATCAAACTTATGTAGTGTTGATGTCCGACTCAACTATTAGTCAGCACTAGTGACAAAGTCTCAAAGCCTTGGCACCTCTGATTTTTTTCCATAAATATATTTGAACTGATCTGACTTGGACAAGCTTAAACTCTAGGAATTTGTCTGAGAGAAATAGAAATAGCTGGCAGCATGTAGTGTGAATCAGACTTTGTCTCGAATCCCTACTAAAATCAAGAGGTTTGAGCAGGGACTGGCTGTGTTATGGTTCCATGTTACTTAGAGTTTACCTGATGATATTTATGTCACCTTTCAGGCATCTATCCTCCAGGCCCCCCATTAGCCCGTCCCATCCTGCCCCGAGAGCGCAGCACAGTGGACAGAGTCATCGAGTACCTGGTGGGAGACGGACCTCAAAACAGGTGCTGCCTCGGTATGACGTTATTATTTAAACATTTTCACAGTCTGTTTATAGCCAGTTAAGTTTTTTTTTTTAACTTTCAAAATTCAGTTGTCAGTAAAAAAAAAATCTAATCAGACCACTGCTACAAACTCCCTCAAGATTTCCACCGTTTGGCATATGTCTTGCTAACTATATGTTTATTGGCTAGATATTGTAATTGGGGCTCAAAAGTATCAAAAAATTTGAGTGTTCTCTTAAGTAGAAACCTGGTTGATCAAAAGAGGTTATGGCATGTGAAATTTTTTTATCATTAACTCTTCATCTTCGATATTCTCTCCTTCACACACACTGTCTCTCTCAGATACGCCTTGATTTGCCAGCAGTGTTTCTCTCATAATGGCATGGCCCTGAAGGAGGAGTTTGAATATTTGGGTATGATAATATTCTAATACAATAACCAGCATTTAGTTGTTTGTGTGCTGATATTTTTGTTATACTGATAACTCTGTGTGTGTGTGTGTGTGTGTTACCCTTCAGCTTTCCGCTGTGCATATTGCTACTTCACGAATCCCGCGAGGAAGACGCGGCCTCAGGCACCCCGGCTGCCGGAGTTCAGTTTTGAGCGCAGACTTCGCTCAGATTCTCCTGAGCCACGCTCCTCGGTTGCCACGGATACACCAGAGGACAGTGACACACATGAAGGTAATTGACAATTTTTTCAGACTGCTTGTTGTGTCCAGAGTTCCCACTTGCTGCCCACTGCCACTCAGCCCTTTGAGGTTTTCTATTGTGTGTGTGTGTGTGAATTCATTTTACGTTGATAGTTGTGTTTTTTGTTGTGTATGTATTATAGTGGGCTTAGGTTTGCTTACTCATAGTGAAAAATCTCTCAGTCAGAGGGTGCTGCACTTACTCCCTGGAGCAAAGTTCACAGTTTCAGGAGATTTGACTCAGGTTTTTTTGGCCTCATTTTTCACTTGTTGAATATGGAAATGCAATCCAATTCAGAAAGGACAATCCTAGGGTTTTCTTGCTCTCTCATTCTCAATTTCTGCATCACACATTTAACTCACTTTGTGTCACTTCAACTCCATCACTCTCTTTACACATACACATGCAAGGAGTGATATTAAAAGGTGCCAATTGAGTCGTGATTAAAACTGTTTTGTTGTACTGTTAAAAGTCTGTTTGTGACACTCCACGGCAAAACCAGTCACTTGTCGCTAATTTTCAAAATTGAGTTATTATATTATTAAGGGCATAAATCAAGCTACAAAACGATACCTATATCAACGAATTGACGATATGACTGAGATATCAATATCTGGGCGGAGTCGGTTTCTCCTGTCACGCCTAAGTGAGAACGAGAATCTGTTTTGAAGTTGATTATTGCCGTAGCACTCACAGACGCTTTTGCGCGGTCGCGCCACGCTATATTTAATGCATCACAGTCTCACATTCTGGATAGCCTTTACTCACAAGTAGGGTTAACTGGAACTCGAGATCGCTTAGTCAACGGTGAGTGGATTTACTGCAAATATTAAAGGTAAGTAAAATCAAAATCTCTAATATCGCTGGAATTGAATTCTCACCAAGAAAGTCACGCTTATAGGATGGAAAGGTGTTATTCATTAAATTTATTCACAACAGTACAGTATAGACCTTCCACCGTTTCCAAAACATCAAAACAAAAATCCAAAATTTTATCCTACCAACATAAACGGTCGCTTTTTCTCGAACTCCATTGCCACAAACGATCGGTTTTGTCATGGAGGGTCAGAATTTATAAAAATTTCATTTATTTTGAACAATATTATATATTTGAAAAACCAACTAATCCATATATTATTTAGCTAGATTTTTTTTGTCTTAAATAAGTCAGTGAGTCTTATAAAAGCTCCAGTACAGTACTAAACAAGAATGGAATGTAGAAAGTGAGTTCCTTTTTTATTTATCCTTCTGGAAAAGTGTAGATAGAATTATAAACTATGCTAAAAATATGATTGTATCACCCACCCCTTATAGGGCACATCCAGCACAGACGTGCCTCTGAATGCCAATTAGCTCTGATATCTGTGTGATGAATTCCATACAAATCAGTGGGGATCAAACTGTGCTTTTTAACGCAGCCTTTAAAACATTCTCTGACAGTCGTCTGTCGCGCCCGATGCTTTGTAAACATGTACATCTCAGTTTACACGCAAAGCTGAGGAAGTCCTGAGATATTCGCAGCTTTTTCTTTTCTTCTGTAAATAATTTGTAATGCATGCCCTTCTTGACAGTCTTTCATCAGTCTTTTGTTGGAATGAAATTCAATTTTGTCTGTCATTTAATTTTTACATATAGTTCTATGATTATTGCTTCAGTGGAAAATATATTTTTGATTTGTTGGTTGGTTGTTCTTCATTATTATTATTATTATTATTATTATTATTATTATTATTATTATTAGTAGTATTATTAGGCATTAATAGTATTATTACAATTAATAATAATATTAGCTATTATTATTATTGTTATTGTTACTGCTGCTTTTTGTAGTGGTGGTTCTGTTTTATTCCCCTGACAACTGTGATGATTTTTTGTAGATGAAGTAGAGCCCAATGCCTCTGTTGACCAGCCAGAGGCCACCTCAGATGAGACCCCACCCACACACGAAGGCGGGGCAGATCTGTCATGCCCCCCATGTAGCCCCACCCCCTCAGAGGATCCCCACCTGGAGCAGGAAGCGGTTGGAGTTCAGAGGAGAGAGCAGGAGGCAGAGTCAGACTGAGCTCTAAGTTTTGAGTTCTCAGTTTTAAATTATTTGCTCTGTTTTAAACTATTTGTGCATCTTTAACAGCCTTTAATTTATTGCCACTTCTGAAATGTACTTGCACTGCTATGTTTTTGCCAAATTTTCTTTTCAGTATTGCCTATTGGTTGCCTAAATATGAATTATAACATAAAAGCTTTACTGCAGTTAAACTAATCGACGAGCTGTAGCGTAGGAACATAAAAATAGGTCTGAATGTTCAAGAACTAAAGGCAACATCTGAATGGCTCTTAACTGACCAAGGCCCTGTTTCTCTACAAGTTTTACATTTTAACACATTGTAAGCTTTAATACTGTTAGATTTATATTGTTAGTTACAGTGCGTAATACATTAGACTAAATCAGAAATGAAGCTTTAAGTAATAAATGTTTTACTTTTTTTTTTAAAGAAAGAAGTACTTATGTGTAATGTTACGGCTACAGTCCCTTTTAATGACCTCTCTAATGTACTGAGACAGTTACATGACCTACGAGTTCCCCTTTCAATGTAGATTTACGCAAATCAGGACAAACACAGTTTGCAAAATGTTTTCATCTTCAAAAAAAGTTACTAGAGCTGTATACAGATGAGAAACAGAAGCCCGGCCATTCAAAGGGGAATTCTACCCATTTTTTAAAAATACAAGTTTAATGCAAAGCTTTCTCAAGACACCTGCCTAATAATTATTTTTACCTGGGGAATAAATAGTTCGGGTACGTGTATTGGGTGACACTACAAAGACTCGTCCGATGATCTTTTTAATACTGTATCACAACGCTCTGGCTGAATGTGTTGTGTGTCATTGACATCACAATGATAGAGCAACACTGAAATCTTGACAGTTGGGTGGACTTTCCCCCAAAAAACAATCTTCAGAACTAATAGGAGTTAGCCACTAATATGACAGGCAAATATGTCAGTGTCAAGTTTTTTTGTTGCCTAAAAATAAGCTTTCAAGGCAGTCCAAGTATTTTTTAGCTGATTAGAAATATTGTGTAGTGGTAATAATTATGTTAATTGTCGTATTGTTTACAGTTCTGTACAACACTTCAAAGATGTACCTTATGTCGCTTAACTCAGAAAGAACTATGCTATAGGAAACGAAATGCTTTGTTAGTTGCACTGTTTTATTTAAGTTTTAGATTTGTGTTGATTGTGTTTTGATTCATTTTGTGCCTAAAGACTAGTATCTTTAGATTTTTTAAGTTTCTGGTGCCTTCCAGGAAAAAGAGCTGTGCTGGAACTTAAATATCCAGTTTTTATTAGCAATTGCTGTAGTTTAGAGCTCTATTACAGGGGTTTGGACATCTATAACACAGAACTTAGAAGAGAAGATGCTCACAATTAAACATGCACAATTTATGTTTATTCAAGGTCGGTTAAATTAAAAAAACAAACAAACAAACAACTATTGACGTATGTCTGTGGTGCGGGATTTGTAGTCCTGCACAGCCCTGCAAAAATATTTATTGCTCCCTGATCTGATAACAGGGTAGAGATTGTTCTACACAACCTTGTGAAATGCAACTCAGTATTAGTCCGTCTGTGGCCACGTTGCATGTTTTTGGGCGTCTGTGCATGCCCGATGTGTCTACACTATAGGGTAGCCGTGTGTGCATGGCACATTCAATAAAGGCTTGTTTCTAAATCATGTGTCTTATGTGTTTTCTCATGATTCTTATGTGATTTTTAAAATGTATTTATCACAATACACATTATAATTGCAGCAATACAAAAGGTAGGATGTGCATAATTGCATAAAGGATGTGCATAATGGTGTGTGACAAATTCATCCGATACGGGTAGCCACAATTTGTTAAAAGCAACAAAATGCTCAGATGATGACAAATATTATGGTAGCTGTCTTCCAGGGCTTGTACACAACTACATCCAACCAGAAGGGGAATAATTAAATTTGGATTGGCATTCTGAAAATATTTAAGGGTCAACTGCAAACTACACGCCAAAAATAAGCATTTTTGATTAATTTCTTTTTATTTGTATTTCCTAAGTTAATGAGAGCACCGTTTGAAGCACGTTTCAGTGCTGATGCGTTGAGTAGCTGGTGTGTTTTCTTACATGTTCATTTAAATCCGTCCTTCTTAATTCACATGAGTTCATTCACGATGAAACCTATTCCAGCATAACAAAATCGCAAAGATGACGGCAAGTCCTGGTTTCCGCTAGTAAGAAGCCCATTGTATATTTTTTACCTGACTTCCACCTCTGTCAAAAAATAATAGGTCACTAAGCATCATAAATCCGAACTAAATAGTTCTATTTAAAAAGTTACTGAAATTGGTATAACGCTGTTGAATCCTCAGTTTCTATGTTCTTTTATTTTAGTAGTTATTTATTCAATTGATTTATGCTATTTTGCAGTTCAAAAATTACCTGTTAAGAAACGAAACATAAAAAAATGTAAGAACAACTTACATAATGAACACGCTAGAACGCACAAACCGTTGAGAGAACTCTACCCAGAATGTCTGCTGGGCTGGCAAAAAACAGGAAAGTATTGCCCCCTAGTGGACAATGTGAACGTTGTGCAACGCTGCTTTACAACATTTTATTGACAGTAAATCTAGAGCGATCTACCTTCCTGTGAATTATGTTTGTTCGCGTCACAGGTCACAAGTTTACGTTTTATCACTGTGTTTGGGGACCGCATTCGGGCAAATTTGTTTATAGGATGTGAAAGTTTTTCTTACAGTTAAAAGTGCATCATATATTTTTGTATTATCCTAACTACAAGACCGGCGTTTGCTTACATTTGGTTTGCCAATTCATTATAATAATTAACCTACTGTATTTACCATGAATGTTACTTAACCTTTATTTTGTAGGACTCCTTATACAGCTGTGGTAGCGGTCTCCTCGTTAGTATAGTGGACAGTATCTCCGCCTGTCACGCGGAAGACCGGGGTTCGATTCCCCGACGGGGAGTTTCAAATTTTATGTTTCTTCATTTTCATCATTTCAGTCGGAGACACTGTACACTATATTAACGAGCAGACCGCACATGTGAAGTTCCTGAGCCTATAAAATGTCCAAATTGGATCTTGGAAATTGTTACATTCTCTTTTTACTCATTTTTCAGTCCTGTTTTATTTAAGAGGACAGTGAAGTTAAAAACTATAACTCTTCATATTCATTTTCAATGGGAATGCTCAACAGTTCGGATGTTTAGGCTTTGTTTGCTGGCTGCAGTCTCGTGGTAACCATATGGACAAAGGTTTTGGAATGCCTGGCCATTACACCAACAGGGAGTTTAATAACAATGCATTCAAATACATAGACTTTAATATAGATTTGGTTGCCCCTTTGCAGTTATAACAGTTTTCACTCTTCCTGGAAGGCTTTCCACACTATTTTGGAATGTTTCTGTGGGAATTTGTGCCCATTGGTTTTATAGAGCATTTATGAGCTCAGGCCCTTTTGTTAGACAACAAGGCCTGGCCGATGGGGTTAAGGTCAGGGCTCTGTGCAGGCTAGTCATGTTCTTCCACACCAGACTCATCCAATCATATCTTTGTGGAGATTGCTTTGTGCACTGGGGAACAGTAATGCTGGAATAGGCAAGGGGCTTCCCAAAACCATGTCCACAAAGTTGGAAGTATAGCATTGTCCAGCATGTCTTGGTATGCTGAAGCATTAAGATTGCCTTTGACTGGAAGTAAATGGAAGTTTGGAACTCCTCAGATATGAAATCAGCAGAGCATTAGCAACTTTTACCCACCATGGACCTTAGCAGTCTTTGACCACTTCACGTAGTCTATTGTTGCTGTTCGTCCTAAATACTTCCACTTGCCTTTAATACTACATACAGTTGACTGTAGAATATCCAGCAGGGATGAAATTTCACAAACCATCTTATTGCAAAGGAGGCATCATATCACAGTACAATGCTTTAAGTCACTAAGCTCTTCAGGAGACTCATTTTGTTTCACACATGTTTGTAAATTAAAACTGCATGACTAGGTGCTTGAGTTTTTAACATCTGTAGCAATGGGTCTGATGGAAACACTGCAACAATTAGGAGGTGTGTCCCAATGCTTTTGTCCATACAATGTACCTTTATCAGTATTATTATAGTCAGAAGTGAGATGGACATGGATTGTACGATTATTTGACCATTATCAACTTTATATATATAAACTCTGAGCAACTCTGGGATTCTCTGGTCCTTGCCCGAAAATCACACACAAAAAAAAGTTTCTTCATGCATGAACGTTATGGTTATATAAGACCAGACAGCTATCAGCTATCAGCCTACTAGTACTTTATAGTTCAGTTCTATAAGGGTTTGCATTAAATAACCGTAATTAATCTGTTATTATAATTAACCTATACTTAATAATTTATAGCATTGTAGCAAGTGTATTATTACATAGGTGAATGCTTAATCCCAATTGCGCTTAATGCGTCTTCCTGCACTGTGCACAATTTTATATAATGTACATTTTTGATGGGAAAAACAAAAACTTTACAATAAAAAATAAGGAGTTAACTGTTTTAGTCTCTTTAAGTGTAGGCCGACACAATGTTGCATATTTATATTAAGAAATTAAGATTTTTACACCGTATTCGCAGACTGTTTTACACGCATATGAAGTAGGCGCGCTCCCGTTTGACTCACTGAGTTTCTGTGAGAGGAGTCTGTGCGCGTTCATGAGAATCCTACACGTTCACGTTTGGCAGCTCCACGTCGACATTCTTTTAGTGCCGGCGCCGTACCGGGGGTCTACCGGAGACTCCGTCCAGAAACGCGCCACGGAAGAGTCGGTGAGTGCAACAAACTTAATACTCGACCTATTAGATGGATGTTTATGTTGGCGAGGAGCAGATCCAACGAGAACAAGTAGAAATGCATCTGTAAGCTTCATTTATCTATTAGGTTGGCATTGATATTAAATTTAGAAAACTGGCAAAGACAGTTGAAACCCATTTAGTTCAGTTCGTAGTCTGCTTGCAAGTGGTATGTTTTAATCAACAGTTTTAGTCTTGTTTGCTCCAAATTCCCTGGAAATCAAATCACAAGTTCTTCGCAAGCAATGCAGCCAAGTTAGATATCGTACCCATTTCATTTCTAATGTAATTAATGTATATCAGTAATGTGGATCATTTTCTTAGCGTACTGCAAAATGCAATAACATTACATTTAGCAAAAATCATTCTGAATATAAAAATGTGGGTCTCTTGAATGTAAATACACTGAGTATCTGGATGGCGTTGAACTTAATTTCTGCGACAACTTCAAATAATCATATTAAGAACAACAGTATGCTTGGAATAAGGCCTGAGGCAATGTAATTCTTCATTATCATTTACTGTGATATGAAACAGTGTTATATTAGTTGCGGTTGAGGCTTTAAAGCTTAAAAAATGTATGTGTTAAAAAAGTTACTAAATGCTGGAAATTGATACACATATTTCAACATTAATACAACTCTCACACAAGTTTTCGGTTGTAGCATGCTTTGTAATGCATTGAATAATCAACTGCATTGTGAAAAAGATCATTATAGAAGTTAAATCCACGTCATCGTCTCACCAGGGCACTAAACAACATGTGTGTTCTTTCCCAGGAGCTGAAAAAGCCGGTGGAGGTCTGCAGTTCCAGATGTGCAACATCAGGCCACATAATGAAGCATTATATGAGTTTCCATCCAGATACTAAAATTATTGTTAATGTTTGTCAATAATGTGTAACATACATGTAAAGTTCCTCAGGCAAAGTTCTGTGGTCCACTATGACTGTATGAATATGTGGTCAGTGCATTACAGAACTTCGTTTTAAGAGCTTAAACCTTCTGCCAGATCAGAAAAAGGACAAAACAAGGAATCTGGAACAGTTTTTATGATCCAAGCTGGGTTAGCTGGTCACCAGCTTAAACTGTTTCATACAGACCCATTTTACATGTGGTTCAGTTGCGTCTTGGATCAGTTCGGGTGAGCTTAGGTCCCAACATGCAAATGAGCTTGAGATGTTTTTGTAGACCTTTGACCAGCTTGACAATCAAATCCTGAATCATGTTCACTCTTTTGTGAATCCAAAGCTTTTTTATTTCCCCTCACAAGCTTTGTATAAGGTAGAAGATAGTTGCAAAAAAAGGTTAAATATATGCTGTGTTGTTTGACTGGGTACAAACTAAAAGGTAATAAATGTATTATTTTATTTATTTTATTAATGATATTTTATATAATCTTTTAATTTGGTTGGAATTGAATACCAAGCAATGAGCAACATAAAACATAACTAAATTGCTACTTCAGAGAACAAGTATGATATTTAGTAAATCACTGAACAAGCTGAATAACACAAATGATTAAGTGAATCATTGCCCTTAAGTGCTTTACGTGTACTGGATATTGAACGAAGATGTGTGGATAATATTATATCAGAATATTTGTATTAGTTTGCCTATTGAAATGCATTTTGCAATTTTGTATGTTAATATTGAGTATGACGGCTAAGGGACTGGCAAATTGGTACTGTGGAATAGATACTGTGATAAACTATTCTTTTGGTATTTATTGGTTAAAAATAAATAAAAATATACAGATATAATGTGGGTGGTTGCATCGGTTCTACGCGTTTTGATACACTCTATAGTGTTTAGAGCTGCTCGATTTAACCAATTGCAGTTACTGCTTCACGTTTTGAATTCAGATCTAGAATTCACGCACTGGATATGAGAAGTCAAATATGCTCACTCTGCCGGCCAAAATAAGCCTTTGCCTGGGTTTAAATATGAGATTCAAGCTTCAAGTTCTTTCTCGAGGTGCATATGCTGACTGTCTAAAGACACATAAGCGTATAGGGTCATATTTTGAGTTTGCACATTTTCAATGTCAGCACATTTGACCTGTTGGTCGGAGATACTTGACGTTTTAAACTAAATTGACTGACGCGACTCTACAAATACAGAGATACATTTGTGGTAATCAGAAATCTCCCTTTATCTTTTTTTTCCCATTTCTGACGTTTTATATAAAAGAAGTATGACTAGAACATATGAATAATAGAACCAGAGGTTGATAATCCATTTGCAAGCTAAGACTGGCCTCTAGTGGTAAGATTTTGAATTGCAGTAAAAAAAAAGACTTAAAGAAACGATTCCATAAAAAGTCTAATTGTCTACCACATACCACGAATGAATGTATTACGAAGCACAAATCTATATTGTGGACACTTTCTTTCAATACCACGACAACGGCCAAGAAAATTAATTTTAGATATCGACTGAGCAGACCGTGCCCTGCGGTGTGTTGGCGCCTGCCCAGGGCTGGTCCCCGCCTTGCGTCCGAAAGTTGCCGGGATAGGCTCCGGCCCCCCCCGCGACCCCAGTTGGGATTACAGCGGTTCGGAAAATGAATGAATGAGATTGAGCAGACCACCCGCATAACGTCCTAAGTACCCCTCTCTATGCGGTACACTTGGGTTGATTTCGATGGCTTCATCCAATAAAAGTGTTACGGAACGTTTTACAACATTCACATTGTTGACTAGGGGGCGATATTGTCATTGTGAAAGATATGGAGACTGTATCTGCCTGTAGAAGTAAAACGGACTTCGTACCCTGGTGTCATCTTTAACATCAATGAACAGTGTAACAGATAAGGAGTTCCACAGAATATAAATTTCCACTATATTTGCAAAGTGGTAATTGCTGTTACCAGTACTTACTAAATGCAACCCAGGTGCTACTGTAATCAGGAGAATTTTAATACTGTAGATTTAGCATGGGCAGATGACTAGATAACTGCAGTCATGTGACATTTCAGCTCCCTAGAAAATGAAAGGATTGCAAATGGACTAACATTGTAAAAAGCAATGCCACAAAGTACATTGTAAACATTTACGCTATTACATAAGCAAAATAACAATTGTGTTGGAAACCAATAACCAAATCAAAATCTTAAGGTCTTTTGTCTCTGTATTATCCAATTTGAAGAAAAACAATATTCCATTAAGCACCAGCCATTTATATAATGCACTTGATAATGGTGTAATGCATACTTTCCCTTCTTTGACTAGTACTTAATGTCTCAGCCCAGTTCGAACACTGTCTTTTTGGAATGGAAAACTATCGAAGTCAGGGGAAAAAGTGTCACAAAGAGAGCACATATTTTACACTTTTATTGACCGTTTAAAATTTTCCCCACCAATAAGCATATCCACGCTCTCGGGCTTAGTGTAACCCACAAGACTTCAACACATCAGTACAGCCAAAATAACTTAATGTCCAACAACTCCAGTGAATCCACAAAGAAAATCCACTTCCTTAGTGAAAACAGCTGGGATCCACAGAAATGACACCCAGTCCGACAGTGCTGATAGCTCAGTGGCAGAAAAAGATGAGAATCCGCAATGCTGAAATGGACGTGTATCGGTAATGTGCCTAGACTTAGAGTCCCATTACATAACATTAGATGATCGTTAAGAGACAGCAAAATTGAGCCTAGACATTAAATATTTCAGTGTCTACCAACATCACTTATGATGTGGCCGACTTCAAATACGCAATGAGGTCTGCACGTTCGCCCTTCTTCTTGATGCCAGCAAAGATCATTTTTGTGCCAGGAATGTATTTCTTGGGGTTTTCCAGGTACTCCATCAGGGTATCCTCACTCCAAACGATCCCTGCACACAAAATGAATTATTAGTAGAAGAAATAGAAAAATTCAGAGACTCAAGCATTAATAATAACTACTAAAACAAAAAAAATTAGCCAAAGTAATAGGTCAGTTTATTCTGAACAACCCCCAACTGGCTCCAAGTTATTTAACTTAACGAAACCATGACGTTCATACACACATACAGGATATGTAAAATAAGAATAGGGTGAAAACGTTATCACATTATTCAAATTGTGAAAAATCTGAAAATTGAGACTTTCTATTGTAGATTAGTCTTGTAAAGTGAGAACAATTCTCTTTTTGTGCCAAACAAAAAGCTGATATTGCAGACCCAATATAGTGATTATGCAGAACCAATATAATCAGGCATTCCTACTTCTTACTTACCTTTGCTCTTGTTGGCATCTGTGTAGGAAAAGCCTGGTGCCTGTCCAGTCTTGCGTCCAAACAGACCCCAAAGATTGGGTCCAACCTTGTGCTTGCCCCCGTTCTCAACTGTATGGCACTGGGCACACTTCTGGATGAAGACCTTCTTTCCCTTTTCGATGTCACCCATATTTGACTAAAAAGAGGGGGACATAATTGAACATGAGTATGCCAAATAACAATAAAAACGCGGACTGCGCAAGTCAGAGCTTCTCTGTTAATGACACGGGTTATGCTGGGAACAGGACAAACTAAGGTCATTCAAGGGTAATGAAACACTAGCATTCGGCTAGTCAATCTGACAATTACTTAAATCTGTCAGGACACAGTGTGAAAAATAATAATCAGCCACCAATTAAAAACAACTCCGGCTCAGAATCTACACACTGACCGGGTTGTTCTTGTTCTCAGCAGCCAGACCAACTAGGAATCGTACTTCCTGCGTTTGTACGGCAGAAGATTAAAATGACAACTAGTAAGTTATTTTAAAATAACATATGACTACGATAACCTGAACAAAATACAGAAAAGGCGAGGTCTAAGATTTCAACGTTGGCCAGAATTCGTAATGACCGACATCCGGAAAACCGACAACAGTGTGGAAAGGAGACCCCCACCCCACCTCATTAAGAATTTAAAGTCAAAAACATAAAAAACGTGATTGTAACCATAATGTTTAGACGCCAAAGACGCAATTTCACGCAAAATTCATGAATGACTCACGTGACCCGGTTCGGCTTAGCATTTAGCTCGTAGTAGTCATCGTGCTACACGGTTAGCTAACTAGCAGACATCTTAGATAGGTCGGCAACAGCTTTTACGACAGAGTCAACAACAGTGTTTTCCGTTTAGATTAACAGTGAGAGATATACTCTTTCTCGATATACAAACTACAATAAAACGTTTAGTCGCACAGAATTTGATCGTATTTCGATATTGAAGAGTGCGCGCCGGCTAAAGAAGAAGCCGGTTGATAAGCGCCCGACGAGCCAACACTTTAAACCAAAATTTAAAAAAAAACCCACCGATTTTCGCAGTGATTTCCATTCTCACTCTTAATATATTACAATATATTACAGAACTGCCTAGGTAAACCCGCTTCCAACTTACCTTTTTAACTAAAAAGACAGCACTTGCTAGCCTTCGTTTTGCCGCGTCCCACTCGCTTGCGCTGAAGAACACACTCTGGACGAGCCCTTAGGAAGGTCAGTACGTTATAGAAGCTCCTTCGAACGACGTCATCAATATGCGCCCTCTCATCGCGTGTACTGACTCGCGCGCATAGTCAACGTCCTTTTATGGAGAGAACGCGAAGCCGCCGCTTTAAGCTAAAATTCCAACCATTAACGTTGGCTAATTAAATATGGAACTCCAAAGTGTTCAAAAGTATTATGAAATATGTTAGAATTATATTGTGAAATACAACTCATTATTGTGATATATATTTCATTCTGTTATATATATTTACTTATTATTTACTTATGATTTCATATTTTTTATTTTTTACTGTCAGTATTATTTCATAATGCCGTTTTTCATCATTTCATGATCCCGTATTTAATCATTTCATTGCCGTTTTTCATAATTTCTTGATGCCGTATTTCATCATTTCATAAAATTTCTTCGTCTGCCAATCAAGAGAGACAAGGTGGAGCCAGTTGTGTGATTGGTTGCTCCTTTACTCAGACGTAAGTAATAGTACATGACATATCGATCATTGAAGAGCAATGATCATCCCAAGCATTTCAAAAACTTCATCTAAACGATTCAAAATCGTATCTACGAGTAAATTATCCCTCTCTATCTGGTCTGCTAAAATAAACAGAACTGAATGAAGTTCATGCCAGTCCTCCATCCTCCCTGACTCTTCATCTAGCACGTTGTTGCTAGCTGTAACAGCGGTCTGCTGAGCAGGTATCCAGGAAAACTAATCGATGTTAAAGGATGAGCCAATAGGCGTGCAGGTCCAACCCACTGGCACTGATTGACAGACGAAGAAATTTCATGAAATGATGAAATACGGCATCATGAAATGATGAAAAACGGCATTATGAAATAATACTGACTTTGAAAAATATGAAATCATATTTCACAATAATAAATAAATGTATATAACAGAATAAAATATATTTCACAATAATGAGTTGTATTTCACAATATAATTCTCATATATTTCACAATACTTTTGAACACTTTGGAGTTCCATAAAAAATTAAAAGTTGATTGGCTGCACTGGATTGGTTTAATTAAATTTGGAGGAGGATAGGGAGTGACATCTGAGCGCGTGCTTCGTCATTTTAGTCTGATGACAGTTGTGCGTTCATTGCCATATTAAAAACTGTACCAGTCTAAACCGGTTAAAAAAGGTTAAAAGAACGCGTCTGACAGGTCCGGAAACGTGCTCAGGGCGGCCAGCGGGTGACAAGGTTGTACGAACCGGATGCCTCACCTTAACTTTATCCGACACGGAACAGAGAACGTGCAAGCAGTGTTAAGGCTCCAACAGGGGGAGCAAACGGATGCTTTAAAAATACATCAACCATAAATATTTTATTCGGCGAACGAATATAATTATTGCACTGCTATGTAGATATATAGACAGATATATAGTGATTTTTTTCTCTCTCTTTTTTCATCTAACAAACCCACTATTTGTAATGGCAATTCCCCACGAGGGCCGCATGATAAGGAGCTAAGCCCTAACAATGTCATTAAGAGACAAGCAGGTCATTGCGTCCAGCTCCGTATATAGAGACTTAGCGGGGCCCACAGTAGCTGCCTCTCCTGGTAGCGGCGCAGTCATTGTGTTAATAACTGTGTGCTGCTGTTTCAACATCATAAATCTTATAGCTTTTATGAAGGTGGAAAGTTTCACGGTGTCTGTTTGAATAAGATTTGTACAGGTTGATAGCAGATTAGGGTGAATGCAATATGTCAGCGTTGCTGGGCAAACAAGTGCGTGACCCTGTTTTTCAGGTACAAAACAGGGTAGGCTACTGTTCATCACCTTCTGTTCAGTACACACCGAGACAAACACAAGAGAAAGTCCAGGAGGAGTAAATCAGTAGAGCAAGAATTGAGGTTGTTGTTTTCTGCTATTTAAAATCAATTGTCAAATAAAAAAAATAAAGTTACTACATCTCCAGATTACAAGTTGTTAAAACAACACTGATAACATATATATTATATTATTACATATTATTGGATTTAAAACAAAAACGTCCTGTACCAATATACTAGGAAAGCTGTATTAAATACAAATTCTCAATTCCATTTTGAATCAAATTGAGAACCCATGAGTCTAAATTGCACAATACTATGAGGATAAACATGTATTCACAAATATGTTATTCTCAGATATTCACCCCCTTATAATGTAGGTCTGCTAAAGCTTTATTGAAATATATTACACTACAATTTGGACCTGATTGGTGCTAAAATGTAGACTAAATTTAAAGACAGCACACAATACTAGTTCCTTTCATTAATTTTTTAAAAGTATAACAATTGCCTTTTTGGGAAATGAGAAAGACAGGATATATATTTCTTGCATGAATCATTCTAAACAACATTTACTTTATCTGTCAGGTAGGCTGAAAGAGAAAAAATGCTGTCTCATAATGACAGAATAGATTAATATTCAAGACATCAAGTCAGTGTATGAATTCATATGGAATTATGCAGTAAACACATACAGCATTAAACCATGATATGTTTGATATGTTAGATTCTTCAAAGTAGCCATCTTTTGCTTTGGTGACACATTTGAACACTTGGCATTATATCAGATTCATGAGATATTTACCTGGAATGGGTGTTCCTTGAGTTAATTTTTAGAATGGGAATTGAATGAGAAGATGTTTCCAGTATATATATATATATATATAACTAATCTGTATTTGGGGAATGTATTATGATTTCCCATTCCCATTTTTCCCATCTTAAACATGCTAATGCACGTCTCTACAAATTATATATACCAAAATGCATTTCCTTAACATTGCTTTCCAAGTTTTAGACATGTTGTGTGTGTGTGTGTGTGTGTGTGTTTGTGTGTGTGTGTTTTGACCTCTTCAGTTGTATAGATGGTGGAAGGCTTTATAAAAGTAGTTTTACAACCAAAAGGGATAAAATGACTTAAAAAACCTATGATAGTTTTAAGCACTCCATACTTTAATTGATGACAGAATGCTTTTTACTGTATGTTTTAGCCTAATATCAGTTATTACTTCTGATGTATGACAGATGTTATTTCCCTACAGTGCTCCTGATCTCGTTTACCAGAACAAAAGTAAAATAGCCTATATTTTTGTCAACATACCAGAGATTCACAATCCAGAACTCAGGAAACTCCACCCAGAAGATATGTCTGCTTTCACCTTTTAAAGGAGGGCTGAAACACTCCAGTCAGTTGAGCAATTTCAGGTAATCAGTGAAGACTGGGCTAACACTTTGTAAGAATTATAGAGTATAAGGAATAAGAAGAACATCATAACAAGTATACTACTTTAAATATATTTTATTCCTATTAAAAGGTATGCGGAAACATTTACTAAGCCAAACTCCACTGTGAATTTCCTGTTTTCAAATGAACAACAAGAGAGGTGAAGGATTAAAGAATTTTAAGAGGATACATCAGTAAATGTCTGTCAGATTTCTCCATTCTATGGAGAATATTTTCCAACCCAAATATTAAAATTCAGATTAAAATCATTCTCTTTTTTCTTCATTTGAAAATGCAGGAGGTCAGAGGAACCCAGATTAACATTTTAAATAAGTCTTCTCTTCACAGTTTGGATTTAGTTATGACAATTGATTGACCTGTTCAGTACTACTTACTACTACTTATTTACTAATTTTACTTGAACCACCAGTCCCTCATTAGAAATACATATGAGTAAAATCTACACAGATATGAATAATCTACAGCATCTACTAATCAGTCGGAGGCAATTTCAGAGGGACACACTTGCGTTACATGCTGTGTCACAAATTGTTGTACTTGTATAAATGTAGAACTACAAGAAACTGGCATTGGTATCAACATTTTTCTAAATATCTGCAGCTAGCTTCTTTTATTCATATTACTTTGACGCTTGCTGGTTCCAAATAAAGTTGATCACTCTGGTTAGATTTCCATCTTGCAAAAAAAGACAGCACCATAGTTTCAGTTGTTTTATTGTTGTTACTATGTGAGCTCTCACCCAAACCACTGAGTACTAAAACTGTCACAGAGTGCATAAACAATGTGTTTGAAGGAACAATGGCTTTGATGATAGGACATGATCTTACACTATGTAACACATGCATTCTTTTGAGTAACTGTCAAAACTAGAGGTTCTGCTTTATGAACTTTATTCCACATTTTAAAAACAAGAAAACATAGCAGTTAGATATATTTCAGAAATAGTTTATTAATGAAGCTGATTGAAAAATTCAACACCCTGGGTACTCCTAGACATATTAGACATATAAGTTCTTATAAACATCATTTTATGTAATATGCATTCTAGGTAACATAAGCAAATGTACATGAGGCAACAGACCAGTACAGTTTCTTATATAAACACTCAAGAATTCATCCGAAAAAATATTTTCTTTCTTTCTCTGAGGTTAATGTTTTGTAATTTAAGGTTAGGATGAAGTTTGATGGATGGTGGAGGGTCAGGGGGAGAATGAAGTGGTCGTTTCGGTTTCGAACCCAGCTGAGGATTTGCGCTTTCCACACGAGTAAATGACATGTCTCTGGCTGATGCAGCCCAGATCCTTCATCAGTTTCAGCAAGTCGTTCCGAAACTTGACTCCAATAAAAGCGTACAGAAATGGGTTGACACAGCAGCGCAGAAAGGCCACGCTGCGAGTCACATCCATGGCGTAAGTGAGACTGTTTGAATACTCGCAGTAGGTGGTGTTGTGTGTTCTCAGCCCCATCACCACATTGTAAGGCAGCTGGCTGACCACAAAGACGACCACCACGGCAAAGATGACCTTTAGTGCCTTGTTCTTCTCAAAGTTTCTGGCCTGTACGAGGGTCTTGATGATGCCAGTGTAACAAAAGCACATGACAAGGGCCGGCAGAACAAAACCAAGCATCATCTGGCTTACCTGCATGGGCAAGTGCAGATATTCATGATCTCTGTCATACTCAAGGCAGGTTTTGTTCATGTCCGGTGTGACTCCAGCGTACAAGATCTCAGGGAGTGAGAAGAGCACGGCCAGTGCCCAGGTGACCACAGTTGATATTCTTCCATAGTAGGCTGTGTTGGAGCGACAGCGGTGGGCAGATACTGCTTTGGTGATGGAGAAATATCGGTCCACGCTGATGCAGGTGAGTAGGAACATGCCACTGAAGAAGCTGATCTTGTAGGTGGCGTACATGGCTTTGCATAGCAACTGGCCCAAATGCCACTCAGTTATGATGCTGGCTGCCCAGAAGGGCAGAGAGATCGCAAATATGAGATCAGCCACGGCCAGATTCAGCAGGAAGATGTCTGTCATGGTCTTGATACGTTTGAAATAAATATAGGTGACGATGACAAGGAAGTTTCCTAAGAGAGCCAGCAAGCAGATTATGCTAAAGATCATGGGAAGAAACCACAATCGAAAACTACGGTTGGAGGCTCTGTCACAGAGAACAGTGGCACCTGAGTAATCAAACTCTGAAGTTGTATCGTAATCACTGGTTACATTGGAACAGATCATCTGTAAATAAAAGTAAATTGCCATTACACACATTTTACTAAGTCTCAACAGGAACACTGCTTGGACATTTGGACAACTTGCCAAAATGCCATATTCTTAAGAGAAAAAAAATATTAAAAAATATACAAATGCAAATTAGCAAAAACAGCAATCAGCAGTTTGTCAATTTCCAAAAATTTAGTGTATTTGGTATCATTGTTAGGAAAAATGGAGACTAAATGCTGACATACTGTAAATGCTCTACAAATTACATGTAGAAGTACATTAAGAAGAAGGCAAAGAAGGGCATATTGTGAGTTAATTGTATTTTAAAATGAAAGTTGAATTGTGTTAAAAGGAGTTTCACAGAAAATATACATTTGGAAACTGAGATGTTATGTTTATATCTATGTTGTTTTTTCAGCTAAAAAACATAAAATATCATTACAAAGAATATGTAAACCACTATGGAAGGCTATGCATTGAATCTTAACAAGGTCCTGATTGCACTGTAACGCAGGCAAAATATGGTCGAGCCCAGCATGAAAGTAATACACGTGTATGCGTGCAGGCTTGCTTGTGCATCGTGGTGTTAAACCCCTTACCTTAAAGTGAAAGGACAACACCAGTAGAACAGGACCAAATACTACAGATGGAAGGAAAAAAAACGAATTACAGAGCAACTTGATGTGTAGAAGTACTCTCTGGATCATTTCATCTTTAACAAAGATATATGTGACTGAAAAATAATTTGTGTTTCCATTCCTAATTGGAAAATGGCCCTGTCTAGGCAAGTTTCACTTGTTAATCTACCAGACTATTGAGCAAGCTGGTTTCTGAAAAGTTGGTACTCACCCGTGAATGAGTTCATGCTTTTGAATGATTGTGTCAGTGATGTTGTCCGCACAACTGGTTAGAGCAAAGTGAGCATCGACGCTTTCTGCCTTCCCCTCTGCTAGGCAGAGAACCGCATCTCCCGTCTTTGAAGCCACGAGTAGAGGAAAGGGTTTTTACCTAGCCTAGTCTGTTTCGAGAAAAACAAGAACAAGACGATATTTATCTGTGTAGGGTTTATGTGGTTGTTGACAGCTTTTGATCCTTTTCAACACTCCTATTCATTTTGGATTATTTCCTGATAATTTCTTGATTATTGCATGAATACATTACAGTAATGACCAAGGACTTGTGGGTGAACAGCTACACCATAAAAATGAAAGCCAAAAGATAGATAGACAGACACAATACATAGATAGATAGATAGATAGATAGATAGATAGATAGATAGACAGATAGATAGATAGATAGATAGATAGATAGATAGATAGATAGATAGATAGATAGATAGATAGACAAAAGCCATACTTATGGCAAGCAAAACCATGATTTCAGAAATGAACAATGAATCTTATTTTAAAAACATACTGCAAGTTAAGAGGAACAAAGACAGCGACAATTCATCCCTAAAGACAAAACACTCTAGTTTCCTTCCTATGTGTGTGTGTGTGTGTGTGTGTGTGCGCATAGTTCTGCTGGCAAACACCTTTAATACAGATATTGTTTTTGTTCATTGTAATGACGCATATATGGTTGAGAATGGAAAGGAAAAGATTCGACTACATAAGCAAAATTGGGTTTAAGAACTGTATGCTGTAGGTTTAACGTAAGTGTCTCTACTATATCTTTGTAGATAAGTTTTGAAATCAGGATAAGAAGTGAAAGCCAGACATGTTTGAGACAGAAGCAGCCAACCATATTGTTGCTGTTGTTGTGGTTGCTGAAAAAGACGCAATGGGATAATGTGCCTTCTTTTTCCAATAACAACAAAGTTCTTATTAAATTTAATTTTGGAATATTTGCGATCATGACCAAGCTTGCACTGATAACCCACATCTCCCTGTAATGTTGCCCTCATTCTGGTACACCAGAAAGGTTCACTGTGAAAAACCTTTCTCACACTGCCACTCTTTTAAACAGTTCTATTAGTTGTAGATTTTCTCTGGTTATTTTTTAATTACTAAAAATACAAATGTACTGACTATTGAGTAATGACTGAATAGCTGCTCCATGTGTGCTATACCTCTGTGCTTTATAGCACTTTATAGCAAGGTACACAAAAAACTCCAACTTACACATTCAACAACAGCACCAGTTGTCTTCACCAGCTTAAGTGTCTCTACTATATCTTTCAGGTACTTGATATGTATCAAGCACTTCAGGAGTGAAATGTGGCAAACAGCCAACCAAGCTGTTGTTGTTGCTGTGGTTCTCTAGAAGGATGCAGTGCAGTAATGTCCCCTTTTCTTCAGCAACAACCAACGCTCTTAATAAATGTATTTGTGGAATATAAGCAATCATAAATAAGCCTGCATTGTGTTGGTGGTGTAGTGGTTAGAATACTTGCCTCTGGACCAAGAGGTTGTGGATTTGAATCCCAACCCCTAAGCAAGACCCTTAACCCCAAGTTGCTCTCAGGGAAACTATACCTGAAATGGAAAATGGAAGTCGCTCTGGATAAGAGCGTTTACTAAATACCATAAATATAACTGATAACCCATATGTCCCTAAAACATTGCTAACTTTTGGTACACCATCAAAGTTCAATGTGCAAAACCATTCTCACGCAGGCACAAAGCGATGGTGGCAGCTGAAGGCCAAGCCGCCGAATAACAACAGCTTAACCTTTGATCTTTACAACCTCACCCTACCCCCCCCACCCCCATCCACCCCCCACCTCAACTCTGGACATTGCACAGGTATATGCCTGGCACATTTGTGCAGCTGCGGTTTTGATATTAGACTACACTCTTGCCAGGAAAGAGGCTGTGGCAGGAAGAAGAGCTGCAACCACAATCCAGGTAAGTCATGGGCCACTGTTACGAAGTATCGAGAAGCAGTGAATAAATCTTTTATCAGTGTGAGGAGCAGAGAGTACAGATTTGACAGATAATAACACTTTGTCAAACCGCAATTGAATGCCATTGAAATTTTTTTTTTGGTGAGATAAAAAAACAAAAAAAAGAATTACTGTGAGTAAAGTAGGCTGTGTTGAGTTATATGACCTTGAAATTTGTGTGTATTTCCTTTTTGGCTTTGTTAATGCATATTAAACTTTGTTTGCTCTTTTTATGTACCCTGGTGTCAAATTCACATGATATAGCAAGTAACTGATTACGTTCAGCTTGTCAACATTATTTTCCAGACAGATAATAAGTAGCAGAGGTCTTCAGGTATTCGAGTGACACAGAAACATGAGATCAAAGAGAGAACAGATTGAGAAAAGCAGAAGTGGTGTAGAGAGACAAGCTTCCTTTTTCTCTGCTGCTACTAGATGGATAAACAAAGCTTGTCTTTAAAGGCTTTTACCACATTTAACAACCACACATGTAGTAAATGCAAACACTCTGTGAATAATACTTGTACTGCAGTGTTGACATAGAATTGGTTAGCATAAAGTAGATAGAACTATTACAATAGAACTGTTTAACACAGAATTCTTGACCATTTCGAGAAGCTCAACGTTACAGGTGTTCCACTCAGAACAATGCCTAAAGGAAATGAAATGTGTAGTGTAACTATGTTACATGTTTCATTTACAGTGCTATACAAAATGTTTTGAGCACCCTGATAAAAATAACTGTGTTAATTCGTAACTTGATAAGCTTGAGAAGCAGCAACTTAATTTTAACATATTTGATACCTTATAGAAACAGCAACAATTCAATTGTGAATTTTTTTTTATTGGGCCAACAGAAACAATCTAATGGTCATTTAAACAAAAATAGGCAGGTGCATAAATTTGGGCACCCCAAAGGAATAATCCCATTAATATTTTGTAGAGCCTTCTTTTGCTGAAATAACAGCAGTGGCGCCTCCTATAGCCACTCACAGTCCTGAATTCTGGCTGGTGGTATTTTGAGCCATTCTTACATACCATGGCTCAGTTCAGTCAGGTTGACGGCTTCTGAGCATATGGACAGCCTATTTCAAATCCAATCCATACATTTTCAATGATGTTCAGGTCTGGGGCCTCGGATGGCCATTCTAGAACATTGTACTTGTGCCTTAGTGAATTTTGAGCGGTCCTTTGGATCATTTATGGGTAGCAGAAACATCAACCCGGTAACTTCAACTTTGTGACTGACTCTGGAACAGTTGTTCAACCTTTTTTCCTTGAAGCCCCCCTTGCCTGTGTCAAGACAAGCCACTGACCCCCAACTAACTCCTACCCGCATAGACGCACAAAAAGAATAAAAGTGATTAATTACAAACTTTTATTTGCAAAAATAAACAGCGGTTGTAGGTTTTTGTTCTTATATTCTTATACACGCACTCACACACACACACACACACAATGTACACAATGTACACAACTGTATAGAATGTGTACAAATATAATTTTGGTAACCTCAGTGCAGACAAAATTGTGCTCACCCGTCTTCTAGCGCCCCTCTAAGGGAGGTCACGGACCCCAGGTTGGGAACCACTGCTCTAGAACATTCTTTTCAGAATCCTGCTGATGTCCAGGTGGAATCCCATCGTCCCTCCACTTTAACAAGGTTTCAGTACCTGTGCTAGCCACACAACCCCATAACATGATGGACCCTCACCAATTTTACTGTTGGCAGCAAGTTCTTCTCCTGGAATGCTGTGTGTATTTTTTAAGCCTCTAGTTTGACCAAATAACTCTGTCTTAGTCTCATCTGTCACAGTATTTTTTTCCAGAATATTTCTGGCTTGTCCAAATACCTCATGCGGCTCTTCTTGTGGTGAATACTCAGAAAAGGCATTTTGCGCATCACTCTTCCACTGAGCTGTTCCCGGTGCAAAGTCTTTGCAGCTGGACTAATGGAGCAGAGCGTTCCAAACTTTATTTTATTTCATACAACTCCAATAGCTATACATTAGAATTTTGGTCTAATAAAGCATCCTTGTCTATATATCTCTAGAAAAAAAAAACACATCTTGCATGATCTTCTCTTATGAAGACAGGCTAATTATCATGTCACAACCTCGGAGGGGTGTAGACATAGTTCCTCGGCGCAGACCTTGGTCTCGAGACCAATTTTTTTTCCAGCCTCCGGACTTGTCTTGGTCACCAGACATAGCGGTCTCGATGGGATGGGGAGAAAAAAAGAAACAGCGCATCTCGCCAGATCAGTATCATTATTTATTATAGCCTCCAGATTCAAATACGACGATCCAAGATGCATCTATTTTAAAAAAACGTTACATTGTATACATTTTCTCAGCGGACACTGCCAGCGCTTCTGATCCACACACATCATACACATACATCATAGTAAAGAAATAAGCCGGTATCCGAAAATGTCACCGAAATTAGGCAGTAATTAACTTTGGCTTCACAGAGCACAAAAGTATATTTACCAAAAGCGTCCCAGAAAAACATTCTGCTGTGTGCATGGAGATTTTTGTCGAATACCTCGGCCGGAGACTGCTGGGACAACGTCTACATTGTAGGCATCTGGAGAGAATGCACCATGAAAGGTGAATAACTAACTACAAGATGGATTGTTAGCCAAAAGTTAAATATGTAGTTTGAGAACGATAAATATGCAGTTAGAATATATCTGGTTATATATTGAATTAATTTGTGTGCCTATCTGAGTATTTGTTTGTGTGGGTGTGTTGTTTTAATTATTACAGTGGTGTTATTTGACATAATAAATCCATCATTGATTTACATATAGCATCTGTCTGTGGCATTGTGTTGAGCAAGCATTCATTTCTATGCTATATGGTAGAAAGTAATTTTAGTGATGTTGATATCGAAGTGTAAAAGATTACAGTGGGACAGACTCAGTTTATCTATTAATGGATACAACATAGTCTATGTATAGTTATAATTCAGAAATAAATTAGGTATTTTTACACATTCATTAGAAAGCATAGTCTTGGGAGATTGCAAGAGCCAATCTGGAGCTCATTCTCTTCAATTCAAAAGCAAGGGATCATTACTCCGCCAGTCATATTCATAGCTTACGAGGCCTCTGTCCTGGTATAAGACTTAATATGAATATCTTTTGTAAGTACATCCATCTCTTTCCTTGATGAGGTCTGATGAAATGGTTATAGGAGAGGATTGCTGAGAATATATTTTTCCATCAGGCCTCAAAGTAACTACTTGACCGTCTGGGAGATTTTTAAATGAGAGACATATGGACAATATAATTGAAAAGATAACATGAATTTGATTTAACAAGTAATGACACTTTACAGCAGTAATGTGATATCGATTCTAGCCCTAGTCTGTTTTCGGTCTTGGTCTTAGTCTTGGTCTCGACCAGCCTTGAATGTAGTCTCGCCTTAGTCGCGTCTTGGTCTTGGTCTTGGTACCCTCAAGTCTCAGCAGTGTCTTGGTCTTGATACCCTCCGGTCTCGGCAATATCTTGAGTCTCGGTTTTGGCCGGTCTTGGCTTCTAACCTTTAGAGGGTGCCCAAACTTGCATAAGACTGTATGTAGTAGCAGTAATGGGGCAAAAATAGGTGCTCGCGTCTGCACCAGGACTCTACCTCGATGCGCCCACGGAGAACCCTGTCCTGTCATCATGCTCTTGTGGTATGTCTGCCATTTCCCTCTGTCCTGCTCCCATGTGTTTCCATTGGACATTCAGCTTGTTATCAGTTACACCTGTTTTAACTGAGCTTTTTGTACCTAGTTTCCTGATCTGTCTGTTTTCATTGGTCTGTTGCTTTGAGTGTGCTTGTGTTCTCATTTAGTTCTCGCCTCCAGTTAATTCCATCAATCGTCTAATCAGTTTACTTAGCGTGTGCATCTGTTTCAGCCTAGTTAGTCCCTTATTTAGGCATTCTCTCCCCTTTTGTATTGGCCCACCGTTGCATTTACACCATGCTGGTGTGTGCTGTATGTCTCTGTCGTTGCAAGAAAAGAAAAGATTTTGGGTTTATTGTTTTGTGGCCATCAAGCCACATTAATTTAGCTTGTTTTGAATAAAAGAATGCTTTGCTGGTGCCTACCTCTCTTTTGTGATGTAACAAACAGGACAGGCTTATGGTGTCCTAGTAGCATTCTATAATTTCGCCTGGCAATAAAAAACCATAAAAAGGAATACCAAGGCAACACTGAAATTTTAATAATGATCTAATACTTTTACACCTTAAGTAATTTTAATGATGATAAATACAGTTTGTTTTCATAAGGGCTTTATTAATCCTGGAATTGACTAATAATTTGGACGAAACTGATGTATCCTTGTATAGCAAGGCAAGCTATTGGTGTTGTGCCAGCCAGTAAAAAATAGTGTTGGCTGGTCACAACCACCTACACATGACTCTACAAACCTCAATCAAAGATTCACATCCCATTTTAAGTACACGTCAGTTTGCACATGTGTGCTCTGTTACTTGTTCACAGTTTCCATCACCAAACACCAAAAAAGCAGAACCATTTATGTAAGAATTGTACAAATGATAATAAAAGAGTTGATGCTACAATAAACATCTTATGCATAAGAGTTTTCTATTTTTTATGTTGTGCAGCCTATAAAATAACGCATAGTTATGGATGAAATTCATGACTTTGATATAAGAAGAATTTGTAAGGAATATATAAATATTATTTATGTGCTTATAACAAGTAATACATTAATAACAATACAGTAAATATTTATAAACTGAGTTTGTATAGGCACATTTGCATTTGACAAACACTCAAAAGAGTATTACAAGTATTCGAATTCAGACTCTTCTCAACCAAGGCAACAAATAATAATAATAATAATAATAATAATAATAATAATAATAACTAATAATAATAATAATAATAATAATAATAATAATAATAGATAGATAGATAGATAGATAGATAGACAGATAGACAGATAGATAGATAGATAGACAGATAGATAGATAGATAGATAATCATTCAGGCAGTTACTTTTCTTCTTAAATTTAGTTCCCACAGATTGAGTGTTAATTTAAAAGAATATAGGCACTGTATAGAAGTGTATCCAACATTACCTTTCTCCAAATTTCATAATTAGTTCTACTTCAAGACAGAAATTGTTTTCTTTATATTCTTTGCATGTACAAATGTTATTTATGCTTGATACATTTGCCCTGACTCAGTCTTCTGATTCAAAAGTTGAACTAGCTGTGACTAGCTAAATGTACTCATGAGTCTCAAGCCAAACTCACAACGGCCTTATTGGACACCCAGATTTGCAAGAAACAGGCACAGAAATCCAAAGACGTACCCACATACCAAACATTTCAATTCCATTTGGAACACAACAGAAATGCTGTGTGGTTACAGGGAGGTTGCCACTGAGCAATCTCTAACTAAATTTGGCACGGAGAACTTCACCAGTGATTGCTACCCCCTTAACCACCATTGCTGACTGCACTGTCTCGCTGTACATCCAAGCCGAGTTTGTGCAGGTCCAAGCCCATGCTGGCCAGGACTTGAAGCAGGGTCATCTCCTGCTGAGTGGCCTGGTCAATCAGCGCTGGGCAGGTTGGGTTGCACTGAGGCCACTGGCAGCTATCTATTAGGTAGAATGGGCAGCCTTTCAGAGCCGTTCTGCTGTTCTTGTTGGCCTCCTGAAGACTTCGGTCCCAGCACTGAAGGGCACGAGACAGAGACGTACCCTTCACTTGGAAATCCAACCAATTGCTGAGATAAAAAACAAACAAGAACAATTTATATGATTCAAAATCAGCCAACCCTACCTCTATTTAAATCTTCTTAAAACCAGTGACTATTCTCACAATTTTTATGACATTGCAATAGATTTAAAAATTACCCTAACCAAAGTTGATCCTGGTTGGCTTCAAAAAATGTCATCATTTTTGAGACTATTTCCACTATTTTGTATGAAATTGCGATAAGATTCAAACTTCTAGGGAAATCACACTATGACAGGTCCGCTTAAAACCTAGTGTAACATATAGTGAAGTGTAACTTGGTTCATTTCTAAAAATGTCACAATTTCTGTGACTATTGTCACTATTAATTGCAATATGATTCAGTGACAGTCTGTGACAGAACAAACAAACAAACAAACACACAAGCAAACCAACAAACATGCATAAATTTGATATGCTGTGTAACACTTGGCAGGTTCCCCCTTCTGACCTCCACAAATCCCTACATGGTCCGTGCAAACCACCTCTCATAACTGAACCCAGTGAGTGGCCCCGCTGGCTAGGTGTGTGAAAGTGTGAGGTGGCATTCTGGTGACACCAATGATGGACGAGCGTTCCAAAACGGCAGCATGAGCTCACCGCGGGGGGCTAGCATGTCCTTACCTTTTGGTGATCAATGTGTGGGAGAGGCAGGAGGGGGCAAACACAGCCCTGAAGAAAAAAACATACGGCACAAAGTTTTCAGCACATATACTAGATGGATCCTTGAGCAGGAACTTCTTCTTTATCATCAATTAAAAATGCAGTTGTATTCACCACTGTTCAGAGAAATTAACAACTGTGAGTAGCTATTGGTTTAACTCCAGGCCAGATTTGTGATGGTGAGACACTCACGTAACATCCTTCAGGGAGTTTTTCAGCTCTTTTCCCAGGTTCTGCATGTAAGTCCACTGCTGCTCAGACAGCGACTGGCCTCCCATATAGATATTCTCCATACGCAGCTGTTCCTCATCAAAAAGCCACTGAACCACAAACAATGGTGCTGAAGGATGATGCAAAATAAGCACAGGCATATATTTGTAGCAATGTAAGAAAACCAGATGGGTGAAAGGAAAGAAATTTAAAGGAAAATGTGTGGTGGCAGGTGTGAAAAAATGCTGTAAACAAAGAATGCTTTCAAAAATGGAAGTGTTAATCGTTTATTTTCAAAATGCAGTGAATGAACAAAAGAGAAATCTAAATCGAATCAATATTTGGTGTGACCACCCTTTGCCTTCAAAACAGCATCAATTCTTCTAGGTACACTTGCACAGTTTTTGAAGGAACTCGGCTGGTAGGTTGTTCCAAACATCTTGGAGAACTAACCACAGATCTATAATCCTATAATCCTACAAAATAATATAATGACTACAAAATAATATAATGACTATAATCCTACAAAATCCCTGACTTTGTGCAAGTGTACCTATAAGAATTGTTGCTGGTTTGAAGGCAAAAGGTAGTAACACCAAATATTGATTTGATTTAGATTTTTCTTTTGTTCGCTCACTTTGCATTTTGTACATTGATAAAAATAAACAATCATTATTTATATTTCTGAAAGCATTCTTTGTTTACAGCATTTTTTCACACCTGCCTGAAACTTTTGCACAGTACTGTATATTAATTAAATCACAATTCAAAACACAGGACATTTTCAGACTTTTTTTTCCTCTTTAGTTGTATTTTTTTGTATAAGCATTATGAGCATCTTTAAGAAGAACTTTAATTATACTTTTTATATTTATATAAAGCTAACCATTATAAAATTATCAGTCATATTGGCCATCGGAACTGAGAATAAACTTACAACTCAGGAAGGAATACAACTTGTGTCCAAAAAAGCACTGCCACTCCTCGCCTCTCTTGTAGTGTTGCTTACATTTCTCTGGAATCACTCCACTCCATAACCTGAAAAAGATCAAAGTTCTTATTCCAGTTCATGTTTGGCAAGTAAATTAGTTGTGTAAACGTTGCTTTTCTCTCTGTGTACATCATTGCTAATTGGTCATCTTCACCGCTTACCGAATCCCTTTCTTGATGGCATCCACGGGGGTACATGAGATGGTGTCTGAGCAGTCTGAAGTCTTTTGCTGCTTGCTTTCTAGGAACCATCCGGAGTCAATTAGACCTCGAACCTGTACGTCGGCTCCAAGCTGCTCTAGTTGATTTGCAACCTTCTCAATGTTGAGCATTACCCCTGTTCCCCCAGCACTGCAGGTGAGAGAGGCATCTTATTTATTCAACATTTTTGTACAGCCAGCTAACAGCTGACCAAGCAACCCAAGTCAATCCCAATTCAGGATTGTGGACAGGACTGTGAAATCATAACATAACATGACCGATCACATGACTGTCTGTTCCTTTCCAGCAAAGGTTCCTGCTATCCTAAGAAGAATCTTTAGAACTTGGTCTGGCATCACGGCAGAATGGAGACAGGCGTTATGTCACTGTCCATAGCATCACAGGCTGCAGTATACATCTTTATGGTAGTCGACAGGATGGGCTGAAAATAGAGCTCCTGCCAGTGTTATGTGTAGCGGAACGGATGAACTGCGACCAGCAAGTGGCTACTCCATACAAGGCATTGAGATCTCAACCCTCTCGCCGAATGTCCTTGCTTCTATTGTTTCCCATAACTTGTCTAAGATCTAAATGTATCATAAGAGCTATAATGAGCAGGACATTTTGCTTACCAAGCTACTAACCAAGAAGATATATGGCTATTTAGATAGCAGGAGATATATACATAATTAAGGGCATACTCCAGGCAGTGACTCAAGACCTAAAATTTCCTATTTGTATTTTAATGTATTTTTTAACTTTGATATGGTATAGATCAGAATGAGCTCTTACCTGGTTCCAGCCAACATCACAACCTTGGCTTGTTTTAGTCCTTTGGATGCAAGTTCTTTGATCAGCTCTCGAATGATCACAGATCCCATGAAGGAATACTCTTGTTAAAAAAGGACATGTGTTAAGTACAATTAAACATAACTTTAATTCGGATTAAGCTACTTGAATTGCTAACTGGGATTTTAATGAGGATTTACCTGTTTCTTTGCTCTGCTTGTTTTTCGCTGCCGGCTTATTGCCACTCCACACATCACTGGAGCAGTATGGGACAAACCTTATTGCAGATTAGAAAAACCACAATCAAACACTTTTAACTAGTCAGGAAATATTATGCATCCACCTCTGCTTACTTCATACCCTTACAATGACAATACTTACACCATGTTGGCATTATACCAGTGAGGGTTTTCATCTGCTTGTGCTGACAGAATTCCACTTCCTTGAAAAAGACCACATCAAAAGAGCTCAGCTAAACCCATCTGACCAACTTTAAATAATTGTGGAGATGAAGAGCATCATCACAACAGGAAGTGTTGTTTTGGTCAGCCACATCATACCTTTCCGTGTCTGTGGCCAGTCGGATGAGCTCATAAGTCGAGGGATATTTTTATATCTGGAATCACAGGTCTCCTTGTTGTAACAGCACCAACCACCTAAAAATAATTCACTAATATTAGTCGGACATCCGGTTTGAATAGGACACCCCTGTTAGGCTTTTGTTCGGGCTTCCAAAGTATGGACCACCTGCAACAGCAATGCAATAAAAAACAGCAGCACTATAGGCTTGGCCTCTGCAGGGTAGGGCTGTGTTAATTGTTTTATTACTCTTAGAAAGTTGAATTAACAATTACTCAAATATACTGAACCTATTACTCATCAATATTGTTGGACAGTATGACCTCACATCAGTACGTCAACAATGTGAAACTTGAATCAACTCATAATAAATAAATGAATAAATAAAATGAATTAATGAATGAATAAATAAATAAATAAATAAATACCCACAGTAGAGAAACAACTAAAACTGAAATATGTTAGAGCTTCTTATCATTGGTTTTACTCTATGAAGTTCTTAAATGAGTTAATTTAAATAATATTAAATTATAGCTAAATTATTTACTAGATAATTATTAACATGCATAATTTACCACTATAGTGTTCATTTTAGACCAACTGATTAGGGGTCAGTTTAACAGACACATATTTAAGACTAAACCTTGACAACTCAAGTAAGACAAAATTAAAGACACATCCTCAAATTACAAAATAAGTTTGTGCACAAGCACGTGACAATCCATTTGTTTTAAAAGTCCAACTGCAAATTTGACAAGTTTTAGCATTTGACACTCACTTTTTCAAAGCTGAATGTCTAAAGCAGCACCTTGTGACTCGCTCCAAACAAAAAAAAACATTGAAAAGCATGTGTCCAAGGAGTAGACCAACAGTCAAAATAATGCTGAGCAGCGCATTCAAGCCTGCTAACCCCCCTTGACAAAATTAACTTTGTTTTAAAATACTCACCCTCCAGAAATATCAGCCACCTCTTACTTCCTTTGAACTCCTTAAGGTAAAACCTATGAAGCACAAATAAATGAAGTCAGGAATAAAGAACAGGCAGTGTACATAGAACATAACCTTTTCAGGACACTTTCATAATATCAGCAGTAAAATGCACTGGTAAACCAGATGACCGACCCATTAAAAATATCTCTTATGAACAGTGGTTGAACTGTCCATAGTTAGGTCATAGCTCTTGTTGTTAACCTACACATATATTTAAACTGAGCCAGACTACATTAAAACTGATAGGATGGTGGCGCAATCTAACAATCCAGTTAGAACAATAATAAACTATCATTTTAAGACGTGACGAAGAGGCAATATCTCACCCAGCAGCCGTTCCATCATTGCATGTTGCTGGCGTGTTCTTGAGGAGGTGCAGTTTCATATCATCAGCTGTTTTGCTGACTGTTGCTCCTTGCTGGCTCCCTCCACGAGCCACTGGAATGGAGTCTTTTGACCCAGGCTGCAAGTCATCTTCTTGGACATGATGGGCAACCTCAGCCTTCTTCACTGCCTTGCTGTTTGGCTTGGCATTACGGTTGTTCTGGCAAGAAATGCCCCCCAGAATAACCAGGACCATCACATGGCGTAGAATCTT
The DNA here is from genome assembly GCA_032718565.1 of Distichodus sexfasciatus. NCBI lineage: Eukaryota > Metazoa > Chordata > Actinopteri > Characiformes > Distichodontidae > Distichodus > Distichodus sexfasciatus. The sequence continues at coordinate 641,190 of JAVGVS010000077.1, forward strand.
CATAGCAAACCCAGCAAGACCTCCTGGAAGATTCATTCTTTTGTGTTAAAGTGTGTTACATTCATTGTTTAAATTTTGCCACTTTATTGGCATCTATTAAAACCAATAATAACTAGTTGATGGTCAACAGAACACAAAATTGCTCCAAGCAGACTTACCCCTCTTAAGCAGCTGGCTTTGGTCCCCTTGAGGTCAGAAATCGTTGGTACAGTGGACTGCTGTGGCTGCTGTGAGGAAGATAGTTGTATTGATGAGGTTTAAATGCGATCCTGGGTTAGCATTGGACTATGGATGTGCTCTGTGCTAGGCTTTATAGAGCCACCATATGGATTGCATTTCCCAGCATCCCCTTTGAGCCAATGCCAGCTCAGGGCTGTAACTGATGACACACCAAGGCTGGATGTCTGATGCCGAGGAGAAAAGATAACAGGCCCTCCACCAACCATATTTCAAAATCTGCCCCTCCTAACCGGGTCCCACAACAACCCCTCCCACCCAGAAGGTTGAGCCGGCTTTGATTTAAACACCTACATGGCTGAAATACCTGTGCAGCCCGTCAGATACGTGGTATGCAACAGGTCAGTGGAGCAGACATCTCACCATTAGTCGAATGCAAAGAGCAACAGTCTAGGTAAATTGTGCAAATGCAAACAAGTTTTTACAGACTGAAGATCAAATGGAAACAGACTGACTGGCCAAATGTAATTCAAGGTGAAACTCTTTGTTTAACCTACTATCAAGTCTGTTTAATCTATGAGGACACACTAAGAAGATTCACTGTGAGTTAGGGTTAGGGTTGGGGTTTTTGTTCTTAAACTGGTAGATTGAAATTTTTGACTTTAGACAAAATATTGGCACAACACTTTACCTGGGCAAGTCATCGTTGCACAAGAAGCAAATTACCTTCATGAGCTAATCTGAGTTAATTTAATATTCAGTGGTGTATTTTAACATTCCTTCCTGTAATTTCTCGTGACGCATCTAATTTAAAATAGTTTGTAATTTTAATTGAAAGTCACGGCTTTAAACCAGTTTTGACGGTCTGATGTTGGATTTGACACTGATCAGGCAAATGTAGTGATAAGCATGCACAAAAATAATATCCAAAAAAACCCATTTGCACAACGACCACATTCATTATCTTTACTGTTAAAACTACACCAAATGAGCGGAAAAGTGATACAGAATTTTAATCAATCAAAGATTGAATTATGAAAGAGAAAAAGACTGCAACAATGATTTCTTGGTTTTCTCGGTGTATAAAACGAAAGAAAAGATTTCCTCTTGCTTAGCTGCAGTGTAGCATAAAGACTGATATTATCATTACTACTAAATATATACTTACTTTTTAAGGTATTCATGTGATTATCAATGATCGTTTTCTACTGTAGGATCTCTAGCATCATATAGAATATAGGTCTTTTTAAAAACTGGCATATACAAAGCTCTTTCCATTTTATAATTGCATAAGCTATTTTCTCTGATTTAACCACATTCAGCAAACAGTCTCGGGCAAAAGACGAAAATACTCACAAATAAATTATGTGCATTTTGTCTAAGATCAGTAGTTGAATTTTAACTTTACAACATGTACTTTTAGATATGTTTGTTTTATGATGTTATGACAAGTTTTTTGGTCTTTTATTGTGTCAAGATCTCTGGGTCCTTTAATGTGTTGCCAGAAAATACTTCACATACGTGAAAATATTTCAGTAAAGAAACATCTAAACAAGTCATCCAATGACGACGCTTTTTGAATTTGATCTACCGAGCTCAAAAAAAGCTTTTCATTCCTTCGCTATTTAAAAGCATGCAAGCCTTCTTCGCCTCTTCCCAGAAATCACTGCAACAATCTGTTAAGCAGACTTCAAAACGCTTAAAAAACTGAGCAAAATGGTGTAAATCCTTCACACTTTTTTCAAAACAGGCCAAAATGTAAAAAAAGTGTTTAGATGGCATTGCTGGCCTTTTTATGTCTTTGATATCTGCTTCAACAGATTTTTGGAGAATCTGGCAAAGACGCAGCAGCGCTACAAACGCTCCTCTTTTTGAGGGTTAGTTAGCGAAACACTTTTCATGGTCACAACTTCAGAATGACACAGACGCGACTCACTGATGCTTTGCTGATTCGAATGGGAACACGAAGACAACGTTTTATGCTGTTGTATGTATAGATTATACTAATTTTCATATGTTTGTGTTAGTTAGTGGAACTAGGTATGGAAGCAACTTCATTCAAATTATTTCTTTGGAATGAATCTTCAATGTTTTTTAACATTCCATTTTGTGATGGAAAACTTGTTGGGTTGTTCCCAAAACAACACTTAATGTTAGTTTGTTTTAGCCTATTTTAAAGCGATATAAAGATCACAATAATATTGTAATGTATAAAAATTATCACTACAAAACTAGATCCATGTGTAAAAGTCTATGAGTTTACTTAAGCTTCTTTCTCATTTTCAATGTTGTGTCTTCCACAAAGCAGTCTCAAGGTCATCTGCTGATACTTGACAAGCACTTTGTCTGCTATGGTTTGTCGGTGTGTGTGTGCATGTGTCACCACGGTACTAGAGGCTGGAGACAGGCAAAAGCATTTCGCAACTGACACCCATCAAAGCATGCCATGCTAGTGGAAATCTAAACACACTGGAGTTTGCACTCCATAAAGCGAAAAGGTTGCGATTGACATCTAAACTTAATCCCCTGTGACTTAGACCAACACAATTTACTCAATGGGCACATGTCAAGGCTGTTTAACACACTGAGATCATTTAAAGCAGATGACTGAAAGGCGCAATGTGAAGGATAGCATAATCTGAAAATCTGATGGAGTCACGGTTGTCACCAATGCTCAACTGCATTTGATATAGGAGAAATGTATACGCTGTGGAGAACACGGGCAGCTTGTTTGCAGCACGCCAGCGGGTACGAAGCGTGATTGAGTTTGCTGAGAGGGATTATATGACTCACAGACATCAGCCTTCAGAGATGACACACAAGGCTTTGGAGCACTGGTGCAAAACACACAACGGGTACTAAAGAGAACTAACAGGTGGAGGAGGGCTTGCTTAAGGCCAAAGTACATGCAAAAGCCAGGCATTATAGTAGATGTCACGCTAACCTTCTGTAAACCGCCAAGCAGCCAGTGGGATTGATGGTGTAGCAAGCTGAGTTAGACTCCAGCATGATATAACACCCATTGAAAACGGCTGGCATGATGCACAGGTTGTACCGCGAAAGTAGAGCTGAAAGGAGGGGGGTATAGGCAAATAATCTCCCTCTGCATTGCCTATGCATCAAAGTTCTGAAAGCTTTTAAAGAATGTGACACATTCGCTCTCTGCCACCTTCTCACCGCCATCCTTGGTCAAAACAAAAGTTACATAAGAAATCAGACCAACTCTTATGCTGAATGACTCTCAGCTCAGAAGAAAACTAAATCAAAAGCAAGACGAAGCTCTGGTAGCCCTACCTGCATGTGATCAAGCGCCCACTTGGTTCCTTGCTGAGGTCTGTCCGGAAGGGCCCTTGTCGATCGCCGGCTGCTCAACCAAGGGGCCATGGGGGGCCTTGTCAAATGCCAGAGTGAATAACTCCAAGCTGAGGCCCATGACAGGGGCAAGTAGTAACGTGGCCTTGGAGTCACACTGTCACACTTTAGCTGCCACCCTCACTGTCATGGCCATTGATTGATGGCCCCTGGGGTCATGCTGCTCATAGGCACCTCACATAAGCCGAAACCACTGGCCTCCCGAATGGCGAGATGACTCACTGAGGCAAATATCTATACGTATACTCATGTGCTTGCCTGTTCCAAATTATGCTAATGTGGATTTTGTGTCACTTTGGCAAGACTGATAGAGCTACGGTATAACATAAAAACAGACAAGAAGAAAACCCAAACTGCTTATGCATTACAGAATGAATATGTATTGTAATCATTTCAAATATATTTGAGGTGAATGTAACAAGTAAGATTCATCTATTAAAGAGATAGCCTAACCGCTCCTATAGACTTGGCATACATGCAACTTATGTATCTAATGGTATGACAATGTCAAAATTGTTGTGCAAATAATTTGAGGACAAATTCTGATTATGTGGGCAATGCATTATCATGAATATTGGAGACAGAATTCTAATAAAGGCTTTGAAATCAAAGGTGAAATCAAACCAGTTCACTTTTTAATGACAACTTTTACAGCATTTATTCTTCAGCTATACAACTTAACATGCGGCTCACTACACTATATCATACATACTTTTTGAGTGGGCCCATATGTGGTGCCATAAAAAAGAAATATAAAGAGTATAATTTCACATCTTATAATGTAATTTTTAAAATATTTTTATTTTTATTCAAATAAATATATTTTTTTATTTGTAATTTAAATGTACATTTTATGTGACAAAGTAGTGTCAAAACTTTAATATGAAATTCATCTTCCTTGATTTCTACACTGTGCAACTTGACTGCAGAATATAGTCTGATTGCAAAAAATCTCATTTATACAATATTTATGCAATATTTAATGAAAGAACAACATTTTCATGAAAGAACAAATATAAAAGCAGCATTCTCATCTTTAGGACTAACTGGACTGAAGGCTATGTAGGTGCCAAGAAACAATATGATCTGCATCCGAAAGGTTTCATGAGCAGTGAGGATTTATATTATAGCTGCTTGCAAAATTTACAGCAACAATTTTTCACAGATGCTGGGCCATGCCCAGTTTGAATTTTTTACCGCTCTTTTCATTTTCTTGTTGCTGATTTCCTGGTCGGTATAACAGCGAATTCTTTCAAGAGGTGAATTTAGGCAAAGTAGTCCACTGAGACTGACCTGTTAATATAGATAAGTTTTATGGTTTACTGGTATTAACACCTGCAGCAGGTCTGGGGTCATCACTCATGGTTTTATTTAACAGTGGTTGTATAATGTATATGTGCTATGCACTTGTTGCGTTTTTAAAAAGCCTTATAACGTGATGTCTACGCTATTCACACAAACGAAAAATAATTATCTGAATTTTATATTTAACATACCGTTGCCGTTGTTAATGTATGTTGGAAAGGCTGTGTGATAGTCTGCCCTTGTAGGTTCGATTGTAGAGATTCAGTGTGGCCCGACTGTGCTGTTTCAAAGGACTGTTCAATATTTTTTGCATATGGGGAGGATTTTTTTAGGCATCTACACAGGAAAGAAAAAAGGTGAAAAAGAATTGGAACACACCATCCTTTTATGAATTTTATTCAAGAATCCTTAAATCAGAGAAAATTATATTGTATTAAACAGACTTCTCTTGTAGATCAGTAATGGAAAATAAGAAAAAAAAATCATCACATCACAACATATTGTGCAGCCATAATATACATGCCCTGTGTTCTCTGTCAGAGATACAACTCTAATCTCAACAACTCATGTGTAAAATCTTACGCTTGAGTTGAATCAGTCTATATGTATCCATTTGTGTTATTTACATCCCTTTATGTGCATTATGTTGCCAAAAGGAATGTGCAAATAATTGGTTATACAATATATCACATTGCCTAACCTGCACAGCACAGGTAGAGATGTCAAGGTATCAACACTTGCACAGCTCCACTATCATTTAAGAACTGTTCTTTTAATTTAGGGCAGTGGTGCTGTGCTCACCTATGAACCAAGAGGTTGTATGTTCAAATGAACTTCCATTACCTCCAGTCCCAAAACCGCTTCAAACAGGTTAACAGGTAAATGTAATGTAATATTTAAAACCTTTTCTCTTCACAAGGTGCCCATGTCAGACTTTAAGTCCTCAAATACATCCAAAGATTATTTTTTATTTAAAGCTACTTCTCTATGGAAAAATGCGTCACTGCAGGAGTCTAATGCTCTAATGCAAATGAAGAAAAATGATATTCAGAAGATTAGTTTAAGTTTACTTAAACAACAAAGGTTTGTTTTTCCTTGGACTTTATGAGCATATTATATACCAATCTGCTGCTGACTGCATCCGATGAAAAATGTATTACAGACTATGTTTGTGAGTAGTAATATACTTCAGCGCTTGAAAGATATCTGAGACCCAAATGAGAAGCAGCACTTCCACCAGTCAGTAATTTTAATGTAACAGAAACTGTGGAAGGCTCTGTGCCATGGTCAAAAGTCTGATGCAATGTACCCAGTAGTTTCAAAAACATCTGCCAGGCTTAATATGCAATGGCCAGACAGAAACCTGCAGTGTGGAAAATGAACTATCCTGTTAACCTTGCATAAAAAAGATTTGGGAAATTTGGATTTAAGCATAATCTATAGTTGCGATTTTCAGCAATCACCTCTTACACGGTTAAACCAGTAATGTGTTGCAGAATTCAATCAGCATTAACATCACTTAATTAATAGCTTAGAGATTAGCTTGCAGCAGTAAGCCCTTGCAGGGTGAGATGAAAAATAAACACATCCAGTGTAGGAATGTAACACCTCAAAAGAGCTGGAAAGCTGTCAATGATCTGATACCAGTTGTAAACCACTATCAGCAACACAGCCCACTTAACTGCTTATGCTTTTTCAGCTCTCCAACCTTCCAGAATTTATGGAGTGTTTTGCAATGGGAGCTAAAGGGGGAGCCAGTGATTTATGTCAGTATGCGTCATGTTTATTTATACATGCAGAGTGGCTTATTGGCAGTTCACCTTAGACCATCATATCGTTACAGGGTGATGTCATGCAAGTATTGAAACGTGACCTAGGTGGGAAAAGGCGGCAAAGAGACCATCATTTAAAAAAAGAACTAAAAGTGTGAGGTATATTTTGTCATATGGAATTGTCCATTCTTTCAAACGTTTTGCATATTCTAAATATGGGATGCCAGCACTATAAGAAAAATTGGTATAGTTATAGCAGGATGATGTAATGTAGTGAGACCAAAAAAGCCAAATACCTGATGCAAAAATGCTTTACAATCAGCAACTCAAACTCAGCAGAACACAAGAGTATCAACAACTCTTCTACTTCACATAGGGCACAGATTGATTATTCTGTATTTTTGGTGACTCTTGTCTGATTTTTCATTTGTCTGAAGAGTGTGAAAAGCAAATGCAAATTCATCTTTATTAAATATTTGTTACTGTAGCAATTTCCCTCAGAATAAAAACACTAATTCTGAATAATTCTAATTCTGAGTTTAAATAAGCAGTATACATAAAAATATATCACATTGCCTAACTTGCACAGAACAAGTAGAGATGTCAAGGTATCAACACTTGCACAGCTCCACTATCATTTAAGAACTGTTCTTTTATTTGAAACAATACTGAAATATGGCTTTCAAAAGTCAAAGTCAAAGTAAACTTTAAAATGAGACACCCTCATGTTCCTTTTGAAATACATATCAGACATGCACTATATTTAATGACCACAAGGTGGCACATTTACACAGTATGTACCAGGGGTCCCCGACTACTGGGGCGTGTAACAGTTTGTGCCAGGCCTCAGAGAAAAAAATAATAAGTGTTTTTCAAAGAAATTTATGTAATTTCTATTGATCATCTCAGTCCGTAGGGTGTTTTATTTTGAAAAACACTTACATCTGTGGCTCACATGTGGCGGTATGGCAACTCACTTGGTGAATAGGTTAAATATCATGCACTTTATTGTGTTTTGCTAAATGTCTCACCCCCATGGCTTTATAAACGCTGAGAAACATAAATAGCAGCTTTGCAGCCAGCCTGTATTACAGCTTTTAGAATGGAATAACCAGGTACCTGTAAAAAGAACAAGAAAACTAGTTATGCTGTGGGTCAGCAACTCGCCATTCTTCATATAGTTCACATCTTTTTGATGAACCTTGTCTGAATAAAAATAGTAAGTGAAGAAAACAGCTTTATTCTATTTGCTATTATAGTGACATTACATGTTTAATGTTGGTTTCTCAGTTAAAACCATCATCTCATATATGGCTAAGGGTTAATGAGTTCAAAGATCCCCAAATTTTGGACTCACAGATTCAGCGTCGTGTTCCAGTCCCATGTCGTGGTGCTCCAACTCATCGTCACGAAACTCCTTAATGAGCTGAGTGAGTTAAAAATGATTTACTGATAGGTTCATGACAGGCATTTGACACCCTAAAGGAGCAGTAATATACCACAATGAAATGGAGCATGTGGATCTCATACCTGTAATAACTCTGTGTATCTCTCCGGCTCTGTCTCCATTAACGTTCTGATCTGGCTGTTGTAGTGTTCAGAGATGCTCTCCTCCACCGCCACAGTGCAGGCCATTGCTCCCTCCTTCCCCAGAAGAGCTGTAGAGGCTCCTACAAACAGAAAGATGGAAAAGACTTGAATACTGAAATAGTAATGATGCCATAAAATATCAAAATGAATTTTCACAGTTAATAAATTATGTACATTAAGAAAACTGGAAAGCCACATTTCCAAATATTTCTGCTTCGGAATTTAACCCCTATAATCATAATTTCATGACAGGTTCTGAATCCAACCTGCAGGAGTAGATAGAAGTAGAAAACAACTAAAATGAGTCAGTGTCCATTCGCTTATAAACAAGACTTTAAACTGCCATCTTACCAAGCAAAAACCCTGCAACATTCCACAGAGGCAGCAACAAAGTCGGCCGCACTCTGTTCTCTCCCAGAATTTCGTTGAACTTCTGTAAATGCATTTTTTCTTGGTCCCACATGTGCTGAAAACAAAGACCATTTCAAAGTTGGTCTTTCACATATGCTTTTAATCTGTTATTTAAAAAGATAATAAATTGATCACTAGGCACCTGGATAAGCGGGCCTGACTGGGTTCTTCCTAATACAGCCATCTGTCCTGCGTAGATGCGATTGGCCCCATATTCCCCTGCATGATCCACCCGCAACATGCGGTCCAGCATTGCCTTCTCCTCCTTGTCCCGGGGTGGAGGCACAACACTGTATTTTCTACATGTCAGGAAACCATTTCCTGTGAGTAGGACACACAGCAAAGAAACGGATGGGGAACTTTTACATTGACTTAAAGTGAACGATAAAATGGTTTTAAAAAAAGATTCTGAGCATAAAGTCAGGCACAAGGAAATGCAAACAGAACGCACGTAACTACTCAATTATGTTATTTGTACAAATTACATTACAAAATAGAGTTAGATTTGGGAATTTTGGATGTGGAGTGCAATGGACTTGCACGCATGCAATTAAATAAAAAGATGGAGCACAAAAGTGGGAACAAACTTCATTGCACTTAACTTCCAAACTTTTTACATGTTATATTATTTGTAAATTTGACAGACTTGAATGCATGCATTAAAAGTAACTGTTTCGTTGCAACGCTGTTCTACAGCACTTATACGGCCGGAACAGTAGCGACTTACAGTATTTGTAATATTGCGCGTTGTGAGTGCTAATCCCACCTGGTTAGCTCATATTGCTAACTCGGCTAACTGTGGGAGTTTTGCCCCGTTACCTGTGTTTATAGCGACCGGCGCATTTCCTGGATTTACCGAATAAAACCATAATAAATCTTGTCTCAGGAGGCAGCTCGCGGGTCTCTGCATAACTCCTTCACTGTAAAGCCACCTTTAATTGAACTGACAAAGTAAAATATGCTGGAGGACAGTTAGCAAAGGTTGTACACAACAACCGGTCGCTTTTTGATGACGTAATCGCCGCTTGACACTGAACTGCTTTGCATTACGTTACCTATTATTTGGCTGCTATAACAATGGTGCCATTTAGTGAAATGTAAAAATGCATTGTCTAAAAGAATATATAAAATGTTAGTTATATCTTATCTTATTAGTTACACAGTCTTCTTTTTGCTTCGTAGCATTTTGATTCACAACCGATAGGGGGCGCCCATGTTTCGGCAGGATTTGGTATGCAGTTATCGCAGATGTGCATTTTTAGATTCAAGATTTACTTTTCAAGTACATACGTATACTTCTACAATGTGTAGTGAACCAAACACACGCCATATTGAAGAGATATGCAATTTACTCTTGTACATTACCTCCCCAAACTACCTCTGACACTCTTGTTGCATAGCATTATGTTAAATTGATAAATTTTCAATTACTACATATGATACATATGACACGTCATGTAAGTACAGAAAATACCACGTTGAAACTTATGGATTTTAGGTAATTGAGATTTAAAAGTGAAGTTTGACTTCACTCAAATTGCTCTTTCTGTTATTTCTTGGGTGAACCATGGCTGTGCCCGAGAAAGTTGTCGGCTCAGATGTGATGCACTTGCGGGTAGCTGGTAGTGTAACGGTTAGGGAGTTCATCCTGTGATCTGAGGGTTGCCGATTCAAATCCCGGACAGGTAAAGTTCCACTGAGGTAGTCACGACCAAGGCACTGTCCCCAAGCACCACGCTGCCTGTCAGATACCCACTGCTCCTTCACAGATGGGTTAAATGCAGAGGTCACATTTTGTTGTGGTGCACTGTGTGCAGTGCTGTGGTGTGTTCACAATGACAATCAATCACTCACTTGAAATCAAGGTCAACACTCCTTATTTGCCACGTACATAGTTCTGCATGTTTAATGTGGTGAAATGTAAACCTGGAATGCTCCTGAGATTATGCAAAACATTTATTGCAATTTGACAAATACACTAAGTACAAATTAAGGTTTAGTAAAAAATAATGGAAAATGCCAATCATTAATAGTTATTAATATAAAATATGTCAATCTGTTTTAGTCAAAAAGTGCAGTGCAGTGTGCAAGAGTGTTGTGATTGTTGGTTGATTATGACATTTTTGGGAGTCTGTGGTATTTAAAAAATCTTAAGTTGTGGCATCATATCCTAGTTGAGAAGTCTTATGTGCTGAGAATAGACGTTCTTCCTGGGTCTCTTCCTGGGTTTTCACCATAACAATAATGAAGTGTTTGCCTGATTTTAGCAGCTCAGTCAGACAGTTGCTGGGGTGGGACGAGTCTCTGATGATCCTGATTGCTCTGCTAAGGCATTTCTTGGTCTAAATGTCCTGCGGAGGCGGTAGAGCAGATCTAGACTGGCACTTTGCTGTTGTCCGTTAATGTCCTGTACACTGCCGTTTCCATACCTGGATGTGATTGTCTGCGTCAGAACATTTTCCAAAGTAGCAAACAGTCCTGCAATCAACTAGGGGTTCCACTCCATCTCCTCATTCTTCACCTTCAACAGGAAGATAAGGATACAAATAAAACGTCAACCATTTGTAATGGTATACATAGAACGCAGAGAGCTTTTCATTCCAAAAGTACTTGTTGCTAACAGAATCCTGCAAGCATGCCCAATTTTTGTTTCTAACAAAGTATAATGACTCAATTTCCTTAGTTTATTCCAAAGAGTCGGTCAAATAAACTAGATCATTCAGGATTGACTTCCACAAGCATTCAACACATTTTTGCCTTAAAGAATTCACAAGTGTATCTCTAAACCTGAGCTACTTCACAGTAGTAGTAGTATATCATTAGTCAAAGCCAAAAAGGGGCTTAACTCTTTATAATAACGGACAAGATTGGCAAACCCTGCTTTAAATCAAACAGAATGTTCAAAATTGGCAAACTCTGCTTTCAGTCAAACAGTTGGTTTGACTGAGGTGGAACAATAACAGTTAGGAATTAGCCCCATAATCGGAAGGTTGCCGGTTCAGATGCCCTACCGGTAAAGGTACCACTGAGGTACTCTTGAGTCCATATTCTTAAGTCCATATTCTTCTAAGTGACTATACTGTAGGAAATGCATGTGAAGAGATTCCACATGCTTTTCGTGCAGTACAGTCACTTAGAAGAATATGGACTTAAGTCACCTGATTAGACAGTGGCAATAACAGAACAACCTAAATCATACATTTCACATCAAGTTCTGATCCTCCTTTTTCTACGTACTTATTAGTACTGTCAGTGTATCTCAGAGCCGTGGCCCCCAGCACCAGCGGGGCCCCCCGCACTCATTGCTCTTCACCTTTAAACCATGCAACCCCTGGGACCACTGCTTCTCTTCATCCTCAGCTCTTCTCTTCTGCATCTACCTTCAGCTTTGTCACTATTTTCTTTCCTCTTCTGTTGTTTTATGAAAGATTAAGATTTTCTACTTCCTGTTTTCTCCTTACATGCTGTTCTTCTTTTATTATTAATTACTCCAAAATATCTCCTTTTCTACCAAACTCTAACCCTCCACTTTGCCTGCATGTTCCAAAATTCAATTACAGTGTAAGATTCAGGATTTTTGGCCAGTTTGAGTTGCACAATGTACTTTCCTATTCCACTTTATGTTTCATTTTATTCATGTGTGAACATCTTTCTAAAATTCTCACATTCACTGTCCAAATCAGAGCCGACATCAATGTCTGATATTTCGTCTCCTCTACCTGCCCTCTGTCCTTCCTTTTTCGACTTTTCCAGTATTTCCATTTCAAATTTTAAAATCTCAGCTTCACATTCGTTGATTAAATGTGAAATTATGTCACTCTCGTCTTTTTCAATTTCATTTTTCTTTGACAACAAGGTTTTAATCTCTTCTAAATTTCGAAAATCACCACTGGATGAAGACTCAGATGCCCAGTCTCCTTCTTTGTTACTTCCCATTTTCTTCCGTTTCTCTTCATGCTCTGTTCCTTTCTTCTCCTCCTTCGTTTGTCTCCTCATCTCATCTATTTCCTCAACCTGACTTTTCAGTTTCTTCTCCTTTACCTTCCTCATCTTTTTTCTTTTCTCTCGCAATGAACGCATCCTGTTCTCCTTTTCCTCTTCTATTTTTTCCCTGTCTTCTTCTTTCTTGTTTAGCTTCTGAGTTTCCTTCTCCCTCCTCTTTCTGGCTTTCCTTCTATTCTCCAGGTTGGACTCCCCCTCCTCTATTTCCTCTCCCCCTGTTTCGCTTTTCTCCAACTTCCAGCTTATCTCTTCAGCCTCTCTGTTCTTCTTTCCCCCTTTTTTCGCCATGAGTTGCCTCTTCAGCTTTTCCAGCATGTTGATTTTCGCTCGCTTCTGCAGCATTTCCTCATTTTCATATTTAACGTATCCGTAACGTTCCTCGTCGTTGCCGCCTTTGTTCCACGGCAGTTTGCTGAGGAGCCTCCTGAGGTGGTTTTGGGATTTGGACAGCAGCTGGAGAAGGAGGAGGCCCTGCTTGTTGGCTCCCGCCTGCGTTTTCTCCACCGCACCCGCGCTGTGATGAGACTCCGCTCTGCTGCGCTCTTGCATCTTCATGTCCACCTGCACACCTTCCTCCTCCTCCTCCTCCTGACCTCCGCGTCTCTCCGCGTCTCCGCGCTGCTGCTGTTTTTCCTCCCGCCTCCCAAGTCGCCTCCCTCCACCGTCTCCCCCCGCTCCTCCGTGTCTCAGCTCGGCGCGCTCCCGCTCCATCAGCAACAGTTTCTCTTGCAGTTTCGCCGCATCGTCCCGCCGCATCACAGCGTCCAGCTTCTCCTTCATCTCATCGCGCAGGGCGGCGATCTGCATCTCGGTCCTCCGGTTTTGCTCTGTGTTCTTCTCCAAAATCACAGACAAAATGTAGTTCTTAAACTCCTCGAAGTCCGTGTGGTCCATGTCTACATGCAGCGTCAAGTCTATTAAACTAAGGGATAAACGATTTGTTATAAAAAGACAAATCCCCGTTCCCCTGAGCCCTTGTGACGTAACAGACTCGTACTCGCAGCCAACGACACAGCGGCGAGGTCACTCAGACCCGGTGTTGTACCGAATTCTGTGACCCGTCAAATTCTGTTACCATAGAGGGCGCTCTGCCTTGGAAGACGGATTCACAGCGTCGTTTTCGGTTAGGGTTAGGTGTAGGTGGTCACAGAATTTGACGGGGCACAGAATTCGGTACAACACCCGGTCCCGGTGTTTATTACGACACACTGTGCGACGACACGTAGCAGAGCCAGTAAACTCCAAGCAGCACCTCCATGAGAACCTCTCATCGTCCAGAGTGTTACTGAACAGTCCGAGATGTACACTCGCAGTTATTTAAGGCGACCACAGAGTGCATGACAGTGAGGAGCCTTTAAGCCATTTCAGGTTATACACACTACTAGTGATAATTTGTCATTGTTAACATACCACAGCACACCACAACAATGTGACCCCTGCATTTGACGGACCCGTGAAGGAGCAGTGGGCAGCTAACATGAGAGGCGCAGGGGAACAGTACTTCTGGACGGTACCTAAAAGTACCTCAGTTGTACTTTTAGGGGGGATTCAAACCGGAAACCTTTTATTTAAAATGTAGGTTTTAGGTGAGATGCATATAATAAATTAAATATAATGGGAATATCGCTGAAAATTTATGTAAGCCAAACAAATGGGTTTTCCTATTTAATACGCATTACTGTGCTATATGCGTCAAAAATAAAGCTGGCTAAAAACTAATTTAAACATAATATTTTAAGGAATTAAGCATATGTGTATATTATATATTATATGTATAAGATAAAATTGTGCTTTAAGTAGTGAAACAGAAGTGAGCAGTCTGGAGACTTCTTGTGGTATCTATCTTATGTGCTGATGTTTGTACTTTGGATTAAACACGAGTTTCTCTGCCACAAGGTGGAGCTCTGACTCCTGTATACTTACCTGTATATAGCAGATTAGAGCAGTATTAGATTTTAATGACACTGAGATCATTATAATGTTGTGTTTTTACTTTGAAAAATTACAAAAATATTTTTTTTTTGCAAAGTCTTAGGATTGTTCGAGATACATTTCACTGCACGCTGTACTATGTATGTGACAGAATCTTGAGTCTTTAAACCTCTAGTGGGACCACTGACCATTGTTAGGAGTCAAAAATGGGATTTTTAGACCAAATATCTGCTCTTCACTTGATGTATTTTAATAAAATACTCTAACTGACATTTGAATGTATGAAGGTGTTGATATTTCTAGATGATTTTTATATTAAGATAAATATTTTTGTATTAATATACATTGTGTTTTGATGATGTATGGTTTACACTTGCTTTACATTTCCTAGTTTAGTCATAATGATGTAGAATTGGTAAATTATAGCTATGTACAGTATGTAGTTATGTTATGAGCACTGTGGCTGCTGATTTAAGTCCTCTTTATTCAGACTCAAAGGTCACCGTGTGGAAACATGTCACCAGGCAATGCTCATTAGCATCTCATTAGCATCCATGTTAAATAGTTAAAGCACTATCCTCCACTTGCCTGTGCTGAGTTTCACAGTAACTCCTTTTGCACATTTAGAGAGTGGACACTCTTCAGTGCTTCAGACATAAGAGTTCTCTTCAGATAAGTTCATCCAAGAAATATTTGGTTATTCTTCTGCGTAATTGTAATTGCTGTGACGGTATTTTACCTCTAACACCCAAACCACCAGAATTTGCACTCTGATGAACACATGCTCCTTCTGGCTCAGCGTGGTGTTGCAGGCTGGGTTAGGACCAATGAACCTGCTCTCACATCCAGCACTCATGTTTCACTTAGACACCGTTCAGTTGATGTCCAACTGTCCGAAGTCAATAGCCGACAGGCAACTAGCTTATTTTTTGGTATGTTTTGTTTGCTGCTAGGTACATCACAATAATGTAATTTACAGCATCTATTAGATTCTTTAGAACTCCTCACATCTCCTCATTACAGGGAGCTGGAGCAACTTGGGGTGAATTCTCTTGTTCAGGGGCCCAGTGGTGGTAGTGCTGGAGGTAGGACAGTGCTGGGCAGAGCAGGACCCATGACCGCTTTGTCCAGAGTCAAGTTTTCCACCCCTGTTCTAATCCCAAACACACACACACATGCACAGCAAACCACCAGCAGTGCTCCCTTCAGACACATCTATTGATGAACTTACACGGCAGGCTGCACTGGCTGATTTGCACTTTCAATCACTGAGCGTGTGTTCAGTACACGTGCTTTCAATCCTAATTGTGTTACTGTGTGTGTGAGGCTCTTATATAATCCCACTGTTTACACACAGTTTGTTTCTGTTGCTGACAGGATAGCAACCTAAATCCCTAGAGCTTCAGTGTGTCTACTATCCACTACACAGGATTGGCAGCTAATGGTAGATGTAGGCAAGCAACTAAAGTTTCTGGCACATATTGCAGTAATATCACTGTGACAAGACATCATTCTGTCAGAAGTTTCAACACAGCTAATTCTGATAGAACTGACAGTGCCCCACTGTAGAACAGAGGAGGCATTTGAGAGGAAGTTTGCCAAGCACCAGGGTCTCCTGGAAGACCATTAGATCAGCAACAGAAGCAGTGAAGAGAGGCTCCAGGTGGCTGTGGATTGAGGGGGGGAGGGGGGTCTGTGGGTTAGTGCTGCTGGGATCACCAACTGGGTCACCTTGGTGAGGGTGTATAATTTTTAAAGTGAAAGTGAGTGCTTATTTGTCATTGTGAACACACCACAGCACAACACACAGTGCACTACAATGAAATGTGACCTCTGCATTTAACCCATCCGTGAAGGAGCAGTGGGCAGCTAACAAGCACCCGGGGAGCAGTGCTTGGGGACGGTACCTTGCTCAAGAGTACCTCAGTACCTCACCGGCCCTGGATTCAAACCTGCAACCTGCTGATCACAGGGCGAACACCCTACCGTTACGCCACCACTGATGCGTCACAGTGAATCCTTCACATACTGACCACTGCTAACATTCAGGTAGCAACCACATTTGCACTGTAGCGCACTGTCAGACATACAACACACACACACACACACATGCATTCAAATTTTCTTTACCAAATTTTCCTGAATTTTCAGAATGTTTTATCAGACTTATTTTGTAGGGGTCTAATTATACATAGACCTACATCGACTCACTCACCAACGAAGCCCAGAACCAAAAGCCAGGAACACTACATATTTTAGCTGCTTTTTGTGATTTGATGTGAAGGGAAGTTATTGTCAAATCTGCATCATTTCATAGGGATCACTGAGTTTGAATCGAATTAAACTGAAATTGTATCATATTAAGACTTTGTTATATCAACTGAAATTTAATCATTGTACATTTAATTGATATAATATATAATATAGTATTGTGTTGAAACCTGTTATTTACACTCTATTATTAGACTTATAATCCAGATATTATGAAAACTGTAAATACATGAAAATGGCCTTATTATATGATATTATACCCAAATATTGTATTCTGTTATTTTTATTATATACATATACAATGATCATTTTGTAATTTATCTTCAGTACATCCACACTGTGTTACTAAAGATAAATGGCTAACCATTGAGTCATATGGCATCACACTCCTCATAGTAAATAAGAAGGCAGCGCAGCACAATGCCTGGCTTTGTGTTATTTCATCATGTTGGCACATGTCTGTGACTCGCTGGTTTGATATTCCTGCCTCTCCTGAGGCACAGAAATGAACCTCGTGGTGAGAAGAGAGAGGTTTATGCATTTGAAAAAGAGGCTTGAGGTGTGAAGCATCTCATTATTTTATTTCCTACAATGGCCGAAGGAGAAATGAATCACGAGTGACTGTAACAGACAAAAGCTTTGGTTAATGGAGCTGTTCTCCAGAGATGTGTGTGTGTGTGTGTGGGTGGGTGGATAGGGTACAGACAGACAGGACGTCTGGGCCTCCGCCCCTCCTTCACGGCCCCTCCCCCACCCCAAGGGCCAGACCCTGATTGGCCGACGACAGCAGCTCCATTGTTGTGGCTCTTTGTTTGGGTTCAGGTGCTGTAGAGGGTCTGAGGAGCAACAGTCAAGTCGTTCTTTTTCAGCTTCACTGCAGAGCATTAAAAGGGCCGGTGTTGGTGCTTGAAGGTCGGTTGCGTGTTGAGGCTGATTGGGAAACGTGATACGCTGGTCTTGTTTTGTCCTCCTTTCAGGAGCTTGTGGAGTTGAAGGACAAGAGCAGCTTCTCCACAAACATACAGTAGTGGCTAATAAAGGGTCTCAGTGTCGTTAACTTTGACTTTGTAACATTTTACACTCGAAATCTGGGTAAAAATAACTCAACATGGAGCTGCTCCTTCTGCTGAGTTCTGTCACCAGCACCTGATACCAGTAATGCGTTCTGTCTGCATGCCTACAGCTTAGACAAACATACACACACACACAAATAGCTGCCTGTTTAATGACTGAGAAAATGGCACAGATAAGAGAATTGGAAGGTAACTTGTGGGTTAGAAATTATATATTTGGTTCAACTACCAGACACATTTTAAAAGAAAAAAATGCATGTGGATAACACAAGTATAGGCAATTTTGTTTAATTTTTAAAAGTGCAGTAATAACCACACACTCAAACACACACACCTTTGTGTTACTGCTGGTCAGCAGTGTGGCCTGCAGCTTTTAGAGACTAGAATAAATGAGTCCATTGAAACTCAGCAATGGCTCAGTTGCCTTTAGACTCTTATTAACTCATTAACAATAACAACACACAGACCTAACCGTTACCCTAGTTCTGAAGGGAAATAAGCAGAATGTAACTACTATTAATCTATATACTTCTTAGGTGTACTTTTCCGAACAAATAGGTCTTAATCTGGATTTATAAATGGGTGTAGAAATAATGGCACTGATGGTGTTCGGTAGAGAGCTCCAGGAATGAGGACAGTGTAACTAAAAGCTATGGAGCTGATGGAGCTTAATAGGAACTTCATTGGCATCAAAAAATAAATCAGGTGAAGCTGAAGACTAGGATTAGGAAAACGTTGTTTATATGAAACATGTCCGATGATAATGACAGTGGTTTCTCAGCACTGGGACTTCACACCAGGACCAGGCTTTACGTCTCTTAATTACTGAGGCCTAATCTCTTTATCTGGTGAAGCCTTAACAGCAGGGCTCAGTTCAAATCATTAGGGAATGCGATTATCTTCACATCACCATCCAGGCCAACTTAGCACCAGGATCATTAGTTTTTTAGTGGAAATACAGTATGTCACTCAGTTTGTTGGACTCTACAAATGTTTTCCATTACAAACAATTCAGTTTGAACCTCTTTCTTTTTTATCCTATATTTTTATTTAACTTTATTTTCTATTGTGCACAAACTGAGGACAGAGTGAATGCAAGTACAAAAGTATTTTTAACCAGCCCGTTTACTACAGCACATGCTTGCACTGGTGAGTGCTTTCTGTACTTCAGAATTGATTGACTAATGATTTTTGTAAGTGCTGCTGTTTTTAAAAGCTGCTCTCAGGCAGACATGAAGCCTCCCACAAAGACAGACAAAAATGTGTCCATGTGGAAGGACATTAGCAGATCTCATCGCACTGCCATTAGCCTTATCTCACCCAATCTTCCAAACACTGTTTTCAGCAGCAATGTAAAGACAGGACATTTGTTTTAATGCTTGTCGTGTAAATGGGCCTTTCTGAGTCACACTGCTGAGACTGTAAATGTATCATGTCCACACATCTGTCCTCTGCTGAATTGGTGCGGGGGGAGGGACGGGTTTGGGGACACATGAGAGAGAGGATGACATGTGAGGGTCTGGCCTCACACCGGCTGACCACTGACCCTCCTCCATTGCTGACCTCATGGACCGGGCTTCTGCTAATGGAACTGCTTTGTGGATAATTAACCACTCTGATGCATCACAACAGCATCTTTAATGTCATGCAATCCGCCTCAATGTCTCTATCACATCATCGATGTGATTTTGTGAGTGAACAAGTAAAATATTTTATTTAAACTGATCCCATATGACATTTTAACCACATGCACATTTAAATTTGGTGTTTGAGGTTAATAGTTCATAGGTAATAGAGCATGTTTAAAACATGACTGTTGGACTGATATTGAAATATTACATGTTTAATGATTAATTAAACTTAAGACATAGACTAAAATTGCAATTTACATTTACAATTTACCTTCATGGCAAACATATCTAGTTATATATATTTGTCACATACAATAGTGCAATATGTAGTGAATGCACCCTAGAAATAAAAAAAACAACGAAATAAATTAATGAAACATTATAAGAAAGTAAATCTAAATAAAACAAAACAAGAAAAATGTTTCCAAAATAGTTAATTATACTATACATAATTAGTGTACACACATGCATATTATGAGATGAGTATGTAAGGTAAAGTGCAGTGTGAAGAAGAAGAAGAAGAAGAAGAAGAAGGATTAGTATTATTTATTATTTACGTTGTTTAGAAATGTAGATGAAGTAATTCTGTTTGTTATCTAGCGTGCCTCTTATTGTTTTAAAAGTCTTATCCTCTTCTACAAATTTCTACAAATGAAATTTCCCTGTCTTTTTTTTCCTCTTGTCTTAATGGCGAGATAAAGTGGCCCGATAAGGGCGGCGGGGGTGTGGCGTGTGTTGCAGGCCCCGCCCCCAACCCCACCCTTGGAGCCCGGCCCCGCCCTATTCCACACACTCACACTGGGCCGGGGGCGGGGCGGAGCGGCGAGGAGTTGCTTCCCGGCAGGAGGAGCGGAGCGGCTCGGCTTCAGCGCTCACGGAGACTCGCTGCTACTGGAGCCCCAAGTTGTCACGGAGTTATCACGGAGTTATTACAGTTATCACTGAGTGAGGGAGGAGAAAAGAGAAGCGGCGAAGCCGCGAGAGGGAGAAAAGAGAGACGGACAGAGAAAAGA
Source organism: Distichodus sexfasciatus (assembly GCA_032718565.1). Lineage (NCBI taxonomy): Eukaryota > Metazoa > Chordata > Actinopteri > Characiformes > Distichodontidae > Distichodus > Distichodus sexfasciatus. The sequence goes on from JAVGVS010000077.1 coordinate 661,739, forward strand.
AAGACGGAAATTGAAAGGCTGAAATGAACACGAGCACGGACATCACCGGCTTTGTTAAGGTGAGACAGAAAACACACACACGCGCACTCACATACACACACAAGAGAACACACACAAAAGAATACGTACACACAGCGGAGAATACACACGTCAGAACATGTGTTAGTCCATTTCTAAAGTTCATAAATGTCACTCTAATCGCGGATGGAGTGTGTGTGTGTGTGTTTGAGAGAGCGACAGGAAGAGACAGAAGGAGAAGCGCAGTGTTAGGATGAATAAAACTCAGTGTGCGTGTGTGATTTTCGGGAGTTTAGGGACGTTGACTTAAAGCATCTCTTTCTCCCTCACAATTTCCTCATCATTAGGTCTCACAGCAGGGTTCTGTACATTTGGGATGGTTCAGCACTGTGTGGTTTAATAATAGAACACACACACAGACTTCGGAGACTGCAGAGAGACAGTGTGTGTAGAATGATGAGTATGAAGAGTGCTGTGGGCCCGGAATGTAGATGGAAATCAGCCGGTGTTCCTGAAGGATGAATGAAGAGAGAGTGTTTTTCTAACTGTTTATCTGGCAGTTGGATGGAAGCATGTGGATGATAGATGTTGAGAGATTTTAAAAGTTTTTATGTTTTTTTCTGCTGCTGTGCTCATGTTATTCCCTCTGGTTCTTTAATAAGGCTTGGTCTGCATTATTGATGAGGGTTTGGTTTAGTCTGATGGAACTGGATCAATAATTCAGCCTTTCTTACCGAAGCGTGTGATCAGCAACACGCCGGAGCCTCACTTCACCTCCAAGAGGTTGTGGGTTCAAATCCTACCTCCAGTACTACCACCATTGTGTCCCTGAGCAAGACCCTTAACCCCAAGTTGCTGCAGGGAGACTGTCCCTGTAATCAGGGAATGGAAGTCGCTCTGGATAAGAGCGTCCATTAAATGTCATAAATGGAAATGTGAAGTCCTGTATGAACATCAACACAGCAGCTTCCAGCTCACTGTTTCAGATGTATGTATGTGTATGAGTGTGTGTGACATTAAGCAACAACACTAAAACCTTCATCACCAGCTCTTCCCAGACCCTGTTCCAGCCAAACCCTCATCCTTCCTCCAGCAGCCCTGACTCACGCACTCACTCACTCACTCTCTCACCCTCCCACCCAGACTGGAGCTCCGCCCCAGAGCCCCAGTCTCAGGGCGGATGTGAAGCCTTGCCCACACCCCACATGGACCAGTCCTCTACAGCAGGGCATGCTGGGATATGAGTCATGTTTCCTGAAGCTTTGGTCTCATTAAACATTTTTACATGTTTGGTCTATTTCGTCCTAGAGTCATTTATATTGTTTATGGCTAGAGGAAAGGTTGTGTGTCATCACCCATTCAACTTGTAAGTGTGTTTACAGCTTTAAAAACAAACACACACACATTTCTATTAATAGCATTTATTAGACTTTTATCCAGAGCAACGTCCACCTCCTAATTACTCATTGGAGAAACCCGGGTTAAGGGTCCCGCTCAGGGGCCCAATGTGATGGTAGTGCCGGAGTTAGGACGGAGCCGGACTCTGAATCGCAACCTCTTGCCCTAGAACTGATTTTTCCACAGGTTTCCAAAAAGAGCCATGAAATTATAAACAGTAACTGTTCTTATGCATATGCATATTATGGTCAACTAGTCAACAAATATTGTTCTGCTACTTTTGTCCTGTGATGGCTCCTACCTGACTAAAAATGGTGACAATCTCGGAATTGCCTGGCAGGGTTGTAGATTTCCAAATTCTAAAAATATCTCTCTAAAAACGGATGCATCAGTTGCTGCCGCCGTTGTGTCTGCGGCGGACGAGCACCTGCTGTAAGGAAATATCCTCTCTTCCTCCATGAAAGACTGCATCCCACTTTAACTCCACGCCGCAGTGTGCATTCCGCTCCTGACACGTCTGACCTCCGCTGACTGCCAGCCCCTTTCAGTTTGTTGTGTCCAGCCTCCGCCCTGATAGTCATGTGCACATGCAATGGTTGTGGTTAGATCTTTATGGGCTCCTGTGTGACTGTGTGTATGTGTGATGGTGTGTGTGTGTGTTATATGATCTGTGTGAGAGGAGGCAGGAGCCCTTTACAGAGAACTGGAGGATGGTGCAGGTGGTGCTCCTGGTGAGAGACATGGCTGGTGCCAGTTTTGCTCTCAGGTGCCTTACTGTCCTGCTAATCTGAGATCAGTAGAGAGTGGGTAACCTCACAATGTGGAAACACCTTGAAGGGAAAGACGCAGATCACAGAGGCACAGTCATCAACCTGAGTGAGGAAATATCCAGAGTAACTGTACTTACTCTCACTTCTCTTTACCGTTGATGTGTCAGTGCCACTGACTGTCCACACGTGACATATTCAGGTTCATATTTCTATTTATTGGGATTATTCAGGAGCTGAGTGGATTGACTTACCTTCAGTAACAGTCCAGACTGTAGTTTAACACTAAACTGCCTGAAATCACAGTTATTCTGATTGCTTTAAAATCTAAAAAAAAAAAATCTAAGGTTTTTCAGCCACAAACACACATCCACCTCTCGGCTGTTCTGCCCATTAAGGAGAAGTGCCATTATTTTTCTTGTTGATTGCTCAACCGTATCCCTCCCCCCCTTCTTTTCATCCTTCCCTGCCCCACTGACCTCCTGCTGACTACGTTTTAAAACAGCTGTCATCTTATCAATTCATATTTCTTCTGTGTTGTGTTGTAAGTCACACTGTGTGATCTCATACTGACCCCTTTATCCCATTTTGTTCCTGCTTTTTTTACCTTTTACCTTTTTACCATTTAAAAAACTCTGCTCCACCTCTCAGCTGTTCAACCTATCTCAGCCCACAGCAGTCACACATTTTCTCCAGGAAATGCGCTTTCTGGTTTGTGTAGTGATTTTCCCTTGTTTGTTATGATACAGATGTGATGATACAACCACCATCACTTCTGAAATGGCTGAGCATGTGATGGTATACTATGTGGTGTATAAGGTGTGGTGTCAGTAGAATTATGTATAAAAACACAAAGAGGCCATCAGTGGAGTTGTACGTTGCCCTCTAGTAGACGCTCATAACAACACTAATAACATGGCTGAAATGTCTGCATCAGGCATGAGGGCGGGGTAGTGAACAGGGTCTCTGTACTGGATGTATGATATAAGTGTGTGTGTGTGTTAAGTGAGGTTGTGTTTGGATTGTTGGGGTATGTGTGTGTGGCATCAGGAGGGTTTTTCTCTTGGCTGGACAGGAAGTAGAGAATAATGAGGCGGTGAGTGACTTCCTGCCATGTGTCTCTCACTGCGCTGGAGTATAACCCAGACTGCTCGCTGTTTGCTCAGACACGCTGATGTGGTGTTGGGTTTTGTGGGGATCAGATCAGTGCTAGAGGTAGGGATGCTCAGAGCTGATAATATTGGCATCAGTCAGTCAAAGTTAATGGATGGGATAAAGGGGAAATAAAAAGTGTGATCTGATCCATTAAAAATCAGAAAAATGCTGGTCAAACCCTGTGACGTGCTGTGAGCAGCTTAATCTTCTTACAATTCCATTCCAGTTATAACTGCATGTTCTAGTCCCCAGTTTGCTGACTCAGTTGTCTGGTGCTGAAACTCAGCAAGGATGTACTTTTAAATTGGCCCTCATTTACACATTAAATACACTTAACAAGACATAAATGTAAAGGCAAATTAACACTAACACTTTATTTTTCTTTTTTTCTTCTTTCTTTCTTTCTGGCTTTTTTTCCTGCCCCCCTTTTATCATCATATTTCCTTTTGGATACATGCTTTCTATCAAGTTAAAAGAACATATAGAATCAAAGCCCACCATGTGAACACATGTAACCCCCGTTGTTACTTACAAAACCATGCATCACTTCAGATTTGTATAATTAACACATATATCATTTACAATTTTTAAATCAGTACCAGATATAAAATGTAATATTGTGCCATCTCTAGTGAGAGAGCAGGATGGACATTGTTTATTGTGTATAGTTTGTAGACAGTATGTGCAGTGTATAGAAAGTGTATATAGTGTGTAGAAAGTGTGTGTAGGGTCTAGACAGTGTGTGTGTGTGTGTGTGAGGCTGATTAGGACTTTATCATCAGTGAGTTTGTCACATGTGCAGCAGTTTTACCAAGAAACACTGAGGCTTTCATTCGCAAAACTTGATCCAGATAAACAGATTGTATGTGTGTGTGTGTGTGAGTGATGGAGTGTGTGTGTATGTTATGGAGAGAGAGAGTGTGTGTGTGTGTGTGTATATGCATGTGTGTGATGGAGAGTTTGTGTGTGTGTGTGTGATGGAGAGTGAGATTACAGTAGGAATCCCACCATATTAATCCCGTTAGCAGGCGGTTGGAGGCGGATTCACACTCGATTAATGCTGCCTGATCCAGCAGCGCTCAGCCGAGACCAGCACAGCGGATTACACAGAGCTGCTGCTGGACACCAGCTTTACACACACATACACACATACAGCTGGTGTGTATTTACATTACTCTACTTACATCTTACACTCCTCTGTCTGTTTCACTCTCTCAGTGAACCGCAACCAAATGTGACCCATCCATGAAGGTCAAAATGGGCGGTGCCTGGAGACCAGTGCTTGGGGACGGTACCTTGCTCATGAGTACCTCAGTGGTACCTTTACCGGTCCAGGATTCGACCGGGCAACCTTCCGAGCAGAAGGCGAACGCCCTACCTGTTACACTAATAACTGGGAGAAGGTGACTGCAGTGTATTCTGAGATTCTGGATTAATTTTGGCAGGGGACTTAAACTTAAATTTAGTCATATTGTTGTAATTTGTTCATTATGAGTTGAAGTGTAGATGACAGTAACAAAAGTTTTAGTCTTATTTTAGTCAGTTAGCTTTTGTAAATACAGCATTATCATCAGTCTGCCATTGTTTTCCCTCATCAGTCACCAGATGCTCACATGTCTGGTCTGTCATGTTCTTGTTGCCGGTACTTGTTTTATATCCTGAACATATTATTTCCCAGCTGTATTTTCTGTGTTGATAATTTAGAGTCAGTGTAGGGTATTGTTGTGAAGTCTGCAGAGTTCATACGGAGTGAATTTTGTTGAATATTTCCACTGTGGGTTTGTAGTGTGATGTGGGGATGTGTGTAATCCTGTAATAATGTAGAGATGTGCAGGTGAGCTTGAGTGTGTGTTTATCAGGTGACACATGGTGTGCACATCAAAGAATAACTTTTTCTGTTAAATATATTTTATATGAACCAGGTTTGAAGGTGTGTGTTGTGGTATAGCAATACAGTAGTGCAGACCAAACTGCACACAAAACTCATAGACAGCAAAATGCTTTCACTTGCAAAAATGTGACATGGGTCCCATACAGCACAGCAGCTTCACTTGGGATTGGGTTTAATATGTCAGACAGGGGGAACATACAGAGGGCTGAATATACCAGGAAGGCAGGACAAAGCAACATTTAGTGTTTTATGAATGTTTGATAAAACTGCTCTTTACTGTGAGAACAAACACTTTAGTTAATGGGTCTGGAGATGCTAACACTAACTCTAACTGTATATTTGCAGTATAATATTTTATACTAGGTGAAGTGGTTGTGGTGATGCAGTGTGTTTAAAATAAGCTAGTTGAATGTCCCTGTTAAGGTGAAGTGTAATAAGTACTAAGTAATAATGTATGAAGTAATATGTAAAATAATATCCTGAATAACCTGCCCAACAGTGCAGATCAGCAATATGTAGAACACAACATAAACCCCCAAGTGCCACGTCTCTGAAGTGCAGGAAACAGTATTTCAGACTTTTGACTTAACTCCCTTAGCAGATGCACCAGACGCTGGAAGCCGATGTGCTGAGACGAGGATGGAGATATGATGCAGCTGTTAGATGATAAAACCCTCTTATGGATTTCACCACATTACAGTGAGATGCTGCTTGGATATAAAAACAAAGGGTGACAGGGCTTTAGAAATTGTGAAACTACGGACTAGTATCAGATACTTCTCATTATCCCACTCAAAGCATTTTTAAAATATAGTGACATGTAATTTATTATAATAAATATTTTAAGTGAGTCATTTTTTATTTTGCTTTATTTTATTTACTTTTATTTTATCTGTATAGTTGCTTTGTGTTATTTTGTCATAACTGTGCAACGCTTGAACATAAACCTTTCCTAAAGTGTGCTTCATAAATGTATTTAATGTACTTCAATGTATTTACTCACTAATTACTTGAACTACTTGAAGCTGATTGGATGGTGCTGAGGGATTTGGTTAAGGTTTAATCCCGCTCTACCTACAGCGCTGAAGATTTTCCTCCTAATTTCTCTGTAATTCTCCCTCAGATCTCACATGTGACCTCGACTGCATTCTGTTGCTTTCTCAGATAACCTGCTGATGTCACACAGGGAAAAGTAATACCCATAAGCCCTATGTGTGTTTGTCTGTGTGTGTGTGTGAGGCCTCAGCCAGCGCCGATGATGAAAACGACATTATTTTAGCCAGCGCAGATGGTGAGTTTTTTAGCTGTAATTTCTCCCCCTGTGATTAAGATGTCATGAGGCAGCAGCAACTCGCTGTTTCAGCTGGAGCTCAAATAAACCCTGCCGCTAAAATATATCTTCAGCCTTTAACATAGAAATGCAGACTTCATGGTTAGAATCATGTAAAATAAGAGTAGCAGCATCAGACACTATTGGTACTGTTCAGAAGTACTCACACGTCTCTCCAGAGACTGAACACAATAATAGTTTTGTGTTGCTTCCACATTCAAGGCAAAATTTTACATTTACAGCATTTAGATGACAAGATTGTTTATTTGTCACATGCTTAGTTATACAGGTACAACACACAGTGAAATGGAACCTCTTTCTTTGACTGTGCAACCATAAGCAAACAGCAGAAAACCGTCATGGAATATGACGTTGATTTAGATTTGGCAGTTTGTGTTTAAGACATCACGCTGTATTAAGGTCCAGCTTTGGGGCGCTTCGTCCTGCTCTACTCTCTCTCTCTCCCCCACTCCCCCCAAGTCCCTAGCCGTTACACTTGCAACTGCCCGTCTGATCTTCTGGTTATGGGTTTGGAGCACTGACAGCAGGACAGGCCCAGTTTGATCACGTGCAGTTCTGAAACTGATCTTCTGTGTAAATGGATGGCATTTTATCCCAGTGTATGTGCAGTGACCGGGCCAGGTTGTGACCTCTACTGACCCCTGTACTGAGCCGGAAACATGACTGGACTGAAGCCAGATGAGTTGTGCGATTCCAGCGTCTTGTTTTGCAACGCAGGAATTTCCAGAATTTCTGCAGCATTCCTTCTGCGTGAGGGAGTACTGGGGGGACGAATAGGGACGGATTCTCCACTGGGAAATGTTTAACTACCACCAACTCATCTGTATGTCTGAGACACTTCCGTCTGTCCAGCTGTATGTGTGTGTTTGTGTGTCTTGAGGGGAAGAATCTGAAATCTCCTCATTCCACTGAGTCAGCATACAGAAGATTTTGGGCAAATCCTTGAAAACAGCCTGTGTGAGTATGTGTGTGTGTTAAACCCAGCCTCCGAGACTCCCAGCTGGCCTTTGTGGAGGTTTCCGCCTCACTGACTCCCGCACCGCCGCGTGGCACAGCCCTATTGTTGCGTGTGTGAGTGTGTGTGTGTTTGGGGGTGTAATGGGGGTGTTTGACCATCTGTTGCTGAGACAAAGCAGTCAGTACATGACGCCGTTTTACTTTACATTCATATAGCAAACACATCTGGCAACTTCCATTCTCTCTCTCACACACATACACACAGCTGAAACGCTGCCTTAATGGCAGCTGGAGATGGACAGGTGCTGGACAGTTCTTAGAGGTGTGTGTGTACGTAGATGAGGATACAGAGTGTAAGTTTGCCTCAGATCAGACTCTTCAGCTCCATCTTTACACACACACACACAGAGTAGTCCTGGACCGCTGAGGTCCTCATGAGCAAGGTACCGTCACACTTCATTGTGCTGCGCTGTGTGATGATGATGTGTGTGTTTGTGTGTGTTTTCTACACATTATCTCTTACCTGTAAGTCACTTAGTACTTTGTAACACTGTAAGATCTGTAAGGCCACCTCACTCATCCCTCGCCTCTGTGTGTCAGTGTGTGTGAGTGTGTTTGAGTATAAAGTCCTGCTCCTAAGCACTTTATGTAAAACCATGTGCTCACACACTCACACACTTAAGCCGTTGGTTCTGTAGTAAAGGCTAATGGTGACCCGGCAGTTCATGTGAGGCAGATCAGCTCTGCACAGTTACACACACACACACACACCCGTGTGTGCCTGTTATGTGGGAGTGTATGTGATGTGTGAGTGTTTGGTTGCCAGAGGAGACCGTATTAATATTAGATGAGAACAGATCTGGCTGAGGTCTGATCTCTGGTCAGGTTTCGTGCTGCACCGCGCTGCTAGACACACACACACCCCATACAAACACTCCATCGCCCCTCCTGCTAGACACGCACAAACACTACACACACACAGGCCTACTATCACTACTGCCATGCTGGACAATGCACACTCTCACACTTCATTACCACCTGCTGCTGTTGGATGCTTTCATGCTCCCCAGTGTGTGTGTGTATGTGCATACCATGCAGCAGGCAGGATGTGTGTGTGTGTGTGTGTATAATCAGCTGGTGTTCTTGTTCCTTTGTGTGTGATTGTAAACAGTTTGAGGCTTCTGAGTGTGTGTGTGTGTTCAGCATCACAGGCAGCACCAGCTTCATCCAGCACTTCGTCTACATAGATACGTCAGTTCAACGATACAATTGATTAAATGTACAACGATTCAGTTTCAATAAATATAACAAAGTCTGATATGATTTCAATTTGTTTCAAATTAAGACTCGATTCAGAGATCGATATGAAATGACATGCAGATTTGACACAATCACTTCACATCAAATGACAAAAAGCAGCTAAAATGTACAGCATTGCACACCTATGTAATATCATATTGTGAGCAAACCTTTTAGAACTTTTAGACAGTGGTGGAGGCAGAAGGTCGTGCAGACGTCTGTGGTCAGTGGCTGGATAGATCATGTCTGACCAGTGATTCCATGACTGATCACTTCTTTCTGTGTGTGTGTGTGTTGCAGGGGGATCATGTGTGGGTGCGTGATAAGGACCAGTTCCTGCCCTGCACGGTGCAGTGCTGTGATGAACACACACTCACCGTCAGCTCGGACTACGGAGAGGTGAGACGCACAAACACACTGACCAGCACCACACAGGGTCAGCACACACACACATCCACATACACCCACCTCCTGGGGGGATATTGGGGTCGACATGAGCTGTACCACACACACACACACACACACACCCTTTAGAAAACATTAAGCTGACCACAAAGTGTGTAATCAGAAGGAGGGAGGGAGGTGTGTATCCTCCTCTACACTGCTCTTTGTGTCTGCAGGAAATCCTGCCATTACTACACCATGAGAGAGTGTGTGAGAGAGACTCTTAACGTACTTGTGTGTGTGTTGTATGAGAAGCATGAGAAGGCTGAACAGTGACTGTACTGACCACAGGATGGTGCTGGAGAAAACATCCAGTCTCAGAGCATAACAGAGTGACCACAGCGAAAAACAATGTTAAACTGATAAAGCCACAGAGAGAGAGAGGAGAGGGAGAGGAAGGGGGAGAGAGAATAGAGGGTTGGAAGGAGAAAGAGAGGGGGCGAAAGAGGAAGAAAAAGAAGAGAAAAGAAGAGAGGGAGAGAGAGAAAGGGGAGATGGAGACAAAAGACAGTTTAAAGAGAGAGAGAGAGAGGGAGGAGGAATAGAGGGCTTCTACAGCAGTTCTAAGGAAACTACTGCTCCGGTACTGCCCTTCACGATGATGGAAAATTCCGAGTCGACCTGATCACCATCATACAGCAGCTTCACATCAACATGCAGTATAAGGATGATGATGAGGAGGATGATGTGTGTGTATGTGTGTGGTTACATCCTCATACAGCAGCAGCAGCTGACTCTTCAGTGGCGCTGACCACAGCTTTGTCCAGTCTGTAAACTCTACCTGCATCTCTTCTTCTGTGTGTGTGTGTGTGTGTGTGCAGGTGGAGCAGCAGGTGGAGGTGAGCAGGCAAGACGTGATGCTGATGCAGCGCTGCAGCGTGAGCGGTGTGGAAGACATGTCCACTCTCACCGAGCTGCACCAGGCCTCCATCCTCTACAACCTCTACCTGCGCTATCAACATGACCTCATATACGTATGACATCTCACACACAAACACACACTCAAACAGACACACACAGTGGTGAGAATTGAGCTGGACGCTATTCTGCACTTGCCTGTACAGCATCAGTACAAGCTGGAGGTGAAATGTGTAGCTCAATTGCATTTCATATGCAATCCTTTTCTGTGCAGATTCTCTGTTGATTTAACATCAATTCAAATGTTCAAGTGTAAACATGAAGCCCACACAGAGCGGTTTGATTTGCAAGGACTAGAATGTGTTCTTTAATGTCTCAGTCTGTGGTGCTCTTTTAAAATGAGATTATAAAATAATGGTTGTGGATTGGAGCTGACCTCAGACTGGCCGAATGTAGGAGATGTCCAGCTAAAGAGATTACACACAAACACTGACCCAATGCAGCATCCAACTCATGAACACAAGTCAGTGGCCAAGGAGGCCCACTAGAGCACTAACCCGGCGTGTGTGTGTGTGTGTGTGTAGACCAACATCGGCTCGATCCTGGCGGCGGTGAACCCATATAAGAGTGTGTCAGGGCTGTACGGGCCAGAGGCGGTGGAGTTGTATAGTCGCCACGCTCTGGGCCAGCTGCCTCCGCACATCTTCGCCCTGGCCAACGAGAGCTACAGCTGTCTGTGGAAGAGAAACGACAGCCAGTGTGTGTTAATCAGGTCAGAGCCCAACTCCACTTGCGCTCCACCTGCACTTGAGCCTTTAACTCCACCCACACTCCATCCTACCTCTACCTGTTGAACCTTCCAATTTGCCCACTCTCCACGTGAAGCAAAATAACACAACACACCTTCTTTTGTTCATTTAAACTGCCTTTTTTGCGCACCTTAATCCAAACCTGCTCTCCACCTCCTCTATCTCCACCTTTACTCCATCACCTCCTCTGTTTACAACCCTGCATTTTCCACGACCTACACAACATTCCAACTACATCCACACCATTTGCACCCTGCAATTCCACCTTTACTCCTACATTTTTCACCCAGCAAATCCTGATGCAGTCAACTGTGTGTGTGTGTGTAGTGGAGAGAGTGGTGCAGGAAAGACGGAGAGTACAAAACTGCTGCTTAAGTTTCTGTCAGTAATGAGTCAGAATTCGGCTGGAGTCGCTGTGACAGAGAGGAGCACCATTGTGGAACAGGCCATCATACAGAGCAGGTAACACATACACACACACAAGTATACACACATGGGTACACTTACACCCACATTAACTCGCTCTGCTCTCTGTCTCTCTTCACAGCCCCATCATGGAGGCGTTTGGTAACGCTAAAACCGTCTACAACAACAACTCCAGCCGCTTCGGCAAGTTCATCCAGCTGCACTTCGCTCAGAGCGGAAACATCCAAGGTGGCTGCATTGTCCACTATTTACTAGAAAAGGTTTGTTCACCTTTATTTTTCCTCCCTCGGTGCAACGCACACCACCTCGACTTCACCGCTTCACAGCTTCTGCGTGTTTGTTTCAGAACCGAGTCGTCAGACAGAATCCTGGAGAAAGAAACTACCACATTTTCTACTCGTTGCTGTCTGGTGCTGACCGCAAGCAGAGAGGTGAGACGTGAATGGTGGTGACGGTCATCAGGGTCCTGACCACAAACTCTCACACACACACACACTGGATATAAACTACTCAACATGAGCTGCATTTGGGGATGTTCTCCAGAGTAAGCTGGAGAGTAAATATGCACACAGTGGTGGTAAAAAGGAATAAATTAGACCGATTAGAATACAGTTAAAGAATAATAATTTTAAAAGAGAAAAGTGTTGATTCAGTAATTAAATATAAATATCAGAGTAAAACAATTTTAAAAGCATTCAGAATTGATTCAGAAAGAACCATAAACAGAAGGGATTTTTTTTTTAAATTCTGCCCTCTGAGTTGGAGCAAATCTAAATGTTCAACTCCATGACATCCTCTAAACCAGCCTTAGAGCTCATCTTGTGTGTTCTCTTGATTCCTGCCGTTGTGCGCTTACATCTGATGTCAGTGGAACTTTTCCAGCACAGCAGCAGCCACGAGTCTAAAATGCAGCAAAACCACCAACGTGCCACGTCTCTTAGCTGGCAGTGTAGTATTGCTGCCCGCTGTAGCACGGCAACCAGACACACTCGCTGACATCAGCAACTTCACACATGTGAACTCAGAGTAGGACGAGTGTGTGAGCAGACATCTGATCAAACCACAGTTTTTTATGTGTGATTTATTTGTAGATTAATTTTTAGTAAAGTAGAAAGCATGCAAACCCTCACAGGCAAAACTAGGTGAGTGAGGAGTGAGGATGTTTACAGTAATAATGTAGATATAAGACAAACAAGCAAACTACAGCAACAGAACAAAATGTGTGAGTGTGTGATGGTGTATCTGTAATGGTATATATGTGTGTGTCTTTGTAGATCAGTACCTGCTGCTGGACTCTGCGGAGGCGTATCACTACCTGAGTCAGTCCGGATGTGTGGAGGACAGCAGTCTGGACGATAAGCAGCTCTTCCTCAGTGTGATGGTAAGAAATACTCCTCTTCATCCTCAACTCCACTCCTCCACCTCTTCCTTGTGTGGGTGATGAGGGCAGTGGTGGTGGTATTGGGAGGTATAGACTTATGAGGGCAGTGTTGGTGTGTGAGGTGGCAGTGGTGGTATTGGCGGTGTGGGTTTGTATGGGGTGGTGGTGGTGGTAGTGTGGGGTGGTGAGGATGGTGTCGGGTGTGAGTGGTGATGGTGGTGTTGGTGTGGGGTGGTTATAGTGGTGTTGTTAAGGCGGGGTGGTGATAGTGGTGTTGGAGGTGTGGGGTGGTGTAGTGTTGGTGATGGTGCTGTTTGTGGTGTGGGGTGGTGATAGTGGTGTTGGAGGTACAAGGTGGCGATGGTGGTGATTGTGGTGTTGGAGGTGTGGGGTGGTAATAATGGTGTTGGAGGTGTGGGTGAAGAGGGTATTGGTGGTGCTGTGGGCAGGTATGAGGTGATGGTGGTTTGGGGTGGTGATTGTGGTGTTGGAGGTGTGGGTGAAGAGGGTATTGGTGGTGCTGTGGGCAGGTATGAGGTGATGGTGGTGTGGGGTGGTGATTGTGGTGTTGGAGGTGTGGTTGATGAGGGTGGTGGCGGTGGTGTGGGCAGGTATGAGGTGATGGCGGTGTGGGGTGGTGATTGTGGTGTTGGAGGTGTGGTTGATGAGGGTGGTGGCGGTGGTGTGTTAAGGTATGAGGTAGTGTTGGTGGTGAGGATGGTTTGGGGTGGTGAGGATGGCGTGGGGTGGTGTTGGTGATGAGGATGGTGTGGGGTGGTGAGGACAGTGTGGGGTGGTGTTGATGGTGAGGATGCTGTGGGGTGGTGTTGGTGGTGAGGATGGTGTTCGGTGAGGGTGATTTGGAGTGGAGAAGGTATGTCAGGATGAAGGTGAGGGTGAAGGCTTGGTGGAGATCCTCTAGTGTTTTTTTGATGTTAGACCACTAGAGGGCAGAAACACCTTAACCTTTGGTGCTGCTGTAACACTCCAGTCCGTATACTCGAGCCACTACACGGTAGTGTGTGTGGGGTTGTGCAGTGAGGTGTGGTGCGGTGTGATGTGGGCAGCAGTGTGTGATGTTGTGTGTGTGATGTTGTGTATGCAGGAGGCTCTGAAGGTGATGGAGTTCAGGGAGGAGGAGATCCGTGACGTGTTCAGGCTGCTGTCTGGAGTCCTGCATCTCGGCAACATTGACTTCATGACCGCAGGGGGAGCTCAGATCACCACCAAAGCTGGTACACACACACACACTAAATACACACACTACACACATACACACAGACACCTACACAGACATGTGCTTATATGCTTACATGCACAAACACATATAGCCAAACACACACACACACATACACACACACAAACACAAATATACGTATACAGTATACTAAATTGTTGCATACAAAACTTACACAACTCAGTGGTCGGTAGTTTAAATGGTGTGTGTGTAACGCTGTTTGTGTGTATTTGTGTGTGTTTCAGTGGTCACCAGTGTGAGTGAGTTGTTAGGGTTGGATGCCTTCCAGCTGGCTGAGGTTCTGACTCAGCGCTCCATCATCCTGAGAGGAGAAGAGATCTGCTCACCACTGACTGTGGAACAGGTACACACACTTACACGCACACACAGTGTCAGTGCTATATGGGTTGAGTGTGTGCGTATTGTGTGGATCTGAATAGGAACAGGAATAATGAGCAACATCCACCAGCAGGACCATGATCAGATCAGGACGTGCTACAGCAGGCATATTTAGAGTTCTGAGTTCTCTCAATGCCAGAAGCCACATACACTCACCCACACTCACACACAATCACACACACACCCACTCAGAAAGCGGCTTTGCGTGACTCCGTGCCATTTCCTGTTTTTTGTCCCCTCAGATTCCTGCTATAATAAAGCAGTGATAAGATCTGGAGTAAAAAAGCACAATAGAGCATAAGAGCGCAGAGAGAGAGAGGCAGTGAGCAGTGACCCCAAAACACACACACACACACACTACTGTAATGGGAATGCCATAGAGAGATGGACCACAAACACGCCCACTGTCTGTGTGTGTCACACTCTCACTTTCCCACTCAGCCTGAGATGTGACCCTGAGAGAGACCGAAAAGAAAAGAGGGGGATACAGTGTTAGAGTTGGTTCTTATAAGATTTCTTTAACTTAATTTTTATTTAATTTCTAGATTCTTTTCTAATTTGCACCCATCAGGGCACATTTCACTACACGTTGAACTTATGTATAATTATGTATGTGACATAAAGAATCTTGGATCTGAAAGAAAATAAAAGGGAAACAGATAAATGGAGTCACAAACATCTGATTTTATCACTGGTTTGTTGCGTTATTGTTTACACTGAAGAGATTGTACTGTCCCGCTGATGGCGCTGTTAACCTCTCGCTATTAGTGTGTGTGTATCATAATATCACACGCAGTCCTCCTCTTGACCTTTTTGACCCCCAGGCGCTGGAGTCACGGGACTCGGTTGCCATGGCGCTCTACTCCCAGTGTTTCTCCTGGATCATCGCACAAATCAACCAGCGCATCCGGGGCAAGGACAACTTCAAGTCCATCAGCATCCTCGACATCTTTGGCTTCGAGGACTTTGAGGTTTGTGTGTCTGTGTGTTTGAGAGAGAGAGGCTCTGAGGTACTGACCCAGCTGTGTGTATGTGTGAGAAAGGTTGCGAGGTTGTAAAACGTGTGTGTGTGCAGGTGAACCGTTTTGAGCAGTTCAGCATCAACTACGCTAATGAGAAGCTGCAAGAGTATTTTAATAAGCACATCTTCTCCCTGGAGCAACTGGAGTACCACAGGTCAGTTCTGCTGGATGCTACACACACACACATACACACACCGGGGAAAAGTAGGAACAGAATTTTTACAATCATTGAAATAACCGTCACAGGCAAGTTTACATTAATTAGAGCTTCAGAAGGTCATTTTGATTAATTTTGATTAATTATCATAAGTGTGTATCAGGAACAGATATGTTGAAATAGCTGGCATACCAATGTAATCACATGAATCATGCACAATACCTTCATTGTACTGTGTGTGTGGAGTGTGTATGTGTGTGCTTGTGTGTGTGTCTGTATATGTGTGTATGTGTGTTGTGTGGTATGTGTGAATGTGTGTAGTGTGTATATATATATATATATATATATATATATATATATATATATATATATATATATATATATATATATATATGCATGTGCTTGTATTCATGTATGTGTGTGTTGTGTGGGTGTGCCTTGTGTCTTGTGTATGTGTGTCTGTATATGTGTTGTATGTGTGTGGTGTGTGTGTCTGTATATGTGTGTTTGTGCATGTGTGTGTGTGTGTACAGGGAGGGGATCCACTGGGAGGCCATAGACTGGATGGATAATGCGGAGTGTCTGGATCTGATTGAGAAGGTAAGTGATGACTCTAGTGTAGCTGTGCTGATGTGTTGTGTTGTCATGGTCACACAGCATCACTCATGTCACTATGGTAACGCTGCTGTACAGCTCAGTGCTGTTGGATTACACACTTATACCTCTCTTTCTTACAGAAACTGGGCTTATTGGCTCTTATCAATGAGGAGAGTCGCTTTCCTAAAGGAACAGACTACACACTGCTGGAGAAACTACACAGCAGACATGCGGTTAGCATACGATACACAGCCACACACACACACACCTCTAGCAGTGTGGACTTAACAGTCTGATGAGACTTCAGTGTGTTGTTGTGTCTCTGTGTCTCTTCCACAGACCAATCCATACTATGTCAAACCGAGAGTGGCAGACCATCAGTTTGGCATTAAGCATTACGCAGGAGAGGTAATTACACACACACACACAGCTTGGGGACGGTACCTCAGTGGTACCCTTTACCGGTCCAGGGACTTGAACTGACCGATCACAGATCCAACTCCCTAACTGCGCAATTCTTGTGCGTCACACCAGCTCACATAGACACACACACAAACACAAATGCACGATGGAGTTAGTTACAATGGAGAAGCATCGTACATACAACACACACACAGACACATACACACATAGACCATGTCACGTATACATGTGATGAATCCTTCAGTAGTGAACACAGCTAATATTTCTGAGTATTTTATTTGTTTTAATTTGTGTTTACAAGCATAACAAAGTGGCGTGTCGATTTGAAAAGTGTGTGTGTCTGTGTGTGTTTATCAGGTGTTGTATGATGTGCGAGGGGTTCTGGAGAAGAACAGAGACACGTTTCGAGATGACATATTGAACATGCTAAAGGACAGCAGGTGAGTTTACAGTACAGACCATGCTCATCTGCACGGCTCCTCCTCACGTCTCCTGATTAAAAGGCCAGTCTCCCAGCAGCAACTTGGGGATGAGGGCCTCACTCAGGGGTCCAGTCTACACAAGGCCTTATTCACCAATATTTTCTTACATTTTTTAAAATACGTTCTTAAGAAAGTTAGGTCATTTCAATTGTATTATATTATATACCTGTAGAATTGAATTTTTGTCTATTAGTGCTCTTCAGCAACAAATCACTCAATAAGAAAATATTGGTGTATGTCAGAATCTTGTTGAAAACTGCGCAAGTGAGCTTTTAAGAACTATTTTTTTTCTTAAGAAGTGTAGGTGAATAAGGCCCAACGTGCTTAGACATTCAGGACAGGGTAGTTAAAAGGAAGTATGGAAAAAATCAACTAGTAAAATTAAGTACCACAGTACAGGGGTCTTGCTCTGGGTCCCATTTGTACCCACAACCCTTTGCCACAGTGGTGAATATCCTACCCACGAGAGCACCACTTCTCTGTCTCGCACTCATCACACTCATCCAGTAAAACACTTATCCAGTTTTTTGAAGTAACTTTAAGTGGTATGAGACACTCCTTGAGACATAATTCATACTTAATCTTACACACAGCATCATAATCCCATATATACACCATTATACTTTTACAGAAACACACACACACACACTAGAACACTGGTGGTGAGGTGTGTGACGTGTTGTGTGCAGTAACAGTGTGTGGTGAATGGCTCTGCTCTGATCCAGGCTGGACTTCATCTATGAGTTGTTTGAGCGAGTGGGCAGCAGGAATGGAGACGACACACTCAAGATGGGTACAGCACGGCGCAAGCCTACTGTCAGCTCTCAGTTCAGGGTCAGACTCTACACACACACACACATACATACACTCTCTCATACACACTGCAGTGTACACTCATGTTGTGTGTATGTGTGCGTTTTAGGATTCTCTACACGCACTCATGGGGACTCTGAGTGCCTCAAACCCGTTCTTTGTGCGCTGCATTAAACCCAACATGGAGAAGGTAGGAATGCTGCTGCTGTTGCTGCTGCTTTTCTCTGCTGCCACTCGGTCTTTCAGAAAGCTCTAAATGTCACTCAAGTCCCCTTCCACCCCACTCCCCCCCACCCCCCCCACGCCCAGCTCTCGGCCTCTGTGGCTCTGTCTGTGTGTGTGAGCTGCTGTCCTGTGTGACACAATGGCCATGTGAAGTGTGTGTGCGTGTGTAATGAGGCTGAACAGAGCTGCAGTGTTCCGGAGTGTTGCGATCTCGTCCATAGCCTCCTGACTCCTGCAGACTGAGCCTCTTTGTGCGATGCGGCTCCGCCCCCACCGCATTCCTCCGTCCCGACCCAACAGCGTCGGGGTCAGAGGTCACGGCCTCCCGGTCCTCCCACAGTGTCACAGCTGACCTGCCTCACAGGAATGTGGAGATAAAACACACACACTCACACAGACAGCCCATAGTCCATGAGAGAAAGTGTGTGAGGAGCTGCAGCTCAGGATGGAACATGGGCGACTCTGATGTAGGAGTCATGCATGAGTCAGTCCTAACATTCACCACATCATTCTCACACCCACTGTTTTGTGGATGGGTTTGGGGAAATATTGGGGTAATATTCAGAAAACATTGGGGAGTTACAGGGAGTGTTGGATTGAGTTAAGGAGAGTTTTGGGGTGTGTTTTGGGGAATGTTGGTGTGAGTTTGTGGGTTTGTTTGGCTCAACTTTGGGGAGTATTAGGTGCGTTTTGGGAAATGATGGGGTGAATTATGGAGAATATTGGAGTGAGTTATGGGGAATATGGGAGTGAGTTTTGGAGAATATGGGAGTGAGTTCTGGGGAATATTGGAGTGAGTTTTGGAGAATATGGGAGAGAGTTCTGGGCAATATTGGAGTGAGTTATGGAGAGTGTTGAAGTAAGTTATGGGGAATATGGAAGTGAGTTATAGAGAGTGTTGAAGTGAGTTATGGGGAATATGGGAGTGAGTTATGGAGTGTGTTGAAGTGAGTTATGGGGAATATGGGAGTGAGTTATGGAGAGTGTTGGGGTGAGTTATGGGGAATATGGGAGTGAGTTATGGAGAGTGTTGAAGTGAGTTATGGGGAATATGGGAGTGAGTTATAGAGAGTGTTGGGGTGAGTTATGGGGAATATGGGAGTGAGTTATGGAGAGTGTTGAAGTGAGTTATGGGGAATATGGGAGTGAGTTATGGAGAGTGTTGAAGTGAGTTATGGGGAATATGGGGAATGTTGGGATGAGCTGGGGTGAGTTATGGGGAATGTTAGATTGAATCAGAAGAACTTTGGGGTGAGGTTTGAGGAATTTTGAGGTTAATTTATTACATTCATATTACATTTGTCTGCTCAATATAAACAACCCTCCATTATGGGTATGTCATAAATTGTTTATTGGCATTATAATGGGTTCGGGTTTGAAACTCAGGGGCTGGATGGCGGTAGTGCTGGATCTACAGTAGTGCAGAATGGTACAGTGTGGTGCGTAGGTACGGTGTCATCAGTATCTCCTGTAGAGAGAGTCCAGTCTGTGTGTGTGTGGAACAGGCTGTGGTGTGCAGTCAAGTGATTGACCAAGCTGGTTTGTGTTGTGTCCAGCATGCAAACAAGTTTGACCCGGACGTGGTTCTGAACCAGCTGCGTTACTCAGGAATGTTGGAGACGGTGAAGATCCGTAAAGCTGGGTTCCCCATACGCAGGACCTTCTACGACTTCCTCAAGCGGTGAGACTTCTAGCCTTCTAGTTGTGTGTGTTTGAGGGTATGTGTGTGTGTGTGGGCACACAATGTCCTGTTCTGCTCATCTCATGATTTCATGCACTTTGTGTGTTGCAGGTACTCTGTGATTCTGAGAGACAAGAGTCAGATTAGCCGAGACCAGAGGACGACATGTTCAGAGCTGCTCACTGTGTTTGACTCCAGCAGAAAAGAGTGGCAGATTGGCAAAACAAAGGTGCAACACACACCCACCCACCCCCACACATTTACTTGGGGTCAGTAGGCAATTCAGAGCACACCAGTATCAGTGTGTGTGTGTGTGTGTACAATAAAACTATTTTGTGGCCATTGTGGAATGTGTGTTTCAGCTTTTGTGTGTGTGTGTGAGACACACTGCGGGCCTGAACCATGATGAGTGGACGGGTTTTATTTGTTGCAGCCATTTGAGTGTAATTATATCCATACTCTGTGTGTGTGTGTGTGTGTGTGTTTGTGTGTGTGCTTTCCCAGCATTGAGGTAGGGGGTAGTGTGGGATGGAGAAGGATGTGGTCATGGAAGCTTCCTCCTTCTGTGTGTGTGTTGGTATGAGTGTTGCTGCAGCTGTGTGTGAGGGATTACTGTAACATCTGGGTCATGGGCTACAGGAAATCTTACAATGGGCTTTGGAGATGTGTGTGTGGCAACCAGAACGCAACCACAAATTCTGTACTCTGTGTGTCTGTGTTAAGTGAGACTGTGTCTGTGTATCTGAGCCGCAGTGTCTTTAGAAGCCCAGATTCTGCAGGTTTGCAGGTTTGCGTGTTTATGTGAGTTATGGAGAATATTGGAGTGTGTTATGGGGAATATGGGAGTGGGTTATAGAGAATATTGGAGTGAGTTGTGGGGAATATGGGAGTGAACACACACACACACACACTGAGAGCTGCCTTGCACACCCGAGACTCCACATGGGAGGCAGGAAGGAGTTAACCAGACACAGAGCCTGGGAGAGGGAGGAGGGAGTGGTTAGAGTGGTTAGTTGTCTGGCCGGGAGCCAGTGGGGCTGGTACAGCAGGAGCAGCAGCAGCAGGAAGTCACACACTCCTCTTTCAGTTTCTCTGCTGTGGGACTACGGCAGCTTGGCTCGACTTCTCCACACGGAGAGCTGATCCCAGTAGAGCAACACCCCCCCACACACACAGTACCACAACTCCTCTCTCCTCTCTTGTGTCTGGTGTTTCTGGTGGTGCAGGTGTTCCTGAAGGAGGTGCTGGAGCAGCGTCTGGAGCAGGCTCGCGATGAGGTGCGCAGAGCGGCGGCGATGCTGATACGAGCTCACATACTGAGCTATGCAGCAAGGTCAGTAGTGCACACCTGTTGTCTGTCTTTGTGTGTGTGTGTGTGTGTTGTTAAAAGTTAACCCGCTGTGTTAAGCTGCTGCAGTGTGTGCGCGCGCATGCTCGACTTGCCCATGTCGGGGTTTAAACGCTTCGCCTCCTCTAACACATGGGGCTGTGATTTACAGCTTACCTCACTGCGTCTGTCTGAAGTGACTCTACAGGCCATTGTTAGACTGTGCTTATTCAGCTACATCTACAGCTTCAGCTACAACTACACTTAAACACACAACTATGGCTGCAAATAAACCTACACCTGTGGGTTTAGAGTTACACTGTAAACCCCACAGTACATTCTCACAGGGCACAGCATTCACACAGCCATTACTCCAGTTACAGCTACAACAACACCTACAAGTACACTGCTGAGCCGCTACACCCCACACCGTCTTTAACTTTAAACTGTTTTTAATAACACAATCTGAGCTTGAAAACTCTTAGCTACTTCACTGTCTTTCACCTGCCTTTAGGACCTTTATGTATTTTTACATCAACCGTCAGACTAGAGCACTCCACTGTGCAAAACGTAGAGTACGTATAGACACTGCTATGTTGTCTGTGTAGGTTCTCAGTCAGTCAGAAGAGCTTGAATGGAAAGCAACTGGACTTAATTTTAAGGGATCTGGACAACATTTTACCTCTCATGCGAAAGGCTTCCGGAGAACTGAAAATGCCCTTCGGATGTGAGGTGAAGAGTCTTCAAGAACCTAAAAGAAGACTGTTTGCCTTCCTTTTAAGCTCACAGGACTGAGATTTGGCCTTTCCTCAACTCCTTTTTTTAACTTGTAAAGCTCAGTTTCAGGACACATCACTGCATGTTGTAGTTGTTTTAATATGTGAGGATGATAAATAAACATTCTTGCATCTAGCTCTAGAAGCTATAGCACACCACAAGAGCAGCACAAAACACGCTGTGTGCTGTGAATGCTGTCAATGCTGTGACCTGTGAGAATGTACCGCAAGGTTTACACTGTAACTCTAAACCCACATCAACACATATTAACGCCTACACTGAGTGTGTGCATGTCCACAAATAATCTTGTAGTGTGCGCGTGTGTGTTTCTGTGTGTGTGTGTGTGTGTGACCGTAGGCTTCATAAACCATTTCAGGACACACATTAACTATAGTGAGTGTGTTTCATAACAACATCTCTCTCCTCTGGTTAAATCTCACTCTGTCTGCTGTACTGTTTTTCTATAAGCTGTAGGGGTGTAAATCTCAAAAATTATCACAATTTTGATATATTAATTCAGTGAACTACGATTTGAAGCGTCCATATCATAAAGGCTAGAATTCAATTCATTGCAGGCGCTCTTTTAATAAAAATAGAACTCCGGTTCAATTTATAGTAATGTTACAATGTGTATGATGTCTGATCCACTGTTCTATTTTGCATCTATCCTATGGGTTTGTTGATTACTGAATTGATGTATCGATGTAGATTGATGTGTCGTGACACCCGCAAGTGTGATGGTGCTATGGTATGATAGTTAGCAGCGCTTTGCCCTGGTGGATGTCAGAAGTGCTCTCAACTCCTCCTGCCACTGCTTCAGTTCTGGGTGGAGCAGGTGACCAGGTGCTCAGGTGGTGCAGTGTTTCTGACCTCCTAGCTGTGTGTGTGTCCCGCACAGGAAACACTACAAGAAGGTCCGCTCCAGCACTCTCACCATCCAGAAGAACTTCCGAGCTTACCTCTGCAGACAGGCCTTCCTGCGTCTGCGCAGCGCAGCTGTGGTGCTGCAGAAACACCATCGCGCCAAACTCGCACGCAAATACTGCAGCCTCCTGCGCCTGGAGAGGAAGAGGAAGGAGGAGGAGAGGAGACGGGCAGAGGAGGAGTTGAGGAGGAGAGAGGAGGAGGAGAGACTTAGGCTGCTGGAGGAGGAGAGGAGGAGGAGGGAGGAAGAAGAGAGACAGAGACTGCTAGAGGAAGAGGATAGGAGGAGAAAAGAGGAGGAGCTGGAAGCTTTATGGAAACAACAGAAGGAAGAGGAGCTCAGGAGGAAGCAGGAGAGTGAGGAAAAAACAGCAGCAGAAAGCAGGTAGAGCAACAAAACAAAGCTACAACAAAATCTCTTCCACACCTTTTCAGACCTTCATAAACCTCTTCCAGATCTTTCCAAACATATCCAAACTTCCAAAAACAGTCGCTCATAACCCTCCTCACCCCCACTTTCCCCAATCTGGATTTAGGTCGCCTTATAAATCTCTCTATCAGTCTTTAATCTGCTCAGAATAAACGGATTCATTTTTCTTCTTGTCTCTTCCTGCAGGAATCATCTGGAAACAAATCACCACTACGACAAGGTAAAGCAGTGTTCCGGCCCCTGCCTCATTTTAGAGAAGGTCCCAGCGGGGGCGAGGCGGTCTGTCTCTACTTTCGGCAGATTAGAACACGTCACAAAAAACTGCGCCATAGACACATTTTGTGAAGGAGATTTTGTGTTTTTTTGTTGTTGTTGCAGAACGAGAAGCGAGTGTCCCGAGGAGGCTGGCAGTGTTGCTCAGAGGAAGAGAGTCGTCAGATGGAGGAGATCCTTCGTCTTGAGCGTGAAATCGAGCGTCTGCAGCGGCAGAGGGAGGACGGTGTGGCTCTGCTGAACGAGAGCTCTCGTGAGGAGCTGCGTCAGCGCCAGGACGCTGAGATCTACCGTCTGGAGAAGGAAGCACAGCGCGTGGCCACTGAGTTCCTGGAGATGCTGGATTTCGGGGGACTGGAGCAGTCGCTGTCCAGCGAGGAGAACCTGCATGAGGCGCCGGCCGAGGACGAGGTGGACGAGGGCTTCCACGCTGAGGAGGAGGTGGTGCCCCTGCCCGAGCTGCCCGCCCCTGCCTCCGAGCCACCCGACCCGGCCCTGCTGACCAGCCTCCCGCCCCCTCCTGCCCCATTCGCGCAGGGCTCGCTGGACTCGGGCGCTCCGACGCCTCCCCCCTCACTCAGGCACAGCAGGGTTTTGGAGACGCCTCCCCTTGCCCTGGCACCTCCCTCGCCACCCTCTTCACCCACTCCGGTCCTGGCAGTGGGGGATTACAGCGAGGTGCAGAGGGCCTGCAGGGGATCGGGGGCCGAGTTGTCTGTGGAGGAGCTGAACTTCAGCATCCTGCCGGACACAGAGTCGGACTACGACCAGGAGGAGTTTGACGAGGGCCCAGGGAGCGCTACCGAGGGCCACCTGACCGACGAGGAGGTGTTGACCAGGTCGTCCTACACCTACAACAGCAAGGATTCCTTCAGGGGCAGTTCTGATTCGGTGAGTAGCGGAGTCTACACCTCCTCCTGAGTTATACTCTTTAACATACAACTCCATGTTCCCAGTGCAAAGTAGACGTGTGTGCTGTAGTAGAGGTTAGGGCTGCACGATATATCACTTCAACATCAATAAAATTATTATTATTAAAACATTCTGTCAAAATTTTACAAACACCAAGCTGAGCTGAAATTCTCTTCCCTCCTCTTCTCCTGCTCGGAGCTTCATGCTGCTCTTGTGTGTGAGTGTGGTTTGAGTGACAACAAGGCTTCAGTGTTGATTAGCTACTACTCCTGAGACTGTCGTGAGTCTCGGGACATTAATTACTTAATATCGGTGATGGTCAAAATTAAACACTGATAACGATAATCGGCAAAATGTCTAATATCGGCCCCCGATAATTGGCTTGGCTGATAATCAGTCGACCATTAATTATTATTAAGTCTAACCCTAATAACCAATGCAAATTCCTTGTATGTGACAACTGATGCCTGATTCTGATAATTATTTTCTATTTAGATGCATTTCCCTACAGTCATCCTTTTTTTTCAAAACATTGCTGTTTAAGTCAGCTAGTGATTTTTTTCTGAGATGTGTATTATGTCTAGTATATATCACAGAAAATGATATCTAGCTATTTCTCTGAGGAGGAATTCTGAGAGTTTCATCTCAAATTTGATCCAAGATCAACATGCAGATATGTTGTCATGGTTTCTCCATGGTGCATTTTGTCAGGGCAACCAGAATTCTGAGCTTTATATACAGGACAAAAACAAGCACATTTCAGTGCAAATACGCGACGTCCTGAACGATACAAACCCAGCTCCTCCTCTCCTCACGCTGTCGTCTGCACTCTGCTGAAGAGTTTCACAAAGTTTCTTTGTTTTCCCTACATTCTTGGCTCTACTGGTTTACAGTCTCTTCTGTATATTAGCGTCATCGCTGGCCAGTCAGACCCGGCTACTCTTACTGCCACTCTTTTAGACGGAAAAGCGTCTAACCTCCGAACAATAGAAAAGCACCTCAGTTTCTGCTAGCATGTCTAGGGGAGGTGTAATGTGGAGATGTCGTTGAGTGCCAGCAGAATTCAGCCCTGGTAATCTGCAGTGCTTGTTGACACCAACATCACAGTTCCGGCAGACAGGATAATAGGGGTTAGGATTTAGTGAGGATGGACATTTGGCTTGTGTTGGTGCAGAGCTGCTCTTTAACCACACATGATCAGACAGCTCTGTCATACAGAACTCATTTAGTCTGTCATTCAAACTTATTTAGTGGCATTTTAATTGTAAGATAAATTACAGCAGATGTGAGGGAGTTGCTCCCGGTTCCACATCTTCATTTGCATGCTAAACTCCACCAATATTTTCTTAACCAATCAAAAAAAGAAAAAGAAAAAATATGTTTTTTTACTTGCATCTGACGTATAAGGTTACAGAGTTTGCAGACAGTTCAAATACAGTACAACATCAAGGTCACAGATTTTGCAGGCTGTTCAAGAACAGTTCAACAATAAATCATCACCTCTGTCAAAACAGAGGTTTTGCTGTTATTACAACAGGTGCATTTGGGGTAAGTTTTAGATCAAAAGGGTAATACACTGGTCATATATGTAGAATAATATGGCAATTAAGTAAAACCATAAAGAACATAATATGAATATGACAGGACAATGTCATAAACGAAAATAACAAGAAAATGTTATATAACGTTACACACTCATGAATATGCTAAATAGTTGAAATACAAATATGATAATTCAAAAGAAATCAAAAGAAATAAAAATATGATAAACGATAATACTGCAGAACTGCCATACACACAAGTTGACAAACAGTTGTATGCGTGTGTCTGTAGAGAGGGCAATATGTGTGTGTGCGTATGAGTATCAGACCGTACTGTGCTGTACTTTGCTGTCCTCTCACCATCTCGTGCTCCTCTACAGTTTATAGAGAGTGAGGAGGAGGACAAGGACGGCACTGCTGATACAGACGAAGAGGTTTCTAATGGCAGAGTGATGTTGCTGAACGGTACCGGACCCCCCTACTTCCACAGCTACCTCTACATGAAGAGTGGGTACCACACACACCCATACACACCAACACTCATAACACACACACCTACCTCACTTAGCAGTACACTCCCTCTCCCTGTATTAGTAGAGACAAATCAGAAAGTGAATATTAAAGCTGTCAGAAGAAAGCACACAACTCCAAACCTATCTCACATCAACCAAATTATCTTAAAATACATGGAAGAATATGCTGTAATATTATACAACTGTAGAATTAAAGAAAACCCAATAAACTAATATTTTGCACAAACATGCATTTGCAATTTCAGTTTCTCTCCAGTGTTTGTAGATTCTGTTCTTATCTAGAAACAAATTTCAAGTAGGAAAACATGGGTGAATGTCAGAAATCTTCTGACTAATTTCTTAGATGGTTAGTGAATGAAGCCCATTGTTTTTACGACTTATGTTGCAGGTGGGCTGATGATCCCTTGGCGCCGGCGCTGGTGTGTGCTGAAGGACGAGACCTTCATGTGGTTCCGGGCGAAGCAGGAGTCTCTGAAGAGCGGCTGGCTGTATAAGAAGGGCGGAGGAACGTCCACTTTGTCACGCCGGAACTGGAAGATGCGCTGGTTCGTGCTGCGTGACACCAGGCTGATGTACTTTGAGAACGACAGCGAGGAGAGACTGAAGGGCACCATCGACATCCGCAGGGCCAAGTAAGTGGGGGCCTCAGGGGTCCTCACCCTGCAGCTGCTGCTCAAGAGCTTCTTTATTGTGCTGGCGCTGGTTCCCAATTTCGAGCGGGTGCCACGTTTTGCCTCTGAAAAAATTTGCGCCAGGGCAGCAAAATGGACTCTGAACTGGCACAGAAACTTTGCCAGTCTGGAACTGAGAATAACGTCACATGCTCTGTCACTGTTACAGGGAGATAGTGGATAACCATGAGAAGGAGAACGCTCTCAACATTGTGACGGAGGAGAGAACGTACCACATCTACGCTGAGAGCCCGGAGGAGGCCAGGTAAAGCCTGACACACACCTCACAGTCACACCTCATAAACACACACACACACATATTTCTGAGGCTGTTTCACTGACTTGTGTTTATTCCTCCACGTCTGTGTGTGTGTGCACTGCAGTGGTTGGTTCAGTGTACTGAGTCGCGTCCACAGCGCATCGCCCGAACAGTTGATGGAAATGCAGCATGAGCAGGCCAACCCCAAAAATGCAGTGGTGAGACTCACATAGTCCACATCACACACACACACCTGAGCCCCATATGCCCAGGGGGATTTACGACTAAGATCTGCAATTCTCAACATTGGGATCCAATAATAATTTAAATTTCAGAAGCACAAAACATTAAGAGATTTTGACTTGTTCACAGGGGACGCTGGATGTGGGTCTGATCGACTCGGTGTGTGCCTCCGACAACCCTGACAGGTCAGTATGTCTTAACACCCGAGGAACTTGAAATATTTCACTGTTCCTGTTCACACGTGAGCCCTGAAGCCGTCCTGAAGTGCACTAACATGACTTTGATCTTCTTCCCCCAGGCCCAACTCGTTCGTTATCATTACGGCGAACCGTGTGATCCACTGCAACACAGAGCTGCCCGAGGAGATGCACCACTGGATCGGCCTGCTGCAGAAACCCAGAGGAGAGGCTCGCATCGACGGCCAGGACTTCATAGTGAGAGGTGAGACAGGATTAAAACCCGGGAGAGATGTTGAAACACAGGCTGAACCACAAAGCAGGGTGTTCACACGTAACAGTTGTTCCCAGTTTTATGATCACCCACTTAGGGTTTCAGTCACTTAAACCACTGCACCACCACCACCACCCCAGTTTTGAAAGTGTAAATTCAGTACCCAGTCTTAATCTCTTTCTCCAACACTGGCCTGCAGGTTGGCTCCATAAGGAGATGAAGTCGAGCAGTAAGAGCTCGTCTCTGAAGCTGAAAAAGCGCTGGTTTGTTCTGACACACAACTCTCTGGACTACTACAAGACGTCGGAACGCAGTGCCCCCAAGCTAGGTACCCTGGTACTGAACAGCCTGTGTTCTGTAGTGCAGCCTGAGGAGAGAGTCTTCAAGGAGACTGGTCAGAACACACACGCACACACACACACTTATTGTTATTACACAGACACTGTATTGATGGAGTCATTATAATGTAACTCTGCCCCCTGGTGGTAAGAGTGATCTGCTGTTTACTGTGCTACAGGTTACTGGAACATCATCGTTCATGGCCGTAAACACTCATACCGTCTCTACACCAAGCTGCTGAACGAGGCCATGCGCTGGGCCTCCGCCATCCAGAGCGCCATCGACAACAAAGTACCCATCGAGACGCCCACCCAGCAACTCATCAGGGATATCAAGGTGGGTTAGGGTAGGGCGGGGACTGGGCGGGTGTTGAGTGCGGGGGAGGGGATAGTCAGGGTCAGAGCAACTGCAGAGTTAAGAGAGATATGTGACTGTGTTTGTTTCAGCCTGTGGAGCGAGTAGATGTGAGCAGAGCTTCTTCCCTCAGCAGCAAACGCTCATGTGTCCAATGAGGTACAGAGGAGTGGCTCTGTGTGGACAAACATCTTTCCCTCTCTCTCTCTGCAGTGCTGTTCTTCTTTCTCTTGCACTGGTGTGATCCTCCTCTTTTAGCAGCTTGTTTTCCGTGATGTGAAATACTACACATGTGCAGTGTTCCAATCTAAGGGCAGATGTAATTCCTATAACAGCTGTGTTTCAATTAGATTGTGCATTTACAGAATTTATCAAATGCTCAAATCCAGAGGCCATTCCTGTTAATCTAGAGATACACCAACAGCTGCTGTTCAATAGGGTTACTGTCAGAGTACAAGTCAAAATATTGGCATAGTCAAGAAAAATACATGCATGAAAACTCAGGGGTAAGTGCCAAAAATTGGGGGGACTTAGAGCCCTAGGTGCATCTTGTAGAGGTGAATCTTCAGATGACGTTTGAGGACAGTGAGGGACTCAGCAGTTCTGATAGCAAAAGGAAGTTGGTTTTGAGAACTGAGCAGCAGGACTGATAAACAGTTGTGAGTTTTCCTCTTCTTTTGGGTAGTGAGGTTTGAAGACGAGTAGTGCTGGGATGTACTGGAGCTCGGTCTTACTGGGATTCAGATTGAGGTGGTGGGACGTCATCTAAGAGAGGGAATGTCAGCTGGAAAGTCAGCAATTTGGGTTGAGACCTACAGGTCATCTGAGGCAAAAGAGAGAATAGGTTTAGTGTCATCTTCGTAACAGTGATAGGAAACGCCATGTTATAAAAAAAAAAAAGAAAGGAGGGCCAAGGACAGAGCCCTGTGGAATGCCAGCGGTCAGTCTTAGTGGGGTTGGACTGGGATCTTTGCCATGCCATATGATATTTCCAGCTGTCAAGGTAGAACACACACCATTGCCAGGCTGTACCTGATACCCCAAAAAGTTGGTGCAGTGTGGCATAATGGTTACCATGAGTTAGTGTCAAGAGGGTTCAAATCACACGAGCCAGGAAATCCACTGCTTCTGCGGGATTTCCCAGGAGCTGTTGTTGTGATGAGGAACATCGATCAGCGTGTATATTTGATGGTCAGATGTCTGCTTATCTAGTGCTAGTTAGCTAACATCACTCTTCCATGTTTGGGAATAAAATGTGGCAACACTACTTTATGTGTGTGGGTAAATAACACATTTTATCCTGAATGTGTTGCATTGCAAATTTGTCTTACAGTTAACATGCTGCAAATGAATAAGAGCTGCCACCAGAATGGAACACAGCCGCAGAGTATGTCTGTGTGAGGAGAAGACGAGTGGTCTAGTGACTCTGTGCTGTTTTCTTGTGTGTGTGTGCAGGAGAACAGTATGAATGTGGAAGCGGTGGAGCAGATGTACTGGAGGAACCCCATCCTCAGATACACTCAGCACCCGCTGCACTCCCCGTTGCTGCCGCTGCCCTATGGCGAGGTCAACACCACCCGTAAGTCTCCATACCTCACCATCACATTTACCCCTCCTCTGTCTACTGCCACCTACTGCCCTCCTCTGCCTTCTATTGCACTCTGCTGTCCACTATGGCCTCCAGTTGCCTACTACTACCCCCTACTGCCCTCCACTGCTCTCCACTAAGTTCTACTACCTAATACTGTCCTCTCAGTTCAACGCAACTCTCCTGACCCTTCCCCTTTTTCTCTTTCTCGCTTTCTCTCTTTTTGCTACACCTCTCTCTCCCTCTCTTATTCTCTCTGTCATTCACTCCCCCAAACCCTGTTTCTATGCTGCAGTTCAGAAGGAGAAGGGCTACTCGAGCTTGCAGGACGAGGCTGTGAAGATGTTCAACTCACTGCAGGAGATGGAGGTGGTGTCGGACCCGGTGCCTATCATCCAGGGCATCTTACAGACCTGCCAGGACCTGCGGCCATTGCGGGACGAGGTCTACTGTCAGCTGATCAAACAGACGAATCATGTGCCTCGCCCCAACAGTCCCGCCAACCGCGCCCACTGGCACCTGCTCACTTGCATGAGCTGCACCTTCCTGCCCAGCCGCGCAATCCTGCGCTACCTCCGCTTCCACCTCAAGAGGTGGGAGAGTTACACCATCACCACTGTCATTATCATCAGTCATCATCACTACCGTTATTACAATCATCATAATCATTTGACATCCATGACGGTTGTTGGTTGCAGGATTCGGGAGCTGTTTCCGGGGACGGAGGTGGAGCAGTACGCTGCTTTTATTGGAGAGTCTCTGAAAAAGACAAAGACGCGGGAGTTCGTTCCCTCGCAGGAGGAGATCCTCGCTCTGCGCAACAGACAGGAGATGACCACAACCGTCTACTGTCACGGAGGAGGATCCTGCAAAATCTCCATCAACTCACACACCACAGCAGGAGAGGTGAGCGCACACATACGCAGTGCCCGATTGATTAACTCCTGTCCGATCATTATGAACGTGTTTTATCCTTGTGCTGCAGTTTTTTTATGGAGAAATGTGTGTGTGCAGGTGGTTGAGAAGCTGATCCGTGGCTTGGCGATGGAGGACAGCAGGAACATGTTTGCTCTGTTTGAGCACAGTGATCTTCTGGACCGGGCCGTGGAGAGTCGTGTGATCGTGGCTGATGTGCTGGCTAAATTTGAGAGGTAAGTCTTTCACACTCTTAGATTTTTAATCACGAAATTAAAGTAGAACTAGTTTGGGTTCCACAAAAGTAAGTTCCTCCCTGGTTTGCAGTGTGGAGTCTGAAATTTGTTTCCATAATAAGTCAAGATCAGAAACACACACACACACACACACACAAACATACACACACCCCATGAGACAGTGGTGTAACACAGCTGTAATGTAGTCATGCTGGTGCTGGGCAGCTTGAGTCACGATGGAAGTGCACCGGTGAGAGCACACTCCATCAGTCATGTTGTTATGGTGTCAATATGAGGAGGAAGAGGGATGTGTCCTGTTCCTTCATGTGTGCAAATCCTTTAAAGCCAGCAGGGTTTGATGTGCTCCAGTAGGATTTCAGTAGAGCTTGTTCTAGAAAAAAGTCAACTTTGTGTATATGTGTGTTTCTGTGTGTGATGCAGGTTGGCTGGCAGCGAGGTTGAAGGGGAACTGCAGTGGAGGCTGTATTTCAAGCTCTACTGTTTCCTGGACGTGGACAGCATGCCGAGAGAGGGAGTAGAGTTTGTCTTCATGTTTGAGCAGGTGAGAGGGTCTACTCCAGCCCCACATCACCTAAAGCGGGTTCACACCTCTTCACTCTTACACCATGCTGCCTTGTCCTCTCCACAACACTGCAGGAGGAGGAGGAAAGCTGTGTCTGTATCAGGGTGTTAATCTACATTTCACTTCATTTCATTTTAGGTGCTCAGCTCACTTAAGGCATGATTCCATTTATAGCTGCTGCAGGGGATAAGAGAGGGGGGATCAAGAGGTCTAGCCTACTGGCAGAATTGCCAATGTTGGGTCACCGAGCAAAACCCTAACCTTTAAGTTGCTGCTGGAAGACTGTCCCTGTAATTATGTCATGGAACAGACTTATAAGCGCATCTCATAAAATGATGCTATAGAACCCTGGTTAGACAGCTGCTCCTTTAATATGAGGGTCATTGGAGGAAAATGTACCACAATGTTGTCTTCAATGTGGCCTCCAGACTCTGGAAGTCTGCCCACTGCTCCTACAGGGACGGGTCTGATGCGGAAGTTACATTTTGTTCTGGGGTGCAGGGTGCAGGGTGTTCTGTGTTCATGTGTTCATCTGTTAGGACTGATTGTACGCAACCTTTCCCCCTTCAGCAAAACTTTAGTTAATAAAGATGAAAAGTGTAAAGTGGCTATTCTGCATATCAGTCCTGTAAACTGCCTCTCCCCCCACCGCAGGCTCATGAGAGTTTGCTGAGCGGTCACTTCCCGGCCCCCGAGGAAACATTGCAGCGTCTGGCGGCTCTGCGTCTGCAGTACCTGCTGGGGGACGTGGGGCACAGCAGCTGGAGCTTGGAGCAGGTTTACCCGGTGTGCCGTCTGCGCCAGCGCGTGCTGCACTTCACCCGGCCAGCAGCAGGAGGAGGAGGAGGAGGGGCCAGTGCCACCACAGCCCCATCCCCGGCCCCGCCTCCCACCCAGGCCCAGCCTCCGCCGCAGGACAAGCGCAGGAGCAGCTTCCTAGAGGGCACGCTGCGGCGCGGGCGGAGGGCTGACTCATGCAGGAAGCAGCGCATGGCGCAGGAGGAGCAACTGCTGGACATGTGGGTGAGGGAGGAGACGGTAGCCACCAGGGCCAGCGTGCAGGACAAGTGGAGCCGCCTGCGGGGCGTTGGGCAGCACCATGCCATGCTGCAGTACATGAGCATCGTCCAAGAGTGGCCCGGATACGGATCCACCCTGTTCGATGTGGAGGTCAGTGCAGCTGCGGTGCAGATGGGTGACTTCAATATCAAAAAATGGGGTGTAATGCTTTTCCAAATCCAACAGTTCAGTTCAGACATACGTTTTTGAACTACAAGTGCAGCTGCACAGCAGTGTTAATCATTGGTTGTTCATCTTCAGGCAGGTGTTCCTCACACAGTGATGTGTATCTAAATGCTGATGTCTGTATGTGTGCAGTCTAAAGAAGGAGGCTTCCCGCGGGAGCTGTGGTTGGGGGTAAGCGCGGAGAGCGTGTCGGTGTATAAGAGGGGAGAAGCTCGGCCGCTGGAGACTTTTCCGTACGAGCACATTGTCTTCTTCGGGGCTCTGCTGCCCAACACATACAAGATCACTGTGGACAGGAGGGACATGCTCTTCGAAACGCCTCAGGTACCTGAACACATGAATGCATCAGCTCACAATATTTCTGTTCACACCTACACCGGTGCAGGTGCCGATTCCCAATTTGAAACCAGTGCTGAGCTGCACTTGCTTTTACTTAACACTGCAACAAGGGTGGAACACGTCTTGTGTTTTCAGATGCTGCATCAAGCTGTGAGGAGATATTTTAATATTCAAAGTGCATCTATTTCTGCCTCTTTCACAGCTGAAAGAGATCCATATCCACAACCATTACATTTCTTAATGTATCATGGTTAACACTCATGTTTTTTCTGGACCCAGACAACTGTTAACTCAAATGCTAATAATACTGTAATATTGTAATATACTGTAATACTCTCTCTCTAACCCTTATATTTTGCTGTGACCACCTCACTGTCCACCTCTTGGTTCCAGACCAGCAACGTATAGGTGCTACTCCAGAACCAATTTTGTGACACCAACATCAGAGTTTGTGAAAAATGTAGTGCAGTGGAAAAGGGCCAGAGTATAGTTCCCAGTCTCATTTCTCCCTTATCTGTCTCTCACAGGGTGGAGAAATCACGAAGATCATGAAAGCTTACATCAACATGATTGTCAAGAAGCGCTGCAGCGTTCGCTCTGCTTCCAGCTACGGACGCAACTGGATTAGATGATGAGAAGCAGCCAATTAGTGTCGAGACACGCCTCCTCATTTCAGAACCGGAAGAAACAGAGGAAACTCAGCACAGCAGCTTCATTTATAAGGACATAGGAGACAAAGAGGAACTTCCGCCAAGATTCTACAGCTCAGAAAACATCTCACCAAGCTTACACACACACACACACCGGTAATTCTACATTTGCTGCTGAGAATATCCAGTGCAGACGGGTTTAATCTCTTCTCTGTGCTCCTGCCTGCTGGGCGAATTTAAACCCGGCCAGTGTTAAAGTTCACATCACCCGGCTTTAAGCCTGACTTTACAGGTTGAAGAACAGACGTTGACCACAAAGCACTGAAGCACTCGCTATGGATAAGAACATCTGTAAATGCTGCAAGGTAATTTTATTGATAGACTTTGCCCCTGCACGGACTCAGCCGGAGTCGTAGCCTGGGGGTTTAAAAGATTAGTAATTATTACTTATCCTGGACAGAGCGAGGAAAGAAGCCAAGAACGGACCGTTTTTTAAAAAAAGAACTATTTATTTTCTTGGACTGTGTGTGTGCGTGTTTGTGTGCTGCTGTGTGGTTGTGTTTTGGTGGTGTTTAGCCCAAACATATTGTATAATACACTTGGTGATTGTGTTGCCTCGTCCCTGACCTTACCGATTCTGATAACAGCATCATGTTATTATTATTAATTTTGCAGGGTTTGTTACATGCTTATAAATACTGTAAATGTAAGTGTAAATCCAGCTGGCATCCTAATGACAACACTCATGAAAACCTTCATCTCTACACCCTCGCCCTGCTTTCAGGAGCTCAGACAGCAGTGGAACACACTCCCAACACTGATGCCTTAATGCTGATTTCTCACTGGAGCACGGCTATGTGCTCAGCTCAGACTTTACACAAGTGGCTTAATCACGTCTTCCTCTAAGCAGAGCCGCCTCAGAGATTTGTAAACAAAAATCATTGTTCTCAGTTATCTTCTGATGTCAAAATGACGCAGCAAATGTAATCTGATTTGTAATGTGATTTGTCTTTTCTAATTTTTCCCCTTTTAATGAGCATGTGATCTGGCTCCTGTGAAACTGAAGGCCTTAGAGAGAGTGTCTAAATACTTACGGGATGGCTGGTTATTTATTTTGTGGTATTGTATGGTTTAGAACTGATGTCTTCTAGGTGTCTCCTGACAGAGGTGATGTTGGGGTCACAGTTCAGTGTGCAGAACAGTAATGAAGTGGAGAGTGAGTTGGTTGGAGTGGGCTCTGAAGCATCATCTCCACAGAGGAACCTGGCTG
Source organism: Distichodus sexfasciatus (assembly GCA_032718565.1). Taxonomy (NCBI): domain Eukaryota; kingdom Metazoa; phylum Chordata; class Actinopteri; order Characiformes; family Distichodontidae; genus Distichodus; species Distichodus sexfasciatus. Next base: position 697,388 of record JAVGVS010000077.1, read on the forward strand.
GCTGCAGGCAGCTGGCACAGACAACCCCTACTACTAACGTTTCAGGATTGGAAAAAGAAACAAAATCAAAACATTTTTTGTAACTGGTTTTACAAAATACTTTAATAAATTATTGTTTTAATGCTGCGTTTGTGTTTAATGGAGTCAATATATTAAACTTGACACACTGTTCTTGGAGAAATTGTGTGATTGGTATGTGCTAAAAAAGTATAAATTGATGAAAGGTTTTAAAAGAAGAAATGTTAAAGGCTGTTTATAGATGATTCTGTTGATTATATCGGACCTAGCCGTTAAAATGTAAGTTGCTGATATGATGTTAATGCGCCCCCGTGTGGGCAAATTAGATAATTACAAATTTTTCATCTGAAAAATATTAATAAGAGGGTTACAGTCAGGCTGTTGCCAAGAAACACAATAATCCCCACTGGGATTTTTTTTAAGCCCATAACGTTGCCACTAAACCGTGAAAGGAGTTAACCAGGCGCGGATTAAGGCACAGGCTAGATATGGCTGAAGCCTAGGGCCCTACGTGATTGACCAGTAAAAATATCAACTCATTAAAATAAGTCCGGGGGTGGGACTTGATGGAGCCTAGGGGTCCATGTACAACTTAATCTGCCCCTGGAGTTAACGGTATAAAAAGAGTGTAAAAAGAAGAAGCAGAAGAAACAATGAAAAGAACAAGGTGGTTGTTGGTACACAACACAGTGGCAGTTTCGTGTGGAAATAGTTTTACTGGCATTGCCACACGTTATTATATAGGTCAGATCAGAGTGCGAATTACCCCTCCATAACTGGGGAGTACTGCCTTCATAACAGAACTGTAGTTCAGTATATGGCAACACCGCTGGTGTAAAGTTAAGCTATAATATCTGGCTACCCCGCTGTTTTGTAGTGGAGCTATAAAATCTGGCAACCCATAATATCTGGCAACCCAACTGCTGTGGAGTTTAATATCTGGCAACCCCGCTGTTGTTGAGCTCAATATCTGACAACCACGCCGCTGTGGAGTCGTAGTATTCGGCGCTCCGTGCGGGTATTGGTTCTGTGTGTTTGTTTTGTGTTTTACTCCGCGTCTACGCCATGCTTCAGCTCGGTTCTGCAGTGTTCTTTTCTCTGTGTGTCTCCTACACGGTTTGGGCTCAAACTTCAGCTCCGCACTTTGGTGAGAATTCCGATCACATATACATACGGTTTATGGATAATATTTCACTTTAGACGAACTGCGCGTTAAACGTTGTTGAACTAGTTTAAGACTGTAAACTGCTCCGCGGGTCCTGTCGCACACCGATTTTACACTCGGTTGTGTGATTTGTGTCGTGTTGTGAAAGTCATGAGATTTGAGCCCTCAGTCATGTGACGCCGTTATGAAGAGTAGAATCCGGTTATTGTGCGTATTTTTCTGTACATGTGTTTCTTCCCTCACCAGCCTTATTTCTCAACAGGTTGTACAGCAAAATCCAACACAACTTGTGATGAATGTCTGGCCAACGTCTCTGTAAGTGTGTGACATAGATTTGTGATAAGTAACTTCTAAGGAAAACATTTACTCTGTGTGTGATTGTGATTCTGTGTGTGTGATTAATGTTTCACAGTGTTTGTGGTGCATTACGAATCAGAAGTGTGTAGATTACCCGGTTCAGACCATCCTCCCTCCACACAGTGTGTGTTCACTCACTGACGCACGCTGGGGAACATGTTGGGGTAAGACACACACATCTCAGGTGTATAGTACACGCACACATTACATGTACTCAAACTTTCACCCAGAAATTGTTGGTCTGGTCTGAGTTCCCCAAAGTATGAGTGAAACAGCTTTATGGTCGCTCCAGTAGACTGTCATCATGCTTCAGGTTAGTGATTCAGAAAACACTTCATTCTGCATTTCAGTATTTCTGTGTCTTTGGCCATTCCTTAGTGCAGTATTTGTTGAAACAGATATACAGTATATATTTGGCCAAAATGGGCCATATTTTGCTTTATTAAATTAAAATAGCATGAATAATGGATGCATGTTGTGATATGTCAGTAGCTTCGTTTGTGCAGGTAAAAATGCAGAACATCCTTAATACACAAACCACATTGAACCCAATCCAGTGAAGCCAAGAGCAAGACAGGCTTCGTATTTTTTCAGCTTGAGCTTTAAGTGACTTCCCTCTGTCTGATTTATTTGTCTCAAGCATCACCCAGCTTTTCTTTTCATCCCTACTGAAAATATGCCCCTGTTTTACTTCATGTTTGTTTCACAGTCTGGAAGGAAGCAAGCCTGTTGTTTGATGTTTCTGCTTGAAACACTTAAATTCAGCTTTGGTCCCCACATTTTAGTCCACTTTCACCCTGGGATTTTTTAGCAAATCACTGTTTTAAGAGATAATTATGATGTTGGTTTTGGGGAAAGTTTCAGACTGAGAAGTTAAAGTGCTCCTCAGTAGGACTTAAACAGAGCTGTTTAAAGTTTTAGTTCTGAAAGTCCTGCTAGTGGATTCTCAACTCACGTGAGAGAGGTGTGCTGATGATGCAAAACGGCTGCTGCATGTAAGGGGTTTTTGTGTGTGTGTGTGTTCAGTAAACTTCCAGACACTGATCATCACGCTGTCTGTGCTTGCTGGTGTGATCATCATTGCTCTGCTCGTCTGCTGCTTCTGCTGTTGTAAGTGTGAGAATGTGAGGTGAGTTTCTTTCGGGATGATTTTTCATATGCATGGAGATGGTGTAGCTGCAGCAGTATTTAACTGTGTGCTGGGGTTTGATGATATTTTCATGTTTAATGTTGCAGGAATAAGAGGGAGGATGAGAGGATGGAGAGGCAGGCTCATCTGAGGCGGATGCAGAATGAGGAACGGTGAGGAATCTTTCTGTGATAATATAAGTATTCGACAACATTCCATGACAGTCTTGCTGTTTGTCATCTTCACTGCAGACTGCCCATCTCCATTCAGTTTTTTTTATTCAGATGGTCTCATTTTTGTTTTGCAGGAAAACTGAGATGAAGATGAGACATGATGAAATTCGTAGGAAATATGGTAAAGAAAAATATTTAGACATTTATTTTGATATTTTCCCTCTTAGTTAAGAAAACTGAACATGTCACTGTTGCCTGGTTTCAGGTCTGATGAAGGATAATCCATATTCCAGATTTGAGAATAGCTGAGCATCTCCAGTGGGAACTCCAGAGCAACACTCTGTAGACACTTGCCGCCACAACTACGTTAATCACTTTCAGATCTATTGGTGATTTACTTGTTTCAACATGAATAGTTTGATTTTAGTTTTTATTTTATTTTCCTGTCAGCTGTGTTTTCTTGTAATCATGTCAAGCTGCTGTTAGCTGTACTAACACGCTGCAAATCTGTGTGCAGCATTTCAGGCCAACAGCTTACTGATTGTATAATCTTTATTATATCACATTTCAAGATCGTAAAGGCATAGTGAGTTAGAACCTGTTATTGCAGGTGCAAACAGGTCCCTTGTGAAACTAATTCTACAGAAAGTATTTGTGTTTAAAGTGAGGAGCTTGTTGAGAAATTGGCAATATGTGATATTACATGTGTAACATATTCTTACTTGCACGAAAGTGCTGACTGTGATTCTTTGAGTTGTAAAGCCACACACACCTCATAATCAGTGTGAGCGTCCTTCAGTTTCCGACTGTGGGTTGTACATTCAGAGTTGCTTATTGAATCTGAGCTGATTTCAGCACCAAGACATTTCAGACTGTAGGCGTTTGTACAGTGTGAGTTTTGCTTACGGCACATGTTGGAACCACACACATACACATAAATGATCTACTGGACTGAAACAAGGTGTATGTATTGTAAAATTTAATGTTTAACTTCACTGAGGCCTTTTAGCTCTCATATATATGTATATATATATGTGTATATATATATATGTGTGTGTGTGTATATATATATATATATAAGGTTAAAAAAAGAAAAACAGTGACCCCTATAAACATACCAAAACCTCTTTAATCGCTCCGTCACGTTGAAATACGTCATTCAGTAGACACTTTTTTAGAAAGGCTTTGGGAAAATTCTTACCTTTTGCTTCGAGAAAAATATACAGCTGGTCCCCAAGTTCACCTTGGGATTTGAACAGTGCAAGTTTGATATATGTATGTATATATATATATATATATTTTTTCCCGCAGACATCAGGTCTCAGGCACGCGCGGAGGACGGCAGTGAACCACGTGGCCCCAGGTAACCAATGAAATAGGGGTTTCCGTGCGCGTTCACGTTGCGCGCGGGTGCGGGCTTTAAGAGCAGAACATTTACGCACGCCGAAGCGCGCTCACAGCTTAACTAGACAAACATGTCCTGAAGAGAAGGCCAAAAGGTGAGAGTGTGAAAGTCTTTTCGTTCTGATCATTTAACACTCGGTTTTGGTGGCGGTTTCAGTTCTATTGAGCGCTGTATCTGACGGGGCCGCGCGTGCCCAGGTGTCCGGTCTCGTCCCTCACCTGGTCGCGACTGCTCCCGTCGTAGCGGCGGTGTATCGAGGCAAGGTTTCTGTGAGGCGCACCGCGGGAGTTGTGTAGTTTAGGGTTGCTGTAAAGATGCTTTAGTAGCGTTTGTGTGGTCAGAAGTGTTGATACTGAGCCGCGTTAGCATGCTAGGTGGCTAAGAGTGTGACGCAGGAGGCGGAGCTGACGATGAACGTAAAGCTGAAGTGACGCTGATCCAGTGCAGCAGCGATACATCGAGCTGGTGATCAGCGAGTCCACAGCATCGATCCAACACGTAATATTGCACAGGAGGTCTGTTTTAATACAAGCGAAAGTTATTACAAGATAAATGTCTGTTTAAGCTCGTGAATAAACATGTCAACTGATTATATTTGATTTTGTGGGTTGAAATGAATGCGATGGCCGGTGTAAAATCAGCATGTGATGTGTCTTTATCAATCACTGGTTCTTGAGATGAAGTCGATAATGTTGTAGCGTATCAGCCAGACCATAGACAATAGTTGCCCATTAAATTAATTAGTTTTTTTTGCTGAACAAAAACCTTAGTGCAAATAAAGGAAAATGTAAGCGTTTGCAAAGGTACCTGCATGTTCATGCTAGTAAATCCAGTTAATTACAATATGTTACCAAGTTTTGACTAAAATTTTTGTTAAGAATCTGTCTTGGATTTTAGCATATGTGGCATTCCCATTATAAATCACAACCCTTTTCTCAACCCTGCATGGAAGTACATGTGTTGCTTTCATAAATAAAAGGTATTAGTATCTGTGACCCTTCGATTACAGTGTACCAAATCTTGCAGCGTTGCATAGTGTCACTGGGGTGAATGGGTTGTATGTTGAATGCGAGTTCTCTTGTATGTGCTTCAGGAAGGTGTAAAGACGGAGAACGACCACATCAACCTGAAGGTGGCTGGGCAGGATGGCTCGGTGGTGCAGTTCAAGATCAAGAGACACACACAGCTGAAACAACAAACTGATGAAGGCTTACTGCGAGAGACAGGTCACCGCCTCCACCTGTTACACCTCAATACCCAGCTCCACACAGTATAAATGATAGAGATGGCCAATCAGTCAAAAATTAATCAAAGGGCATTTAGAACCTGTTATTGACACAGTTGACTATTTTGGTTATTTTTTTTATTTATTTATTTATTTATTATTATTATTATTATTATTATGATTGTATAATACTTATATATACTTCTGGTAATACTTTTTATTGTGTATCTTAATGCTTAAAAAAGAATTCTTTACCCAGTGTGTGGTGTTCTGGTGTCCCTTTAGAAACATACACACACAATGTGAAGTAATGTAGAGAAAATAATGGGATGCATCGTGATGCATCGAGATATCGCATTGAATTGCTCATTAATCATAATGGAGGCAAAAATATTCACTTATTGGTTTTAGGTGATATCACCCAGCCCTAGAGTCTAAACACATTTGTTCTGTTCCATAGGGGCTTTCAATCAGGCAGATCAGATTCAGGTTTGATGGACAGCCAATCAATGAGACTGACACACCCGCACAGGTGAGCTATCTCTCGCACACACTCATATACAGAGTCCAGTCTGGTGAAAGTGAAGCCATAAAATGCTCTGTTCTCGCATCGTGTCCTGCATAGTGAAAGTCCATCAGGAAGCTCATGCTTTTCTTAAAACATTTTAACCGTCTTTTTACCATTTGTAAGAAATCTTTTTTGCATGTAGCTTTATACTGGTTGATAATGAAATATTAAACCTATAATGAGCTTTTTTATTTTCTTGATGTGAATCTTACATAGATGGTCAGCATAAACTGCAACAAAAAGTGAAATCCTGTTTAAGAGATCAGTGTTGTAAAACTTTTGTGATATATTTACCATATTGTCCAGCTCTAACCCTGACCTCATCGTCATTATAAAAACTTTCAGTACAGCAACAGCACACATCTCCAGCCATGTGATTAATGTAAAATAAACATGGAGGTATTTTAATTTGATCAAGTGTCATAACATGCTTCATTTGGTTTCTCTTCATGGAGGCCTGTTATGAAAAAAGTTGAGTCAGAGTTTTTAGAATAATCAAAACCTTGGAGATTATTTAAAAATGTAAATGTTTAAGAAGCGTTTAGAAAACTCATGTCTTGTGACTGAATTTCCAGCTTGAAATGGAAGATGAAGACACCATTGATGTGTTCCAGCAGCAGACAGGAGGAGTGTGTTAAAGGTGTCCGGATAAACAGTGTCACAGCTTCACACCAATTCCACAGCAGCTCCAGGGGGAAATTCAGACTGTATTTGGGGGGAAATTATGTATTTAAGTAATAGCCTTTAAAAAAATTGTTTGTGATATTTTTGTAATCTTCCCCTGATGGTAAGTGGGAACCTTTTGCAGTTGATGGAAGTCCACATCTTGTCTGCGGCAGAGGGAGTCCAGCATAGGGTTTGGACATTTTTCTGCCCTAACAGCTGATTTAAGATTGTCAGATGACAGAATTCTCCAGGCGCTGTTGGACGGTGGGCTGGACACCAATGAGCTCTGATTCCAGCTTGATGAGGTTGTTTCACACGTCTGCAGTAAACAGTGCTGCTCGTTCGTCTGCTCGCTATGCTCCGCATTATCGGGAGACATTGTGGTCCTGAATCTGCAGACCAGCAGCTCCACATGGAACATGCTGCATTGCTTCCTTGTCTCATTTTTTTAAGTGTGAAAGCCTTGAATTCAGAAGTCAGAATTGCAAGAAGTGGACAGTTTTTCTTCAGATTACGAGCTAATATGAACATTCTCCCCATTTTAATCATCTGCATCCTTTTCAAGTCTGTTCTTGCAGTGAGAAAAGGGTGTCTGATTCAACGTCTTTTAAACACACAAATCCCTGTTTGTGACCTCTCATTTTGTTTAGTTTTAATTCGGCCTTGTGTTGAATGAAGATATAAATTGCATTTGTGGCTGGACAGTGCTGTAAGTTCCTTCATGTTTTTCCCCCTCCTCTCTGATTTGTATATTCTGAGTTGTGCTTTAATACTGTGTACAATAAATGTAGTTTGATACTCAACATGTTCTGCTGGGTGTGATGAAGTGCAATGGTGAGTTGATGCACTGTGTGAAGAACATTGTGTGAACACTAGGTGGTGCAGCAGGGCATGAGAACATTCTGTTTAACACGGCTTTATAATTCAAAATTCACACTGAAGATATGTCACTATGTCACAAGTGTAGGAGCATTTAACACGACAATGTCTCCCCCACTATCGTTCAACACCTAAAAAGGCTTTAAAGCACACATTTGTGTAGTTTCTCAGTTGTCCTGGACATAACAGTCTTGAGTAGTGGATTGGAAGTCCAGCCATCCTGAGCATCACTAAGGTCGCAGGAGTGGAGGTGCACATAGGGGTTAAATGGTATTAGAAGAGCACTCAAGATTGTACTGTAGGTGACTAATAGCTGGTGGCTAGCTTCCAGTTCTGTTCAGCGATGGTGGTTCCAGTTTGATGTATGTCTTCCTTTATTCCTCTCAAGCCATGTCTTCCCAGTCCAAAATATGGATGTTAGGGTGGATCCTTAAATAAATGTCCCTTGTCCTTTAAGTGCTGCTTTTCAGCTGAATCAGATGCCATGCTCTAGCACACACTTGATTTAGATTAGGATGTGTTCCAGTCATGTTCCAGATGACATTTGTTGTGATCCAACATTTGTTGGCTTCAAACTCAAAGCGGAGGTGCTGAAGCTTAGCTCCTGTGTAGGGAGTGTACTGGAGCAGAACGACTGCAGGAGATGGAGATCCAGAAGGAGCCCAACATTGCTGCTGGTTTAAGAAGAGAAACCTTGACCCCTGGGGAGCTCTTCTTGAGATGTGACTGCTATAACTTCATGAACTAGTGGGAAAGTTCTCAGTGGGAAAGTAAAGCTCCATCAGAAGCATCTCTGCCCTTTTCATTGTCTCCCCCATTAGACGTGGGCCTGTGTTGTATAATTCTGTTCTAAAGCCTTTCATGGTATTTGTGTGCAGTGCATGAGGAGAAGTCCTGTAATGTATATGAGTGGGAAAACCCCCAACACAGCTGGGGCTGGATCAGAAAGAGAGAATAACTGACGGTCTTTGTTTGACGTTCATGAGTAATGGAGAGTAAAGCCAGCACTAAGCTCCAATTACAGTCAGGATTTGTTTGTACTGCCATATTTGTTTGCAAACAGCTTCTGAACAGATGACAGAATTCAACAAACCAGGACAGAGATGCTCCAGGGATGCTCTAATCGTCTGAATTCTGAAACTCTTGTTAGACAAACTGATTTACATTGACTTACATGGTTTAAATGAATGTTCCCCAAAAAAGGTAAAGGAGGCCACATTTACACTTAAGGCATTTATCAGATGATCTTATCCAAAGTGACTTCCATGTCCTAATTACAGTGACACTGGCTGCAGCAACTTGGGGTTCAGGGTTTTGCTCAGGGTCCCAGTCACATACTGGCATAATGCGACAACTGGTTCACGCCTTGGCTCAGGCGACGCTAATCACTCTCAACTTGATTTGCACCATGGCTCATGGCAATCATGGCTCATGGACTCTCACCACAGCCTTCAAGCTGACCTTCCCACTAGAGGTTAAATTCCTAAAATGTTTTTAGGAATGAAGAGGAGAAAAGTCTTCAAGACCCTAAAGTAAGTCCAGTTGCCTTCCATTCAGGCACTCAAGATTACCATCAACTGGACGACTGAAAACCTACACGGACAAGCAATAGACAGATGATGATGGTACTGGTAATATTTAAGGTGACATATTCAAGTGGGGTCCGATCTTCTAAATAATCAAACACACCTGACATCCCATCCCACCTGACATCAGTACAGCGTTTGTAATCTGAATTCAGAGAGTTATAAAAGTTGAACCAAACCTGATCTCTACAGAACTTGAGTTTGTGGTTCTTGATCCAGGTCCTGGTATTGGACTCATTGTATGAAGTCGTACCTGTGGTTGTCCTACTAGAGTATTTATGTTGTCATGGTGCATGTTTTCAGGTGAGTGGGCATTTAGTTTCTTGTTGAGTTAAAGACTCTTTAATTCAGGTCTTCTCCACTCTGTAGTCACTGTAATTGTAGTGCACAGTCCTGCAGTCTTCAATTTGTACTTCAGGAATCTGCTGGTGTAACATTGTGGGAAACAGGGTTTCTGAGATTTGCAGTGTTGACTGCACTATGGAGGCTGGATCTACTTATGATGTATTTATTTTTGTTTTGGCCACAGAGAACCTGACAATTCTGGAACAATCCGCTGTTGCTTGTTGAACCAAGCAACAATAAAAAGCTTGTGATTGTTCTGCAAAGCCTGTAGAAACATGATGCACAGTTGTATTAATCTGTTTTTGTTTTACAGCATTTTTTATGAAATTCACTAATGAGGCAGTAAAAAGTGTACACATACTTAAGAAAAGTGCAGATACTTGAGATGTGTACTGAAGTACAGTATTCTCAAGTACTTAATCTCCATATCTTTCTGTTTTTGGGATAGTGGTAGCATGGCGTTTAGCAAGTTGGCCCTGTGATCGGAAGGTTGTTGGTTCAAGTCCCAGGTCAGTTAAGGTTCGGTCTCCAGGTACTGCTCATGACAGCTGCCCACTGGTCCTGAACATATGGGTCACATGCAGAGTCATGTGAAAGTGAGTGATTATTTGTCATTGTGAACACAGCACAGCACACAACGAAATGTGACCTCTGCATTTGACCCATCCGTGAAGGAGGGTCAACAAGGGGCAGCTAACAAGGGCAATGCCCAGGGAGCAGTGCTTGGGGACGGTAACGTGCTAATTCTAGTTCTAGTTTAAAGTTATATTTAATATTCCATGTCTAGTTTAAAATGTATATTTTGTACTTTATTTATTATTGTTTATTCCATGTGCGTAAATTGTTCTTTGTTCCCTTTTTCCTACTGCACTGTTAAAACTGGGGCCACGTCATCTCGTCTCTCTATGTATCTGTACAGTATGTAGCAGAGATGACAAAGTTTACTTTGACTTTGACTTGCTCATGAGTACCTCAGTGGTAAGTTCACCGGCTTGGGATTTGAACCAGTGACCTGCTCACGGGGCAAACACCCAAACAACTGCTGGGTGTTACGCCACCAACTGCTACCTCATGTAGTTGTGGTGCGTTGTGTGCTGTGTTCACAATTACACATAATCACTTGAATTCACTTTAACGTCGGTATAATTGACTGCTAATGGCTTCATATGTAGCTGGTCCTCATTGCTGGAGTTTGATCAAGGTTGTTGCTTAATGTTGCTGCTCTGGGTTTCAGGCCCATCTACCAGCAGATACTCAAGTCAAAACACAAAAACTCCAGCTGACGGCTGCAGAGAGCTGGAAAGTGCTGAAGCGTGGTGGACAATGTTGTGTAAATGCTGCAGAGTCACATCAAGCCCCGGCTGACCCTCATCACGAGGAGAAGAGGCCACAATGAGACACTTAACACACCCATGCAGGTGTTTGATAAATGACAGTTTGCTCAGAAACACTGATGTTCTCCCTCGCTTCTCCCGCAGCCTGATGATGCGGGAGAAGCGGTGAGATTTTTACAAATCAAAATCCATGTTCATTACATCTGTGTTTTCCCACATACAGTGGCTTGTACATTTCTCTTTAGAGACCAGCAGATAAACCAGCAGTTTATCAGTTTCATCACTTCTCACACACCCACATTACATGCATCATTATTAGCCTGACATTTGAGTTTAACTTGCAAAAAAAATCTGATGGGAAGTAAGCTTTTAGTCATTATGCCCCAAAGCTATTGAACACTATCAGCAGCAATTAGAGATCTGTCTCTTTAAAAAGCTTTTACCCTCTTTTAACATTTATTTTTAGTTTATTTGATCTATCCTCTCCCCATTTTACATCGTTTATAAACTTTGTAATCTTTGTAATCCATAATTTCACACACTGCACTCCAATTGCTTACTTAGTTTACATCCTTGTCTCACTTGATTTTATTTCCAATTTAAAGGATGTTTTCCTACATATGCATGTAAACAGTTATTTAAATGAACATTATTTTGCTGACTTCAAGTCTGGCTCATCCAGACTGCTTTGATTATGTGGGGTTGGAGTGTTTTGTGGTCAACTAAGTGAACTGTCTATCATTCTGTATTATGCTGAAGAAAAGAACATAAGCTAATATGACAAATTAGGTTTCTGTCAAAGTTGCACTATATAGCGGCAGAACGTTAAATACAAATCTATTCCTCCAGGAGTATATTGAGTGGATCTGCAGCAGCATGAAGATTTTAAGCAGTTTGAGTTCCCCTAGCTCTTCTACAAGATCAGACAACAGCCTTCAGCTCACACATCACATCACTGACTGATCACAGGTGAGTTTGTACGACAGGGGTTCAGCTGAGCTGCTATCATTAAGGTTTTGTCTCATTTTCCACACAGCAGTGAGGTTTTTCCCATTTTCATTTATGGCATTTAAGTGAGTGATTTATCACATGCTCTTATGACTTCTTCATCTTTGTCGTCGTCTTCTTGAGGGGGGCAGTTGGTGGCGTAACAGTTGGCTGTTCACCCTGTGATCAAAAGGTTACTGGTTCGAATCCCAGACCGGTAACGTTACCACTGAGGTACTCACGAGTAAGGTACCGTCCTCAAGTGCTGCCTACTGCTCCTTCACGGACAGGTCAAATGCAGAGGTCACATTTCGTTGTGGTGCACTGTCTGCTGTGTGTTCACAATGACCATTTTTCAGCCACTTTCACATCTTTCAGCTCCTATTTCCTAATAATAAAGACAGTCTCCCTGGAACAACTTGGAGTTAAAGTTCTTGCTCAGTGACACAGTGGTGGTAGTGCTGGAGGTAACACTGGAGGGAGTATCCTACCACTAGACCACCACCCCAGAAAATAAGCTTGTTGATGATGAGGTTTGAACTCACATGTGTAGAACTGAAAATATTCCCAGTCCACCTGTTTAAGCACTCAGCTTCAGCTACGTTGTATGGACATTGTCTCCTTCAGAGAAGGCTGATTCTGAACATTTTTATGTGGTTCAAGAACAGCTGAGAATTTCTGATCCAACGCTGTGAGTCCAAGTCGCTTCGGCATCCACCTCCTGGATTTTGGAATGTGTATAAATGGGTTTAACTGGATCTTAACATGTTGGAGGTTCTTCCTCTCTCTGCAGGGGCGTTGTGTAACCTCTGCTGCATTCTCACTCCCACGGCTTGGCAGCTTAAACACCCTGATGCCCACAGATATGCCAGTGCATCTATCTGTCAGTGTAACTGTGGAGAGTGAGGCAGTGGTGAGATGAGAAGCACCGCAGTTTGGGGAAGCAACACTCTGATAAACCACTTCCTGAGCGCAGCGTCTTATCTGTTGCCGCTGCAGGTGGAGAAGGCCTCAGATCCGCAGGACGCTATCTCCACGCTGCCGGGGTATGGATGGCGCAGGACGCTGGCACCTGATAGCATCTAGCGATGCGGCTCTAAAGGTGATAGAAGCATGCCAGCTTTGATTAGGCCAGACGTGGGTCTTGTTGTTTGCGGTGTATCTCTGACCTGCTTCTTCCTTTGATAGCGGAGATGTGTGTGTGAGCCTCAAACCGCTGCCCAAACGCCCAGCAAGTAGCTGCTGCTTTCAGCTAAACACCAGTTTAGTTAGTGTTTACACTAACAAAACCAGCTTGCAATGTCCTTTGACCAGCATCAAGTCAGCAGTAACCAGCTCAGATTTAAAAAATATTTAAGTCCCTTACCAAAAAATTGAGTGACTGCTTGTTATTGTGAACACACCACAGCATTGTGCACAGTTCACCGCAACGAAATGTGACCTCTGCATTTGACCCATCTGTGAAAGAGCAGTGGGCAGTGGCTCTCTTTCTAAATAAGCACAGCCTATTGTGTTCTAGGCATTGACACCAGTAAAATGGTCATTGCACAAAATGGCTCTAATGTGGCTAGCAGTGATTGAAATTTAATAGTGATTTTCACTAATCCATTGGTGTATTCAGACGTTATTGTACTAGACCCAAACTAAAGCTGTAGTACTGGTGTGACCGGTCTGGTTTTGTAATACATCTGACTGTGTGAGACTTTTGGGATGCAGATTAATAAAAGATTAGGACCGGACAATTGAGACGGTGATCAGAGTTGGGCGTGTGAACATCAAGCTAAAATTTCAATTGTAGCTGTATACTAAAGAAACTTACACACAACCTCCTGAGACTTTTGTGTACTCAGATTTGTGGGGCTTTATGGGGACATGTATATGAGAACCAGTCATCAGGGAAAAAAACTGATGCTCCTGAAAAGGTTTGATGTGAGAATATAAAACGAGGTAAAGGGTTTGTGTTTGGCTTTTGGTTACTGAGGTCAAGGTTAGTTAAATCTTGTGATTACGGGAGTCAATGGAATGACTTCATAAAGGTAGTCAACACATTGTGTTTGGTGTGTGTTTAGGCACTTTTTGAGTCCAGTCCACACCATTGTCTCCCAGCAATTGTGACAGGAGCAGACGGCTTGGTGTGCTGTGTTGCAGGAACATCTGCACTCATCAGATCTGCATGTCATCCATCGTTATCCCTCATCACTTTTTCCGCTTGACCCTGAACTTAGAGATCTGGATGTGTGGCAGCCAGACGTCCTGTAGCAACCTGCACATGCAAAACTGCTGATCTTCATGTAGTTCTTCTGAAACATTTTCTCTTATGGCTCTTCATTGCACCCACTGTATCCATACAATTTTTTGATCTGCCATACAGTTATATATTTGCATTCTGCTTCTATTTGCAGTCAAAATGATGTCATGTCACTGTGTTTTACTTCATATTTGTTCTGCTGTTTAGAAGGAAAAAACCAAAGGCATGATTTGCCAGCTGAGTAGGCCAGTCTCTGGTCAGCACCTTAATGGTGAGCTTATGTAGCTGCTGTTGGTATTCTTGGTGTCTCCAGTAGGGGTCTCCACCCTAAGCAGTATTTCTGAATCCCAAAGCCCCAGCGCAAGATCCTGCTCATCTCTCATAAAGAGTTTAAGATGTGAAGGTTGTGAGTATAAATAGTAAGATTTTTACTGATGCCCACTTATATGTAATCATGTGTGTGTAACTTCAGAAGTTGCGGAGCCCATCGGAAAATCCCTGAAATCCACAGAGTAATTCCAGCTCTCAACACCACAAGTAACATCAACCCCAACCTTAACGCTGATGTGAAAGTGACTGATTTTCACACTGAAATCAGCTTATTCTCGTGTCTGCATGTGTGTTCAGTGTGAAAATGGGGTATTTGAAGTGTTCATGTAACATCTTGATGTTATATTGACAAAGTTGTTTTCCTTTAAACAGATGAAAGAGGGGGACGTTGTGTGTGTGTGAGTGTTTTTGTTCAGGTGAATGTGTTTGGTATGAGGTCAGGTCAGTGTTGTGCTGTTAATAATGGGGTGTGATCAGCACTCAGAGCTTCATTCCGTCACTAATGACTGGGGTTGTGTGATGACAGGCCTGCAGTGAGGAGCGGTGTAGACGCCCCGCTGTTAGCGCCGCCCTGCAGGTGATTAGGACTGCTGTCTGCCCTGTGGCCATCTCACCACCCTCCTGCTCTCCGCCCTCACAACACACACTGACTTTAGTTGTTCAGCTTGAGACTGCATCTCACTTTTTATGTTCCTATTCATGAGTATCTGATGTTACTGATACCAGTCCAATATTTTCACTTTATTATGTGAAATATTTGTATCAAAATGCTTTAGCAAATGTGACTGGCTATCTGTCTAAGCCCACTTTCTATCATTGAAAGCAGTGAAAATGTCTCTGATTCACCCTCTTGTAATGTGGGTCAGCTGGACCCAATCAGCCTGTGAGGTTTAGGCTTTTACAGTGTGTTGCTTTGGTGCTCAAAATTTTTTTGAGACCACAGATGAAATCTAAATGCTACCGTGAATATAATGGCACCCCAGTGGGGCTATAAAGTGGCAATAAAGGAATTCAAGCTAATGGAATTTCTATAATTTTTTTTAGATCCTTATCAGCCTCCTATTATCATGTTGCAAACAGTCCAGGACATGGTGGTCTTGAGTGCTGGAGTGGAAGGAGGCTGAACTTCTTTTAGCTTCTTGACATTTAATCTCATCCCAAGAAGTTGTTCAGTTCAGACGCATCAGCAGAGTGAGATTTTTTTGTTTTTGGTACCGATGTGGTTACGGTTAGGATTTGGGTTTGAGTTGGACTCAGTAAAACGTGTTTAGTGTATGGGTCAAGATAGATTTATGGTTTTAGGGCTGGATTGAGGGGACAGTTTAGGGAGTTTGTTGGGAAACATCACTAATACACAGTAGCTACTGAGGAAACGGCAGAATCTGTCAGGTAAGTGTGCAGATGGATCATTTAGTTTCTTGTTCCAACATGCCTGGATTCTTCCCTGTGCTGATAATGAGGGAAAAATGGATATCAAAGAGGCAAGAGAGAAGGGGAGGAAGGAGAGAGAGAGGAGATTGCTTAATCTCTTTATCTGACTCTGTAGGCCTCCAGTGCTCTGGTGTGCAGCTTTTTAACTCAAGGAAGACTAAATATGCAACAGGTGTCAGGAGGCCAGGCTCTATCAGATGGAGTTTTAAAGGTGTAACGTGTGATTGTATCTGTATTGTGCCCTTTGTGCTGCATATGCCTTTATAGGGCGGATCACATCAGCTGTGTAAGTGGCTGTGGTGATCAGGTGTGGGATTAACACTGTTAACTACTCCTCTTACTGCCAGTCATTATTAATTATTATTAAATCATACTGCACTATTTACGTGTTCTACACATGAGTCTGATATCACAGAATGCTCTGATCGTTATGCTACCAACTGCCCCAGAGCAGTGAGAATAAGTGGATAATTATAACTACAGTTCGTAAACATTATTGTGTAATTTTACTACCTCAAATTTGACCAAATTCATCAGCTTCTTTGCTAAATCATCACTGATGAGTGGAAGCAGTGACTCTGGCTGGAGGATGTGAGTCGGGTGATGTTTGGTGTGAGGTGATCATCTAAGATCATATTTATCTGGACAGAGGGATCTCACCTCAACACTCCACACCTGCTTTACATCATCCAGTAAACTCCTACACTTACCAACTCACTAACCCTCTCACTAACTTTTGACATCTGCTGGTAATACAGGTGTATGTGATGTGTGGATAAAATCTCTCTCACCGTGTTGAGGAGAGAGGAGGACCTTAAAGGAGAATGATTATGATTATGGATTATGATGGCAGAACGTAAGCTCCACTTCTCACTGCAGTCTGACACACTGACAGTTAGGTCTGGCTCCATAAAATATCACTCCCATCACACATCAGTATTCAGGGTGAAACTCATTTTGCTCAGGTACACTCTTAAACTTTTGCAGTTGTGATTTGCAGTGTTTTCTCTGAGTTTTCAGTGATGTGGATGAGGTGGAGGCTCAAGACAGAGTATAAACACACACACACACACACACACACACACACACACACACACACACACACACACACACACACACACACACACACAGGCATTCAAACATTCATACACTCTCACACACACAATGGGGATTTCCTTCTCACATCTAAGACAAGACCACAAATTTTGTATGTAAGTCTCTCTCTACCTCTTATCTCCACTCTCCCCCTCCCTACTTCCCTCTCTCTTTCTCTCCCCTCTTTCTTTCTCCCACGTCCTTTCTTTCTCTCTAAACCTTCCCCTTTCCCCATCTCTCTAGCCCCTCCTCTCTGCAGCCAAGTTATTTTCATGTAAATGTGTGTAGACTGCTCTCAGGTGAACTCCAGTGTCACATACACACACACCCTCAGTGTGAAGCTGAGTCCTCCATCTGCTCTCAGCTCTTCTTATGGAGTTTAGCTGGAGGATGTAAAACCCTCACTGGTTTCAGCTTCACTAGATCATTTTTATGTGTTCATCATTGCTGACTCAACACATGTCCATTTTTACTTCTTCATCTGAGAGGTGTCTGCTCAAGTTGTGGTGTGTGTTGGAAGTTTTGTCCGCAAATCTGATGTTCAGCGTTTCACCAGGGAATGTCTTTCCTCACCTGTGTGGACTGCACCTGTAGGACTGTTCTGGACGGTCGTGGAGCTGGCGGACGTGGCTGTAAGACTCTTCTGACGTTGTTGGAGCTGGTGGATGTCACTCTAAGACTGTTCTAAGGTTGATGTTGTGGAAACCAAGCGAGTTGGTGTTGTGAACGGCGGTCTGATATGAGGGGGTGTGGAGCGAGTTTGGATCTGAGACTGACTGTCCGGCTGTGAGAGCAGCTCTGATGCTGCTGTGCCTCCTGCTTCATCTCTGCTGCATCATCAGCAGCCGCTCGGCACCGTGGAGACCATGCACAGGTACCACTTGCATGACAACCTGAACCAGCACAGGTATCCATCTGGTCCGCAGTGGTGATTGGGACCAGAGGTGTTATTCAACCTCCAGCAAAAGTCTTAACGCTCCAAAGTTGCTGCAGGTAGATTGTTCCCATCGTTAGGAAATTAGGAAGGAGCTCCGGCCCAGACAGCCGAGGAGCCGGGAACAGTTATGAACAAAATAAATGCCATTCTAAAATATGATTGATATGTGGAATGTGATATGGAGATGTTATATGTCTATGGAATGTTTTTGATCCATAAATCTAATATAATGATCATACCTGAGACATTTGTAAACTTTTAACAAAGGCAAAGACTAGCAAATGACAATTAAATAGAATAATATAATTTTCTTCTTCTTCAATATGCAGATCACCGTTGTGTTCATATTGATTTGACAAATGTTTTATGCCACCCCTAACATAACCTTCCTCATTTATACCGGCTTGGAGCACGCTTTAAGAAACCCAGTCCTGGGTGAATAAAATGATTCAATGTGACTAGAAATTAAAATTTATATCAGATTTTAAAAAATAAACCCTTTCTGACACCGGAGCTTTCAGAATCCAATTCATTAAGGTCGCCTAAGTAATGCAGTCAGAGTAAAGGCAAATTTGGTAGTTTGATGTTAGGCAAGTGTTCATCTTAAGATGATTTGCTTGGTTTGTTACTGAAACCAATTTGAATAGCTTAAAATGTTCACAGTTTTTAGACCCAGCATTTTCTCAACCCACACACATTCTTCCCCTTATTAGCACACTTTAATATCTACACCACTTCTCCCAACAGAACTGCAGTCGCTATCTACCCTGCCGTTTAGTCTAAATCAGTCATTACTAACAGCACAGGTGATCATGTTCACCTGAAGGCTACTGAGTGTTTCCTTAAAGCGTAACTCTGCGGGAGACTTCACAGGGATCTGTTTTAGCACCAGTTCCAACTTGTCCTATTTAAGGTAACCGTCAAAGACAGTATTTCATTTTCATCTTTATAATTCCAGATTTTACAGCAGATTACCAGAGGATTAGGAGCTTTAAGTTCAGTAAACTGTTTAAGACGACCAATTATGTTTCAGGCTTTCAAAAGACTGGAAGCCGAGGCGGAAGTAGGCGGCTGGCTTCAGTCCTGCTGTCTGATCTGAGTTTTCCTTACAGAGTCTCTTCTTTTTCTTCGTCTTCTAATTCTTCAGGTCACTGTAAACCAAGTCACTGCAGCCATGTTCAGTGTGAAGTGGGGTGAAAGCTGCCCATAGATGGGTCAAAGGCAGAGATCACATTTAGTTGTGATGTGTGCTGTGCTGTGTTCACAACAACAATCACTCACTTAAACTTAAAACATATAATGCAGGTGTAAATATAACCTAGCCATGAGATGCCTTCCAAGCTGATTCCATTTACATTTAAATAGACTTAAAATAACCGTGGAGGTTGTGAGTCGTCCAGGACGTAGTGGTCTTGAGTGCTTGAGTGGAAGTCAACCGGACTCCTTTTAGGTTCTTGAAGACATTTCATCTTTCAGTCAAAGGTCTTCTTCAATTCCAAAAACTGACAGAGAGTCCCAGGTATTTAACCTCTTCTGGGCTTGTCACTTTGAAAGTGGTCCTGAGAGTTTTTGACCTGCCCTGCTGTCCAACAGATCATAGGGGTCACACAAAACAAGGTGTGAGTCAAGGTGAGGGTTGTTACAGGGTCACCTGGGCCCAGGTGTGGACCATTTGCATGTTGCAGGTCCACTCTGCCATCATGAGAGTCATTAGCAGCACATTTAAATCTTCTGGGAAGGCATTTCAAGACTTATATGACTTTTTATTTCAGATTTTCTTCAAGGCTACATAAAAATACACCGGTCATTGGGTGCAACATATAAAGAAAAGAGGGGTGACTCAAGACTTACAGCAATGCTGTTTGTGTGACACTGGTACATCTTTATTTATTTATTTTATGTCTTTGAGTCATATTGCCTTTCACTATGCATATTAAATTAATGTTAACGTTAAGATTGTCAGTTTAGAAACATCTTGTGAGCATGCTAAAATGATCCCATAAAGCAAAATTCTGCTGTATGCAAAAAATGTGATTTTAGGGCATTGGCATCTGTATGGCTGGTATTACATCTAAACTAACACAACCAGTGACAAGGTTTTAGGACAAACGAACTAGATGCATTTTGAATGTCTGACAGCTCATGAGTGCACATTTTCTTTTACACCATGTCTTAAACCAGGGAGAGGTACCTTCTGGTTAGTACTCCAGGTCAGTTTTCTCTGTCCTGGCCAGTGGCAGCAGACAGCAATTTCTGTGTCTGTAGTTATTCACAACCATGTCACACTTGGCCCAGTTGATTAGCTAATTAACAGCTTAGGAACACATGTCCCAGAACACCCTTAACACCTGTACAGAGATGCGAGGATTTAACATAGAGGGCATGTTAAATCTGACTGGAGAAGTGTTTAAATCTAGCAGCTTCTAGGTGAGAACTCTACACCTGCTGTTGTCTGCTGGTTTTGTAAAAACTCCTCTTTGTTCCCATGAAACTTGCCTTTACTGTAATGCATGTGTAATTAAATAAAGGGGCCCAGACTGCTCTGTGTGTGTGAATGAGAGAGATTCTAAATGTGCTGTTTGCTTTTAGCTGGAGGCCCCTCTGTAGAGCACTGCTCTTTTCAGGCTTTGAAATGTGATCTGTAAAGTCTTCTCCATCACACGCTCTGTCTCTCTCTCTTTGATTTTGTGAAGGGGATCAAAACAAAACAAGAAGTCTCGTCCTTTCAACCTAAAGCATTTATTCCAGCAAACACTCATTTTTCGTGGAGATCTGACCAAACCTGTCATTACCCTACAGCTCACATGAAGCAAGCATGAATGTGTTTTCACAGCACACACACATACAATGTAGATTCACTACATGCTGCATCTCTAACAACATTTCCACACGTCATGTTTGGAAAAAAGTAGAAGTACTGATTCAAGTTGTAAGTAAAGAACAGACAGCTGAACATTCTGTTTAAGTACAGTAAAGTACATACTTTACTTCCCACCATAGGGACTGTAACCTCTTAAATCCAAAACTAATTTAAAATATTCGGGCAGAGTGGCCCTTAAATAAGAGGATCTGCAGAAGTCTTATAAATCTGGATTTAGATGACATTGTGCGATTTGTTCTTCATGAAACTGGACTCTCCAGCGCAGTAGGAAGCAGGTGTCATCTCTTCTTGTCATTGTAATTAATCAGAAACGCTTCTTAAAATAGCAGTGTCACACTCTCTTCCCTATCGCTGATAAACCTGTTTAGCTGACAGATCATCAGCACTGATCCTCACATCACTGCCATCGCTCCTCATGCTGCTTTGCATTGCTGGCAATTTGACTTTTAAAGCTGATAAAGTTTTCCAGTCACAAGCAGCCTCAGAGGGATGACAGACACTTCACATTCATATTCAGCTACTAGCAGACGGGGGCGCTAGCTGCAGCTTCTCTCCCTGGTTTCAGTCTAAGTGGCCTGATTATACAGCCAGAAAACATGCCTTGCCTGGCTGACTTCTAAAGGCTGATCTTATAATGCTTCCATACTCACCTCATTTACATTACATTAAATTTACAGCATTCAGTAGACACTGTTATCCAGAGCTACTGCCAGCCCCCGTCTACGTGTGTGTGTGTGTGTGTCACAGCTCAGCATGTTGGTGGGTGTGTGTTTCCTCATGGTGTAGATCTGCTGCCGCTGGACCTGCTGAAGCGAGTGCTGCCCCCTGCATTTGGGGGTCAGGGTGGAGTTGGAATGGTGCAGTCTCAGGGCTCCAGAGGACTTCGCCTGTTTGGACCTCCACAGACCCTCAGCTTCCCTGCGGCACAAATCTTCATCAACTGCAACCTCTTCCCCTCTGAGTTCTCCATCACCGTCACGCTCAAAATCCCAAAACTCGCCCCTAACGTGAGACGCTTACACACTCCAAACACACTACTCTCTGACACACTCAGACACACTTCAAAATACATGAATATCTGTGTTGAATAAAAGTGCACAGGCTGTTTAGAGAGCCACCCTGGTGTCAGAATCACTGATGTTCACAAGTAGCTGATGTCACATATATTTGTTTTGCATTTAAATATCGTTATTCAATGTCTTTTTGACTGAAATGTGAGTAGTGCAGCTGTGTTTACCTTTACATTTACAGCATTTCACAGAAACTGTTATACAGAGAGACTTCCATGTCCTAAATACAGGAATACCAGGGAGCAACACTAGGTTAGTGGTCCAACGGTGAATGCTGGGATTCAAACCAATAACCGTTTGCTCACCAAACACAGGTGATCATACCAAAAGGGATTTTGAATCCCATAAT
The DNA here is from genome assembly GCA_032718565.1 of Distichodus sexfasciatus. NCBI lineage: Eukaryota > Metazoa > Chordata > Actinopteri > Characiformes > Distichodontidae > Distichodus > Distichodus sexfasciatus. Next base: position 719,566 of record JAVGVS010000077.1, read on the forward strand.
TGGATGGGATGGGTAATTCACACTGATGGGAATAGAACCCACGATGAGCAGAAAATATTAGCAGGTGATATTCCATCACCATAACCACTCAGCCACCAAGTCTTGTGTTTGAGTCTTGCTACAAAACTGCACATCTAAGCGAATGCTCTGACGCAAGCTCGATGCTGATTGGATATTTTCCACATCTAAACACATTTTATTTTAACACAGAAAATAAAATGTTCTAAATGTAAAGTACATGTTATAGTGTACATAAGCGTATGTAAAAATGGTACTTTAATGATTTTATTATTTTCTGCTGTGATACAGTATACAGTTTTAATAAAGTGAATGGGGAAGAATGTCTTCATAATGTGGAAGGGCTGGTGGTGGTCTAGTGGTAGGACACTCACCAATGGACCGAGACGTTGCAGGTTTAAATCCACCTCTATCCTACCTCCAGCTTTACCACTGCTGGGTCCCCGAGCAAGACCCTTAACCCCAAATTGCTGCAGGGCGACTGTCCCTGTAATTAGGACATGGACGTTGCTCTGCATAAGACCATCTGACAAATACCATAAATGTAATCTTAACTTGTATTTGCATCAGATCTTACATATCCTCTTCCAGAAACTCTTACAGTAGTTGTGTGATGACTAGAGGTTTTTTTGTAAATTGTAGAAGGACGAGTACATCTTCTCACTGCTGGAGGGTGACTCCGAGGGCCTGCTTCTGGGGCTGCGTCTCTCCCACAACAAACTGCACTTTCTGCACCAAGCGGATGGGACAACCAGGCGGGTCACCTTCAGGGCGGTGGGGCTGGCAGACGACCACTGGCACACGCTGGTGCTGGCTGTGACTGGGCACTACCTCATCCTCACCCTGGACTGTGGAATCCCACTCGAGCTGTGAGTTACACAACCCAAACGGGAACACATGGGTTGTCTGTCTGCACACTGTCAAACAGTTACTGTAAATGTAGAATATTTCAGTGCTTAACATCTCTATTGTGTATTAGCAATAAAGTACCCTGTTAAACATACATTTTATTAATGCTTATTATTGCTCATTGTAAACTGTCTCTGCGTGTCACATTGGTGTAACAGGACTGGAAGCTGAGTTTCCAGCCATTTACTACATTTGTACAGCAAGCACACTGTATTTGATATTTGAAGTACAAAAGTATAATATGTCTCTGTAAAGGTGTTTGATTTTTATAGTAATACTGTATTTTTCACAGTGTTGTACTGTTATCTACTGCAATTATTTTTCTCAGAAGCAGTACATTTTTGCAGTTCATATTTCACCTTCTTTCAGCTGCATTTATCTCTCTCTCTATATTTCAGCCTATCTTCCTGTCACTGAGCGTGCCCTGATAGCAAAATTCTTCTAGTCCAGATCTGGCCCTAACTCACCAGGTTTTTCTAGTCCACATCTGATTTAGAGTGAAGTTCCTTCATTGGCATAGATCTAGAATACCGAACTGGACTAGGACTTGCCCATGATCTGACTGCAAGTTAGCAAGCGGTTCTGTTCTGTTCTGTTCTGTTCTGGTCCACACAAAAATGCTCAGAATGGTTTTGGCCCGAACTGACAGTGAACTGAGTGTGCCATAACTCGGCCAGAACTGACTCATATGTGCTTGCTATCAGATGCAGAAGTTAATAATGAAGAAAAAAAATTCTACAAAACAAAGAAATACAGGAAATGATGTGACTCAGGCTGGCAATCAGAAGTGCACTGATGCTGAATAATGAAAATACAGTAAAACACTGTAGGGAAATAATTGTATATCAGCTCTTTACAGTCCACATGTACACTGATTAATTCTCTTTTTCTATCACAGGCAGATGAAAAAAGCTTTCCCTGAGGATTTAGACACTCACAGCTCCACGTTCTTCATCGGAAGCAGGAGGAGGTGGAACGGCTTGTTTTCTGTAAGCTTTGAAGTTTAATGTTGAAAATTAACCATACTCTATACTTTGTAGTGGACTTCACTACAAAAGTACGTCAAAAGTACATCAAAACATTAAAACTGGAGGCATTTGAAATAGCTGCTCCCTGCTCCTCGTGGGGAAGTTCAAGCACTTATTTGAGCAGTAAACATCGCTGTGAGTCTGACAACATAGTACAATAACACACACTAATGAACTAGAAAAAGATTTCCCATACAGTATTTTACTGCATTATTATAACAGTAAAATACTGCACTTTTCAAAGAAAGGCAGTAAATTGAAACTTGGTCTTCTGATTATGAACCTGATTCACATCATCTGTTCTTCGTTTCACCATACCACTATAAACACACGCACACACACACTCAGACACTTCAGGGATATGAAGTCCACACGCTAATGCAGAGGTAATCAATTCCGGTCCTGGGGGTTTTCCATCCAACTGGATTTCAGAACATCCACACCTGGTCTAGAAGAGACTGATCAGGTAGGATGGAAAACCTCCAGTACGCCGGCCCTCCAGGACTGGAATTGATTACCCCTGCACTAATGTGACACTGTGAATCCTGGTTTTTACCATCTGCAACCTCAGGATTCATGTCCAGCACTACCACAACTGGGCCCCTGAGCAAGACCCTTAACCCCAAGTTGCTGCAGGGAGATTCTAGAGAGCTTGAATGGCAGGCAGCTAGACTTCTTTCTAAGGTTGCTTTTCCAAGACATTTCACTTCTTGTACAAAAGGCTTCTGATCATCTCAGAAGAATTTCAGCTGCCTTAAATTTAAGCTCTCAAGACCTTGTCCTTGAGATCCTACACACACTGCAGGGTGATTGTCCCTGTCATTGGGAAATGGAACTTACTCTGATCTGCTCTAGTAGTGTCTGCTAAATGACATAAATGTAAATGTGTAAAAAGATGGTATAAAAATACAGAAAATGGTTAGTAAATTATTTTACAGTATAGTGTTGCCTTTGACTGTGATGGCTCTGTGGACTAAGTTCCTCTCTGTCTGTCTGTGGTGCAGGGTTTGATGCGACAGCTGGTTCTGTTGCCTGGTTCTGACGCTTCATCGCGTCTCTGTCCTGCCTCCAGACCCAGACTCTCTGAGCTCTCAGTGCCTCCAGTTCTCTCACACCTGCCCGTCACAGTGCCAACTGCAGAGATACCACACTACCCGTACGGTAAAGCTGACACTATGCAACACGTCTCACATAACAACGGGAGGAAACACACACCAGCATGCTGTATGTTTGGTTGTGTTGGGGGAACAGTAACTCTATATGAGAAGTACACTGCAGCATGAAGTGAAGCGTGGCGCTCTGGGAGTTCTAGTGGGTTCCTGGTGGGTTTCTGTGTGTGTGTGTGTTTGTGTGTGTGTTTGTGTGTGTGTTTGTGTGTGTGTCTGTGTGTGTGTGTGTGTGTGTGTGTGTGTGTGTGTGTGGTGAGAGATGTGACGTGTAGAGGGGGCATGGAGAGGTCAGACATGTAAATACAGAGAGTACAGAGAGTCCAGATTGGTAGTTGTTACAGGGATAGTTAAATATAAACGCAAATCTAACCACATATTCACACACCTGAAGGTTGTGCAAACATTCAAGATACTTGAGGTGTCTGATGATCAAATTAATAACAGCCGAAGATTACATATAGTAAAGCATGTAAGCAAGTAAAGCAACTTTAACTGACTTTATAATCCAAAAAACAACAAACCAACATTTTACAGCCAGCAAACAGAATTATTTTAAGTGTTTGCCCTGCGGCTGATGATTCACAATGTGTGTCTCCTACACTGGATTCAGTCATGAGATGGAATCATTTCCACTAGGAGTCATCAGGAGCTTTAGTATTGAGGATCTGTGTGTTTTTAGTGACAAGGTGTGAGTGTGTACTTGTGGTTTTTGGTGTCTCTCCATTAGAGGTAATGCTCTGTGGTGTGAGTGTTTGGTTTGGGAAATCCAGCAGGTGAAATAAAATCCAGCACCAGCCTCAGGGAGGGATTTGTGGGTTTATTGGGTTTATAGTGAGGTGTGGACAGCACGTTTAGTTCAGCAGTGCAGGTGTTTCACGGTACAACCGCTTCTTACAGTCTGTTGTTTTGTTCACTTGTACATTTATAGCATTTAGCACACTCTCTGGTTCACTGTGACTTCCATCTCCTAATTAAAGGGACAGTTTCCCTGCAGCAAGCTGGGGTTAAGGGTTTTAATCAGGGACACAATGGTGGTTTCTGGGATTTAAATGCCCCAACCTCATGATCACCAACACAGCGATGCAGTCACTTACAAAACTGCACCACCACCATCTGGCGTTTGAATATTTAATTTTAGCGGCAACAAAGCAAGTGTGCACTTGTAAAAAAGTTTTTTCCCCAGGCGCTGCTCTTGTTAGCTTCCCACTGCTCCTTCACGGATGGGTCAAACGCAGAGGTCACATTTCATTGTGGTTCACTGTGTGCTGTGCTGTGTTCACAATGACAACCACTCACTTTCACTAACATTCATGGGTGTGGGTCCCCCCCCCCCCCCTTCACCCCCACAGAGGCAGAGCTGCGGGTGACAGAGTGGGCGTCGCCCTCGTGTGGGCAGAGTGAAGTGGGGCAACTGTGGTTCAGCACTCTGCAGAGAGGCCTGTTTCTGTGTGATGGCAACGTGTGGATCACCATGCTGCACGGTCTCTACACACACTGACACAAGGCTTTTCATTTTACCCTTTGGATATGTCTGTGTACATTCTCAGTTGTCCAGGACATGGTCACCAAGTTTACAACGTCTGTTCAGTCACACAATTTCTTCAATTACCAGTCTAGTGAAGTCTTTTTTGGATCAGTTTCCTGAGAGTCTCAGGCAGACTGACCCGTCTGAGTTTTCCCAACAGAGAAGAAGCGGCTAGACTACGTTGAGGAGCACCAGGAGCTCTTCACATTCTCCGAAACATTTGATGTAGAGGTGTTCCAGCTACCAGCGCTTGGTGTTTTCATCGCAACGGCCAACCGGGACTCCAGTCTCGGCTCCGGCATCTACAGATGGACCGACGGGCGCTTCCAGCGCTTTCAGAATATCAGCACCTACGATGCACAGGCCTGGAAGTTCTTCACCATCGGCAGAAAGGTTGCTCTCATATTCAACCGCTTCTAGCTATGAAAAGAGCAAAAATCTCGAGCCATTGCTTGTCTGTTAATTCTGGTTTCAATGGATACAATGATTTATTGCACGTTCAAACATACATGTAAACACTATTACTCAAAACTACTTTATCAAACACAAGAAAGTGGCTCTTTGGAAGCAACATATAAAGTACTGAGGGACGGCTCAAGACTTTTGCACAATACTGTAATTATTCACAAAACTCACAAAACTTTAAAATGAGCAAATAATAATTAGCAATAATATTCTGCAAAAATCAGCAAAGTCAACTCAACAAACCATTATAATCATATTTGATATCGAATAATTAAATATAATACAGAAATAAACACATTGCTAATATATTACCACCCAAAAATTTTTGCACACCACAGAATTTTACTACGTTTCCACTTATTTCCAAAACTACTGATTTTTTAAAATCCTTGTTAAGCACTGGAAAGTTAACAACTATAAATGAAACTACAAGTCAAATAAAAGGTTTGCTTTATAGGATTGAAAGCATGAGTAACAGTGCATGTCAGACATCTTATCAATTGGTTGTGTGCTGATGGCACAGTCACATTCTGACGCGTGAAAGCTGCAGTGTTGTCCCTTATTTTGCAGAGAGAATATTTTCCCAGTGCACGTGAATGTCTCATTCTCTGAAATCTGTAGCATGCACTTTGGCGACTCCAAAGTCTTCAAGTCTCTTGATCTCAGCAAACATGGCTCCATGTTGTCCTTTTGTTTGTCACAGAGATACTTTCAATGATACTCTTACTCTTGATGTTTTGAACCACTGCAGGCACCACACACCCTGTCTGTTTTACTTTCTACTCTCTCTAGTTGTGAACCTACAAAACCTCTCAGCCTTTAGAACCAGTGTGGTGTCACTGAGCTCTGAATACAGACTTACACCAATCAGATGTCAGAGTTAGAGAGTTAGGGAGTTGCTCCTGTAATTAGAGGGTCACTAGTTCAAATCCCACAATAGTAAAGGCACTACTGAGGTACTTGTGATAAAGGTACCGTCCCCAAATGACTGTTTCCAGTGTATTGCCCATGTCCTTTAATCAGTCATCCAGTTAGAACATTGCAGTAAAGTCTTCTCGAAGTCCAGGTTCAGAAAGTTCAGAAATTCCTCCTAGGTTTTCCTCCAAAGCTGTCCAATTAAAGGTGCTGCTAAGCCAAAAATCTACCACCGTTCCACTCAGAATGTTAGGAAGAAAAAATTAATTTTACTTTCTTAAGTTGGACTTTTCTACCTCTGCTAATCTCATGACTATAGATCAATCGGAGTAGAGAGTGAGCTAATCTGCTAATAGATGTTGGTTTAGCAATGTGCTGTGTGTAGTTTCTGGGCTGTTTGTGGCTGGATGCTGAATTAAAGTTCAGGAAGCTCCATGTCCAGCTGCACACAGAGACACTGCTTGATGTGGTTGGTTCAGCAGTGGAGGAAAGACATTTAAAGCCATAAATCATAAGTCTAAAATCCCAGAAATTATTTTGTCTGATGTTATATGGAAGGCGGTGTCGACTTCCTGCCATGCCATAGCTGGCCATAATTGCTGCCAGAGTGACGAGCCTGCAGCTGATTTACACACACAGCTGCTGTTAGAGGCAGTAAAACTTAATGTGTCAGAGCCTTTCAATTACAACAGACACGTTTAGGGAAGTTTAAGGCCGACGTCTGCCATTAACACGCCTCGCTAAACATCCTTCCTCTGCTGCTGTCTTTAGGGGCTTTGAACTCAAAAACAGAAACAGAATGCACTAAGCACAAGAAATTAGCACATCAAGAAACCTTTTTTGCATCATAACATCCTTTTATCTAGAACACTTTGGCCAGCCTGAAGTTTCATGCCCATGCATTTTTCAGGGCAGAGAAGGCTGGATAAATAAAGTGACAGTCCAGTTCTTACTACTCTGTAGTTTTTACCAATATTTTTTCATTGGATATACACAAACCTTAAAACCAATAAATGCCAAATTAAAATGTATTCTAGGGGGTAAATCTAGTCATGGATTGTGGTGTCCTGGAGGTTTTTCATCATATTTGATTTCAGAATGTTCACACCTGATCTCAGGTAGATAACCACCACAAGAGACTCACCAGATAAGACGGAAAACCTCCAAGACACCTCCAGCTAGGGTTAATGATTAACTAATGTCAACTGAGAGTGTCAATTGAAATTCTTTTGCTTTTGACTGGCTGAAAAATCAAGCGGTCCTGACTAAACACTCTGACCTTGCTGTACCTACAGTAAGCAGAGTGAGCAGGTGTTGTATATTTAGCTTCAAGGGTGTCTCTGTGGTGCATTTGACTGTTAACTGAAAGGTTGGTGGTTCCAGAGATGCATTTGTTCTGGGGCAGTTGGTGGTGTAATGGCTGAGCGTTCGACCCATGATCAGAAGGTCACCGGTTTGAATCCCGGACCGGTTAAGTTACCACTGAGGTACTCATGAGCAAGGTACCGTCCCCCGGCGCTGCCCTTGTTCTTCATCTTCTTTTCCTGTTGTTCTGACAACAGTTTTATGATGTACCTTCCTGATGTAATCCTCCCCACGTGTGCAGACTTAGACTGGATCCATTGGCGTGTGCATTTTTACAGCATTTAGCAGACATTTACATTTACAGCATTTAGCAGACATTTACATTTACAGCATTTAGCAGACATTTACAGCATTTAGCAGACACTCTTATCCAGAGCGACTTACATTTCCTAATTTCAGGGACAGTTCACCTGAGAGCAACTTAGGGTGCTCAGGGACCCAGTGTTGGTAACGCCAGAGGTCGGATTCGAACCCACAACCTCTTGGTTCAAAGGGAGTGTCCTACCACTAGGCCACCAACGAGTGTCCTACCACTAGGCCACCAACACCCTGACATTAACGTATATATATGTGTATGTGTGTTGTTGTTACACTGTGCTAGAGGTTCCTGGTTGTAGCTAACTCTCGGAGCGCTGGCCCAGGTGAGCCGGAGCTATCAGTGGTGTACAGGTGGAGTGAGAGAAGGCAGCAGTTTGTGGCGTATCAGGCTCTCCAAACACACAGCGCTCGAGACTGGGAGGCCTTCCACATCGACAACCAAACCTTCCTCGCTGTTGCCAATCACCGGCAAGGTACAGCTGCACCTCCACCTGCCTCACACACCAGCACTGTGCTCAACACATTAACCATGTTCAAACCTGCAACTCAACACACTACCCAGATGTCTGCAGGAAATGTGCTGAAGATGATGAACCATTTTTCCATTTGTCACATGCATGGTTATATCGTTACAGCAGACCAGCCTGCTGTAAGCGGATGCTAAGGGTGCTGCAGCTCTGGAGTCTGCCGTTTTATTTATGGGAAGTGATATGAATTGTATTGAGATTAAATGCTGCTTAAATCTTGAATACTCTGTTACCATTCACAAAGCTTATACTTGCTGCTTAAAAACAAGTTGTATTAACTCACCCACTGCATGTCTTAAATTAATTATTGATAAGTATTAGTCTGTGGAGAACAATTTTCTCTTTGTCTTCTTTTTAAAATCAAGACATGTAACATGCAAGTTGACATAATCTGTCCTTCAATGGCAAATATTACTTTTATGTGAATCTACTATGAGACCTCAAATTAGTCAACTGTTATCAATTTTTGGCACCTGCAGAAATTGCCACTGATGTGATTTATATGTTGTCTGTAGGTGCTAGACCTTTGTCTGTAGCACTACCTCTGATCAAAGCGAAATTACAGACCCTCCAAACACCTGCAGCAGGTGGAACTCACAGATGCACATATTTTTTACAAGCACAAAATGATGCACAAAAACGCAGAAGAAGAGCTTACATCAGAAGTCCCCAAGGGCAACATTTATTAAAACATTTGGATTATAATACAGTAAGGCCCAAAATCACTTTTCCCATTTCCCATATCAGTTTTCCCACTGTCCACTCATGAGCATTTTGCAGTGCAGCAGTGCTGCTGGCATCAGTACCAATACCAGATCTCTAGTCTCTAATCACAGGCTGATAACCTGGTTCTGCTGCATGTCACTGTCACAAATGAAACCTCCTTCAAACCCATTTTCAGGAGAAAAGAACCACAACATTGACAGTGTGATCTACAAGTGGAACCTGGACACCTTGATGTTTGAAGTGAACCAGACCATCAGAACGTCTGGAGCGTATGACTGGGAATTCTTCACCGTCGGCCCGTACCACTTCCTGGCGGTGGCCAACACCTTTAACGGGAAGTCCACAGACATCAACTCCACCATCTACATCTGGCTCGGAGGAATGTTCCAAGCATTCCAGTTCCTCATGGTACCTGACAAAAGCACTCCAAAATGTCTTAGACATAGGCATATATCTCACCTTGTATTCCTAAAGATGCTTTGTGGAGAAGACACATTTTACAGGAATAAAATTATTAGAAATGTGCACTGATTGGCCATAACATTATGACCATTATGAGAGGGATATATTAGGCAGCAAGTGAACACTGTCCTTGAAGTTGATGGATTTGAGCGACTTTGACTTGGCCAAATAGTGATTGTGGCTAGAAAAAAAGTGGTGAAAGGAAGGAGAAGTGGTGAAGGGGTGACAGGGTGATGCTTGATGTCTAGGTTGATTGATGCAGATGGGGGAGTGAAGGATGAACCGTGTTGTCTGATTCAGTAGAAGAGCCAGTGGAGTTTAAACTGCTAAAAATCTTCATGCTGATTCTGACAAATCTCTCAGAACACACAGTGGAGTGCAGTTTTTTGTGCTGTATAACCACAGACCTATGCAATATTAGTTTATAATGTTATGGCTGAGTATATTTATAGTATGCATTAAGAACATTCTATCTGGGTTTATTGACATAGAAAGTCAATAAGAGAACACTTCATCTCGTGAATTAGAGCTCTGTACATCACTGCTAAAACACCCATAAGAACAGCCAGTTGTGTAGTTGTTTTGCACAGTCCCCATGAATACCCTTTGTTTTGCTGAGATGAAGTTTATAAGTAGTTAATGGTGATGGGTTACTATTATAATTCATAATAAAGTCTTAAATCTCAGGTTGGGTTTGTGCCAAAACATCTGTGCCAATAAACCCGTGAAGGGTGTAATTAATATTAAAATACAGGTGAAAATTATTTAGCATGAGTGTGTATCAAAAGGCAATCCCGAGTGCCTTGTGGGCGTGAGCCGCGGAGTAACGGGAATTTCCAGCCTCAGTGCTTCTGTAGTTTCGGAGGCAGAGAGTCACTTCAGAATTCCTCCTTTTGGTTTGTGGATCTAAATCCTGTGTGATCTTACTGCGGTTTTCCACAAGCCTTCATGTGCTTAGTGTTTAGAATGTGACTGAACATGCCGACTGTGTTTGCAGACATTTGGGGCAATTGACTGGGAGGCGTTTGAGGTTGATGGCCGCTTCTTCCTGGCCGTGGCCAACAGTCAGAAACTCAGTGAGTCCGGATCGCTTCTCTATACCATCAACTCCTCCATCTACGAGCTCAACGTCACCTCACAGAGCTTCGTCAAGTTCCAGGACATTGAGACGAGCAGGTAGGCCCGCTCCAGCAAATCTGCACTCACTAATCAACTCCACTTTTCAGTTTTTCAGTGGTGATGCTGTTCTCTCTCCCCTCTTTCCTTGTACCAGTGCTCTGGACTGGGAGTTTTTCACAGTAGGGGAAGAGAAGTTCCTGGTGGTGGCAAATTCATACAATGGTGCTTCCTACTCACTCAACAGTGTTATATACAGGTGAGCAACACTTACATTGACAGCATTTATCAGATGCTCTTTTCCAGTACAACTTCCATCTCCTAATTACAGGGACAGCCTCTCTGCAGCAACTTAAGAGGTTAAGGGTCTTGCTCAGAGACCCAATGGTGGTAGATCCGGAGGTATGATTTGAACCCATATTGTGCTGGTGTTCTAGTAGTTAAGATCCTTGCCTCTGGACCAAGAGGTCATGAGCTTGAGTCCTACCTCCAGAACTTCTATCATTGAGTCTTTGAGCAAGACCCTTGACCCAAGTTGCTCCAGGGACTGCTCTTGTAAAGTAAAATGAAAGTAGCTCTGGATAAGAGCATTTAAGCATCAACCTCTTGGTGCAGAAGCAAGCATCCTACCACTAGACCGCCACACTCAAGCACATCAGTCAAAGTGAAAGTGAACTTTACCATCATCTAAACCATAACATGACCATGATCTGTGCTGTTATCTTCATGTTACTTTGATAATTTGTGTGCATCTTTCTATTAGAATCATGATTCACATTTTCAGCAGTTTGAGCTCCATTAGCTCTTGAATTGGATCAGACCACGCAGTTCAGCCTTCACTCTCCAGTTTATTAACCCTGGAGGTTTTCAAACCTCTACTCAAATGACTAAATATAAATATGCAACAGATGTTCTGAAGTGTGTGTTTGTGTGTGTGTGTGTGTGTGTGCGCGCAGGTGGCAGGGTTATGAAGGATTCGTCCCTGTACATAGACTGAGCACTAACGGCTGTAGAGATTGGGAATTCTTCAGCTCTAGTGATGGCTTGTACCTCGTCTCCTCCAGCGCCAGAGCCGCTCTCTCCAAAGTGCTCAAATTAAAAACTTATTAACGGCACTAAAGACGCAACGTCCTGAATGTCAGCAAAACACACACAACTCAACACTTTTAAAGATGGTGATGAGTAATGAAGCTGACAGTGCAGACACATCCTGCTTTTGGAGTGAAATGAACTGTAATGTGGAATGAATTTAGAGGTATATTATGATTTATGATTTGTTAGAAAATAAGAAGCTACAGAGAAATGTAATGAATGATTAATTTATGGAAGATTTGTCATTTCATTATAAATCTAAATGAGCAATTCATTTGCACATGGTTTAGCAGTGGCTGTGAGAATCACACATTTTTCTACACATTTTTCCACTGTTACACTACAGAATACTGGCAGCTATCCAGCTTAAGTTGAAATGCAAAAACAGTGAAAAGATTTATTCTTTAAATATTAAACGGCCTAGCATAGCTCTCTCTAAAGTCATGACACTTTAAAAACAGATATTCCAAGTGTGTGACATTACATTGCCTAAAATGACTGTAATGAGGCAGTGTGTTCAGCTTTTCTTTGGTTCATAATTTGCATGGTGAGATGTATGAAGCTATAGTTTTGTGTGTTAAATATGTGCAGTTATTCTGTGTAATTATAATTTATTTACCAATCTGCACTTTCGTGTATAATCTGAAGCTATTTTAAATTTCTTATGAAGCTTTTGTTGTTTTTATTTTATTGTCCTTAATCTGCTCCTAATAATAATAATAATAATAATAATAATAATAATAATAATAATAATAATAATAATAATAATTAATAAAACATCTAATAGATGTCACAAAAGCTACATAAATAAGCAGTTCACTAGTTGAAACTGCAGTTTATCAAGTAGTTCAGAGCTGTGGTTTCTAAATACACTTCCTGGGCCACATTTTCAATTTTGACATTTTCATGCAGCAGTATAGCTGGTTTATACTGCCTGTGATCACCTGGACTTTGCAGTGAGCCAGTGCAGGGTCGAGACCATCCTGTGTTATATTTTAGGATTATAATTAACTACAGGTAAATTATAATCCTGGTATTTGAACAGGACTGTACAGCCAGAGGGTCTGCTTAACTGCAGAAATATTAAAACAAATTGAAAATAGAAATTAACAACAGAGAACTCGCCATACCAGGGACAGGGTTTTGTTGGCTACAACGTGTAATATTTGGATGTTGCAAGTCAGTTGTCAACTGATCTTGGGATAAATGCCTTTATTAATAATCTCTTTCAGTATTTTTTAAAATATGCAAAAACATACATTTTTACCTTGCCTTTTGGTAAGTTTTTATATATAGTTTTCACATGTTTCACAAGTTATATACATGCATTTTTATTTGAACTTATATTTTCTCTTTTTTCTAAACCTTAATGTTTGCTTGTGTCCTTATTTTCCTATTCGTCTGATTTTGTTCTATAGGTTTTATACTTTACTACTTGTTTGCAATTTCTGCGAAGCACTTTGAGCTGCATTCAGATGGATCATTAAAATAAATTATTATTATTATTGTTGTTGTTGTTGTTGTTGTTGTTGTTGTTATTATTGTTATTATTATCATCATGAAAACGCCATTCAAATAAGAACTCATAAAACGAGCAGTGAGTAAAAAGATACTGGGATTTCTGTGTGCAAGTGTGTAGCTAAAACAATGCGATATTTGACATATGCACAAAACTTAACTCAATGCAATGTTAGCTGAAAAGAGACTAATTGTTTTGCTGGACATTTCTCAGCCTTTACAATGGCTTATCTGTCTACAAACATCGTCTGAAGATTCAGCTCTTTAAGAAGTGTCGAGAGGACTAACCATTAACACTAAATTATGACTAGGTTCAAATAAAAACATGCTTTCACGTGTGTACGTATTCTAATTGTCTGCGTAGAAATTTTCTTCGACAGGGGTTGTAGAGGTGTGTGAATCAGCGGGCGGTAACTTAGTCGTGCAGCAGTTGTTTATTTAAGTCTAGATTTACAGGTTTGTGGACTACAGAGCACTGCTGTACGTCACTCAGTATAAGAGCAGGTGCTAAATGCTGCACACGTAAAATTAAAAGCCTGTTGATTAAAATGCCGCGTACTGGAGCAAAAACAAAGCAGAGTCCAGTCACCCTCTAGTGGCTGTAATTGGAATCCACAGCTCCGGAAATCAGCCTCTTACCCAAGCTCACAGCAAGTGTTTGGAGTAACACAAAATTAACGCAGTTACATTAATCTATCACTTTTGTTGTAACACAGTAATGAAAGACATTACTAATACATTTCTGTATATGTATTTAATTTATTTAATTTAATTTAATGTATTCATTAAAGTTTATTATTCAGTGTTGATTTGGGCTACATTTCACTACATGTTGTACTTGTATGTATGACAGAATGAAAAGAATCTTAGGTACTGAATCTTTTTTTTTTTCTACGTTTTGTGCCTACATACACGTTGCATCATTTTGTATAGCTGCCACTGTCAGACGGATAGATTTATTAAGAGAGAAAATAAAACATATACATATAAAATAAAACATCTACATATATATTTATATAACGAGTAAAACTATTTTCGTAAGATTTATTTAATTTAATATGTTGTGTCCTCATTTCTAAATTGATATTTATTTGCACAGTCTTGTGATCGTTCAGGGCACACTTCACTACATGTTGTACTTGTATATCTATGCATGTGACATAAATAATCTTGAATCTTGAAATGAAAGAAAGTCAATCACCGCATTACCGGAAGTGGGCGGGGCTTCTCGTCGTCTCTGCCACCCCGCTCATAAGGCGTGACTCCGCCCCGTGCGCCAGTGTTGGAGAAGCAAAGGTATCGTTTCCCGCCGTAGTCGTGTCTCTTTTCTGCTCTGTTCACACAAACACACCGCTACTTAACATGAGCGACACCGAGAAGGAGTTCGTCAAGCGGGTGAGTGAACGCCTTTATCTCTAGTTCTTCTCGTACCGGTATAACCTGGAGTTATTTAACGTTCTATCTCCTGTTGGACGGCAGTAAAGATGGCCGCCAAGCTAGCTGGCTAATTAGCGGCCAGGATAACAGTGAGACTGACTGCTGTTCGATCCTGCACACTACTCCGCTTAGTAGTAGTAGGCCCGCGCCGTTTGCGCACTGTTTAATGCGGTAGTGTGTAATTTTGAACGCGGCCTGTCAGCCATAAACGTGTATAGATGCTGTAAAGTAAAGTATTTACGCGTAGTTGTTGTGTAGCGATTGTGAGAAAATGGCGCGGGATCCCCTCGCCACGCTAGAGAGCAGCAAGCTAACAACATTAGCCGAAGCTAACGTTCGTTAGCAGCTGTGTTCGAGCGTTAAAGGAGCATTGCGACCATTGAACACCGAACCTAAGCTGAATTTCTGATTTACGAATGTGTAAAAGTGTTTCGGACGGAGTGCTCCTTCAGCGTTTCTGCAGCAGCACAGTTAATCATGTCCTACGTGACCGAGCCAGGACTCGGGCGTGTAAATGTGGCCGTGTGTAAGGCGTGTGTAACGGAGACGGTCCGCTCCGAGTCGTCCTGAGCTTCGTCTCCATTAATCCAGTTATTACACACCGAACAGCAGCCACTCTCTCCCAAAACCCCGAGCTCATGTGGCTCACGGTGGAGGAGAGAGAATGGGGCTAATCCATCTGTTAGCTACCCTAGCGCATTTAGGGCGAGTTTTAAATCTGCAGCAGTGTGCAAAAGTCTCGAGCCACTCTCCTTTTGTCATATTTTCATACATCATACAAATCAATTCCGTTCTTCCAATTGTTTCTTGTGGTATTTTCACATCTAGTCCTCTTTAAAGAAACTGAACTCGGTCTTCTTGAAGTAGAGCAACAGAAAAGAGTTTCTTTTTGTGTTCACTTTGAGAGTTGTTTTGTAAGGGGACTTGGTTCTCTTTCTGGTCCACTTCAGCTCTGTAGTTCCTGTGGAGCTTTCACACCTTTGCTGATCTGGATTACGGGTGACTTTAACTTGGAACAAAACAGCAGCTGCTGTACTTGAATTAATGTGGAATTTGTCTAAATTATCTCACACCGGGGGTCTTAAGTTTTTCTAAAATTATATTTGAATAATTGAAAATGTATTCTTCAGGCATTCTGTCATTCCTGCCCTTCAGATTGTTAACTTCTCTAGAGTTGTTATCTATGGTTGTTTTAAATAGAAACCTTCCAAACATTTATTTATTTATTTACAAACGTTGTTATTGTCATTTTTGTAACAAAATGTAAAGAAAAGAGGGGTGGCTCAAGACTTTTACTGTAGTGCCCTGCAGCACCAACAAACCTGCACTTGTTACCTTTCAGATGCAACATTTAGCAGTTTAAATGTAAGTGCTACAAGACCCGACATCCCCTAATCAGTTTTAATACCAATCCATCATATTGTAAGGAAGCTTTCCACATCAGGTCTTGCAGCAGTGTCCTAAATATGACATGCATGCTTTCCACTCATCAAACACACACACTACTGTCTTGAGTGTCCTGCTGTGTGAGGCCTGCATATGGAGTGGAATTGAGGTTATGCTTTAGCACTAGGCATGGGCCAGTATGAGATGCCGATGGTATGATGCACAGATGGTACGCTTAATTAAGAATATCACGGTTTACCAATATTTTGATATTTCACTTACACCTCTGCTATGTTATTTTGAGATGTCTGGGTTAAAAAAAAAACAATTTTCTGCTGATACATTTTATTTTTAGATTATTTGGAATATTAATAAATCAAATTCCTGTGATCATTCAGTCATTTTATCACACGATTGACAACAAAACATTTTAGCAGTTTAGAATCTTGACGTTCACACCACAGTATATATAGATCCCATGTCTAGTTCGGAGCCGAGGCTCAGAGCGACGCGAGTGTGACCAAGTGGCCCATGTGTTTCTGTAACTGGTGCTCTCCCTGCACTTACACGTCACAATGCTAAAGTGGCACTCTTGGTTTTGATGTGTAGTGTTGCACCTTCTTCATCATTTTCTTTTTTTGTTAAGGTGGGAAGAAGAGAATGGCTGGACGAAGTCAGATGAAGTTGTTAATGAAAATAATTTGAAGCTCAGATGTGTGAAGCAGATTGTCAATGCATGCTAATTATGAGGCGGAAAAAAGAAGTTCCCAGATGTAGCATTTATGGGCAGTGGGAGAAATTGGGGAAGAGGAAAGAAGTCAGACATGAAATTGAAACTGAAGAAAGAAGAAGAGATGTGTGTGAAGTAATGAAGTTAAGATGAGAAGTTGTCTGGAATAAGATCTCAGCGCTAAGTAACTCTTAGTATGTTTTGTCCCATGCGTGCATGCACTCTCTCTTTTACTCATTTATCCTTTATTTCCTTCATATTTAATCCAAAAGTTCTCTCTCTCTCTGTATATTGCTCAGTAATTGCATTTGTTCACTGTTGTAGTAGAATATTTCCTAAATGGTTAAAAAGATGTGATGAAGCAAGGCCACAGCTGTAATGTGTGTGTCTAGTGGCGCACAGCAGATGGCGCTGTGCCGAGCTGTGGTTGCGCCCCGCTCTCTGCCCACGCTAATGCTGCTGTGTGTGTGTCCACGCTCGCTGCAGGAGTCACGCTCGGGCTCGCGCAGTCTCAGTGCTTGCGGCTCTCACAAGTCCACCAGTTGCTCTCCTGCGCACTCTCCCGCACGCTCCAAACATGGCTCCCAGCACTCCCGCTCCAAATCACGCTCCCGGTCGAGGTCCAAGTCTGGGTGAGTACCACACACACTCACAGGGCCTGGTCCAGAACTAGAGCTGGGCAATTAGAGTTTAAAATATTGTCATGATTTTTGTCAGAATTTTGTGCTCTTTTTATAGTTTATCCCCTTCTATAATTGACCACCTGTTCAGCCAATACACATAGAGTAAATAAAGATGCTCAATTGGTATATATTCTTATCACAGTTATTGGTAGCATGATATTGTTTTTGTATCAGATTTTCTGTTTTTGATATTGGAATGACTTTTGGTAATTTTTTGGATAACTTTTTTGAGTGCTTTTCTGTTGGTTCAGGTCTCGTTCCCACCGCAGTTCCCGGAGACACTACTCTCGTTCCCGCTCTCGTTCTCGCCGCCGTCGCTCACGCAGCCGCTCCTACAGTGGGGAGTACAGACGCAGGCGCAGCCACAGCCGATCACCCATGTCCAACCGCAGACGCCATGTCGGCAACCGGGTAAGAGACACAGACCCAAGGCATAAACGCCAGCCAAATCGGTCTCTCTAAACATCTCAGTAGGGGTGGGCACGTCATATTCAGAACCTTGTAATTGATAATCTTGCCCATGCTGATTATTTCAGTTATTTTAAAAAATTCGGTTAATGTCTTGAAAAAACTCAACACTTTCCTTCAGTTATTTTAAAATCAAAAAGATGTAATTTACAAGGACTAGGCAATTAATTGCCTGAAATGTTTTGAAACAGACATTTAGAACCTCTAACTGAGATGATTTTGCCTATTATTTGTACTACTATGGAGGGTGCATATTTTTGAGGCTGATGTTTTGAGCTGGTGTTATTTTGTGTGTGTGTGTAGGCGAATCCTGACCCCAACGCCTGTCTCGGGGTGTTTGGTCTGAGTCTGTACACCACAGAGCGGGACTTGCGTGAAGTCTTCTCCAAATACGGCCCTCTGGCCGACGTCTGCATTGTGTATGACCAGCAGTCACGCCGCTCTCGAGGCTTCGCATTCGTCTACTTTGAGAACAAAGACGATGCTCAAGAGGTTAGTCTCCTGACTTCTGACCTGCTTTACATACAACGTGATAGTGTGTTTAGGTTGATGTTCATGTAGATTTGGTGAAGCTAAAAACTTGGATTTGGCAATTAATTGAAACTGATTCAAGCCTTGAGTCAGGTAACAAATAAATTTTGCCAGTTACTTTAAAATGTAAATGATTTCCTTAGAGTGTGTGTTCAAATACTGTGCTCTTTAAAGCATACTATTGTGTGTCATATGATGACTACCATCTGTGTCTTTCTATTAATAATAATAATAACAATAATAATAATAAAAAAACAAATATATTGTGTTGAAAAAAATATTCCGGCTTTAATAGTTAAGCATATTTACAGTACAAACCTGGTCAGCAAACTGAGTGCACAAGATAAACACAGAAAACAAAGCAATTGTTTGTTCATAATCAAGGCAAAATGTTCAATTAATTGCAATATTGATTTAAGATCGTCACCCATCCCTGAAGCACATAATTTAAAACTTCTGCATCTCTTGTTAGTGTTCTAGTGCAGTTTGTTGCATGTGGAGCTGCAGAACTACTCGTCATTTTGTTACATTACTTGCACAGAGGAGTAAACAGGTTATGTGCAGACTCTGCAGTAGTGTAAGGGTTATTATGAAATACTGAACAGAATGCAAGGTCATATACACCAAATATACAATATCCAATTAATGTTTTATTTCTAGTTAGAACAAGGGTGAGCAAGCAGTATGCATGTTGGGCATAGTTCTCATAGTTCTTGAGTTCAGATCCTACTTCCAGCACTACCACCACTGTACCCTGAGCAAGACTCATAATCCTATCATAAAAATGTCTCTGTTAGTGGTTGAGTTGACGTGGTGATGTTGATGCTGTTGATTTCAGGCTAAAGAGAGAGCGAACGGCATGGAGCTGGACGGACGCAGAATCCGAGTGGACTTCTCCATCACCAAGCGACCTCACACCCCCACCCCAGGCATCTACATGGGACGCCCCACCTAGTGAGTGGTGCAGCATCACCTGCCTCCTGCTCTACATTAGTGTTCATCAGTACTTTTCCTCACTAATGCTCCTCATCTGATTCCACGTCACTAACATTCAGGGCCATAAATTGAAAATTAATCAAAACCAATATTCAGAACCTTCTACTTTACTGTACATACTACTAAATAAATAAATAATAAAGTATTTGTAATCAAGGTAATATGTTCTGTATCATTAATCATTATACAGATTTGTGCTCATATCACCTGTTGTCAGGTGTGATGTGCTTGGGAATCATTAATTCTGTGCAGACACAGAGGATCACAAGGACTGGGCAAACATTGAGAGCTTCAACACGAGTTGTTCTGTTAAAGCCTTCAGGGAGACCCAGGGTAGAGCTGGGCAAAGCTGAAATTATCTTTAATGTTACAAAAAGCAGTGGTAATTCTGTTATTAATTTGGTTCCCTTTTTTCAAAAAGTACTAGTAAGAGTACCATTAAAGTACAGATAACCAGTATCACTAAGAATAGGATTACTGTTACACTCTTGACCACATTCATCTCCAGTGTTGAGTGTGGAGCTGCAAACTAACTCTTTTTTTTTTTATTATTATTCATTGCTGGAAAAGATGCATGAAATATGCAGTACTCTGTTTAAAATTTGATTTTAAGTACATTTATATTTAATTGTTGAATTTTATAGTTGTGACAATAATTGTGTTTTTGTGTGGTAGTGGTGGTGGAGGAGGCCCGAGTGTGAGCAGACGTCGGGACTACTACGATCGAGGCTACGAGCGTGGCTACGAGCGCTATGAAGACAGAGACTACTCATACAGCCGCTCATACAGGTACTCATGCAGAGGCGTTTACTCTCCTCCTCTACTCATCCATCACTTGGGTTTACTGGAGAATGTAAAAATGAATGGGACAGTGCATTATGGGAAATGTAATTATGTACTATGGTACTATTATCTTTTTTTTTTTAAGAATGAGTGAATTTTAAGTAAAGTACATCTAAACCTTATTACATTTACACCTCAGGAATTTAATCATGAAATGATCTGCCTATCTGGGATAGCACCGGTGTCCTCCAACTGACAGTTACAATTGAGGAGTAATAAATGTGTGACTTTGTTTTTGATGCTGGTTTTTGTGATTGTTGTCTTTATGATATGTTTTGTGTTCCAGAAGACGATCCCCATCTCCATATTATGGTCGAGGTGCTTATCGCTCCAGATCTCGATCTCGCTCGTACTCACCACGTAAGTGACCTCCTGACTCCTGTTTAGAGCAAGTTCACACTGCTCTGCAGTGAGGGGTATAGATCAGGCGTTTCATCACCACTCCATATTTCATGGATTCAACAGACAGTGATTTGACGTTTGCCGATGTCAGTCTGCTACGATGCAATTTCAATTTGATTCAGTTTAGAAGCCTGACAATGTTTATTAAAAAATGTTTTAGTTTGAAGCCAGATGCAATTTACTGCTGAATGAATGAACTCATGTTATTGATGTGCTTCTGCAGGTCACTACTGAAGATGGACCTTTGCCCCCGAAAATGAAGTTATTCTTTTTTTTTTTTTTTTTAAATACATTTTAAGGGGCTGTGGTCAGATTTTTGTTGTATTCAGCGCTGTGAAGTTGTGTATAGCTGAGTTGATAGCTGGTGTTTAAGCCTAATGCCGGTGTCCTGGTTTTCTCCTTACACTTTTCCCCTCTCTACTTTTTAATTGAGTTGTTAGTGCTGTGCTGTAAAGGACTCTACACCCTGTCTGTCTACCTTTTAAACATGAAGCCTTTCTCCAAATAAACCGCTTTACACCTCACGCTGCCTTGAGTCGGCTCTTAATTCAGCAGGTATTGGTGAGTGTAGCTCTGTAACTCCAAATTCAGCAGTTTGGTAGTTTATACTTGTGTATTAGAATTTGCATCTGCCGTAACCTCAGCCCCGTTAGTGTTTCTACTGCTGCTCCTGGATCAGTAGGTTTAAATGCTGCTTCATGCTCCAAATTAGATGCAGTGGTATCTAGCCGAGTTGGGCCATATGACTCAAGTCTACTCACTATTTTTGGGTCAAATGTTGGTGCACAGTATTTTTTCCTATGCAATTGCTCAATCAAATTTTACACATTTATGTTACTCTTGCATTTAATTACATTTGGGTCTAACTGCACAGAAACAAATTTGTTTATGTCTGTCATATACACATTAATGCAAGACACACAGTGACCAGCAACCTTCTACTATGTCCTGCTGCTTTCTGGTACAGTTCCACACACCAATGTCAGCAGAAAGTCTGTTTTCATCAGCAGCTACATTTTATTGCTTAAAGACTACCTTTGGCCATATCTAATAACAGCTGTAAGGAAGTTGCTAGACTCCAGCACTGATGGGGGGCCTGTGGCTGATTTATTAATTTCAAATGCCTAGTAGATTCTTTCATAGAACCCTCATGTTCTAGTGGTGTTCCACACTGTAGGTGAGACTAATGTCAACAATACTCTAAAAATATTTTATTAAATATCTGTGATATCAATATTCATGAATACATTTGAACAACACTGATCCACATCACTGTGGCTGCTTGGTGTAAGTGTAAAGTCTCTGTGAGGAGGAATTCTGGGTGCTTTACAGAACTACAAGGTCCACATTAAAGCACACGAAATGCATTGTGGAAATGCAGCATGTAAACACGCATCTTCAGTACTTAATGTTTTCAGCTGAGGCTCAGAGTCCAGCAGGTTTGTGTTTTTGCTCTCACCTCATATAAATTAATGTTTACGTATCCATCTTACAACACTGCAGTAATCTTGTGATATTTTTTTAAAAAAGTGTCTTATTAAAATTAAAACCAGCCTTAGTGTTCCTCTTTCCACAGGCACTGAGGTACAAATCATCAATAAAGCTCCAGCATGTACAGTAAATTAAACAACTGGTGAGATTAGTCTCTCATCTCAGAGACATCAGTTTACAAATATCTCGAAATTACAAACCTGACCACATAAAAGCAGAAATTCGTCTGCATTAAATAATAAGGCAATCAGTACATCTCTGTGACCATTAAAAATCATTACTCTCACACTTGTACACACCTCACACACTTTTTAACATGTGATAGGAAGACATTTGGCACCTGACATCAAAGATGACATTTCCACAGCAACGTCATTATCCATCTTGCGCACACACAGCCGAATGACACGAGGTCTGTGTTGGTGTCAGTGTTGTTTGTCCGGTGCTCGGCCAGTACGCTGTTGTGTGTATCGGCGGAGCAGAGCGCCGGGCAGCAGCGCGCCACACGCCACCACAAGCAGCTGCAGCAAAACCTTCCAGGAGAAAAGATCGTCCAGAGAGGAAATGTCCGACAACACTGAACCCGTCTGAACGCATACCAAGTTGTACGGCATCAGACCTGCAGAAGAATAGACGTTACGTTATGTATGATGTCTGATCAATGTTGCCATTTTGCATCAAAACTACGGACTTGATCATTTTCTCTCATTTCAGTTGAATCACTTAGCAGCAGAAAGTCTTCCACTTCATACACTGATTTTTTAAATATGTGAACATTTAATCTGTTCCTCTCATTTCACTGCAGTAGTGTCCTCTGCGGCCTTCCCACCAAAAGGGCAAAGGACCTCCAACATGTCCATAATCTTCAGTCAATCACTCTCAACTTGGTATTCTAATCCTACAAATCTAATCCATAATTTGGCACTACCACATGTAGCTGAATCTCTTTGCTCTGCTCATTATCCCATTAATGCGGTTGAATTTGTATTCTTTGACTGCAACATCGAACGAATATAATAGATCAACACCCCAGCTGTTTGAGGCATTATCAGGCTCATACAATATATACGTCTTGGTACATCCCTATAGTGTGCTGTGTGTCTTACCAATGAAGACGGAGAGGAAGAAGAGCGATAGCGGGATGTTGAGGATTGGGGAGCTCATGTTGAGGAACCAGTTTGGACTCATTGGGAACAACCTCAAGAAGAGCAGGAAGAAGAACAAACCACTCTGGTTCTCTTCCACCTCAACATACAGACATACACATTACAATGTCATTTTCAACTTCTTCAGAATTATCACTGGGGTTTAGGATTGTCAATTTACTAGAATTACAAACTTGATATTGATTCTCAAGAAAATACCATTTTTGATACTGTGTGAAAAAAGTGTCAATTATTAATGAATAATTTTAATAAAGAATATAACCTTTCAAGCAATGAGGTTATTTGTAAGGTTTTATTCTTCATTTAAAAATATTCATCATAAATTATTACATTAAAAACCTAATTATTGTATTTTTTGAACTAAGTATATCACTGATGTACTTTTGAAGTGTAAAAAATGCAATAATTAATTAATTTTAATTTAGTCATACAATCTGTTCCACAGAAGTCAAAAGATAGTGCTGTTGGTATCGATGTTTTTGTACATGAGTACGTAAATGACACAATACGACCTAACCTCAGGTTTTAGAATTGATTATCTGACAACCCTGTTAAAGTCAAAACTTAATGTACATGTGTAAAAATGCAGATTATAAATATTATTTCTACACATGGCAGCATTAATCACGTAGCTTGTAAGAGCTGCATGTAAAGGTGTAACGTGTGTGTGTGTGTGTAGCAGTATTGTTTGGAAAAGCGAGTACATACTTTCCTCTGCAGCGCTGCAACTTTATCAGGAAAGAGGCGCTCTATGTGGTGTTTGCCGAATGCTCGGGACAAGAGGAAGCAGAATGCAGCTCCCACGCTAGTCAGCACACAGGCCAGGAGCAGACCGAGCCAGGGTCCAAACAGCGCTCCTGCCAGCACATTCTGCACAACACACAAACATGTTGTGTTTAATCCTTCCACTATATATGGTTACAGACAACACTGAACACCAGCAAGCAGCTGTGCAAACTGCCCCACCTGCTGTTACTCATTGTGAACTACACCTGTTATTCAGGATGGTGATATTTCATTAAAAAGGCAGAATTAGAAACCAAGGCATTATCTAACATTATATAAACACTATACACCTGACATAAATTGGAAAACAGCTATTATGGCTGGGCGATTAATTGGACGTTTACACGAATGACAATTAATGAACAATTACTTTGGTTTTGGGATTTTTGTTTGTTTTTGCCCTCATAGTTCACTGACAATGTTCATATTGTAAATATGCTCAACTATTAATAGGTTATTTTTCTAATCAGAATGTATATCTTTGTGACAGAATTCTTCTTTTTTTAGTTATTTAAAATAATCATTATGGGCAACACTGCACTGATAAGAGGTTCTGAATGTTGGGTATGCATCATTTTTAAATTAACTGCCCAGCCCTAACTAAAATGGTCTTGTATTATTCTTAAACAGTTTGGCAACATTACCAGGCAATTAAATAATATATTTGCAAAAGAACACTGTTGGTATCATTATTGTTGTGTATGTAGTATTATTACTCTTTACACTGCATATATTTGCATTTTAAATGCAGTATCTGCATATCTGTAGTGATGTGTGTGTGAGAGAAGTTGATATGTTCTGTGTAGTGACCAGCAGAGAGGATCCGGGGATGGCGAAAGTCTGTTTGTAGAGGTAAGCGCTGCAAAAGAGCAGCAGAACATAACCGCTGTGTTCCGTCTTATAGAAGCGCAGCAGCTCAGCCAGTTCCTTCAACTCCTCCAGATCCGACGGGAACTTCAGCCTAAAACACACCAACACACACTTCATCTACACCACTTTCTGAAGGAAGTTGACACAACAACACCAGTCAGTATCTTTACCACACATTATAATTTACACACAAGTCACTTTACAGTGCCCAGTTAGTGTAGTGGAGTAAAAAGTACTGTGCATGTGTCCACCACTATTTCTGGGGTGATGGTGGTTAAACCGGTAAGAGCCGAGATGTGAGGCGTAGGACACCAGCAGCGAGGTGCGAGAAGTATTCTACTGAAACTGCTAACCTGTACCACTGATGCTACTTTTTATTCTTACTTTCTTTATCATCATCATCATCATCATCATCATCATCATCATCATCATCATCATCACTATTTGGTGTTGTTAATCATGTTACTGTTTTATTGTAATTTGTGTGTTTTTGTTCATTCATTAAAAAAACAGCAGCGAAGGAAGCGGAAGTGAGAGCGCGGTACCCGTGAGCTGCTGGAGCGGGCTCGGTGTCGGTGTCTCCTGTGTCGGTCTCTCTGGGCACGGTGTCGGTGCGGGATCCGGGTGCGGGTGCGGGTGCGGGGGGAAGGCTGGTGGAGAGCAGGTAGAGATACAGCGTAGAAAACAACAACACCGCAACCAGACATAGTACCGAGCGCATGGTGACGGACAGAGGAGGAGGAGGAGGAGAAGTCTCGGTCATGTGTTCAGATGCATCCAATAAGATCACAGCTGTGCATTGACAGCTCGGTCAGTGTTATTACCGTAACGACGCCGTGTTCCAACAAGCACTAGAGACAGGGTTTGGAACAAGCAATTTCACGTGAAGTTCTACAGTAGCAGGTCTCGTTAACTGGACCACGTTCATCAGCGGGATGTTTCAGAATCTGGTTCTGAAAATGCTTTGTGATAACAATATAACAATGCTTGGCATAAAAACACATTTTGGTACACTTAAGTATTTATTAAAGCAAGTACTCCCGGTACTTTAACTCAAGTAAATATTTGACTGCACAACTTTCACCTGCTTTGCAATCATATTTTACCACAAGTATCTGCACTTTGGTTCAAGTGGCAGAATTGTGTCTTTTGTCCACACGGTTTATAATTAATTAGTTACTAGTCAATTATTAGTACTAAGAGTCAAATCCAAAAAGAACCGAGTTCAGTTAAATTTAAAACAAGACTCGACTCCACACACAGTCATGTGTCATCCAAGTTTGGTCACTAAATAAACTGGTAGTTTATCGTTGATGCTTAAATGAACCAAAGACAGATAGAAAGGCATGAAGTCATGTGGAGGGGTTACAACGTTTGAGATCACTGGGCTTCATTTACCAATCGACTGTATGTTTTCTTATTTGAGGGTTGTTTCTGTGTAAGAAATTAATTTCGTACTGCCAAAGATTACTTTTCAAATCTGCAGCTGAATAATGTTATAAATGTTTTAACATTCTTATGAACAAAGTGAAATCGATGAATGAAGCCCGATGTTCTTTTAGACCAGTCATCATGTGAAGTAAATACATGTAATTTATTGGAAAGTTAATCTATACTGTATTGTTAGTTTAAGGCATTTTTCCTTGTGTTTTGTGCTCGGAATAAAGAATTCAGAAATCGCTGTCTGGAATCAATTTTTAGAGTCGAGTTCAGAATGTTTGGAACGATACCGGGAATGGAATCTGATCCGGAGACCGAGTGCACATCAGCAGTGCGCACAGTCTGCGCATATTGCTGTACGACGTGCGGGGCGACGTTGTCCATGAATGCAACCTAACGCCCCTCAAAGTTTGCAGCCTATCGAGTTCCTGTTGAAATATCTGACGGTAGTTGGCCGTGTTTAAAAGACGCTCGGTGCCAGCGTTGTGGGACTTTAACCCACCCTGTGAAGAGCGAAGTCCCTCAGCGTTGCTCAGTGAACGGAGAGAACAGACTGTCCGAAAGCAGAGAGAAGAATGGCGCGGTATGAAGTGCTGAGAGGCTCCGTGGCGCTCATCACACTCACTAACCCACCTGTGAACGCGCTCAGGTCGGTCTCACACCCACAAACTGCACGCTCAGTGAGTGAGTGTGTCCAATTGTGTTTTGGTTTGTGGTTCAGATTCTGATAACCCTGTGTTTAAGTCATATAGACGGTGCTAGTGTTGTTATTAGATTGTGGACTCGCGCAACTGATGGATGTTGCTGATTTAAAAAAAACACCGCGGATTTTTCCCACGAACATTTTAACTTGTTAATTCAGAAACACAGGGACAAAACTTTCCACTCATGTGAATGCATCAAGCTTGTTAGGTATTATTATTCACATCTAGGCACTGTGGGAGCCAACAAAGATGGAATGCTGCTTATGCTCATGAACTTTATGCCCCCAATTCTATCTCTTATCTCTATCTCTGTCTCTCTCTCCAGCTCTGCGGTGAGATCGGGTGTAACTGAGGCTGTGAATCGAGCGTTTAGCGACAGCCAGGTGAAGGCTGTGGTTGTGTGTGGAGAAAATGGCAAATTCTGTGGAGGTGAACAACATAACCTGAACAGAATCATCTTTATATACACACACACTTATTCCACTGCGCATGTGCCTTCACTAAAAGCTGTGCCGTTTATACTTGTCTTAAATGATATTTTCTCATATTTTAATGCTACTAATATATAGAAACTTCCTCCACAGAGGGTAAATGTGGTGATGCTCTGCTCGCCCTGTGTTGTTTGCTGCTTGGTGTGAGAGTCTCAGCGAGGGGGGGATCAAAATCAACTTCATTTTTGAGGATTAGAGCTAATTAGAGCTGAAAAATAGGGTCCAATGTATTATCATAATATTTTTTTATATATATCACAATGTAGAATTATTGTTGCAGTTTATGCTGGTCATATATGTTACTAATTTACATCAATGCATATTATACTTAAAGTATTTATTTATTCTTAATGAGTTTCCAAATAATTGGAAAAATATTTGTGACATTTTTTAAATTTGTATTTGAGCATGTATCCCATACTTGTTTCACGACAGGAGCAGACATTAAGGAGTTTTCTCGACCGATGTCCGGCCCACCGCTGGTGCCCCTGATCCATGCCCTGGAGGCGGGGCAGAAGCCAGTGGTGGCAGCGATAGAGGGGGTGGCGCTTGGGGGGGGCCTGGAACTGGCACTCGGCTGCCACTACCGCGTTGCACACACCAAGGTATAGTTTCATCACTCCTCCTCCTGAACAAACACAGTTATTGCAGACTGAACTTTCACACAGTCGTGCAGTGCGGATTGAACTTTGGTACAAAGTTGTTTTTAATGGGTTACTCAAAGTGTGGTTGGAGATTTGACATTTTATTATGAGTGTCTGTGTGTGTTTCAGGCACGTCTAGGACTTCCTGAGGTCACTCTGGGCATACTTCCGGCTGCTGGAGGAACACAGCGTCTACCACGACTCATTGGCATTCCAGCAGCACTCGAGCTCATCACCACAGGTAACTCACAAAAATAGTGATGAGTGTAGCTGAATAGGCTTATGGCTGTCACATAATCCTAAACATGACCATAATGAACTCAGTAATAAGCATGAAACCTTTCTGCTCTTTTAGTTTTATTACATTCCTTTTCACACCACTTTTCATGCAGGTCTGTCGCCACTGTGCTTGTATAGAGTCTGAAGTTTCTACCCAAAATAAGTTTAGGTCAGAAACACACACAGATGCACAGAGAAAAGATAATCCCCTGTTGCACCAAAATGTTTAAAGTCCTACTAAATATGTGTCTTGAAACATCATGTAAAGCTGATATTATTGGGCAAAAAGTTGGTTATTCTGTAGGCCTAAAAGCATTTCTTATCATTACACGCTTAAAACAGTTGAGTGGTACTTTGTGATCTTTAAGTGTATGTATCTGTAGGAAATTGCCCCTGCTCAGGTGTACAGTCATCATCACAGTTAACATGGCACGTTTCAAAATAACATAACAGCGTTTTGTCTGTTTTCTATTTAACATTCTCAAATGTGATATGCAACACAATGCAACTACATGTAATAAGAGAGCCAAATGGGGACACTTTAATGTTGCATTATTTGGACCCTGCGCATTGTAACTTGCAAGTATATATCAGTATTACTTTTAATTTAGCAATACATCCTTTGTGTTTTGTGTTTCTAAATAAAATTATTTTCTTGGTATGAGATTTAACATACAGCATACAAAAGGATTCTACTGTGTTCCTAATAAAATCATTATATAATGATTATTTAGTGAAGAACTGTGTTGTGGGTACAACTGTCCACTAGAGGACATAATTGCGATGGTTTTCATCATGCTGTATGATCTAGTATGACACTACTAAATTAAATTAAAGTTAAAGTTAAAAAGTAAAAAAATGTCCTTTGGTTATTGTGAACACCACACTGCACACACTGTGCCACATGGATATGTGAGCTGTGTGTTTGAGCCTCTGTGAGAGAGCAGTGGGCATCTGACGTGAGCTGATCTGGACCAAAATACTTAACTGCAGTTTACCATGTCTCCCTCTCTCTGCAGGCAGACACATTACTGCCCAGGAGGCCCTAAAGCTCGGCTTGGTGGACCAAATCACAGACAACAACACTGTCGAGGCTTCTGTGAAGTTTGCTCTGAATGTCATAGGTCTGTGTGTTGTTTTGCATAAAAAAGAGGAACATGGTGTATGTTGGGTGGAAGAGGGTTAAACACTGTTACTGTAAAGAGAATAAATGTTTTTTTCCTTGTCAGGGCGGCACAATGGCGTAGTGGTTAGCTGACGTGGGCAATAACCATGGAACAATAGCTAGAGGACAGTACCTTACTCACAGATACCTCAGTGGTTGTTTTACTGGTCCGGGACCCTCCAATCACAGTAGCAACTCCCAAACCCTTACACTACCATCGCCCCCTTAAAGCCATTTCACGCAACAAACTGCGGTGCACATCTGTGTTCTGAGAGCCTTCTATCAGCAGCACCAGGATGAAGATGCTAGCTCTTCTACTGTCACTTAAACCCTTGCCCACACTTCAGCTTTAAGGACAAAATGTTCATTTGCTGCCTACTGTTTCCCTTTCACTGCAAGGTGCCATGGTAACCAAGTAATCAGTGCTGTTCACTTCGTAATGTTTGTGACTGATGGGAGTATATATGCTCTTAATGTGTGACTTTTTTGCATGTGTTTGTATTTGTGCATGGTGTTTGCTGTCAGAGTGTATGTGCGTATGACGGACAGGGTGTGTATGTGTTGCAGGCGGTCCTCTGTCCCCCCGCAGGTTGAGAAATCACGTCCCCGCGTGCCCGGGCGATGTGGACAGGGTGTGTGATGCTGCAATGGCGCGTGTGAAGCGTAGTGGGCGTGGCTCGATAGCGGCCGTGGCTTGTGTGCAGGCGGTGAGGGCGGCGGCGGCGCTGTCTTACGAGGCGGGCATCAGGAAAGAGGCGGCACTCATGTCCACCCTCTTCAGCTCAGCACAGGCTCGCGCCCTGCAGTACGCCTTCTTCGCCCAGAGGGCTGTTGGGAAGTGGAGTCTCCCAGGAGGAGCGGCCTGGAGCAGCGCCATGCCCACAACCGTGCTCAAGGCTGGGGTCGTAGGTGAGAGTCATAAACTGTTATATAAGTGCCAAAATTCGGAGCGTACAGTGGGACTTTCGCATGCAAAATCTCATGTCTGTATGCACTCAACTCCTTTCTTGCTGGACTTGACTTTGTCAATGCTCCTTGAAATCAGCCAATCACAGACTTGAATAAAGCTGATTAGCAGGTTTGTCTCTATTCGGGTCACATGTGCTATGATGTGCACATGAGATGATAAAAATGACAAATTAGTCAAATTGAAAGTACAATAAAAGTGTTTGTGAAAACCTTTGCTATAATTACGGTGGCTACTGCGTCCATGTCAGGAGACTTTCATCTCCTTCAATAGAAGAATAGTGCCTAAGACAGAAAAGGATAAAAATCCATTTAAACACAACAGAATGATTACATATCAGGAACAACAAAACAAACCTAAAAATAATGTCCAAAAAGAAAATACAAGATTCATACAGAGTTTAATAATATGCAATAAATCAATAACAACAAATAAAAGCAAGTGTAATGCGATAAAAGCTTTTTAATGCAGGAAAGTGATTCAGCTTCTATAATTGCTGCTGGCAGTGTGTTCCATATTTTAGATGCAACATGACAGAGATGAATAAAAAAAGAAAAAATACAAATTAGGAACAGCTACAAAATAAAAATGTAAAAATAATGTTTACAAGGGAAAATAGGCATCACAGCTTATCCGACCCTTCGTACTTTCCAGAATCCACTCTTTTAAACAGCCTATCTACACACTGTACTAGCCAAGGCAAGGTAAATGAGTGACATCACAAGTGGAGGTATCAGTCTCACAGCTGCAACACTGATTTCACCAAATGTTCAGACTTTCGCTTTTTAAGGGAGCAATTTTCCGGAAAATATGTGGAATGTTAACATGTTAATGCGTGCAATTAATCTGAGAACTAACATTCATTTTTTTACACAAATTAATCAGTGGAGATGTTTGTCTGACTGATGCCTGGTTTATTACGGAGAAAAAGTCCCCCTTTTGACCTCATCAGCCTAGCGCATTAGTCATCATTGGGTCCTTGAGCAAGGCTCTTAACTCCAAGATGCACCAGAGAAACTGTCCCTGAAATTAGGAGATGGAAGTCACTCTGGGGTGCCTTTCTCAATAGCATAGTTGCTAAGGTATTGCTAACTATGTTAGCAACACTATGTTAGTTGCTAATGTTGTTAGCAAATATGCTTTTGGGAAACGCACCCCTTGATAAGAGTAAATTTACTAAATGCTGAATGCAATAAATGTAAATGCGTATCTGATCTCGTAATTCCATTCTCTCTCATCATGTGATCTGACCCTGCTTTTCTCCAGGTCTGGGCACAATGGGGCGGGGTATTGCTGTGTCCCTGGCCAGCTCTGGCATCTCTGTGGTAGCAGTGGAGACGGACGAGAAGCTGCTGGAGGTGGGCAGGCGTGCAGTGAAGGGCATGCTGGAGCGTGATGCCCAGAGGAAAGGTGTCAGCTCCGCCCTGAACCTGCTCACCTTCACTTTGTCCCTGAGCGACCTGAGAAACGTGGATCTAGTGGTGGAGGCCGTGTTCGAGGACATGGCCTTAAAGAAGAGCGTCTTTACCCGGCTCAGCCAGGTGTGTAAACCGGAAGCACTGCTCTGCACCAACACCTCGGGGCTGGACGTGGATGAGCTGGCCGGGGCCACAGACCGGCCCCATTTGGTAGTAGGGATGCATTTCTTCGCCCCTGCTCACGTCATGAAGCTGCTGGAGGTGGTGTGTGGTCCACGCTCCTCTCCCAAAGCCGTGGCCACGGCGATGAGCCTGGGGAAGAGGATGGGTAAGGTGTGCGTCGCCGTGGGCAACTGCCCTGGCTTTGTGGGCAACCGCATGATGAAGCTGTACGCTGACCAGGCCTGCTTCCTGCTGGAAGAAGGGGCTACACCTGAGCAGGTGGATCAGGCTCTGGAGGAGTTTGGCTTCGCCTTGGGCTTCTTCAAGGTGTCAGACCTCTCCGGCTTGGACGTGGGGTGGAAGGTGCGGAAGGCGTCCGGGCTGATCGGGCCAGATGTCGACCCCAAAAACCCTTCACGTCAACGCGGCGGCAGGAGGTACTGCCCCCTCCCTGACCTGCTGTGTGAGCAAGGCAGGCTGGGCCAGAAGAGCGGGCGTGGCTGGTACCTGTACGACAAGCCCGGGGGCAAGGAGGCCAGACCGGACCCCGAGATCCACGACTTCTTGAGGGAGTACAGGAGCCGGCATGGCTTGGTCACCCGCCGCATTGCCCCACAGGAAGTGGTGGAGCGGTGCGCCCTGGTCCTGGCCAACGAGGGCTTCCGGATTCTGGAGGATGGCATGGCATCGAGTCCTGAGGACATTGATGTGATCTACTTGTTCGGGTACGGCTGGCCAAGGCACCGCGGGGGTCCCATGTACTACACAGCGCAGGTGGGGCTGGCATCGGTGCTGGAGAAACTGGAGCGCTACCATCACCTCCATCCGGACGTGCCCCATTTCAGACCCAGCCTCCTGCTAAGAAGACTGGTGGCGGCCGGCAGTCCACCCATACAGGAGTGGAAACAACATGTCCGAAACCTGCACAGCCAGCTCTGAACGTGGCCACCTGGTGCTGCAAGAAACTAGGGTGTAGTAATACATTGACCTACATCAATTTGATGATCAACAAACCCATAGCAGTGATCCAAAATGAAATCAGACATCATACATATTTTAACGGTCCTCACCAAGCAAGCACTGAGACGTGTCACATGATACTATAGTTGCTTTTGTCACAAGTCTCTTTTTCAATATAAAGTGACGTTACAATATGTGTAGTGTCTGATCAGTGGTTTCATTTTGCTATGGAACACATTCTCAAAATAATCAGTCATTATGGGGAACAATTCAACATCAAATTATACATTTTCATAATATGTAACCAATCAGCCAAAGATGATGATTGTAATATGCTAATGTAGTTTTGCTTTCTAGTTTAGTTACAGAATACTCGCACCTTTGCACACATTATATCTAGGTAAATGAAGATTACATAAATCATGTTAGAACACTTGATAAAAATCCTGCTGTTTTACAAGATTACTTTATGAAGACTACGACATGCAATCTAATGTGCAGCTGGAACTCAAAAACTGAAGTATTTGATTAATAAATCTACATTATCTCTTGATGCTCTGGTTTGTGCAGCTGTGTTTTTGTGTGAAATGTGTTCATGGTTCTGCAACTGTGAAACTTAAGCTGGTGATGCTGAGTGTGTATAAGGAAGCCAATTGGGAAAATCTGAACATTTTGAGATTTTGGTGAGTGGTGACGTATGGGACAAAATCATAAAACAAACATCTTGACTTTTCTCAGTCTCTTTCATGTTTAGCTCCACATTTTGAGAAAATAATAGTGGAATATTGTCATTTTTGCAGATCACATCAGGTGCATCATTGCTTCTTTGATTTTACTGCTTCTGAGTTGCAGCTGATTCAAAATATCTCTTTAGTTGTTGCGTAATAATACAAGAAGTGAAATAACACTTAAATGTGGCCCAATTTGCACTTACTAGCAAAGTTTAACATATATAACATAAATGACATGGCTAACTGAAAAAAAAAACATTCTTAAACAATTATAGACAGTATCTGAACAGTGTGCAAATGTAATAGAATCTCTCTCATCTGATCGGATCTGATCTCATATATACAGTATGCTTGTACATAGACAGCAGATGAGTGACAGTGAGGTAGAGCTCACTGAGAGATGAGTTTGTGTTTTAACTAAAGGTTAAAAGGCCATGTCCTGTTGAAGAAATCTTATGTGCTGAGAACAGAAGCTCATGATTCTCTGTTTTGACTATAATAATCCTGAAAACTGAATTCAGCAGCTCAAACTGTCACTAGGGTGAGACAAGTCTCTGAGCATTATTTATTTGACTTTTATTTATTAGTGAGCTGCTCACTCACTCAGCAATTCAGTGTGGCACACATTGTTAACTATAAACTGTAGTGCAGATTAATGTAGTAGTGTAATTTCCCTGACGGATCATATCCAGCTCTCATCACTGATTTACAGAAACACATACACACACCTGGTGTTGGCCGCGAGGCGGCGCTGCAGCCCGGCCTGCCCTCAGACACACTACAGCAGCCTGAAAACAGCCAGGTTAGAGTTCTCTATTGAGGCTCATATGAAGTCACTTTTGTGCCTGACTCACTCAGATTTACCCTAAAATACTGCCTAAATCGGACGTTTAATTTTTGTAAACGGATAAAGGTAACCTCTGTCCTTAAAATCACCGTATGAAAGCCCCTTTAAATTGTGATACACCTGTTTCCAACTACTTTTTAGATTTCATTAGCAACTAAACACCAAAAGCTGTTTTATCTAGGGTTCTTATATTTTACTGAGCAAACCAGACGCTTAAAAAAGCTACTGACGTGAGGGAAAAACAATTAAGTGGGAATTAATTGGCTACAATCCCATCATTATATTCTCTCGGAATCAGAGACAAACTTTTGACCACTAGTCAAAAGTTTTGTGCACTGAGATTTTCGACATTTACATGTGACTTGCTTTTACTAAAAATAAATCCGACATTCTTTACCGACAAATAAACATACAATGTTTGCCATTTCGGTAGTTTATGAGAAGGAACCCTGACTCAACAACTCGTAATGTTTTACTAGAATATAAAAGCGGTTAAATAAATAAAAGAGAGATAAAAAGCCGTCCGGGTTTGACTGTTAGTGTACATTGCGATCAGGCTTCAGGCCTGTTTTA
This sequence comes from Distichodus sexfasciatus, assembly GCA_032718565.1. Lineage (NCBI taxonomy): Eukaryota > Metazoa > Chordata > Actinopteri > Characiformes > Distichodontidae > Distichodus > Distichodus sexfasciatus. Next base: position 754,889 of record JAVGVS010000077.1, read on the forward strand.
TTGCCCCCTATTGGAGGAAGAGAGTAGGAGCTGCTTTAAGACGGAGAGAGGGAAAGATGTCAGCACACAAGCACACACACCAAAGAGGGAGGAGAGTGTTTTATCAGCACGAAGGTGTGTGTGCAGCAGCATCACTCAGTTGCTCTTACACGGGTCTACAGTACTCTGTAAACTCCGCTCCAGTTCCAACGCCTCTCTCTGTGTGAGAGACATCTCTGGTTCCAGTACCGGAGTATTTTCGGGTATTGCGGCGATGTTCCTGCCGGACGCTGCGGAGGAGAGATGAGACTCTAACGGCATGAAACTGCACACACGACCCGGTGTGTATCACACTGCACACACACACACACACACACACACACACACGAAAAAAACATTAAGCTGTTAAAAGTACAGACACATTACGTAAAAGTTTTATGACAAGTAGAAACACAATGCAGTCTAATACAAAGGGTGCTGATGTTGCTTCAGTAATTCAGTGTGAAAGTTAAATGTTCTTGATGGAGACGTTTACAAAAAAGTGTCTATGTTCTGGAATTCAGAACGCGTTTTGTGTGGAGGCTTGGGGCTCTGATCAGCTGCATAATGCATGCTCTTATGGTGTTGTTAAGGCAGTGTGTTTTCGCCGGCAGTGCCGATGTCAGAGGTGAAGCGTGCCGAGGCTCAGGCACTGGCTCAGCGCTGCAGCGGTCGGCCAGACTTTATGCCCTGCGACGGACTGTCCGTCTGCGCGACACACAGCCATGGCAAGTGCTTCAGACTGCACTGGTGCTGCCACCTCGGCTGGTGCCACTGTGAGTAACTGCACTCAACACTCTTTATTTCTCCCATACCCACTTATACAAGAAGTACATGCAGTGAAATGTACCCCGAGCCATCCCTCAGACTGTACAAAGTAAACAACAGATTGAGTTACAGAAATATTATGAAAAAATTTGTTCTTAAAAAGTACATGTGCTTATGTGTTTGTGTATACATGAGCACAAGTGTGTAAGAAAGCATGAGTCTTATGTTAAAATGTGTTAAGTACATGTTACTCCTGGTGATTTGAGATTTACACACTTTTTTTACTGTCTTTTGTGTGTAACGGTCAGTTCACTTCCAGGGCATGCCTCACTTTATAAAAAACAAAACAGAAGATGAGGGTGTTTTTCATTGTTTCCTTTTTCTTTAAGAGTAAAATTGGAATTGGAAAGCAGTTTTTTTTGCTCTTGGAGAAAGGAATGTAAAGAAACGTGTTTTGGTTTTAATTTGAAAGATAAAATTGACAAATGATCTGCTGCTGTCCTCCAGTGTGAGTTTGTTCTCTGTCTGAGTGCGGTAGTGAATCGGTCTCGGCAGCTCTCTGCCTTTTATATTTTTAGCTCCCTGTCAGTGTTTTGCTGCATAATTGATGTATGCCACATGTCATGCACGACACAACGAGAACGCTGGAGTTCCCTCTGAGCGCCTCGTCTGCGCTCGTCCTTCAGGAGGCGTCGTCTCGTTCAACGTCACACTTTCAGCTTCATCTCTTCAGTGGAGTGTTCAGTGTTCTCACTCTCTTAAACGCTTGCTCTTTATCTTGTTTACATCTGCACAGAAAGCTGCAGACTAAACTTAAATTCAGCTCTGTCTCCGTCAAGGGGTAATTGTAATGCAACTTTGACATTTGTTAAAATTTTAATTAGTTTTCCATAAAGTGTGAGAAATAACGACAGACAGAGATTGCAAGGGTTTGACTTGAGCTTTTATTTTTCCTCAAGTGAGACCGAACTGCTGCTCTCCAGCTGGGGTCTTAATGCAGTTTGCTGCTCTCTAATACTGACAGATTGTTCAGAAACACTGTTTATTCCTTGTTTGTTATTATCAGTGCTGAGTGAACCACAAGAATGCAGAGGAATCCTAGTGTAAAAGCTCTCAGTAATAACGCTCTTCATATCATGTAGTATTAAAATGTGTTTTTTTTTTCAAATGCACAAATTTCTTTCCTCTTCTGGGACAAGAATTAATCAGCGCTTGTCACTAAGGGTGTAACAATACATTTATACATCAATTTAATGATCAATGAACCCAGAGCATTGATCCAACCAGAAAACATCTATCAGACATCAAAAATAATGTAATATCACTTTATATTAAGATCAGGTACTCTGGTATCTTTACTGCAGAAATAAACCTACACGTGTTCATCATACAACAACTCTCACACACACACACACACACACACACACACGACTTTGAGCTCTGTCAGCATCCTGCAGCAGAGCACCTCAGTGCTGGAAATTTGGCAGTCAAATACAGAGAAGCGAGAGAATGGTGTGAATGAATGAATGACTGAATGAGTGCATGGAAGAATGAAAGTGTGGATTGTCTGCTGTGAAGCACAAAACAGAACAATCACATCTGGAATAATGCTGTCGCTCTCTGCAGGAAGCTGCTGCTGTCTCTCTCTGTTTATTCTCTCTCTCATTTTCCGCTTTACACACACCATTAACACAAAAACTCATTCTGGAGCGTCTGGATTTTAATTACTCTTTCAACATTCTCAGATATTCCACTCTTTTATTTGAGTGGATTGCTTGTTGTCATGAGTTTGTCCTGAGAGGTGGGAGGTTTAATGGATGCTGCTGATTAAAGTTAAAAATTTAAATTAAATATAAAAATTAAATCTGCAGTTTTTAAAGTTAATGAAAAAGTGGTAAAAACATTCAATACACCTTTGACTGGTAGTTCTATTTTATTTGTATGTTGCTCTTTTCAGCTGACATTGTTACAACGCACTTTACTTTAAACTGGCCCAAGCCCCTAATGAGCAAGCCTGAAGCATGTAGTGGAGTGTGATGTTGGATACTTGTTGTATATGTTACAATAACATTGCTCCTTGTTCCTGCAGGTAAGTACGTGTACCAGCCAATGACCAGTGTGTGTGAGCTGCCCAGCACCCGCGTCCCCGCCACCCCGTCCTCCTTCTACAGCGACTCGGTAGATCTGTCCATTAGCCTGACTCAGCGTTTCTTGCGCATCGCCCCCTGCCTGCGTCCGCCACTGCACCCCGACTCGCCCCGCTACTGCAACGTCGCTCAGCTCTTCCTCCAGCATTACGCCGTCAAGCGCATCAATGGCAAGATGTGCTACGTCCAGCGCCCGCCCCCTCGGTCCCAGACCCCTCCGGCCCCTCCCACTCACATGTCTCCCTCCACTCAAACCTGTGCCTTAGACGAGGTGCTGGGACATGCAGGGGAACACTGTCGGTCACCATCCAGCTCTGAAGACTCGGGCATTCCCACAGCGATGGCAGATGAGAAGGGGCAGGAGGGGACCGAGTCTGAGGAGGAGGGGTGGGAGGGGACGGAGTCTGAAGAGGAGGAAGAAGAGGAAGAGGAGGATGAGTTTAGTATGGGCGGAGTTTCCCGACGTGGGAGTGTGTGGGGGCAGGAGGAGTGTGTGCTGCTGACCGCCCCATCTACTCTGGAGATCATCGAGAACATTGAAACCACTGTGTGATGCACAGACAGATGACTCTGAACTCATCCTCATCCCTCCATCCTCCTCCTCCATGTTATGAAAGATACATGTGGAGGAATTTGGGGAGCAGGAGCACGGATCTCTTCTTCAGCACAGACAGCACTTCTCTAGTCTTCTGTTTTTTACACCTTCAGGGCAACGTGATCCCTCACTTCTACACTGCCCTCAATCCTCATTCAAGAACTCTCTCTTTCTCTCTCTCTCTCTCTCTCTCTCTCTCTCACACACACACACACCCTGTAAAACGCATGCACACACAAATACAAACTCACACACACCAAAACACCTGAGCTGCATTACACTACATATGATCAAATACTGCTCTTGTATGAATTTTATTTCTATCCTACTGTAAGATTTTGGCAAATGTTGACTAATATGCAAAATTCTTTTACTGTTGCGTTCAGAATTAAATCTGCAACAAATTTAATTGTTTTGACTATTACATTGCTCACCACACTTTAAATGTGAAGCTGCAATATTGTGGAAAAATGCTTAAAAACTGTCTGGAGCAGAGCATGATTGATGAGCAGTTTAAATATGAAGAATGTTAAACGTCTGTAAAGATTCTTTTCATTTAGTGGCCTATTATTATTTATTATTATTGTTATTATTAGTATTATTAGTATTATTAGTATTATTATGACATATTATGGTGAAACCTGAACAACATCTAAACAGGCATTAGAACAGAATTTGTACTGCACACTCAGCAAGAGGAGGAAGATTTTAATGATCAGTGAGTGAATTCTGTGCAGCTGGTGCTGTTACTGTACTTTACTGTTTGCTTACACTCGCTTTTATTATCCTCATCTTTTGCCATAAAGGTCCAAACTCTTTATCCTCTTTCTCTGAAGTTTTGTCCATTCAAATGCGCAACAGTGATTCATCCAGATGTGCAGCAGTGAGATGACACACCAACAGGCACACTGGCACGTTGCCACGACCGCTGCATCTCCAAAAAGCCTTTTGGGAGCTGCAGAAGGAGTTTTTTTGGACTTAACCTCAGGACTGTGTAAAATTTAATGAAATATTAATTCATAAAGCCTTATGTGAGCACTGAGGTCACACAATCCGCTTAGCTGCTGCTGCTGTCGACTGAGAGATGCTTCTGGCTTTATTTCTCTCTCTCTCTCTCTGTAACATATCCTTCATCCTCGACTCTCACTCTTTGATGATATTGAGAAGTCCTTTGCTCTTCTGGTTCTCACTCTCTCACCGTGTCTCTTTCTTCAGATACGAGATGGCTGGTGGATGGTGCTGCGGATGGCTGCCTCATTGTGTTCGTGTTTCCAGTTTTGTCTGTAAATACGGTTTTCTGCTGTGATTTTTGAACCTCTTTCACCAGAGAGGAGCTTATGAACATCAGGGAAACTACTGCAGCAGGCTTATTACCAAACATTTCTGGTGTCATTTGTGGAAATATTGGACATTTTGATCAAAGGTGCTCTTACCTTTGCTCACACTGCGAGACGCTGGAGGAGAGTCCACGCCTTCACCAGTGTGGACTTTGTAATCTAGTAATGGGTGCTGTCAGAGGATCTTGTTCATTATTCAAATGAATATTAAAATCCTCCACAAATCTGTGAGTTGAAATAGCCAGGTTTGAAAGAAATTCTGAAAATTCAAGTAAAAATTCACAATAAGTGAATGACCTAGTGGATGATAAATCTTAATGAGGGGAAACCAAGATTTAGATTTTGTTGGCACGTCTGCAAGAATAAGAAATAATAATTCAAATTAATTAAATTTCAGTCCTGACTTCTGTGTTAATGATAATGAGGATCACCAGGCAAGTTTTAGATATTTAATCAGCTATGAAGATGGGCCAATGGGATGAACCAGTTAACTATAAAGCATTTATAAATAAAGGACAGTCTGTTAGGAAGTAACTTGACTTACATTTTCATTTAGTCAATCACTCAACAAATATCCAAGGCTTAACAGGAATAAAAAATCTGCAGATTATGTGTGTGTGTGTGTGTCCAGGCAGCAGCAGCAGCTTTATTGCAGTGAAGCAGCACTTTGTAGTAATTCTCCAATGAGCCCGAGGCGTTCTGAGGTGAAACCTTCATTTAGATAAAACCAGAACGGCTCAGGGCTACTGCACTCGTTCTCACTGTTTATACTCTCTCTCTTTCTCATTTCATCTCACACGCATTCCATCTGATCCTTTGCTATTTCTCTCCATTCAATTTATGGAAATGAAATGGTGTAGTAAAGCCTGGCAAGTGGCAGCAGACTCTCAGGGAGTATGATGGAGGGAGAGAGGTGGAGTGAACTGCTGCTGGTTGTGTTTGTGTGTGTGTGTGTATGTGTGTGGGTGTTTGGTGCTGCAGCTGGTGTCCCAGGTGAGGAGGAGGAGGGCAGTATTTACCAACACTTACATTTACGTCATTAAACAGGCTCCCATCTAGAGCTCCTTCCATTTCCTAATTACAGGGATAGTCCCTCTGCAGCAACTTGGCGTTAAAGATCTTGGTCAGGGGTCCAGTGGTGGTAGTGCTGGAGGTGGGATTTGAACGCCGACCTCTTTGTCCAGAGGCGAGCATCCTAACCATCAGACTATCAGCAACCCCATACGTCACAATCCTCTGGTTAAATACTGAACTGAATGTTTATGCAGATACAGACTCAAACAAAAAAGGGAGAATAGTCAAGCAGTGTGGATCTGACTTTACTCACAGTGTTGGGGAAGCAACTGTTTTAATATAGTAGTAGCTAACAGTTGCTAGTTAAAATACCCATCTTTGTAAAGAGTAAAACACTTGTAGCAGCACAACGCACACCACAATGTCTGTGTCGCTGATGTATGGAGAATGAACCCAAACCTCAATAACAGCAGCTCCACTGAACTCCTGTCAGCACAGACTGACTAGAGTAGAGGAACACTGACAGATTGGACATGGGATCAAAATTCTAGATTCTTTATTTGTCACATTCACCCTGAAATGTACCCTGGATCGATCGTGAAAAAGTTCAACATGATACTGTCTTTGTGTTATACAGACTTGGATGTTGTAACAGTGGATGAGTGATGGAGAGGTAGAGTTTCCTAATAGAAGTTCAAAAACTAAATTTGGAACTTGATTTTCAATATCCAGAATGCTGCACTGTCACAAACTACTAAAGGCATTGTTATGTGGGCATGAGAGAAGTGAATAGGAAGGCAACTGAGAGTGCAACTATATGGTAGGTTTAATTGTGTTATTGCAATACAGAAGGGGTGCCAAGAGTTTGTCAGATTTAGAGGAATGAGAGCACGCAGACCCTCCCTCACCAGCTCTGGTCCAGTAGCAGCTCAGTGGAACATGCCAGCGTCTCGTTAGTGTCAGGAGCTTACACTCGTTAGTGTCTAGAATTTGCCCATGTTAGTGTGTGTGTGTGTGTGTGTGGACTCTGGTGGAGTTGTGTGCAGCACCGCAGGTCATGGTCAGTACTGCATGATGAGGATGGAGATGGACATGAGATCAGTGTCCAGCTCAGAGCATCAATACAGCGCTGAGCACACATGTGGAGCCTTTCATCAAAGACAATCAAGCCAAGAGAGACAACAGAGAGTCCAGATCTCAACACGCAACTACAAACTCACAATTATACTGCACAACTTGACTCACAATATTCTACAGTCCAACAGACATACAATAATTAATTACAGTTCTCAAAAGAAATGTTATTTTGAACTATCACAAGCATGCCCTGTGTAATTCTTACAATCGTGCAGTGTGCATTGTTAAACTTTCATAAGCATGCACTGTGCAATTGCCACTCTTACTAACATGCACTGTGTAATGCTTCGCTCTCACAATTAAGCACTGTGCTATATTCAGCTCTCAAAAAGCATGCACTAGGCAATTTTCAGCTGTGACAAAATAAGCACTGTGCAAAACTCAACTCTCATAAGGGTTCAGTGGTGTGTTTTAGACTGTACTGGGATTCAAACCCTAACCTGGTCATCAATACAAGTCACTCAAAACCCTACATCATGCAAAGAGACTCACAAACATAGTGTACAGTACTGAACTCTCACAAGCACACTGTTAAAACCCTCAGACTCACAAACCCACATTAGGTATGTCTGATCATTAACCTAATAAAGATGTGAACCTAAAGCCCAGTGCACTTCAGAAAGGTCAAGATGTCAGCCCATGTCCACAGATCTCGTCACATGAAGATGAGGCTGAGAGTTTCCACACACACACACACACAGCACACAGAGCTTTGACACCAGTGAAGACAGTTTCCTCAGCACATCAGAGCACAGCTGACTTCGCCTCCCCTTTTGTAATTAGTGAAGTCATCGGTTTCTCATTATGACTTTACAAAATCAGCTCCTGCTGATTTTAAGTTTTTATTCGGGACGCAAATTTTGCAGTTATTAACCGATTATTTTGGGGGTGAATGCAAGAAAAAGGTTTTGCAAACCGGAACAGAACCGACTCCAGGTTTCCTATCTTTTAGGGGACAGCCATCTCCTCACAACCACTTAAATACATGTACACACACAGACACAGACACAGACACACACACACTGGAGCCATGAAGGTGTGGAGTCCCACAGCAGGAAGCCAAAGCTGCCATTTAAGAGGAGCTTTATTCCAGCAGTGAGGAGGCAGCAGCAGGGTTTTGACACCCCCCCCTCCAAATCCCCCTTACCTTATCCCCCCTCCTCGTTAAAGGACTCCCCCCTCATGTCATCCTTCCCCCATCGTTAGAGGACTCCCCACTTGGGTCCAACCTCATTACTGCCGCGGCACTGACAGCAGGACCACACCACTGCTAACAATCCCACGAGGCCTCTGCAGAAAGCACATACACACCAGTCACATTTCAACACAAGCAAAACCTCAGTCTTAATTAGCAAGCGTAAAAGTGATGAAAGGCTTCTAATGTGCATCTGAGTAAAGGTGTTTCTCTTGTTAATTAGCTACTGGAGTGTGTGTTATTTGCTTCACTGCTGGTGTGTTTGTGTATATGTTCAGGAGCTGCTGCATGATTTATTTAAAATGCTGCAGAAAGTATTGAAATGCTAAAAAGTGGGCAGAAATATAGATGCATTCATAAATGTTGGAGCGGTTGCGAAGTTTGTTTAAAACACCGCATCGTTACGGAATTACAGAACCTGCATCAGGAATCTGCTGAACAGTCGTATATGTTAACTGCAGAAAGCGGAACATGTCTTCTGTACATGATAATGTTGCACGGGCCACGTTATTACTCATTATGCTTATAATGAGCATCTTCTGAGCAGGTTTCCTTGGGGAAGTGCACTTTTCTACTCATTAAATTATCTTTAGATAAAACCTCTTCTCAAGCCAACTCAGCTCAAAACATTCCAGACTTTCTGAACTTTGTTGCTGGGAATTGAAAATGTATGAAATGTATTCTCATTTCATCAGTGTTTTATCTGTAAATCACTGCAAAACATCAGTAACTGTAGGGCAACATCTTTCCTTTTATGTCAAAGGCACAAGGTCTGTTTTGAGGTGTGTGTCTTTGTGCAGTAGCTGGTGTGTGTGCATATGTGAGAGTACTCAGATCACTATGCTGAACTTTTACTCCTGAGGTGACACACCTGGGGCAGTTGGTAGTGGTTCGAGTCCTGGACTGGTAAAGGTACCACTGAGATACTCGTGAGCAAGGTACCGTCCCCAAGCACTGCTCCCCGGGTGCTGCTCATGTCAGCTGCCCACTGCTCCTTCATGGATAGGTCAAATGCAGGGGTCACATTTCATTGTGGTGCACTGTGTTCTGTGCTGTGGTGTCTTCACAATGACAAATAATCACTAATTTTCCACTCACCTGAACCTGGGTACAGGCCGGGTTCGAGCTAACCATATTCAGTTATTAACATATTAATCAGGTTATTAGTGTAGTAAAGTGATTCTCAGTAAAGATGTCATCCAGTATCTGTATAACAAAGCTGTTATGGTATTGAAGTTTCTGAGGTGAAGATATGGACATGTGTTTGTAGAGGAGAATGCAGTGAGGTTTCAACTTTAGATAAACCAGCTCAGCACACGGACATCAGCAAGTCTGAGCTGATTCCCTGCACACAGGGATAAATTATTCAGAGCCTGCTGCAAGAATCACCTCAGCATCCTCCCTGCTCTCTCTCTCTCTCACACACACAATTTTTTTTTACACCTGCGCTCTGCTGCGTGACAAAGATATCAGTGTGAGTTCCCAGATTAAATCTAACTCTTGTTTACGCTGTGTCCCATTTCCCTTCACTGTGTGTGATTGCTGCTATTTGTAGAGTTAAATTCTGCAGTGATGCAGGTCAGCCTTTCAAAACCATGGTGAAAATCCTCTGTTCAGGATTTACTGGTCTTCATTACGCTTAAATGATTTTTACCGCCAGGGGTGATGAGGTGCAACATATCCATTAACATGCCATTATAAAGAATTAGGAAGGTATTAAACTCCAGTAGGATACACTAGATTAATGGTTTATAGTGATTTTTTCCCAGCAGTGTGCAAGCTGGAGATGCCTCTATACGACATTCACATCAATCCCCCACACACATTACTACCATACTCTTCTTTATCTTTCCCTCTTTACTTGTAACATTTTATGCTTAAACTGCCAAATATCAACAAGGGGAACTGACATGGGACTGATGCCAAGATTAAACCTCTCAGTGCCCAGCCTGCTGCCCCAACTGTGGCTTCTCCGTGTTGTTAATACCCCCCTGCCCAACCCCTGCCCCACTTACACACAGCGGCTGCTGCTTACTGCCCCATGCCAGGCTCTAATGGGTTTAGTGGGCTTGTACAGATGTTCCCCTGCAGTCTGGGGGCAGATGTGCTGATCAACCTTTTTTATTACATACAGTCAAACCGAAAAGATTGTTAGATTTATTATGTCCAAAGAAAGTGAAAATGAGATAACCACAACCACATGTGTACTCTGCAATGCCCGAGGAGCAGATCTAGGGTACACAAAAGAGAAAGCAAGTTGAGTTTATATATATAAACCAGCAATTAGTAACAAACAGTTTTGCTAGAGCATCAGTTAATCGCAATGTAGATGTGCTGTGTAGCAGTGTTCTGCACGGTCCAGTGAGAGCAGATGGGCATCTCATACACCACCGATTCACAATCAGCTTGACTGCGGTTGCTCCAGCAGCTTCCACTCACTCTGGGACATGCAATCAGATAAATGTTTTAGAGCGAAATAAGTGTCAGGATGAGTTATAAAGGCTGAGTGAGTCAGCAGCACTGCATATCCAGCGCGCACACACACACAGGGGTGTGAACACAGACAAAATTTCCAGAAAACTGAGACTGAGACACGATCAAACCCTTGCCCTTTCCAAAAACCAGTCAGGGAGGAAAACTCTGGGATGGTAGGACTGTAAAAGGAACACTTCTCATGCTAAAACTACTAACAGTGAATAGGAACTAATGGGGAGTATTTTCAGAGGTCTGACTTTTCAATTGCCATCCAACCGTTCATACAGTGGCACGGTGAGAGACTCAGTTATCACATTTTCTTCCCGTGTGCAGTTCTCTCTACAGTGAGATAATTGGATAATTATTACCACAAATCATCCCATTTACCCCTGTCAGTTTCTACATTTCTATCCATTTACATATTTTCCTGCCCTAAATTAACCCTTAATTAACACTCACATATTGCCCTGAACACAAAACACGCAGGAAAGGGAAGGAGTGCGCGACTCAACACTAATTTGGCATTGGACAATTTAATCTCCTGCTCTAAAAATAATTGTTTTAGTTAAATGTAGTTAAAATTAACAGCACTTAAATTGAATACAATATATGAAGTTTTATCAGAATGCATGTTACACTTACTGTGTGTGAATTATGAGCAGTAGAGCAAGCATACACTGCAATACACACACAAACACACACACACTTATATTTCTATTCTGGGATTTAAAATTTTCTCCAGTGCTAAAACGCCTTGAAGAGAAAATCACAGGTCCAATGTGAATTTCTCTGCGAGGATGATTGGTGTGTGTGTATGTGTATGTGTATGTGTGGTAGCTGGTGTGTGTAGTTACTGGTGTGTGTGGTATTTGAGGTGAAATTTGAGCTCTGCCGAATCTGCTGAATAATGGATGTCTGAACGTCCTCATGCAGGACTGAGTCCCATACAGCTGCTTCACACACATACACACTCACAGCCACACTCATATACACACTCCTATTGCTGTGCTGGACAATGTAATGTGCAGTTGGACACAGCTCAGTGATGCTTCTGTACACACACACACACACACACATTAACAAGCTCAACTCCAGCTCGGCACCTTTCAACAGGGCTGGACATGGCTTTGTGTTACCTAGCATAGACAGATGTTGGGAAAACAGAACGTAATGAGTGAGTAAACACACAACATGAAAATATTTATACTATTTCTATATTTCAGGAACCATCATTTTGGGAAAATAAAAAATAACCCACAACAATAAGTGGAGAAAACTGTAAGAGCTTGTTTTGATGGGAGTTGGTGTGTGTTGCAGGAGAGCAAGTTCCTCTCAGCTTCTGATGATTCTACCTGGAGTGCTGTGCAAAAAAAGGCAAATACATTACTCTAAGGTGCTTCACCCCAAAACCGATTTTTTACTATCAACTTGAAGATTAAAGTTTATAAGACAGTGTGTAAATATGTGCTGAAGTACTGAATTAGAGAAGTATATTGGTAGTCTGTGGAACTAGAGCGCTCTCTGGAGGCAGATAAGTTATATACAGCATCTTCTCGTTCTTTTTCTTTTAGTCTTTGCCATTCTTAGCTATTGTTTACATTACAGCATGTGGTCAGAGATGCAAACAATCATGAATAGTGTTTTAATGCACCTGGTTATTACTTTGCTTTTGCAAATCTCTATTTCCACCATTCACAGCTGTTTTGCTGTGCTGTATTTCATTTACATTCATACCTTAAAATGTGCATCTGATCAAGGAGGGTAGTTGTGGATCTACATCCACTTCCTTCTCTTGAGAACTCAGTGTTCATCCCCTCGAAGAAGGCAAGAAATATTGGTGTCACGCTAGACAAAGAGCTGTCACTTTCTTTGCACACAGCTCTTCCACGACCTGCACAAAGCTTCTTCTTCAGAAGCGTCCCACCCTTTTTCACCACGAAAGCCACTCAGTTGCTCTTCCAGCCTCTGGTCATCTCTACAGACATCCCAACCTGCAAAAACTCATTTCGGGGAGGTCTCCCCACCCCACCAAAACCCCAACCCATCCCATCCCTTCTTGCCGGGAAGGGAAGTTTGACAGGATGATGTAACTTCGACACACAGAACAGGCATACACGCAGTGATCCACACCTAACGCACGTTCTCTCTCTCTCTTTCTCTCTCACTCTCTCGCCCACCCTCCCTCTCCCTCCCCCCACTCTCTCTCACTCTTTCTTTCTTTCTTTCTCTCTCTCTCTCTCTCTCTCTCTCTCTCTCTCTCCCTCCCTCTCCCTCCGCTACTTATAAGTGGAGGAGGGCCTACATCTACAAGAAGTCTTTTGAGTTATGGCTCCTCAATGGTGGAACCAAGTTCATCTTGCTATCAGTGCTGAGTCCCTTGCTGTCCCTCAGTGTTATCTGAAGACCCACCTCTTCAAGCAGCACCTAGGAGAACAACCACTCCTCATACATTTAGCATGCTTTGTTTTTTTTTTTAAACGGACTTAACAGGGCACCAAGTGGGGGGAGGATTCGAGAAATCTGGAATTTTATTTTTTCATGGCGTGTGTATAGGGACCAAAATTTGGTGCTACGCCCCGCACACAATAAGACCCCACGACCGGCCCGGGGACCGAAGCCAGGGACGTGAACGGTAATAATAGCAACCCGGTCCAGCAGGGGGAGTCCCCGTTTTATTTGCCCGGCCTCCCGCCTACTGCGTGTGGAAGCTTTTTGGTCGTAAGCGCTGCGTCACTTCCTAACCGTTTGAATCTCTCCCTCCTCGCTACGGGCTGCTCTCTTACTGGTACCGGCGCCTCGCGATGGACTTACAAGGTCGGTGTGTCCCGGAGCTCGGGGCCTCCTCACTGGGGCGCGATATCGTGTTTGTCCGCTCGGGCTTGACTTCACCTCGGACTTACCCGAGCGTAGTCACCGTGACGCGGGTGTAGCTTAGCTTAGCTTAGCTTAGCCTAGCACAGCGGCTAACGGCCGAATCCCGGCGAGGCACGTTTGTGACGCGGACAAACTTTAATAACTCAAACTGTGACGCCGAACTAGTTTATTAGTTTTATTGTCTCATACGGTTTGTGTGGAGGGAGCTGTTTTGTTGGTAGTCGATGTGATTTGTGTGATAATGACTTCTTTTTCTTAAACAGTACAAAACACGGAGATAAACACAAACCTCGAACTTTTACACAGAGCCTCTTCAGAGACAAATCACACATTACTCGAAAATGTGTGAAATAATCTTAAAATGTACTAGTGTCAAATATGTATATTTTGTGTGTTAAACCTAGCAGTATGCTAACATAAGAACTAATGTTAGTGCTAATAGTATTAGTGTTAAGTGTGTGCTAGTAGTAAGACGCTAGTTTTAACTATGTGCTAATAGTACTAGCCTCATGTATGCTCGTCTGTTACTAGTACTAGCGTTAAGTTTGCTAGTCGTAAAGAGCTAGTGTTAAGTATATGTTAATAGTAACGCACTAGTGTTAAATATGTCCTAGTAGTACTAGTGTTTGAAGTGTGTTAATAATAAAGTACTTTTGTTAAATGTGTGCTAATAGTGAAGTATTGTTCTTAACTGTGTGCTAATAGTAAAGTACTAGCGTTAAGTTTGCTAATCGTAAAGAGCTAGTATTGAGTATATGTTACTAATAGCACTAGTGTTCAATATGTCCTAGTAGTACTAGTGTTTTTAAGTACGTGTTAATTCTGAAGTACTTTCGTTGACTGTGTGCTAATAGTAAAGTACTAGTGTCATCTGTGTGCTATCAGTAAAGTACTGGCTGTAAGTGTGTACTGACTAGTAAGTTATTAGTGTTAAGTATGTTTTAATGTGATATCTGATTGTTGCTCACGTTAAGATCATCTGTTTGCCTGACTTGTTTAACGTGATGTGTGCACATTAATTTTACATATTGAGGTGTTATGTATTGTTGGTTCATGCCTGCTTAAAGATCTGTCCCGTGTGCTAAGTGCCCAGAGCAGGTGTGTTAAGGCAAAGGAGTTGTTGTATCTCCCGATTAATGCTGTTTAGAGATCTGTGTTGGTGTTAATATGTCTCTTTTTAAAGTAGGTATTGAACCCATGTCACTGGGCTCTCCCACCTCACCCAAGCCTGGCCCTGGGGCCCAGTTCCTGCCTGGTTTCCTGATGGGTGACCTGCCAGCCCCCAGCACGCCCCAGCCCCGAGCACTTGCCCACATCGCACCAGCAGGCACTGAGATCAGATCCCCTCTCCTGGCAGGTACAGCACCAACGCTATAAACAGTTACGAGACACAGACTGGGTTATGAAAATGCTGTAGATTTTGTCAGGACTACTTGTTCACTGAGCTCACCTGTGATGGCACGAACCCCTATAACGAATCCCACTAACCCTCTTGCCAAAAGATTTGGGTAGGCTCATGCACACTTCTTTTAAATGTGCAATACATCAAATTACAGATTCCCTTTTAAATTCTTACACTTGCATGCATTAATTATAATCTGTTTCAAAAACAATTTTAACTATATTAGTTACACATGTCCTCTGCATGCATTTGCACTGCCACAATACAGAAATTGCAGTACTGCATTATTATTATAATAATCTATAGCTTTTGCAATGAGCGGAACACAATCAGCTACACTCTAATATGGAAACTTTGTCAAATATTGTAAGTTTCTATGTGAAAAGATCTCTTCAGGTTACTTTTAGTGCTGTTGTTTGAGCACTTTTGTTGGTGGTAGTGAACATAATACAAAACAAAAATTCATACCAGGGCTCCAGGTGGCGACTAAAATGGTCGCCAGTGTGACTAATTTTTTTTATTTTGCAACTAGTTTTTTCATTCCAGTCACCAGTGGTGACAGTCTCCCTCAACGCAAGAAAAAATGAAATTGTAAAAGCAAGAAACGGCTTTTAATTATGTGCGGACATTCTCAGTCCACGTGTGCCTTCCCTACTACACTATCATGTGATTAAAGCCAAAGAAGCAAGGCCTCGATGCGTCCACTCAGTTTCAATTGTCCTTTTGCTACCTGTTGCAGAGAGGGATCTAAAATACAGAGTTGTCCGTCACTACGATGGATTTCCGTCCTTTGGCCTTTAGCTGTGCCGGAACTCACTGTCTACAAAGATTCAAGATTCTTAATTTGTCACATGCAAGTTATACAAGTACAAAATGCAGTGAAATGTATCCTGAACTGCTCCTGACTGCAATTAGGCATAATTAAAAAATATAAAATACAATTTAAAATTAAAATAAATATAGTCACAGTACATATTGAAATTGAAAAGGAGATAAGGGAAAGGTACAAATAAATAACTGTTCTTATATACACGATGACAGTTGCAGTGTGACTGTTTAAAGTGCCGAGTGCAACTGCACAGCAGTGAACAATGTAGTAAGTAGCAAACAGAGGAGGAGTATGTAATATTGGACAGAGCAAAATGGCAGACAGTATAAATGATCCTAAACAATATGATTGAGAGACAGTACGGAATGGCAAAGGCTCTTAGAGAAAAGGCATGTCCTGGTTCAGAAAACGGATGGCCTGAGGATAGAAACTCCTCCTGAGTCTCTCTGTTTTGGCCATGATGGTGCGGAACCTTCTGCCTGATTGCAGAAGATGGAAAAAGTCCGTTTCCGGGTTGAGATGATTCTTTTACAATCCTGATTGCCCTGGTCCTACATCTCTTGGTGTAAATGTCCTGTAGAGAAGGGAGAGCTGTCGTGCAGCAGCGCTCTGCTGCCCGGGTCACTCTCTGGAGGGCTTTCTGGTCCTGAACACAGCAGTTCACGTACCAGGACAAGATGTTCTGTGTGACGATGCTCTCCACAGCGCCAGAATAGAAAGCTTTTAGAATGGTAGGGGAAACCCCAAACCTCCTCAGCTGTCTAAGGTGGTACAGATGCTGCTTTGCCTTCTTGACTTGAACATTGATATGATCGGCCCATGTCAGGTCCTCAGAGATGCAGACGCCAAGGTATTTGAACAAACACACCTTTTCCACTGGAGCACCGTTGATGGTGAGGGGTCTGTAGTCACGGTGTCTCCTGCTGAAGTCCACCACCAGCTCCTTCGTCTTGCTGACGTTCAGCTGGAGGCAGTTTTCCTGACACCAGAGTGCCAGATTCTCCACCTCATCCATGTAGACCGTCTCATCGTTGTTGGAGATTAACCCCAACACCACTGTGTCATCCGCAAACTTGACAATGTTGTTGGAATTATGAGTGGCCACACAGTCCGAAGTGTAGAGTGAATACAACAGCGGAGAAAGCACACACCCTTGAGGAGCTCCTGTGTTGGTGGTGATGCTGCTGGAGACACACCTGCCTGCCCGCACCACCTGAGATCTGCCTGTAAGGAAGTTCAGCACCCACGTGCACAAGTGGTTGTTGAGTCCTAGGCCTCTCAGCTTGGTAAACAGTCTATAGGGCACTATTGTGTTGAACGCTGAGCTGTAGTCGATAAACAGCATTCTCACATAGTTTCCCTGTTCTAAAAGTGATTTTAGAATGTTTATGCAGCTCGCAGGCCAGCTGTGTAAACATTTGCAAATGAGTGACCACTCGCGGCTCTTACGTGGAACACCACAGTTCAGTTAAATCAGACAAAACTCATATTAGCTGAAAAATAACAACAATCGCAATCGTTCTACTCACAATATAGCCATGTATTGATAATTTCTAGGGTTTATTTCGGACACGCAGCAATAGCGTTATTATGACCCGACCTGTGTCGCACGCCAAGGGATTGTGGAAAATGTAGTGTCTCTACCAGACACTAGGCCAAAAGCAATTCATTGTATAGGCCAAAATGAGTCCAAATTGGCTAAGAATTACCCAAGACTTTAGTATTTCTTTATTTAAAATTGATCAGAAAATATTTTTTCATTCTATAATCTTAGAGAGTAACCAATAGGAAATATAAACCCTCGTACACAATTTATCAAATAATTTATTCTGTATCCAGATGGATACCAAACAAGCAAATGAAGTATTTCCGCCAGGCACTAACCATATTTTTCCTCACAGTACTAAGCCATAGAATGTCTCTGCTTAATAAAAACTCAGCAAGCCAATAGAACAGACATTGTTCTTACTAGTAGTTATATATACAGAGTTTCAGCATTTTTATACTATGTAAAGCTAAAACAAATATGTAAATAATATTCATTAACAATACTGATATAATTTATTAATAACTGTTCACATTTGGCACTTTTCTGTATTTAACTATGACAGTATTAGGCAGCTCAAGATTACATTGGAAACACAATAAAGTCTGACTTTTTGGAAGTGTGAATTGATTAAGGCTTGTCTTGTAAATGTATTGTCTGTAATGTGGCTGCGGCGTGTCAGCATGATGTTTGATCTTTCTTTCTCATCTGACTGTATGTTGTCCTGCTTTCAGGTGGTTCTCCTCCTCAGCCTGTAGTTCCCACACCCAAAGACAAGAGTGGAGCTCCACCGGTCAGGAGCATTTATGATGAACTGGCCAGTCCTGCTGTGGGAGTGTCCCCTCTCACCTCACGCAGACCGGTATGAGCATGAACCTCCATCTCCCCCAAACTCCTGCTTCAACTTCCCACTCAATTTGTTGTAAAATCTGAATGCAGCAGTAAAGAAATTTTGAACAATTGCTCACCACGAGCACCCACCTCCATCTCCCTTGCACCCCTGCCTCAACTTCCCACTTACTTTGTTGCAAAATCTGAATGCAGCAGTAAAGAATTTTTGAAAAATTGCTCACGAATGTTTTAAAAGCTCTTATTCCACTTACAGTGTGTATAACTTCACATGTGACGTGAGGATGAAGTCATATGTGTACAGTGCACAGGTAAGATCTGACACCTGTACTAATGTCTGAATGTGTGTTGCAGCCTTATTCTGTCCTGCAGACTCCACTAAGTGCTGTGAACGGAACCCCAGGCTCAGGTGAGAACTTAACACACAACTTTTCTTACATATGTTTTACTAGGTTTACTTAGTGTTAAGTGTGTGTGTGTGTGTGTTTGTGACCTGCAGCAGGTGGCAGTGTATTCAGTCCTGCAGGTGTGGTACAGCAGAGGAAGATCACACTTTCACCTGCACAGATAGATCCCTTCTTCACACAGGGAGAGACACTAACTTCTGAAGACCAGCTCAATGAAACATGGGTCACTGTCTTCGGGTAAGATGTTGTGTGTGTATTTGTGTATAAACGTCTGGTATGGGTGTGTGAGATTTTTGGTGATATTGCACCGCTCCTTGCTCAGCTGTGTTCTCTCCGTCTCCTGCAGCTTTCCTCCAGCCTCGGCCTCCTACATCCTGCTGCAGTTTGCTCAGTACGGAAACATCCTCAAACACGTTGTATGTACATTTCTCCATTATTGCCATCACTCCCTTTTCTTAATTATCTTTTCTTTACTCTTACTAGCGTTTTATGCAAACTTTGCTTTACATCTTGCACTGTAGTATTTTGACCCAGATCAACATTTTTAAATCTTGTTTAAATCTATTTTCTCCTCTGTTGCATTTGAATGTGGCTAATTGAATGCTTGCACTGTAAAATTGCCTGTTTAAGTGTGGATTTTGTTTGCTTTGCTGCACTGGGCCGACTACTGGACTGACTACTGTTGCTTAAATGGGCTTGATAAATATACACTATGTACTGCATATACAACTGTCAGGCTAGGCAGTTAATTTAATAGTATTTAATAAAAATTAATCAGAATCAACATTCAGAAAGTCAAATTGACAAAATCCTGCCCATGACTGTTTTGGTTGATAGAACTCTCTCAATACTTTTCCTCCAGTGTGTGGTTATGTACTGTCCCCTTAATAGTATACTATCATGTGTTATGTGACTATAACATTCCTGTTTTAAAATCTCAATGATAAGACATACACGCTTTCATTCCGAAAATATATCTCAGCTTTAATACGTTTAAGTTTTTGGCATTTAGCAAGTGCTCTTTTCCAGAGAGACTGCTATCTCCTAATTTCAGGAACAGTCTCCATGCAGCAACCTGGCTTTAGAGGTTGTGCTCAGGGGCCCAGTGGTGGTAGTGCTGGAGGTAGCATAATACCTGAAGACATATTTACAGTACAAACCTCGTCACTGTACTATTTTGGGTCTTAAAAATAAAAAAAAATAATTGTTCATTAATCACAAATAAGGTGAGAGTTAATCGTGATTTGAGGTCATGTTCCCAGCCCTGACTTACTGTTATATTTCTTGTAGATGTCTAATGCAGGAAACTGGATGCACATTCAGTACCAGTCCAAACTGCAGGCACGGAAAGCCCTCAGTAAAGACGGCAAGGTCTTCGGAGAGTCGATCATGATCGGAGTAAAGCCGTGTATTGATAAGGTAGTAGACTTAGACACACACACACACACACACACACACTTTTGTTTTTTAAGCTCCTCTCCATCAGTCACAGCTTTTCCCTGTGTGTGTGGACTGGTGTTTTACTCTGTGCTATTGTTTTAATGTACCAGAGTGTGATGGAGAGCTCAGAGAAGAGTGTGAGCAGCAGCAGCAGTTCGGTGTTAACCCCCCCAGTCAGGGGGGGTATTGTCCCCACTCCGGCCCCGTCCACGCCCCGCTCCGCAATGCGCCCTCTCAGCGCCACGTACAGGGCCACCAGCAGTGACTACCAGGTACACCTGCACACTTTCAAATTTATCTCAGCTATGTGCAAGTTTATTGGGAGACAAGACAATGCAACTTCAGTTTCTACAGAGTACAAAGAAGAAGCATAGAATACACATACTGCATATATATATATAAAATATAAGCTAGATGTATTTTCTTTGTGATGTGATGGTAATCAGCTGTCTTTTGCTTTGTGCAGGTTGTGTCAGATAGAAACACTCCCAGGAAAGACGACAGTTTTGTCTCCAAAGCCATGGAGTACATGTTCGGCTGGTGACATCCATGGCGTGCCCCCGGGGGAGACAGAGCGCCAGAATTTTGCCCTCAACACGGCTCTACCTGAGCACAGGCACCTCTCAGCACTTTTCATGCTGCTGCTGCAGGACGAGGGGATGGTTCTGCCCCACATCACACTAAAACCAGAACTGCACCAACTGCCCCAACCTCACCACAACGCACCTGCAACACAGCACTCACCCAAATCAAACCTTTAACACTTGGGCGTGTTGGGGGAATCTCTGTGTTTATAAAATTCATTAAATGACTCCATGCTGCTTCTTCTCTCCCTGCCGTATGGACTTTGGGCAGAACCGAACCGAGTGCAGCCTTAATCTCTGCCATCATTACTGCCGGACTACTCTTCTTGTACTTTAACCCCCTCCTGACTGAGCTGGACGGGGAGAAGCTGATAGTTTTAACAGGATGGGAGGCTGACTTTTTAACCTGCGTCTGCTCGACAGTGTGTGCTGTACGAACACTTATTTTAAAGGATTCAGTCTTGCTGCTCTGTATTTCCAGCTATAAAACTCATTTTCTTTGTTTTCCTTTTTCAAGTTAACTGCTATTATTTCTTCTGCCTTTATTTCTATGCTGTGTAAATAAATATTTGTTTACCAGCTTGGTGTATGATTTTAATTTACCTTTTGTTACATGCTGTGTGATATGATCACAACTGAACTTAAGAGCAGCAGTGCTTACACAGACAGCCTCAGTGCATACAGGAGAGAAATTGAAACTAAAGTATGAATTATTATTGATTATTGATCTCAATACTTGGATCAATCCGCCCACCACTACACACAAGCACACACAATACGGAGCATTACAAATTATGGCAGAGAGAAAGAGGAGTGCCCTGTGGCTTTATTTTTACGCCGAAGATGAATCAATGGCGAGTTGTAGTATTTTGTGCATTTTATTTAAGAAAAATACATTTAGTGTTATTTGTGTTTCATAATAAAATATTTACCTATAATCTTTGGCCAAATTCTGCCCTGGGTTTAACTAATTAATTTTAAAAAATCACAAAACACTTAAAGGTAATGAAAATAAATTCAGATTAATCAATTTGATGATGCGTCTACCTTAATTATTAATTAGTATCGGTATCGGCGATACTGGTCTTGTATTCACTTGGTATCGGATCGATACCAAATCTTGAAGTATCGCACAGCACTAGTGTGAACGCGGCGGATGTTACTGTGGAAGCGTCTGTAGGAGGTACTTTGATGCTCTTGTCGCGATTGGCTGTTACACCCTGCCGAGCTAAGCCAATGGGAGAGCAGCTGTTTTGCTTCATAATGTGCGCTCCAAGGTTCGTGTGGCTATTTTCACGTTGTTGAAGAAGCTGCTGAAGATTCAATATGAGCGGAAGAGGTAAGACCGGAGGAAAAGCCAGGGCTAAGGCCAAGACTCGTTCGTCTCGTGCTGGATTGCAGTTCCCTGTGGGCCGTGTACACAGACTTCTGCGTAAAGGTAACTATGCTGAGCGCGTCGGTGCTGGCGCTCCTGTCTACTTGGCCGCCGTGCTCGAGTATCTTACCGCTGAGATCCTGGAGTTGGCTGGTAACGCCGCTCGCGATAACAAAAAGACGCGGATAATTCCCCGTCATCTACAGCTGGCCGTACGCAACGACGAGGAGCTGAACAAACTGTTGGGCGGCGTGACTATTGCTCAAGGCGGTGTGCTCCCTAACATTCAGGCTGTTCTGTTGCCCAAGAAGACCGAGAAACCAGCCAAAGCCAAGTAAATGTCTTCTACTTGTACAGTACCCAAAGGCTCTTTTCAGAGCCACCCATTTCAGTCGGAAAAGTGCATTTTCCCCCTCTTCACTTTGCGCGCATCTGTCTGTCTGTGTGTGTGTGTGTCCACATATATATATATATATATATATAATATATATATATATATATATATATATATATATATATATGTGTGTATATATATGTATATATGTAATGTATGTATGTGTATGTATATATATATATATATGTATATATATATGTCACCTTAAAATTATGGTCTAATGCATTTTTCATGATCATCTACATCCTCAGTGGAACATATGCGATCCTACCCCTGTAGGATAATGGCCCGTCAAGAATGTGAATTAGGGCTTTTAAGAGGATGATAATATCCATTATATTAATTATAATTTCATGCATACGTTATTATAATCCATAGAACAGGTGACTGTAAATAAAGGACATAAACGAAAAACTAGGAAAGGCTTGAAAAGACAAGGCTATATTTATAAACTGGACAGTATTACTGTTGCTACAACACTTGCACAATTTTTGCACTGCCGCTACCTATTTCTCTTTCTACTTCTATTTCTAGTTTAAAGTTTATATTTAATACTACATTTCTACCTTAAAATGTATATATTTGTGTTCTATTTATATATTGTTTATTCCATGTGCCCTAGCTGTTCTTTGTTCTCTATTTCTTGTTGCACTGTGTAAACTGGATCTGTCAAATCTGTCTTCTCGTCTCTCTCTATATCTGTACAGTATATAGCAGAGATGACAAAGTTTACCTTGATTTTGACTTAGTCACATAGCAAACAGAGGCCCGCCATCCGGCATGTATTTTGAAACGAATGCGGCCAATAGTCGATCACTGACGTTTCACAAGCTGGCCAATAAAAAGAGTGCTTTGAAGACGCCCAATCAGGTCCGAGCGGCGCTAAGGCTTTAAAAGGCGCGACTTTCGCGTTATTCTTTACTCTTTTCTCCTTGTGAGTGTGAAGGGAAGTTAAGCGTAATGGCAAGAACCAAGCAGACGGCTCGCAAATCTACCGGTGGTAAAGCCCCGAGGAAGCAGCTCGCTACAAAAGCTGCACGTAAGAGCGCTCCTGCGACTGGCGGTGTGAAGAAGCCCCACCGGTATAGGCCTGGTACCGTGGCCTTGAGGGAGATCCGTCGCTATCAGAAATCCACTGAGCTGCTGATCCGTAAGCTCCCTTTCCAGCGCCTGGTGAGGGAAATTGCCCAGGACTTCAAGACTGATCTGAGGTTTCAGAGCTCTGCCGTTATGGCTCTGCAAGAGGCTAGTGAGGCGTACTTGGTTGGCCTGTTTGAGGACACTAATCTGTGTGCTATTCACGCCAAGAGAGTGACTATCATGCCTAAGGACATCCAACTGGCCCGCCGTATTCGCGGAGAGCGCGCTTAAGAAAACTCATTAACTCCCCAAAGGCTCTTTTAAGAGCCACCCACATACCTGTTAACCGAGCGTGTTTTCAATCTACTTGATAGTTTTGCATAGTTTTTTCCCCTTGCAACGTCCTTATTCTGGGAAATGATGGAGCCTCATAGCGTTTAATGAAATTCGGAAGAGCGGGAATAAAAATCGTGCTATTAAAATTGCATGCATGCAATTTAGGTTTCTATAACAGGCTTTCTTTTTTTTATGTGTTTGAAGGTTTGTTTATCACTTAATACACATCAGAAAAAAAATCCGACTTTGTAACATGCACACAACTCTTATACATCTAAAGTTTAAGTTACAGGCTCAAATCCAGTTCTATACGGCTATGAAACTAAAGCCGTTGGACGCCTGATCCCAAATTGCTTCCTTTTTAGTAAGCACAATAAAAGAAATTTAACATGAAACATGTTTAAAACTTGTTTCATGATAAAATAAATTTTATCTAATTTCTGGCTAATTCAGTATGTTCTTATTTTCATGATGAAACGGGAGGCGATCCAATAAGTGGGAGTTTGCTACAGTGACAAAAATAGGATCCGTCCGTAAAACGAATCCTGCTGTACAAACGGCTCGGGGAGGCGAACAAAGAGAACGCGGCGATGTATTGTGAGGCAGGGGGAGGAGCCATAAACAGGCGTCCTTCTGTATTCAAATACAATTGGTGGGCAGTGAGCGTGATCTAGTTTGAATATGAAAGTCTAAATAAGCAGTGTGCTGGGCGTTGCTTCTCATTCGTTTGTTGATCAATTCCTGAAGAACGTTATGCCTGAACCCGCGAAGCCCGCCCCGAAGAAGGGCTCCAAGAAGGCTGTGACAAAGACGGCCGGCAAAGGAGGTAAGAAGCGCAGGAAGTCTAGGAAGGAGAGCTATGCTATTTACGTGTACAAGGTGCTGAAACAGGTCCACCCCGATACTGGCATCTCTTCCAAGGCTATGGGCATCATGAATTCCTTTGTTAACGACATTTTTGAGCGCATCGCTGGTGAGGCATCTCGTCTCGCTCACTACAACAAGCGCTCGACGATCACTTCAAGGGAGATTCAGACTGCTGTGCGCCTCTTGCTGCCCGGTGAGTTGGCCAAACACGCCGTCTCCGAGGGCACCAAGGCTGTCACCAAGTACACCAGTTCCAAGTAAAGCCTCATTGGTGCATCATCAATCCAACGGCTCTTTTAAGAGCCCACCTACCCGATTTGTAAAGGAGTATTTTCTGTGTATTGCGGTGCTGTAGTATGTCCTTTACGTGAAAGTATGTACTACATGTATAATCATTAATAGTGCAATAATTACTCTGAAAAACTGCTAAAATGAGAATCATGAGAGCTGATGTATTTTAGGGCTGTAATTGTTTCATTAAAAAGACTAAATTCAAAGGAACCCTCTGAACTTGCAATAAAGCATTAAGGAATGAGGAAGGCTTGTTGGTTATTTTGTGTTTGGGTAATACAGTTTGTTATTAAATAACTAATACAAGCAAAATAAGTAATCTTGGGGGAAAACATGAATCAGTCATCTGCAGCACACTGATGAGTTGAATTTGCAGTCATTGCATATGTACATTGCATTGCTTTAAATGATCTGTGAAGTCAAACGAAATGTAGGTACAAGTGTTCTTAAAAAAATATAGAGTTGTCATGCTTCAACAGATACACAAAGTCAAAGCACTTAAGTTCAGTGGAGTGATCTAGCATGACTTAGGAAATAATGACAATAAAACCTATTATGCACGTTATGTGTCATGTGAAATACTTTTAAAAGGTGCACTGGTTCTCACTGATCAGATTGTAATTTACAGTAATTACCCAAACCAGCAAATCTCTGTTTACGGTCAGTTCTACGCGCATCACTTCATTTGGTGATCTAGCTGTTTCTGGACATTCACGCCATTCATTTTTTGTTTCAATTATTTGTTTGTTCCTATTAGTTTCCTGAAGCCCACTCACATGTATATGTGTGGAAATGCAGCTAAGCAAAAGACATAACTGCAACAAGGGAGTGTAAACGTTTATATCGTGTAAACATGTCGTGTTTTGTGTGTTGCGTGGTAAGTTGTTGCATATGTAAAAGTCTAGGCTAACTGTGCTTGCATAAATGAATGAATTATCAGCGGTGACAGTGTAGTTACCGAGTTTGTGAACCAAATATGTGAACCAAATATGTTTGTGTTTTTCGCAGGATTGGTACATGGAAGTCATAAGAGCGTCTGCTAAATGTATGTAAATATAAATATAAATGTTACCAATGTATTCATTCCGTTGTTGATCGCGTCCCTGTTGGCAAAATCGGAGTCTAATTTCTTATTAGTTTATTGTCTCCGTGAAGAATATTAATATTTGTTAGACAATATTTTTAATTTAAAAAGTTTATATTTGTTTAGAACAGGTCCATTTTTTAAAAACAGTTAAGTACAAATTTTATTTTATGTGTATTTTCAAGTGTTTTAAAAGTGTTATTAATTAGATTTATTTGTAGAATTATCTTAAATACGTCGATGCTCTGGACATCCCCGGTGTAAAGATGCAATAATCGGTCACATTTTCACTCCTTTTTATTTAGGCTCACGGGCACCTCCCCGCCATTTTGTTTGGCGTAGTTTTCCCGCACCGTTTCCTCAGATAAAGTTATTCAGTTTTTCATTCGGGTAACCCAGTGCTGCAATTATAATTAAGAACGTTTTAATGGCTATCTGTAGACTTCCATCAAGCAGACAAAACCACCAACATTTCCCGATGCTGTGGAGAAATCATGTGGGACAAGTTTGCTGAGTGTCGTTCTGCTTGTGGCCGAATTTTGGATAGAAGACGTCCCATATGCGTTATTTCACTTAAAAATAAATCCAAAATAAAAGTTTGTTGTGGCAGCAAAACTACTCACTCACAAAACTCTGTAGTTAAAGCCCATATTTAGAGAATTTTAAAATTTCAAATATCATCTTTAACAATTCTTGCCTAAATATGTATTATTGCTGTTGTAAAAATAGAAATTCAAACGCTGGCAGTTCTGATTTTATACACCTGATGTCGCTGTCTTCATTCCGTTAACGTCGCTGCCTTTAATCTCCAGAGACGCGAGAAATGGAGGCGAAAACAAAACTAGTATGAAGCGCTTTGTATTTGAGAATATCACTATATAAAGGTAATAAATAATAATGGTAAAATTCCCCCTTCTTGTTGCGGTTAAATTGGAATGTGTTGATATGCAGTCTACCATAAAAGAGCTGTAATGAAAGAATACGGGATAAAGTTACTTTAAAAATAAGCCCTCGACATTTGCAATCTTGTGTGCTCTGAAATGAAGTTTTAATTATTAGTCCCTGTAGGAACCAAGCTTACGTTTTTTTTTTTTTTAAAGATATACATTTCCGTGTAAAAGCTGAGTTCACACAACATGTTTTTGTTTTCCACGATATTTTTAAGAGAAATATAATCTTTACAGCCATTGGTCATTTGTGGTCACTTAACACCAGAGGTGGACAGTAACTAAGTACATTTACTTGAGTACTGTACTTAAGTACAGTTTTTGAGGATCTGTACTTCACTTGAGTAGTATTTTATTTGGAAACTTATGACTTCCACTTCACTACATTTCTATCAAGGTTCTCATTACTTGTTACTTTCAAATCTGTGGATAAAGTGGATGTTATTCCCCCTTTTGTAAAACGTGATTGGTTGTTAGACAGTCTATCAGTAATCGTAGGGTTACATCATGCCTGTAGACTGGAACCATAAAACCAAGTTTAGACAGTTCTGCTGTTTACTGTCTTGATTAAAACATTGTTGCTGTTGGAAAGTCATGAGGTGTAGAGCTGGGTTTTAAGCAGGTTGGAATGTTGATTTTATGTTGTGAGCTGCATTTACAGCTACTGCACTGTCCTCCTGATTAACATACACATATGTGTGCACACACTGCCAGAGCTGAGTCAGAACACTACCATGCTGGTTTGTGGGGGTGTGTAGTCTTACAATCAATTAATAAAATAAACTAACGACTAGTTTTCTTTGTCAGTTCGGGTTGTGTTTCATTCTGTAACATTCTACCAATTCCTTATTCTACAGCTTCTACAAGCTAGTCAGAGGCATTAGGTATTATAAGTGTTGTGGTAATAATGCAACAATGCAGTGAAAGAAGATGTATTTTTAATACCTAAGTATTTTTTTAAACAAGTACTTCAGTACATTAACTTAAGTAAAAATTTGACTGTATGACCTTCACTTGTATTGGAGTAACATTTAACTAGTTGTATCTGTACTTTCACTTAAGTAATGAAGTTAGCTACTTTGCCCACCTCTGCTAAGCACCGATAAAATTTACCTGTACAGGATTAAATGACACTTTTAAAAGATCATGTCATCAGGTTCTGATAATGTGATAAATATACGAAACATTTTACTTCTAAAGAGGCAGACTTTATTTTGTTTTTATATCAATGTAGTTTTGAGCAATAGCATTAACATGCATGTATGCACCTTATTTTCCTGGAAAGACATAAAGAAATAAGAGGTGGCTAAAGACAGTACTTTTTATTATGAAGCTGCTGTTCGATAGGAGGCAGTAAAGTTCCAAACTAAATTGGAACTCTTTCCGATCTCAAATATACAAGATATTCAACTGGAACCACCACATGTTTAGGGAATGACCAACTCCATGATTAAATTTAATCACTCCTTTTGTTTCAAAAAATTACTGTGACAGTGCATCAAGGAAAACACGCACTCATATTCTATTTTTTCTGACACCTTTCTGAACATGTGGAGACACCAAACTGCTGAAGAAATTGAAAGTGAAAGTGAGTGATTATTTGTCATTGTGAACACGCCACAGCACAGCACACAGTGCACCACAACCAAATACCAACACTACCAACGTAAAGGTTAGAAAAATTGCTGGGAAACTGGAAAACAATTAGTTTGACTTAGTTTTGGAACTGAATGTATTAAAACACGTTTTTGGGGTTTTTGTTTTTAATTAAAAAAAAGAATGGCAGCCTCACATCTTCAACCCTGATTGGAGAAAGTGTACAGCATAAGAAAAGATTTGGGAATTAAATATGTAGTTTTTAGAATACATGTTATCTATATACTATCATTACCATAGTTTTAGCCCTTTTACTTTT
This sequence comes from Distichodus sexfasciatus, assembly GCA_032718565.1. Classification (NCBI taxonomy): domain Eukaryota; kingdom Metazoa; phylum Chordata; class Actinopteri; order Characiformes; family Distichodontidae; genus Distichodus; species Distichodus sexfasciatus. Next base: position 783,795 of record JAVGVS010000077.1, read on the forward strand.
CTCTTTAATACATTTATAATCTCTATTGAACAGTCTCATGTTATACGTGTATAACTGTGTATGTGAAAAAGAAATAATTCAGAACGTTCAATCTTCACCAGTATTCGCCCAACTTTATGCAAGTTTATGTTGTGCATGAATAGACGTGCAGTCTTCTAACTTCCCTTTTTTGGCCACAGGTTTGTTCGTGTTGCCTGCATCATTGATTACTTTATTTACTTTCTGCAGATGCAGATACCGGTTGGTGAAGCGAATGCCAGCGTTGCTGTTCACTCTGACAGGCCGAGGGGAACGATGACCGGTCTCAGCCTGCGCTGGCTGGTTCTGCTCCATTTGTGGGCCGAAGATCGTGCGCTCACCTGTAATGAATGTGACACGCATCCACTTTTACCTTCAGGGCCAATTGAAGTGTGTGTAGTGAGATTACAGCTTTAACCCTTAAACAGACCAGCAGTAGACAATGCATTTTTGTTAGAGATACCCATGCTAAAATATTACTCTAGGTTAAAAAAATACCTCAGAATTGTGGGTCTGGCTTGATTTGAGGTCATATCACCTATTCCTAGTCACAAGAAATTACTCACAAACTGTATTTTGTGTATTTTAAATTAATGTATCACCATAATTTTATCTTCAAATGATGCATTAAAAAAACTATATATTGCCCAAGTACACAAAAAAACTACTTAGGTACAGTAACAAATAAAAGTTTCTGTCCAGTGCTGCAGTGCACTGTCATTTGATCACATAAAAGAGCCCAGATTAGGGCTGGGCAATATGACATCAAATCAGTATCATGATTAATTGAACATTTTGCCTTAATTATGATTAATGACCAAATATCTTGTTTGGGATTTTCACCAGCATAGTTCACTGACAAGGTTTGTACTGTAAATATGCTTAGCTATGAAAGCTGGGATATTTTTTGCTATTGAAAGAGTCTGTATTCTTGTGAATTTAAAATAAGTAAACGAAACACACACAGATGTAGCACTGGACTACAACCAGGGCTTGAGCAAATAATCAAAACTGATATTTAGAACGTCTAATTGATGTAATCATACCCCAAATGGTTATTTCGATTATTTGTAAAAAGAATTCTGTTAATACTTTCTTTAGTGTGTGTTGATGCACCGGTCTTCCACTATATCTGTGTGTTTCCATTTTAAAATGAAATAGATATGATATGCACTCTTTCATTAAAACAGTATTCCAGTTTTGAAGGTTGAGTTAACAACCCATGTTAATGAAATATTGTTCATTAAGATGTTCATTAATCATGATTGAGATAAAATATTCAATTAACTTTGATTTTGAATTCTGATTAATTTTCGGCCCTAGCTCTGATAATGCAAATGCCATATGTAAAAAAGTCTGGTTTTCCAAACTTTAAGACTACTTTAAGGTCATTATGGATAAATATTTTTCGGAATAATTGCAGGAGTGAAACGATAATTCCTAAATAATGGGAGGAAAGCGAAAGGCCACTGGGCGACATTTGGCTTTGTGGGGAAGGTCGAGAATTTCTCAGGTCAGCAGCGTGATTGGTGTGTTTTCCCACCGAGTGACTTTTATACCGGGCAGCGCGGTGTTTTATGACGGCGTTGGTGTTTACACAGCGATATGCAGCTCATGTGAGTTAAGGAGCGTAGCGAAGCTCTCTCTTAGCAGCTCTCCTCCTGCTCTCCTGCACAAATACAGCAGCAGCAGGAGCAGCAACATGGAGCCTTCTGTTGCCCTCCAACTCCAACCACACCTCACGTTCCCCAGCAGCGAGAAGGTACGCTCTTTCACCCTTATCCACTCACAACTAGTTTTGGCAAACGTGCACACTTCTCTTCTGCATCTGGATTTGTGAGTTTATCTTGTCCACGCTGATGAGCAGGTGACTGATGGGTCACTTTCGCCTTAAAGGTTGATGATTCAAGATTTGTCTCATTCATAGTTATACAAGTACAACATGTAGTGAAATGTACGCTGAACCATCCCAAACGACTGTTCGAATCAAAAAATAGGATTTAGAAATTGGAAGTTAACAACAATTTAAGTTAAAGAAATCTCACAATGAATTAGGAAACTAAAGAGAAAGAATAAAATTTTTTAGAAAAATGCTCTTAACAGATTTAATAGACAGTAACTACACATGTCAAAGTCAAAGTAAAATTAATTGTCATCTCTGCTATATTCTGTACAAGTATACAGAGAGATGAGATAACGTGGCTTCAGTTTTAACAGCAAAGAACAAGGAACAAAGAACAAATAAGGCACATACTGTACAATAGGCAGTATATAAATAGAATATAAAATATACACTTTAAACTAGAAGCAGAAAGAGAGACAATTAGGATGCAGTACTCAGCCTACAATTATGGTCCCGCAGTTGTCTTGTACACTGAATGTGCATGAGATCAGTAACAGTTTCAATGTGAAGAATTCTATATATGCTGTGAAATAAAACAGTATCTCTTATAAAGTCTGAGCTAACATTCAATTCGGATCAAGTATGTGCCGATATTGTAACAACAGTGGAGAACTTGAGTCTGTGCAATACCTTCAATAATTTCTGCAGATACAGTCAGTAAGAAAAAGCGATCAGCGTTATGTACAGCAATGTTCAATAGTTATGCAAATATCTGGACCAATGCTATTTCTTTTGTTAAAAATTGTCTTTAATGTGTATGCCTCCCCTGTGTTGATTTGTCAGTGTGTCTAGTTTGGAAACCCAATAAAACTTTGTTCACAAAAAAAATTGTGCAAATATGTAGCAGATATTGTAGCAGCATATTATCTACGTATATACATGCATATTATGGTAAGAATGTACCCATGTCACAGATAACGTTAACTGATTTATGATGTGTTTGTTTTGCAGTTATTTATGACATTGTTAATTTTAACTAACTCTTTCCTGGATTGTTTCAGGTAAAAGAGAGGATGAAAAAAAATAATCAGTGCATCAAAATTTATAATTGATCATTAAATTGAGGGTATAACAAAAGTTTTGCGGTATAAAACGTTTGTTGGAAGTTTTATACATATAAATCTTAATTGGTGACTGTACTTTGGAAGTAGACAGTGACGTTCTTTCTTTCTTTCTTTCTTTCTTTCTTTCTTTCTACTAGGACAATGGCATCTATCTGTCTATCCATCTATCTGCTTATTCATCTCATCTGTCCGTTTGCTCACTTATTGATCTGTTTGTCTATTTGTCTGTATTGAGGATCCGTTTATCTGTCTATTCAACTGTGTGTTCATGCATCTATTTGCCTATCGGTCTGTTTTGATATTCCTCTGTCTGTCCATATATTTGTCTATCTGTTTCTCTATCTGTCTGTCTGTCTGTCTGTCTGTCTGTATGGCAACATAATCTGTCTATCCATCTGTTTTTTCTTACTTCTGTTCAGCTATCTGTGCATCTGTTGGTCTGTGTATTATCCATCCATCAATCATAAAAGTTTGAAGTTGCAGCAGGAGTAAATGTGTCTGTGTAGCAGTAACACCATCAGTGTGTTTATTCAGTCCTCTGACATTTCAGTTTGTGTGTGTGTGTGTGAGTGAGTGTGTGTGTATGAGTGAGATAGTAACTGTTCACTATAACTGTTTTATCTTCTGACTTCACTCTCACCTGTCCACAGAGAGCCGTGCGCTTCAACGAAATCACTCGAGGCCTCTCTCACCTGCGCTGGTCGCTACGGAGACGGTTGGTGGCAGACAGCAGACCGCTTGCCCTCGCCAAGGTAACGCAGCTACCTCTAGGGTTGGGTGATGTGATATCATGATTAATTGAACACTTCACCACCATTATTATTAATGAACCGTCGTTTTATTTTATAGTTGTTTTTTCCCCCTCTCACGGTACACTGACGACATCCGTAAGGTTTGTAAATATGCTCAACTATTAAACCTGGGATATTTGTCCTAATGAAAGAGTGAATATCTTTGTGATTTTAAAATAACTGAAGGAAACACACTGGCGAAAGTAGGAACTGTTTTTTAAATATTTGAAATGATAGTTATGGCAAAATTTTATCAATTAGAGGCTGTGATTTAATTAATTTTCACTTAACCGCACAGCTGTAACACCAGCCATATAATAGTTACTGCTGCTTCTCTCAGTTACTGCCTCGGCTCTCTAAAGGTCCCTAGTTAAAGAAGTTTTATCCAAATGGAAGCTATAACTGGGTCAGGCTGGCTCAAATGAAACGGAGATAGTGAAAAGCAGGTGTAAACCAAACAAACGAGGCCAATACTGATTGAGAACGTAAAAACATGGAAGTGAGTGGGGATAACAAGTGACCTAATGTCTTAACGTCAGATATGAGTCTAACAACATTACAGTCATGATGTGACAATCCTCAACATGACCTGTGGTTACAGCATCTAGTCTAGTTTAGTACATTTCACTAATACACATACATGAATGTTAGAGATTTCTCCTGAAGCACACTCCAGAAAGTCCAATGCACCAAAGAAGACACTACACTATATACACCTTATAAACAATACCAGGAAAATATCCATTACCGAACAACATGACATTGTACTCAGCTAAAGTTTATTGTGTAGTTGGGATGGTGTAACAGTTAGAGAGTTGGTCCCATGATCGGAGGGTCACTGGTTCAAGTTCCCAGACCGTTAACGGTACCAATGAGGTACTCCTGAGCAAGGTACTGTCCCCTGCTCCTTCTCGGATGGGACTAAATGAGAGGTTGCATTTCATGTGTGCTGTGCTGTGTGCGCAATGGGAAATCATCACTTAAATTCATTAAATTAAACTGGAAATCTTTACTGGACGTCATGTCACTGACGCCTGTCATAGCTACATTTTTGTATTGACTTTTCCCCTTGTATTAAATGCAACGTGACAAGATTCCGCTGTTATCTTTTCAAAGGCTACTTTGTTGCGATTTGAGAATGATAGTCGCGATACGACTTGCTCCCTTCATAACTTGAGTGACTTGATGGTGACTGACATTACAATATCAAACATACCTAATGTTACTTAATGTAACATTTTCTATTATAATTGCAGAATGTGCAAATAAAATGCTTAATAAGTTTCTGTTTCTGCTTATAGGTTAGTGTAGTTTAAAGCTTTATATTGTATAGTCTATTTATATATGCTCACTCAATGTGCCTTATTTGTTGTTTGTACTGTAAAAACGTTGCCTCTTCTCTCTGTGTACTTGTATTTATGTATTTACTTTGACTTTGACAAACAACATAACTGTATTGTCCGCAAAATTTTCTCAAATTTATAACATTTGTTGAACCATTTTGTATGTGGTGACTTAAACTTCACTTACATACGTACAAAGTTTTGGTAATCAGAGTCAACTTTATTGTCATCTCTGCTGTATGCAGGTACAGTACAAAAAACAAAATGAGGCACATAGAGTGAGAAATATATAAATACAAACGAGCCACATAGAGTAAGCAAAAATATACACATAGACTATAAAAATATAGAAATGCTAAACTAGAGGTACAAAAGAGACAGTGCAATATACTGTAGTTACATGCAGAATTTAAAACTATTAAATGAAGCCAGTTCACTGGGAACATACAGGATCCATTTAGATTTTAGACTTAAGCAATTTAGAGTTATGTCAAATGGTGATAATTGTACAATACAATTTGCATATACTTTCTGAACACATTGAGATTTGTAGAAAACACTGAGAAATAACATTGTTACACTCTAGTGGCAGAGTGGTGTGAGATAGCAACAGTTTTGAAAACTTTGAGACGTGCCAAAGTAATTGTAAATAAGTCTAATAAATACAAGCAAGATTTCCTATATTTTTCCAGCAACGGCTGTCCCTCTCCATTTTTGGTGCTCTCTAATACTTTCATCTCGATTTGGGCGAAACCCGAAGGAAGGAGCGTTTCATCAGCTTGCCTTGTGATCTTGATCAACACATCGATTCTTTTTTTCTTAAGCATCTGGTTTGATAATTATCTAATAATGACTGACACACACATCAGTTTCTCAGCAGTTTTATTCTTTCGTGATGGGTGCCCACACTTCCTCTTGCGGCGAGTTGCTATGGCGAGACTTCCTGGTGTAGCAGGAAGTTAGATTTTGGTCTCAGACGTAGTTCAGAGACGACTCATGTTCTTTCAAAGAGTCTAAAGTCGTTCGGCTCGGCAAGGCCATGTCTCGAAATGTGAATAACACTGGTGTAGCTGGTGGAATTAAGGTAGGAATTGAGGAAATTGGCCTGTTGTGTGTGTGTGTGTGTGTGTGCGCGCATAAAACTTTTTGATGGTGCTTGCGAATATTGCTGCCGTTAGTCTGTATGTGAAAGTAAAATCTGAAACGCTTTGTTCGGAGAAATATTAGAGTACAGTAAAAGTAATTTCATAAACGTGATTGTCACTGGAGATGTTACTTTACATAAACCTTTTTCATAAACAGCAAACAATATTTGTATAAATCTCTTTTGCAACTACAGGCCTACAAAGCTTCATCTCAGCTTCCCCTCTTTATGTTGTTATCTATATTGTTTTATAGTCTGTGCTTCCTAATGATTTGAATTATTATATTTTCTGCTTACTACTTCTGCATTCTCACCCCCGAGTTGTTTTGCACGTCTTAATTTCCTCTCTGTTTAAAGTGGACTTTCTAAGCCTGATTTTTCTGCTGAGATGATGGTATCGTTGTGTTTTAGTGGCGTTATTTCTGTAGCGGGGTGGGTTTTTTCTAGGCTCATGTATGATTTAATGAATGCTGTTAACACATTGATGTACGGCTCTGACTCATCCAGTCTTATCCCATGTCGTTTTTTCTCCCCATCACCACCACCTACAGGCACTGGCTGTTTCCGATGGAGGTGAGTTATGAATTATTAATATTTGTTGGCAGATAAAGCAGGCAATATGCTACAATCCAGTCTGTATTCACTCTCCAATAAAAATGTAGCCGTGCTGGTTTAGCTCAGAGTATTAATCCAAGTCTTAATGTGCAAAATCGGGCATATGAGACACTTAATGATAAGAGGTCAAGTCGAGACGTGTTTAGTGTCCCCCAAACACGTTTTTTCCACTGAGAGCACTCAAAACCTCACTTCCAGAGCGCTTTCCCGTTGTTGCTAAGTTACTATTTCAACGTGTTTCTTTGAGATCGCTAGTTTAGCCGACAAGATGGAGAGAAATCGCTTAGCATTAGTGGCAGCGTTTGAAATAGATTCTCACATGTCTTCGAGACAAGATCGGGTGCCAGAAATCTTCTCCAGCTGCTCCAGATACGCTGCCATTTGTAGTGACAGTGACAGTTGTAGTGTTCTTGACAGTCTATGTCCCGTCCCTTCCTCGATTTTGATTGGCTAGCAAGAGACAAGTGACATTGACGAGTGCAGCTCTGTTTTAAAAGTTGAACAGATTTAAATTTGAAGCGCTCTGAGCTCTGCGACAAAAAACGTCTCCACCAGCGTGTTTTTTTCCACTGAAGACCAACCACAGCAACACACTGCAGGGCACACACACTCACACATTCACACCTTACTGGGTCAATTTAGAGTCACCAATTAACCTATAGTTCATGCCTTTGGACTGTGGGAGGAAACCGGAGCACCCGGATGAAACCCGCGCAAACACGGGGAGAGCATGCAAAATCCACACAGAAAGGCCCTACGGCTGACCCGAGGTTCGAGCCCCTGCGCCACTGCGCCACCATGCCGCCCCCGAACTATATGAGCTGAGAATTTTTTTTCTAATGAAACAGTGCATATGTTTGTGATTATAAAATTACTGAATGAAACGCATGTAGTGGCAGACTTGACTAGTAGATTTAAATGTTCAAAAATAACCAACATGGGCAAGATTATGCTGATTAGAGGTTCTGAATATCATTTTTATTTCATTTTTGATTAATTCCACAGCGCTAGCTACATTTCAGACCTGGGTAAATTTGCCGTGATGAGAAAAGAAACCGACCTGATCGTTGCCACAAAAAACACAGCATTGCATAACACATACCCGCTGATTATCAGCGCTGATATTTTGCAGTTTTATGGGTATGGGTGAGGTTTTAAACCAATATGCTGATAAAATAAATAAATGTGAAAATGTGCTACCCACTCTGTGCTCTAGAGGAATCTTCCAAATGTCCACAAAATGTTGCATTCTAACACAGAATGGGGCAGTTGGTAGTGTAATGGGTAGGGACTTGTCCCCGTGATCTGAAGATCCTGGACTGATGAGTAACGATGAGGTACTCATGAGCAAGGTAACATTCCCTAGTCACTGCCCACTCTTCCCAAAACATACACTAAAAAGACTTTAAATTAAGTTTGTGAATAGAGTTTGTGTTATTCTACATGTTGACAATTTCCATTTTTACTGCAGACATATTTTAAAATACTGGTAATCAGTTATGTGTAGATTGTAGATTTACCTATTTGCAGAAAGGAACAACCATTATTAACTTGATTTATTCTGATAAACGGATATTCCCAAACAGCAATCCAAGCTCATGGATCACAATTTTTGGCTTGCTTTTAGAACCACTTGACCACTACTGCGCTACAAGGCATTTAATTTTTCAGAGTTTTGTGTTGGAGTATTGAAGTGGAAGTGAGTGATTATTAGTCATTGTGAACACACCAAAGCACAACATACACTGCACCACAACAAAATGTGACCTCTGCATTTGACCCATTCGTGAAGGAGCAGTGGGCAGCTGACATGGGCAGTGCCCGGGATCAGTGCTTGGGGATGGTACCTTAGTGATACCTTTACCAGTCCTGGGACTCAAACTTGTGACCTTCCGATCACGGAGCAAATGCCCTAACCGTTACCCTATCAACTGCCCCTTTTTATTTTTCAAAATTTTGACAACAGTTTTCATTTTACAGCAGACATACAGTATATGCGCTGAAAATATCGGTTGTGGGGCTTGTAAATTTGTAATAATCAGTATCGACCCTCGGTTAACCCCTAGTACCAACCCACATTTTTCTGAACGATCACTGGACCGAGATGTAAATGGAGAATTGATTCAAGAGGCTGCATTTTCGTAGCTTAACAGATTTTTATAAATCAAAAATGGAAGAACCTACTTTTTATTTTCTTTTTACTGTTCATCTGCAAATCGTTCAACCGATGTGCCAGTAAGGGTTTGTCAATTTGTAAATGGTTGACTGATATTTAGATTAGCAGGAATGTAAATAGTTTTTTTTAAAAAGCCTCTATTAACGTTCTTGTTTACCATCGCTCTCATAGCAAACCTCATATGTTAACGTCATGGTAACGCTCGAATTTCATCACAGAGGTAGCACTTACGCAGGTTTTCTCGGGCAGGGCCTTGACGTGAATGAGATAAAAGACCACTGTGTTTTCACGCTTGACGTGGAAGTGGCACTTTCAGTTGCCGTTCTCTCATTGACCTGTTTACATCCTGTGTGAGGTGCAGGTGTCGACGCCACTGCTTCCTCCCTCACTTCACTCTCATCGCCATCGAGAGAAAATAGACAGACCTAAAGAAAGTAAGACAGATAGACAATCTGGCCGGGAGGCGCAGAAACCATGTGACTAATCGGAAGCGGGTTCTTAAATGAACATTTCGGATTTGAGTGGTGTGCTAAAACGTTTCCACTCTATTCATCTGTGGAGGGAAAACAGTGTCTGAATGATGTTTAAAACTGTTTTTAAAACATGATAATAACTTCTCATATTCAAAATTCTTGAACATAATGCGAGGTTTATGGAAAAAAAGTCCTGCCGTTGTCACAAAGAAATTCTCTAAGAATTTGCCATACCTACATTGTGAGACAAAAAGAAACTTCTGAAGTAAGCAACAAAGTGATCATTATACTGTCCTCCACACCTGAAATATGTAGCTACAATACTTTGCAAAATCTCAAAAAATGTTTAGAAATGGTGAAAAGCAAAGCAACAGAAACCACATGACTAAATGGAAGTGGCTAGTTTGTCTTTATCCAGTTTGTGTTTGGTTGTCGGTCTAGGGTCATTTGGGGGCTTGGTGTATGGAAGGCACCAAAGCAGGAGTTCGCCCATGAAAGCTAGAACCGTCACTGATTGTGCCTAATTTATATTAAAAAGTACAGTAAAGCTTGGTAGAATGTAGGGATGCACTAATCCAACTTTTTCACTTCTGATACTGATGCCGATACTTGGGCTTTGGTATTGGCTTGAGTACAGATCCGATACCTGTTTTTAATGAATACGTTGTGAATTTCTCTGTGAGGAGGAGACTGAGATTATTCTGACTTAAATACTAATCTCTTAACTAAAAAAATGTAGTAATTACACACCCATATGTATATGCAAAATTATTTATTATTAAAATAACATCTCAAAATTTACTTGTTTAAACACGTCTGTAATTTTGTGACGGCCCCTAATCCTGCGGTGCTAAAACCATCAGGAACTCAGAGATTGTGAGTAAGAGCTGGTGAAATTAAGCTGTATATAGTCACGTGATTTGCTTTTGGGTTTGTAGTGTGTTGCATTACGTATTCTGCTCATTGTCATATTATGTGTGAATTTGCGTGAATGTTGAACAATAAACCAGCTTTACTGCAGTGCCGCTTCCGATGCATAACCAATTGTGTGTGTGTGCATACACAAACATAGAAAAACCTCAAATTTAATTGAACAGATCAGCTCCGTAGATCGGCCCCATGCCACCGATACACGATCCAGCTTTTAGATTTTTTTTTTGATATCCGATCCACATATTGGATCGCCGCATATGTAGTAAAATGCGCTGCGAATGTGTCTCCATTCCATGTGCCATGCCAGGTTTAATGACAGTAACTCTTAACTGGGGATGGTAATTGTTAGCCTGGTACAACAGGTTTTTGTAAAACTTAAGTTTAGTCATTGACAACACCCTGTTAAAAATTTAAAGAAACTGATGACCTTCAGACAGTTTTACGGTAAAATCACAACATTTTAATGCCTTGTGAAAAACTGAGCATTGTTTATTTTTCAATAATATAAATACTTAGGTGCGCTAATTGTTACTCAGTATTTCGCACTTGTGGGTCTGAAAGAAGTAGTGTGTGAGTGTGAGTGTAGTGTGTGAGTGTGAGAGTGGCTGAGTCACTCTTACAAACGCAGACTGGTCTGCAGCCGGGAGGGAGGGAAATATCTTAATAATATGTCACAGATAATAAGATGATGATGTAAAAGGATTGCACTGACTCAGTACAGACGTTAATGTAGTTCCTGACTCTAGCCAGATGAGATTTACAGTAAGTGCTGCTGCCTTTATGAATCTGTGTGTCATCCATTCATTCGTTTGTCACATTAAAACTAAAACCCCAAAACATCTCATCTTTCCATGTGTCCCACAACCAAAATGAATAATCAGTCATTTTCCAGTTTCCCATTAAGATTGTAATTATATAAAATGTCTATACATCGTGACTCATGTATTTTTCCAAATTGTTTTTGTACACACACGCACACACACACACAATATATGTATATATATATATATAATCCTTAAAGCTTTTTATATTTCTGTATTAATATGACTTAAACCATCATCAGATTTTCACAGAAGTCTTTAAAACAAATGAGACAAAGACATTACACTTGATTGTTTATTAACTGACGAAAATTATGCAATATTACATATCTGAGGTGGCAAAAGTATGTGAACCCCTTAGAATAACAAAGAATTTGAAGGAACTATTACAGTCTGATCTTTACAAAACGTGTTTGGGGTGTATCGTGCCACGAAAAAAGGAGATTTGTTTCAGGTCATATTTATGCAGAAATATAGAAAGTTCTGAATATATATACAACTTCTGGGTCATGCTACTTGTGCCCAATGAAAAAGAAAACAATAAAATAATATGAGTGAGTTTTCCATGTTTTGAATTATTTTATTTTAGCACAAAATAAAAATCGGAATATGACTTCTTATTCATTTTTTCATTTAGATTTTGAAAAGAAATACTGAAAATTTGCTTTGATATGGAAAACGGATGAACAAATGATACATAGATTGCCATGAGTCAGTGAAACAGATTTGTGTGAAGTAGGAGTGTAAATCCCAAGTTTCATCACGATACAATGTTATATCGATTCAGTTGACAAATCTGTTGACATCATTAAGTCTGATACATTTCAATTTATTTGATTTAGAAGCCAGCGATCGATTGATTTAACACCATCACTTCTATTCACATCAGATCACACAAAGCAGCTCAAATATCATTTGACATTTTTATTCCTGAACTCAACCAGATGTTTAAATGAAAAAATCTTCTTTCTTAGTAAAAATCAAACTCCTTTTCAGTATAAAGTGACGTTACAATACGTAGGATGTCTAATCAGTGTTTCATGTTGGATTGATGCTGTAGGTTCATTGACTATTAAAACATAGATGTAGATCGATATATCGTTACACCTCTAGTATGGATTGCTTCTTTAACAAGCTTTATCTATGTGTTTTTGATGCAGAGTTGAACGCACTGGACGTGGCGAAGTGTGCGACATCGCAGTGCTCCAGCAGCAACTGCAGCCTGCCCGGCGTGCCCGGGGGTGGGGGCAGTGGGGTGGGGCAAGTGGCCAGCTGGGCGGTCAGCTTCGAAAGGTTGCTAGAAGACCCACTGGGAGTGCAGTACTTCACGGTCAGTCCAACAACTTCCAACCAGGGTCACCAAGGTCATCAGAAGGTTGAGGCAGAGAACATAAAGAGTAAAAATAAGAATGCAATAAATGAAGAATAATAAATATTAAACACCAAGAGTAGTTTTTTAAAATGCTTTTTAAAGCAGGAAATTAATTCAGCTTCTGTAATTGCTACAAAAATGCAATAAATGAAGATGAATAAATATGAAAAGGCAAGAGAAGTTTTTCAAAGCTTTTTAAAACAGGAAAGTGATTCAGTTTCTCTAATGGCTACAATCAATGAAGCAGAAATAGTTAAAAATAATAAATATATAAAGAAATACGTTTTTTAAAAGCTTAATTGAACCCCGCCTTACCCTGCATTTTTATATTTATTGATTAAAGTGATTCAGCTGCTGCTGCTGGTGTGTTTAATACTTAAGGTGCATAATGACTAAAAGCTGCTGCCTGCCAAGTAGATTTTTTTTCTCTTTATGAAATTTAAAACCAGTCAGCTTCATGCCACCGTCTCCATCTGGCCCATTAAAAACCGTTTTGCACCATATAGAGACGATGGCAGGTCATGACGTCTATAAAGCACTTTAACAAACCTATAAAGCACTTTAACAAGTGGCGTGTGTGAGAGTGTATGTGAAAGAGTGCAGGAATGAATGAGCTGTAATGAGTTTGGGATTGATTTTATTCTGGACGTCTGTAATGGGAGTTTAGCCGAGGAGATTAAAGTGGAAAATGCGTCTGCGACGAAGTTTAAGAAAGCATTCAGATGAAGATTGATACTTAAAATTCAGTTAATTAAAGTAAGTGATTATTTGTCATTGTGAATGAACCACAGCATATCACAGCACATTGCGCACCACAAAAATATGTGACCTCTCAATTTAAGCCATCCATGAAGGAGCAGTGGGAAGGTGACATGGGTAGTCCCCAGGGAGCAGTGCATATGGACGGTACATTGCTCATGAGTACCTCAGTAGTACCTTTACCTGTCTGGGACTTGAACCAGCGACCTTTCGATCAATGGGTCAACTGCCTAAATGTTACTCTACTAACTGTGGCAATGAGATAATTCACTCTTAAGTGAGAGTTTTAGAACTTTTGTAAAAACACATATTGTGGTGGACTGGACGGTGTGGTGTCACGTGACAACAATACCAACACGGGCAATATTGCATTGATCGCAGGTCCTGGAGGTTTTGATTAATTTTCGATTAATTACCCAGCGCTAGGAAATGTGTTGTTTTATAGAGAGAGGGGTAAGTAATGAGTTGTCCTAATTTTGGAGGAGTGTGGGGGTGTGTGCAGATTGCATTGGGGGAGAGCTGTGTTAAGATTCTGGTGTGAGGTCTCGGGGGTGGTGTGTGTGTGTTGGCAGCCAACAGTGTGAGAGCTCATTACGGACAGCAGTGCTGGTGATTATGCGCCTCATTTGATTATGGACTGCACATTTGGGAATAGTGGGATATGGCTGCATGTTATGAGGAATAAAATATAATGCAAATGTGGTTTATAATCCCATAGGCGTTTCTGAAATCAGAGGTGAGTGCGGAGAACATCCTGTTTTGGCAGGCCTGCGAGAAGTTCCGCAAGATACCCACCGGCAATACTGAACAGGTACGCTTAAAACCAGGGCTAGACCGATATGGTTTTTCAGGAACGATACCGGTAGCAATTATTACTAATCAACAAGATAAAAAAAACAATATTTCAAAAAGCTAGGAAACTGTATTATGACATATGAAATGTTTCATCAACTTAATGTTAAATGTAATATGCATAAATGTGTAAATGCGTAAATGCATATTCATATGTTACATAGAAATCAGGATCATGTCATGCTACTTAACGAGTGTTGCTACATTCATTATACAGTTTGTCCTGTTCCATCTAAACTCTGCACATCACCTCCTTTAAGCATAAAGGTGTGTACCCAACACTATGGACTAAGCGCTGACCGATATGATTTTTAGGCTTGATGCAGGAGAAGCACTTGTTTACAAAAATTCTTTAAAATTTTACATCTTACAAACACACGAAACACTTCTTCAAACATTTTCCATGAGAATTTTGATGTTCCTGACTTAGCCCAGCAATCTTTCAGGGCCAGAAAAATGAGGGTCTGCCAGTACATTTTATTCAGACCTGATACTGATAGTGATTATTACTAACCCTGTGGCGCAAACACTGATGTTCTGAATGGATATGTGTCTGCTTCAAAACAGAAAATATATAGGCTAAACTCATGACATCTAGTGACTTCAGACAGAGAGACAGCTGCATCAGAGCCGAAGAACATATACTTGTGGGTGACATGTCCCCCCACACATTTCGAAATGATTTGTTTGGACCCCCCAATCCACCTTTACCATGTAAAATATTAGGAAGCCCAATACCCCCTGCCAGTGTCCCCCGCCACCCGCCCACATTAGAGACGCCTTACGTCTCTGGTACATATGTTTGTTTTATTGACATGACGGTTGAACAAATTACCTATTACCAAAAAAAAAATAAAACTCCGCAATAATAATCTTTTGACCCCTTTCCTGTCTCATTTACATTTACACTTTTTAGCACACGCTCTTATCCAGAGCAACTTACAACAGTGCTTTGTAGTCCACCCCTGTTCTTTGATCTGTAAAGCTATGTTTAAAATCAACAACTGTCATTAAACCAAGTTACAGCCGACTAAGTTTTATACTTTAACAAAAATGGGTTAGAGAAAATGAAAGTTCACAGACAAACATACATGTTAATGGTTTTTTTAGTGTTTGCTTCCAGCCAGGCAGCAACTATACATAACATTTTTCACAGCTTTCCCCATTTAGTGTTCTAGGGCTGGTGGACACGACCTCAATACCTTAATTATGATTATGATTTTTGTTTTTTTACAATAACTGATGGCAATATCAAAAAGTGTCCAAGCAGTGTTCTAGAAGTAGTAAGAGTCAAACCTTCTCCCATACCCATTTCTTCTCATTTTCTGGAAATGCACAACTAAAAGTCTACAAGCTCAAGAGTAGTTCACAATACTCATAACCAAAAAAGATCAGTATCATCACTGATAATCAGTCGACCCCTAGTACAAAAATGTTAAACTTCTTCATTGCTTTATGGATGCACACAAACACAAAATGTGGACTAATATGAAGTGCTTCTTTGGGTTTGGTTTGGTATCAGCTGAGCAGGGAGGCTCTCTCCATCTACAACTGTTACTTGTCCAGTAACGCCACCACGCCCATCAACATCGATGATAAGGTCCGAGTGGAGGAGAAGGACATACAGAACCCTCATCCTGAGATCTTCCAAAAGGCTCAACAGCAGGTACAGCAGCTTCTCCTATGCTTTATAAAAATTTGTTCATGAATATACCTTTACTGGATTTGTACATGTGCAACATGAGGGCAGTTGGTAGCGTAACGGTTAGGGAGTTTGTCCTGTGATCAGGAGGTTGCCAGTTTAAATGCCAGACCGGTGAAGGTACCACTGAGGTACTCATGAGCAATCTACTGTCCCCAAGTACTGCTCCCCGGGCACTGCCTATGTTAGCTGCCCACTGCTCCTTCACAGATGGGTCAAATGCAGAGGTCACATTTCGTTGTGGTGCACTGTGTGCTGTGCTGTGGTGTGTTCACAATGACAAGTAATCACTCACTTTTAAATTTTATGTCATCCAGGCAGTGCAAACATCAGCAGTGTGCCTCATAAAAATATACAAAAATGTATCAGTGGATATAGAAATATATTAATAGAATTAAAAGCAATGGGGCTCATTCACCAGCACCAGAATTAAAAATGGGACTCATTCACCAGCCCCATTTGGATATTTGTTCTTAAAAACCCACCCACTTATGCAGTTTTTACCAGGATTGTGAAATTTGAGTTTTGTTCTTAAAAAAGAATCTATCAAAGCTGAACAGCACTCTTACATACATATGTGTTTGTGCACACATTAACTAATAAGATCTTCAAATTTACAATTGTATAATATTTTACTTTTAAACATTTTGTTTATCTAATGTTGCCTCGCATCTACTCCCACCTCTCTTCAACATAACACTTATGCCCCTAACACACGTAGTCAAGTATTTATAAAAATGGATACTTTCTGTCCTCCGTTTTCAAAAATAACTTGGTACACATGCGCCTGTTCTTAAAAAATATCTCTGTTTACACGAATCCGGATAAATACGCTGTCAAGAGCTGCGTAGAACCATGTCAGCCAATCAGAATCCTGGACAGGAGACAATCTCACGATATACGAAAATGTTCACACCATTCTTCAGGACAATTTCACACTCAAAATATCTCCCCCAGGGGCGGCACAGTGGTGCAGTGGTTACCCGCTGCTGCATCACAGTGAGAAGGTACTGGGATCGATCCCAGTTCGATCGGTGTGGAGTGTCCATGCTCTCCCCGTGTTCGTATGGGCTTTCTCCGGGTGCTCCGGTTTCCTCCCACAGTCCAAACGCATGCAGTATAGGTTAATTGGCAACTCTAAACTGGCCCCGTAAGGTGTGAATGTGAGTGCGATTGTGTGAGTGTGTGTGCCCTGCAGTGTGTTGGCGCCTGCCGAGAGTTGGTCCCCGCCTTGCGCCCATAAGCCCCCAGTTGGTATTCAGGGGTTCGGATAATGAATCAATGAATGAATTTCCCCGCTATTCCGGGGTACGTCCGGCACCAGTGCAGTGGAAAAGAGCATACGTGTATTGATCCATGTATATCCTGCTCATCGAAAATTAAAATATAATGATGCTCCACTATGTACACAAAGAGCATTGCTAATACAAGTTAATGTATTTAACCAGTTTAAAGTGCCATCAAGCTTTTTACCCTCACAGCAAAACCTTATCCAAGAATGAATCCAGAGCACATCAGACATCACAAAAGTATGTCAGGTTGAGTCACGCTGGAAGGTGAAACTTGTGTAAGATGTCACCAGTTTTTTTATATAAAAATCAAAAAGGTTTTTCATTTCCTCAACTGAAAGCATCAAAGGAGATATTGTTTGTGTCTTACAAAATGATGGGACTCTGCTGAAGCTGTCAGCGTCTCAACTTTAAGGCCACGGTGCAATCTGTCTTCCGTAATTCAGGGTCAGCCGTTTTGAAACCTTTTTCTAATGTTCCTGCTGTAATAAAAAAAGAAGATGTGACATCTCTCCTATTCTGTCCAGCTCTTTATCTGTCACACTGACCTGCCTGCCTCTCTGACTGCCAAACTGTGATTCAGGATTATTTTGTCAATTTTTTTTTGTTTTAAAGGGATATTATGGGACATGAATTAGTTTGTACATTTGGGGTTTTATAAATAAGTTTAATTATTGTACACAGAGTTGAAATCCATCTTGCTATCAATCACAATGAGTCACAATCTAAATGAAATATAAGGCCAAGTATGTTCTCACTGACATGGAATTTGCATTGGTGTTTGGTGCTAAAACCTGTAAGATAAAAATGTAAAGAATATAAAAGATAATACTATAGATAAGTAGGATAGAAAGATGAGTGAGCGATTATTTGTCATTACGAACACAGCACACAGTGCACCACAACCAAATGTGACCTCCGTGAAGGAGCAGTGTACAGTTGAGGTGCAGCACCCAGGGAGGTACGGTACCTTGCTCATGAGTACCTCAGTGGTACCTTTATTGGTCCAGGACTTGAAATGGCGACTTTTCGATCATAGAGCCAACTCTGTAACCATTACGCTACCAACTGTCCCGTCATTTTATATCTTGCTAGCAGACAGTTGCCAATCAGATGCCATTTCTGCTAATTTTACATCGAATACAAACACCTACTGGTGTGCACCTGCTGAAAATGCCCATCTTTGTAAAGTTGTAAAGTTAGAACAAAATCAAATCTTTTCTGTACCATGCTAAAAATGTAGTTCCTGGAAAAGCCAGTGTTTTTAAGCTTCACTACTAATTAGCTGCTGTAAAAAGTTAAGTTAGTAGTGATGCTAATTTTAACTAGATATTCCCCAACACTGTGAAATGATTTTTATTTACTTCCTACACCATAATATCTTTAACTTTGTCCATCATCATCATCATCATCATCATCATCATCATCATAGTCTCTTTCCTTCTCTTTCCTCCTCTTCCAGATCTTCAAGCTGATGAAATTTGACAGCTACACTCGCTTTGTTCGCTCTCAGCTCTATCAGAGTTGCATGCTGGCTGACGTTGAGGGCAAGACTCTCCCTGAGCCGGGGCAGCGATCTAAGACCTTGCTGACCGCTAAACTCACCAACACCAACACGTCCAGCCAGCAACCCAAATCTGAGCAAAAAACTCTCTTCAGCAAAGAGGTACGAAAACCTCCAGCAAAACCACCACACACACGCACACACATACACACTCACACACACACACACACACACACACACACTTAAACCTCCAGCATGGTTGCAGTTTACTTTGGTGCTTTGATACACTCATTTGTGGGTGAGTAAATCCCAGGTTTCATCATGAATATTATATCGAATTCAGTGGACAACGGTTCAACGTCTGCCGATATCATGAAGTCTGCCACTTCATACAATATCCACTTGATCCAGTTCAGGAGCCAGTGATCGACATGAAACAATATCATACGCTGATTTTACTGAGAAATTGACAGGATTTAATAAGCAATAGCAGCTGTAAATCTCTTATTTATATGCCATTAGAACAAATTTTTACACCAGGGAGAAAATTACAATCTGTTGATCCCATGCTACAAGGTATCACAGCATCAGTCTGAAAGCATTGGTAGCATAATGGTTATGGACTTCGCCCCGTGATCAGAGGGTAGCCGGTTTAAATCCCAAACCAATAAAGGTACCACTAAGGTACTCATCAGCAAGGTACCGTTCCTATGCACTGATCCATGGGCGCCTAAAACCTGCCCACTGCTCCTTCATTGATGGATCAAATGCAGAGGTCACATTTGGTTGTGGTGGACTGTGTGCTGTGGTGTGTTCAGAACGACAAATAATTACTCACTTTAATTAATTGTCTCATCGCTGCTGGTTTTGTAGAAGGTGAAGTTGAAGGCGGTGAAGACAGATCCGGAGAGCTTGGTGGAGAGGAGGAAAGGGAAGATGGGATGGGAGAAGCGCAAAGACAAGAGAGGATCATGGGGAGGTGAGTTACAATCCACATCGCTGAGGACAAGGCCTGAGAGTGATGGATTGTTGGATTCATCAGTCTGAACGCACGAGCTTTGGCATTTATTGGCTGGGTGGGATGAAATGCAGGCGCTGTATCTCCTGAAAAATATTGGAGAATGAGAAACAACAGGAAAACACTGCAATTTCATTACATTTTATGAGCATTTTATGAGAATAATAAATACCATAACATTTTAGAGTAGAATAGAATAGAGTACAAGTATCGTATAGCTTAGTATAGTTCCTCGATTGCAATTGAGCTATACCAAATACAAAAAATCTTCTTCTATTCTAAATTCTTTTCCCCCAAATTTTTGAGTTTTGAGAAGAATATAGAACAAAGCAGAACAAGAGAGATTTTTTAAGCATTAAAACGGTAGCTGTTAAGCAGTTACGTTCCAGGACCTTCAGTTGCTCAGCTTGCTTAACTTTTGAAGTATCATTAGTGAGGTAACAGAAAAGCAAAAGTGGAAAGTTGGAAATAGAAATATCAACAATTTAGCTATAGTTATGTTTAGCTTTTTTTAACAAAATGCTTTATATATGATATTAATTTTCTTTCAGAGGTTTCCGGTCTTGAAATTGGTTTAGAATCTCAGATCGGGACTTGATATATGGTTTTTGTTTTGTGTTATAGGATTAGAAACCCAAATTGTGTCTTGTGTCTCTAAATAGTGTTTTCCAATGTTTATTCAAATTCAGAGGCGCAAACTAGATCTTGAGATACATTTTTCATGAAGCCTCAATCTAGCCTTGTCTTCAGATTCCTTTTCTGCTTTCTTTTGCAGATTCTCAAGTGGTAGTGAAGCCTGGACTTCCCAGTGCGGAGGTGAGCCGGACCCTGACATCTCAGTCACATTGTGACCATTTTCATGTTCGAGTGGCCGAACCGATGTCTGTGTGTGTGTTGTTGCAGGCAGAGCAGCTGGCGTGGGGCAGTAACGATGCAAACGTCGTGATGAAGACGAGGGCGGAGAAGTACTGCTGTGTGTTCCTGCCCGATGGCACAGCCTCACTGACCCCGGCTCGACCCGGCCTGACTGTACGCGGCATGCTGATGGGGCTGTGTGAAAAACGAGGCCTTCCTCTCTCCAACATCATCATCTACCTGCAGGGCAAAGACAAGGTGACGACCTCACTCTCATACTTTACTCCCTTTTGGGTTCCTTTCCATCCAACATCTGAAAAGCAGAAGCAGGGCGTGAACCACAAGCTCCACAGATGCTTCATGTTCTGGTTCTTGTTTTGTTTTTTAAAAAAGGAACATTCCGACACAGTGCTGGTCTGCTGGATGGGACAGTATCCTGCAGGTTTTCCTACATATCCATTTTTATGATTTTGGTTTTATAATTGGAAAGACAAATCAGATCTATCTATTTTTTTTGGTCGAATCAGAAGCCGGGTTTTGAAATAAGCTTTGTGATTTTTGTTTCAGAATTGGAAACCATAATCAGGTCTTCAAATCTTTGTAAATAATGAATGTAATCCAATATATTAAAAAATCAGATATGTCTATACTATATATAGGACACACAATGGACCGCAGACTACTGCTTAATTTTTTTGGGGCAGTTGGTGGTGTAACGGTAGAGCGTTCGCCCCGTGATCAGAAGGTCACAGGTTTGAATCCAGGACCGGTGAAGTTACTACTAAGGTACTCGTGAGCAAGGTACCGTCCCCAAGCACTGCTCCCCGGGTGCTTGTTAGCTGCCCACTGCTCCTTTATGGATGTGTCAAATGCAGAGGTTACATTTCATTGTGGTGCACTGTGTGCTGTGCTCTGCTGTGTTCACAATGACAGATAATCACTCACTTTCACTTACATGACTGGTGGTTCCTGGGGCAGAACTGGTTGAAAACCCCTGCTTTAGAGGTCTTGAAATCCTTTTTGCGATTTTGTTTTAGAATTGGTAATCTAAACTGGGTCCCGTTTATGTTTCAGACAGAAATCCAAATTTTCCAGTTTTTGCCTTTGAATCTGAAATCCAATCCAATCAGGTCTTCAGTTTTGTTTTCTGATTTTTATTTCAGAGTCCGAAGCCCAAATGAGTTTTGAAATTTAAAACTGGGTCTTGAAATCCATTTCCCAGTTTTTGTTTAAGAACCAGAAACACAAATAAGATCTTGCTGTACTGTATGTTTTCCGATTTTGGAACTCAAAACGCTCAATGAAATCTGTTTTCCCGTTTTTGTTTTAGAACTGGTATCCCACATCAGGACTGATGTGACTGTGTGAGAATCCTCTTTCCGACATCATGTAGCTGCAGGACGGAGGAGTAAATTCTCTAGTTTGGTGTGCTTTCTGCCTTGCTAACGTTTATCTTTTGCTCTTGAACCCAGCAACCGCTCTCTCTGGACCAGGACAGCTCGGTGCTGAAAGACCAGCAGGTTTTTCTGGAGCTGCGCGTGACGTTTGCGTAAGTGTTTACTGTAACTTACAGTGACTTTATAAACTCGACCCAACTTTCAGCTGTCGGACCCTGCAGTGCATAGCTGAACCCTGATCTACATTAATTAATACCAAAATCAATAAAAATTTACAAATGAAACAATCAGCTTATAGTATATACAGTATATACTGTATATAATGTGCTTCTTCGTGACGCCTCTGAGCCCGTTTCTTAATTATACAACTATAGAATTGAAGAAACCTGATAAGCTAATGTTTTGCACAAACATGCAGGCAGTAAACCTTTTGTAAGAGTGTTTTTGGAATTAGTCGATTTTGTTCTTAAAACAAATCTCAAGAATACATTGGTGAACGTCAGAATCTTGGTGAAAACTTGATACATTGGTTTTAAGTACAAGTTCCATCTTAAGAACAAGGCTTTAAAGACACTTGCAGTGCTTATCATCAAGACCTGTTAGTTACTGTGTTGTGTGTGTTCACGTTGCGATGTGTGTGTGTGTGTGTGTGGGTGTGTGTTGTGCAGGGTGGAGGTAGCGTTCACAGGGAAGCGTAAAGCCGTCATGGTGAAGGCCAACCAGACCCTGCAGGAGGCGCTGTCCTCTATCCTCGCCAAGCAGCGTCTCCGGCCGCAGGACGCCCTCGTCACCGTGGTGAGCGCCCGTTGCCGACAATTTGGAATCGACTGTTTTTATAACCTTTTCTTGGCTCTTTGTTGGAATAAAATAGTTTGACCTTTACCTTGAACACAGCATAGCTTCTGTACAGAGAAATTCCATTTTGATGCTTGTGTATTTTCCACTTTATAGGGATTTTTGGCCTTTAAAAGCAGAGCGGTGTCTGCATGAGGCAGAGACTTGGTAGCAAAGAAGAAGTAATGTAAAGTAATGTAATGTAAAGGTCTTCTAGTGGTTAGGATTCTCGCCTCAGCACTACCACCACTGGGTCCCTCAGCAAGACAATTAACCCCACGTTACTGCAGGGAAGCTGCCCCTGAAATTAGAAAATGGAAGTTGCTCTGAATAAAAATGTCTACTGAATTAATGCTGAAAATGTAATGAGGCGATTTTTAAATGCTAATTTATTAAAGGCATGTTTTTTAAAGAGGATGTGATGTGTTCTCTTAGGGCTGGGCAATTAATCAGAAAATAATCAAAATCAATATTAGGACCTCTAAGTGACATCATTTTGCCCATGCCTGTTATTTAGATTATTTTTTAAATTCTGTTGCTACTTTCCCAAGTGTGTGCTGTCGCCCCATCCAGTCTGGCGCTACATCTGTGTGTTTTTCTTTCGGTTATTTTAAAATCACAAAGATATACACTCTTAATCGAAAGAAGAATGTGGGTACTTTTGACCCCTCTGTTGGCCAGCCCGAGCTAGCGATCACAACTAGTTACTGTATATATAGCAAACCTTTTCTGAACTTTGATGCAAAAAAACAACCAAACAGTAAAACTAAAAATAAAATAATTGTTCATTAATCGTGATCAAAATAAAATGTTCAATTAATCAGGATATTGATTTGAGGTCATATCGTCTAGCCCTCCTTTGTAGTCACACTACATGGAGATTCCTTTTTCATGTTTGACTTCCAGGCGGCGCAGTGGTGCAGTGGTTAGTGCTGCAGGCTCACAATGAGAAGGTCCTGGGTTTGATCCCCGGGTTGGCCGCGGGGCCTTTCTGTGTGGAGTTTGCATTCTCTCTCCGTGTTCGAGTGGGTTTTCTCAGGGTGCTCCGTTTTCCTCCCAACAGTCCAAAAGCATACAAAATAGGTTAATTGGTGACTCTAAATTGGCCCTGTAAGGTGTGAATGTGAGTGTGATTGTGTGTGCCCTGCGGTGTGTTGGCACCTGCCCAGGGTTGTTCCCCGCCTTGCACACATTATTCTCGGGATAGGCACCGGTCCCCCTGCGACCATAATAAAGATTAAGCAGTTTGATAATGAATGAATGTTCTCCACATTATAGATTTTTTCTGGGCTTTTACAAGCATAGCAGCATCTGACATGGACTTTGCAGGGAAGAAAAATTAATGCAATGAATGAAAATGTTAATTTATTATGTGCTGGTGGCGTGTTTTTGTAAAGAGGAAGTGATGCATTCACTGAAAGCTGAATTTCATTCTGGTGTTTTTCAGAAAGGAAACGATGAGCCTGTAAGCATGGACACGGTGGTCAGCAGCCTGGCCAACAAGATACTAATCCTGAATAAAATGAAAGGTAAAATCACTGGACCTAAGTCAACAAGTGTTCTTAAAAAGAAATTTGTTCTTAAAGCCCAGGTTTAAATGCAGGTCTCACCAAGACATTGACATTCACCAGTGTTCTCTTACTAGAGATTTATTCTTCATTATTTTGTTTTTTTGTCATTAAGACCTTGCAAAATTTCAAAACACTTCCATGAAACTGAATATAACTGTCTGGTTTAAGTTACCATTTTTCATTTGAGTATAAAATCAGAAGATGGCTTGTTATGAATTTTTCGTTTTGGTTTTAGAAACAAAGTGTCTGTGTAGGTTCTCAGTCGTCCAGAACATGATGATCTTAAGGGCTTGAATAGAAGGCAACTGGAATTCTTTACAAAAAGATGTTTCAGCTGTCATCCGGCAGGCTTCTTCAGTTGTAAAAACTCTGATGGAGAGTTCCAGGTACCTCTGGTGTGGTGTCTACCTTGAAAGTGGTTGTTGACCCCTGTCGTCCACTGGGTCGTTAGGGTCACCCTGGGCAAGGTGTGGATCAAGATGAGACTTGTTTGTTTCACCTAATCCAAGGTGTGGATCATAAGCATTTGGTTGTCCCTCACATTTAAAACACCTGAGAAGAAATCTCAAAACTGTGTTATAGGTGGCTGATAATTGGTGTCATAACCCTCCTCCTCTGTTTAGCGATGGTCATTACTTGCCCAGGGTGACCCTAATGACCCAGGGGTGACTTTTAAGGTGACCGCGTCACAGGAGCCACGTCACTATTGTCTTCAATTTTTAAAAAAAGAAACCCAGTTGCTTTCTATTCAAGCCCCCAGATACTTACAAACAAATATTAGTTTTGCAAACAAAATGCAAACAAAGGGTTTTGGTTTTTAATTTAAAATATGAATGAACAAACGAAGCACGGATTTACCTCCCTCCCTAAACGCACTCACGCCGTCTCTTGACATTTTCTCCAGACTTTTCCGGAGTGCTGCTTCTCCCCACTGTCACTGTATGTCACTGTAGATTTGTGTTGTTTGGAGTCATGTCACAGTTTCTCTGCACAGAACTCATCACTAAACACTCCACATCTAACCCTGCAGCGCGCACACACACACATACACACACACACACACACACACACTTACAGAGAATGTTACATTAATCCCGATAAATTTACACACATGCAGTCAGTCTTGATAATTGTAACGTTTGTTCATTCGTTTTTCAAACTCAATAAATGAAAACTCTTATTTTTACAATATTCATTTCCAAAACCAATATGGAGAAATGAATGAGTCATTTTCCAATTCCCCTTTTGCAAATGTAAAATGGGAAGAAACATAAAACACACACTCGTACTTCTTTTTTGTTGTTTTCTGTGCAGTCAGAAGTGATTTCATTTTGGATTTAAGTGCAATATTGGAAAATCTGTAAATGACATTTTTTATTAACATTTATTTTTTAAAAATAACATTTTTGTGTATTGGTTTTTAGGTTGAATTTGAAACACAGATTGTACATTAATTGCAATTGATTTTAATGTTCAGTCATGTGACAATTAATTTTTTTTTGTTGTTGTTGTTGATTTTATTCTATATTTCTGTATGAATCTCTCAGGTGTTGACCAGAGCATCAGCTGGAAGGCTTCACCTGCTCTCCAGGTAAATATCTATCAAACCTGAACACATATTATATTCTTCTTTTATGGTGGTCCAGCTTAATGCTGCTTTACTGCCACTGCGACTTTGGTCAGCTTTGGCCCACACATTAGCGGGTAGCCACTGTACGTTTGTGCATAGTAACTAATTGATTTTAAAATTACTTGCCAACTATTTTAATAATCAGTTTTAATTGATTTAATCGATTAGTTGTTGCAGCCCTAAAATGAATGAATATTCCAAATATTATTACAAACATCAATTTCATCACTAAATCTTTTATTCATATTTTTATATGTTGTAATAAAAATGAATATGTTGAAATATATAAAATAACTCATCATCCAATCAGCATCCAGCATGTATTCCAGTGCTCGCTCAGACGCTTTCAGATTGCTGATAAGATGTTGTCAAAATATATCAAAACATTTCACATTTTTATCTCGGTCTTGGATCTTGGGACATGTGCAGCAGTTCCAACATTTATATTTCTCAGTGACATTTATCAGCGTCCGGCAGCTGGAGGGACAATAAGGAAAATGTGATTTCTGTGGTG
Organism: Distichodus sexfasciatus; assembly: GCA_032718565.1. NCBI lineage: Eukaryota > Metazoa > Chordata > Actinopteri > Characiformes > Distichodontidae > Distichodus > Distichodus sexfasciatus. Next base: position 810,373 of record JAVGVS010000077.1, read on the forward strand.
ATTTTTTTCTTACTTTGCTGGGGGTGTATGTGCAGGGTCGCAGGGGCGCTGTGGAGTTTGATACTAACGCCAGCAGCTTCTACAGATCAAATCCCAAGCACAGGAACCCTGCATTGAGAAGAACCTACGACACGGAAGGTAATCATTCACAACTTTCGCGGCAGGATGGAGGAGGAAGGTTTTGTTTTTGATGCCCATGTCAGAGATGAGTCTTTCTGTGTGGAGTTTCTCTCCCCTTGTTAGCGTGGGTTTTCTCCAGATGCTAAGGTATCCTTGTACAGTCCAAAAGTCACACAGTTTAGTTTGTTTAGTTAGTTTAGTTTGTTGGTGCCAGTGCAGCGTTGGTCCCTCATTTTTGTGAGCAAGTGGGATTCAGAAATCATCAGAACAAACATTTTAGGAGTATGTGAAAACATCTCGCAAGCACATGAAAACATTTTGGGAGCATGAAATAAACGTCTTGTTCTTACAAGAAAGCATTTTGTGAGCTTGCGAAAACACTTTACGAGTACACAAAAACATCACATGAAGTCTCTCCTAAAAACGTCTTGTGTTTATGAGAAAACATCTCATGCTTAGGGGCAGTTGGTAGCGTAACGGTTTGGGCCCCATGATCGGAAGGTCGCTGGTTCGAATCCCATGACTGGTAAAGGTATCACTGAGGCACTCCTGAGCAAGGTTCCGTCCCCAATCTCTGCTCCCGGGGCACTGCCCTCGTGAGCTGCCCACTGCTCCTTCACAGACGGGTCAAATGCAGAGGTCACATTTAGTTGTGGTGCACTGGTATGTTCACAATGACAAATAATCACTCACTTATGAGTAATCATCTCACTCTCATGTGACAGTGTCTCATGGTGATGAGAACATTTCTTTTGAGCACATGATACTCACTTTTATTTCTTCTCATTCTCCTTTTGGAGCCTCTGTAAAGAAACAAATGATACCCATAACCTTAAAAATGCAAAAACATCAGTGCCAAAAATCAGCCAGGCCCATAGTTGTCCGATTTTTACCACCTGAAGTTGTTTTCAATGTTGGACGTCATTGTGACTCTGATTTTTCTTTCTGTGTTTGTTCGTGCCAGCAGGTCTGGTGGAGCTGCTGAACCGAGCTCAGTGCTGCAGTGCGGATGACCAGCGAGGTCTGCTGAGGAAGGAGCACCTGATGCTGCCCGAATTCCTGCAGCTGCCCCTGGACGAGGATGAGGAGGAAGATGAAGATGAGGGTCAGGAGGAAGAAGGGCCCAGGAGCATCACCTCCCTAAAATCCAGCTCCACAGAAAAGCTAGGAAACTCTAACACTGCGGAACGAGCTCAGGAGGAAGTGTGTGGAACCCGGCGCTCCAATCCAGCCCGGGAGACCGTGGTGTGAAACAGGACTTGATTTTTTTTATTTGGAGGAAGGTTTTGGATGTTTACAGTTGATGTGGATCAGCACAGTGTTAACGCTTGGATGATTGTATTTATTTCAGATGGCTTGAGGTCATATTAAAGGCGTAGATTGTTATGAGGAACACATTGGTCATAATTTCATTTTTGTCATGAATTCATATATTCAAAACGATAGAGGATAATTAATTTAATTGTAATTAATTTAAGTAGGAATGCTCGATAATATTGGAATCATATCGGAATCATATCGGAATCATCTGATAATTCCTTTTTTTCAAGTCATCGACATCAGACCGATGCTTTGATTTGCCCGATATTTCCAGCCAAAATTTAATGACGCATGTATTGTACGTTGGAACGGTATCGCTTATGCCAGGCTTGTCCAAAGTACCCCGCGTCTTAAAATGTATGGCGTTATTTTGTGAGAGAATTTTGTGGACACAGTGGAATGTTTGCGAGCAAAAGATCTTGTCTTTTCACACGCAAATCTGCATGCACGTGTGAAAAATTGTGTTTTCCTCACTTAGCGAATGTGAGTTCGCACATGGACTGTGTCCTGAGCTGTGCACTACTAAGGCGCTCTTATCATACTTTTCTATGTGGTAGTATGCATCTGAGAAAATAGCCGGGGTTGTAGCTTAACAGCTCTCTACGCACTAGGTAGTGCACATGGAGTGTCACACGGGCCTTATTTGACTTGGTTCACCACTTAGGGTGGGAAGTGACTCAAATGTTGTGCACTACGTTCAAAATGCTCTGCCCTCGCTTGACTTGGCACTGTATTACAAATGTCAGAACTATGGCAGGACTATTATGTTTGTCCCAAAATTCTGAGCGCGCAGTGGAACTTTGGCAAGGAAAACATCTTGTCTTTACACGCTCAACTCTGCCTTCTTTTTTTAGCAGCATCAGTATCGGCAAATATAAGTATGAAAATATCGGATATTGGCATCGGCCAATAATTCCCATACCGTGCAACCCTAATTTAAAGTGCTATTTCAGTTGTTCCACATCTCTGGGTATATTTTGGTGGTGATTTAACAGAACCCAGAGTTATTTTGTGTATTTTCTCTTAATTAACCTTTTTTTAAACGGAGGGTAATGGAGCGGTGTTGGTGTAACAAACAGGGGACATCCATCACCATAAGAGAGGAGTGTGTGTTGGGGTGAGTTGTGTGCAGAAGTGTGTGCTGCGGTTTGTTTTCTCTTGTCTTTCACACGCAAACCGCTGCAGGAGATAGACGGAAGAAGAAGAGGAGGAGGAGGAGGAGAGAGATAATGGAGATAGAGAGGGAGTGGTGTGTGACACTGATGGAAGCCTGCGGCTCTTTTCTCATCTGATAATGTGAAGACACACTCACACAGGAATATATACAGCACATACACACTTTTCTTTTGTCGTTCTCTTTTTTTATTCTTGCTTCCTCCTTTACCTCTCTCTCTTTCACTTTCTCTTGCTCTCTATTTAACACTCTTCTCTTTTTCTCAGTCTCATTCTCTCTCTCGCTCTCTTTCTCTCCCTGTCTATTTTTGTCTCACTCTGTCTCTCTCTCTCAACCCTCTCTCTCATTCTCTCTACCACTATCTCAGTCTCTCTCTCTCTCTCTCCCCCTTCTCCATCTCCGTCAGCATCTCTGTTTTCACTCTCTCTTTCTTGTTTCTTTTGTTTACTTTCCTCCCCCCCCCTCCGTCCTTCTTGATCTCTCTCGCCCCATCTTATTCTCTCTTTTCCCCCTCTCCATCTCTCTCTCTCTCCCTTTCCTTATTTCCTATCCTGCCTTACTTTCTCTCTCTCTCCCCGTCTTTCTTTTTCTGTCTCTCTCTCTTTCTCTCTCTTTCCCCCTTTTCTTTCCTCCCTTTCTCTGTCTGTCATTCTCTCTCTACCTGCTCCTTTCTCTCTCCTCCCTCTACCTTTCTTTTTCTCTTCATCTTTCTCTTGCTCTCTTTTTCTCTATGTTCTTCTCAGTCTCCCCTCCACCTCTCCATTTTCACTCTTTATCTCTCCCTCTCCCACTCTACATCTCTCCCTCCCTCTCTCTTCCCCCTTCTTCTCTCTCTCTCTCTCTCTCTGTCGTTTTCAGAAGGAGTGCTGCTGTTCAGTGCTCGTTTATCACCTTGAGCAGCAGACGGTGAGGAGGAGGAGGACGGAGGTAAGACTTCATCACATTCAGAGAGACCTGACTGTTACCCAGCATGCACATATAGGGAGCGAGGGAGCGAGGGAGGGAGGGAAGGAGGGAGGACAGACGAAGAGAGAGTCGGAGAGGGAAGAGTGTGTGTAAGGTGAGACGTCTCTCAGCATTTTATAATAATTCTTCAACTCTGTTTAAACTCATTTGGAAATGCCGTTGTTGGTGTGTGTGTGTGTGAGAGAGAGAGAGAGTGTGTGTGTTGTGTATTCTCACTGGAGTGTGTTCTTTATGCAGAAAGGTAAGAGTTTATTTCCTGTCTCGCCTGCAGTTTTCCACTTGTTTCATGTCGCTAGGAAGTAAAACGGTGTTTGGTGGCTCACTCTCTCTCTCTCTCTCTCTCTCTCTTTCTCTCCCTGTCCTGTCCTAACTTTCGTCTTTTTCTCTTCTCTCTCTCTGTCTCTCTTTCTCATGCTTTGTCATGCTATCTGTCTCTCTTCCACCCCCTTTCTATCGTTCTCTCTCTCTCCATCTCCTTGTCCCATCCTAACTCTTTCCCTCTTTCTCTTCTCTCTCTGTCTCTCTAATAATAATAATACATTTAATGACTGATGTGATGCTAGGCAGCGTGTCTTGCATTGAGAGTTTGTCTTTTCTGCTTTTTCAATATCATAACCACTTTTTTTGATGATGTTTGTCCTCTTTTTGATATGATCTCCATGTCAACGCTTAAGTGAAGTAAAGTGAGTGTTTATTTGTCATTGTGAACACACCACAGCACAACAAAATGTGACCTCTGCGTTTGACCCATCCGTGAAGGAGCAGTGGGCAGCTTTGGCAGCAGCGCTCGGTGACGGTACCTTGTTCATGAGTACCTCAGTGGTACCTTTACCGGTCCGGGACTTGAAGCGGCGACCTAAAGATCACGGGGCCAACTCCTTTACTGTAACACTACCTACTTAACACAATTACCTCCTGATTCACTATCGTCTGGTGCCGAGTTGGAGCTTCGAAAGAAGACTTGAGACATCTCAGCTCCAACCCGTTCGTCAGGAGTGTATTTTCTACTTATACCTTTTATAATAGAGATAAGATAGGAGATAGGAAAATGTTGTTGTCATTAGACTTTGTATAACAATATCAAATATAGATGATGCCTGGGACGAGTTTTGTTCCTGGCAGTGGCTGGGGCCAATTCGACACAAAACTATCCGTCGTTGTAAAGACTGGGCCCCATTAGCAAATATTTTCTAAAGCTTTTGCTTTGTGCATAAAAAAGTCCATGTCGGGTTCATGATGTCTTCTTAAATGTCAATTTAATTAGCTACTCCCTGACACTGCCAGCCCAAATGGAACTCTCACCCTTGTGCTGAGCCGATCGCCCCCTCAGCTTCTGAAAACGCTCCCAATTCTTTATTCCCAGCACACTGGAACATCTGCTGTCACTCCTTCTTCATTTTCATTGTCTTCTTCTTTCACGACTGACATATTCATCATACGAACACGAAAAAAACAGTGTTTTGTAGACCAGCTCAGCTGGACTCTGTTAACGTACCCTGGGGGGACGGTGCCCGAAATTCCACTCCCTTCATCAGCATCCCCACTGGTGTTTGTTGCCATGGTGATGCCATCCGGAGAACTGGCCTGCATTATGCACCCCCCAATTCTGAATCGATGGGCAGCATGAAACATTCATATTTGGAACGTGTTCTGAATGCCTTTGTTGCCACTTGCTGTGCCAACGCGGTGGGAAAAAGCTAATGAACGTAGCTGCGAGTTGTGCCTGATTAGCGACGGGTTTAGTGGGCGAGGTGCTAATGGACACATGAGTCATCGTTCAGTTGTCCGTCCATTCCTCTTTTAGATGATGACGTGGACGTGGACTCCTTTTTTTGAGTTACTCATTGCAGTGTGATGTAGGGATGCGCTGATCCAACTTTTTCAGTTGTGATACCGAAACCGATACCTGTGCTTTAGATATGTATAATGGATTTGTTTAAACCCAGTTGTGTAATTTTTCGACACTCCCTAACACTGCACACTATATATATGTACATATATAGAATATAAAGCAAGAGAAACAAATACAGCTCTTTTCCAATCCCCCAAATCCCCTCAACATCAAAACAAAAGCCAAAACAGGCACCTGGAGCCGCATTAAACCCTGCCGTGGGTCACTAGTCCTCTATAATTCCGCAACGGCTCTTTATCCAACAGTGATGACGTTCCTACATCTCCTGCACCGCAATTCAACTTTTAAGTGCTCGAGCACGCAGCTGCCATCAAGAAAAAACTGCCTCAAGAGCAGCGCGATGACTCACATCTGAAAGAGAAAACCTGAATGCAGAGTGCTGAGCGCCGAAAGGCTGAATGCTGGCCCAAAAAGGTGAAGATCTGGGTTGCGATACCCTTTGAATGCTTTCAAAAGTGTGAATTGCGTAAGTCTCGAAAAGATATGACACATCAAAAAATGCCTTACGCATGTCAAGTAAGGTGCAACACTGAAACGCTCCCTTAAAATCTGAAGCAATGCACACACAAACCTGTTTGATTTGGTCACACACTGTCCCTTTATGGCTCCAGATGCTCATAAACAAAACAGTCTAATTGTGATTGCTGTGAAATTCTCATTTCAGTTCTTGTCTATAGCCCAAGTTGGGACTCAGAACATAGAAAACACAACTAATGTTTAAACTGAGAAAATCTAGTATGAATAGTAAGAATTTTTGAGGGCAGTATGTGACCAAATCAAACAGGGGTGTGTTTCAGTGTTGCACCTTCATCTTTGCATCTTGCATCTTTGTTGTATCTTTTTAAGACTTATGCAATTCGCAGGACTGAAAGCGTTCGAAGGCCTTCGCAACCCAGATCTGCACCTCCTCGGGCCGGTGTTCAGCCTTTCGGCACTCTGCATTCAGGTTTTCTCTTTCAGACATGCGTCAGGCCAAATCCCCAGCACTGATGTCCCTTCACTATTTCTTTTTCTTCTTTTTATTCATCAGGTCTGTGAGTTGATCTGCTTTGGGAGGAAAAGCTTGGCCATGGAGCACACGGAGAGTAAAGTGAGTTCAGAGCTGTGTTTGGGTTCAGGTTTAGTGTTCTGTTTTTGTTTGTTTCTGACGTGTGTTTTGTGTCTCTGCAGCTTTCCTCCACATCACCACAAAAACAGACGGTGAAAAACAGGTCCAAGTCCACAGATGAGGTGCAGCAAGCCAAAAAGGTGCTGTACTGCTGCTCTACAGTATAAAGCAGAATAACTCTTCAGCTAAATGTAGAGAGCTTGAAATGTGATTTATCTGGTTATTTATGGCTTGTGGATCATGAATCGGCTGTCACTCTCTTCTCTCTTCTGTGACTGTTCAGCACCACCTAGTGACGTTATTTACATCGCTCTACATCTATATCTCTCCGTTTCTATATTTTAGATATTTCTCTCTCTGTATATATACACACATAGAGAGATGAAGGAGACATTTATATTTACATCACTCACCCATTTAGCTTCCTACATTTTTTTAAAGATTCATTCACTTCCTCTTACCTCAGGCCTTTCACACACCACAGAAGTCTCTCCCTGCCAAACCGGAAACAGAGAAGCTGGAGGTGAGACTCAACACACACACACACACATCTCTGTATTACTGTCTTTGTGAGGTCCTTCCATAGACTCCCATAATGACTAGATGTATATAATTTTACACCTACACCTAATCCTAACCCTAAGCTTAACCTCAGTAACCAAAAGCACATATTTTACCTCTTTTAGTTTCTCAAATAAAACAAGCACATTTTCCATAAAGTCATTTTTCCTCATGTGTCCCCACAAAACCCAAAAAAACAGATAAAAGTGATTTTAGGGGACAAAAAGGTCCCCACAATGCAATAAATACATGGACACACACACACACACACTCTCTAGTAGCTCTTTTCCTGGTGCCAGGGCTGTACTGGTGCTGGTTCCCAATTTGGACCCAGTGAATAAATATGGTGTTCCAAAATCCACTCAATCCACCGGTGTTCTTGCTGCTCTGAAACCAAGAACCCGTAATATCATGAGTAGTTGGTAAGTGAAGCAACTTTTACCAACCACTTTTAAGAGGAAATTTGTTCTTAGAACACACTTGCCCAGTTTTCTGATTCTGACATTCACAACTGTTTTCTTATTTGAGAGTTGTCCTTAGGTAAGAACAGAAGAGCACTCTAACTCTTAATTTTATTGCATGTGTATTTGTGCAAAACATTAGCTTATTGGTGTTTCTTCAGTTCCACAGTTCTATAATATTATACTATTTAAATGTCATTCTGACTGTATTCGAGCTAATTTCCATCTGGCAAAATGCATCTAAACTTTCTTCTGAACACATTTAAGAAAAAACGCAAGACAATACAGGTTATTGAGCCTCAGTGTCAGAAAATTAGTAAATAAGGTTATTTATTATTTATGAAATACAAAATAGTCTTGTTTCCAGTGGAAAAACATGGCACCAGTTTCAAACTGGGAACAGGAACTGGAACCAGCACTAACACCAGTGATGGTTCCTGTTACGATTCCCAATGTATAACTGAAACCGAGGCCCGCACTGGCAACAGTGACAGTTCTGGTTCTGATTCCCAATGTAAAACAGAATCGGAATTTGAAATCGGAACCATCACAGGTGAGAGTGCAATTTCAGTTATGTTTTCAATTATCAATGAGAAAATGGAATTGGAACCGGAACCAGAACCTGCTCTGGCACCAGTGACTGTTCGGCTTCTGGTTCTGAGTCCGATTCACAATGTGAAACCCAATCGGATGTGGAACCAGAACCCACACTGGCACCAGTGAAGCTTCCAGTTCCAATTCTCAATGTGAGACCAGAACCAGAACCTGCACGCACACCAGTGGAATGGATAAGGGGCAACGTCCACATAAACACCCTACTAGATGCTGTTGGACTCCTCTTCCAGTCTCCCATATCCCAGTCTGGTCTGTGGTGCTGATTCTGGACGGTTAATTGTTATGGTCTTGTTGCTGTAACAGTGTGAACTAATGATGAATGTGTGTTGCAGGAGCGCGCCGAGCTCAGCGCTTCATCAGACGAGTTGAAGTGACAATGGAACTCACACTCGGGGTTTAAAGGAGATGTACGCGGGAAAATCTGCAAAAATATGTCTTATTTATACCACTGTAACTAGCAGCAGTCACACTCTTCATGTTTTATTTAGTACACTGTCTGAAGAATGAAGAAACGAGAGGCTGTAAGGGCCTGTCACACACACACACACTGACTTCACTATATTATTGCGACCAAATCGTAAGCATAATAATGAGTGTAGCTTAATATTCTAACCCTAATCATAACTTCTGTAATTAACATAAAACATTTAGCACAGTTTTTAATACAAAATCAGGTGAGAATGTAACATACACACTTGAAAACCAAGTCTTTTCCCTCATTAGGGAGAGAGAGAGAGAGAGAGAGAGCTGGCTTTATGAACAATCAAAATCATTCTGCACTGTTTATCTTTCTTTTTTCACAAGTTTTACTGAACATACTTCACCAATTAATCAACTAAGCATTGTTATTTTTGGACAGAATCTTGGCTAAACGCACAAAACAATGTTAAGTTTAAATAAATAAGCCTAAATCTATCCCTAACCATAAGCAATGAAATAATGAAGATTCAACCTTTCTGCTCTTTTACTTTTCCTAAATTAATTTTAATACAAAGGACATCTTTATTCTTGCGAGAGCTTGACATGCAAACTGCATGACTTTTTTCACTCTTCAGTAACTTTATATATTATATAATATATATATATATATATATATATATATATATATATATATGTATATATATATATATATATATATATATATATATATATATATATATATATATATTGTACATACATGAGATCAGAAATCTAGAGAACTTACCCCGATGTAAGCCTCATCTAAGTTGTATTTTTATGCCCATAATTATTCCAAGTGTATCTGACTGTATTCCAGCTAATTTACATCTGGCAAAATGCAGATTTTTTTATTATATAGCTATAGAATGTCCCAGCATGCAAATATCATATACGTCTGTGACAGAATTTGCCCCATACAAAGGTCTAAAAATCTTCAATAAAAAAAAGGTTTTCTAATGAAATTAAGGTGACGAAATAAGAAAATTATTTTTGCTCATTAAAAAATATCAGATTTGTCTTGGTATTTTCACATCAAATACTGCCATAAATAAGGAGCTGTGGACGTTCTGCTAAACAAAAATCAAGGAATGCATGTCTAGCATATGTTATTCCATTAATATAAGCCAATAAATAAATGGATAGAAGAATGCTCAAAAACGTTGAAGCAGTCATAAGGTTAATACAAATGATATCTTAGCATTGGTTTGGCATTTGTGCCAAAAGTAAGTCTAGGTCAGAAACACACTTTTCTTTGCAGTGCTGAATGTTTTTAAGGGTCTTTTTGCTTGTTCTATATTTTATAGAAATTCTTGGTAGATTTGTGTTGAAGATACAAATACATTTTAAAAATACTTATGTCAGCACAAATGATACAAACTAAAATATATGTTCTAGTTGCATAATCCTAAAAAAGAACCTACACGCACACAGCCCAGCCCATGATCATGTCTTCATTTGAAAACCTTGTTATTTTATTTGGGTTTACGCATTTCATTTATTCCATCTTTGGACAAGGTAAACTATGGTGGCCGAGAAAGCCCAATGCAACTCAAAAAAAAAAAAGCAAACAAAGCAACAACACAAGTTCATCAAGTTCATAATTCACATGCAAACACACTGCGATTACGAAGGTGCTACACAAATGCTCAAAATACACCTTCATTAAAATGACAACACACGCCACATTTTACAAACATATTGCTCTGGGCTCTCTTTGCCACCTTAGTAAACCCGTATTGATAAATGTATTTTCGTGTTAAAACATGTTTGAATGATGAGCAACCTTTTTGTCCTTATTATATCTGAGCAGCTGATGTTCCAATATTTCTGGATGTTTCTAAAGAGTGTGTAATTGTGGTGCCTGTTTATTGCATTTGTGGCTGTAGTGAACTGTAAAATCATCCTTTATGACGAGCTCTATTGTCTGTAATAACATAAAAAAAAATTAAACTAAATTTAAACGCCTCATTCACCACGTAAAGTTCTTAAGAACAAATTTGATCTTAAACCCACTTACACCGGTTTCCTAACATTCTGACATTACCCAATATTTCTCCTTATTTGAGATTTGTTCTTATGTAAGATCTGCTCTTATGCCAATTTTGTTGACTGTGTTGCTCATAATTATTTTATCAACAAACCAAATATATTTATTCAAAATATTATCACACTTTGTGTTCTGCTCTCTTCTTGCAGCAGAATTTCTTTTTCGGGACCGATTTTTAAAAATTGGAGTTCGCTGCTGAATCGACTTTTATAATTTACTTTAAAACATTTTCGTCAATTTCACGTTCTTATTTGTGCGCGTGTGTTGGCGCGCGGTCCTTCTGTCTTGTGTCCTTTTATGGTGATATGGGGGCGGGGTTTACCTATGCTAATTAGGAACAACAGACGCACTTAAGGCGAACAGCCGGAGTAACCGTCGTCAGAGCCGACTTGCCTAGAGTTCAGCAGTTTAAGAGCAAAAATGATATTTAGACTTTTATTAGGAACTTTCTCAAAACTAGGAAAAATGACATTGGTGAATGAGACCCAGCGTTCAAAAACCACGACACCAATCTCCTTCGTCAAGAGCTTGAGGACGGCGCGTCGTTTCTGTTTGGAACCAGTTATTTCACCTGCAATGAAGAAAAAGATTCTAAAAAAGAACAGCTGTACAGAGAAAGAGTTACTTTACAAACAGGTGGAGTTTGAATTAGTAGTGTCAACTAGGTGCATGTTGAGTTATCAATGTCAAGTTATTTAAGCTGGAGGGTTTTCATTACTCAGTGTAGCCTTGACTTTTGAGCTGAAAATCAGTTTTTGCACTTCCGCCTTTCAAATCCTCCTCAGATATTCCACCAGTCTTGGTTCCAGCATCCTACTTTTTTAGGCCTGACTTAACCATGACTGAATTGCCAGTATGCAACTATCTTGTTAGTGTTAACTGACCACTAAGTAAGCTACACAAACTAGCTTATCAGTAGCAAAGCTACTTTTAACATCATTTGCGAAGAAGTAAACTTTAAGAGTACATCGCAAATATGAAATATCACTGGATGAAACAGCGTGTATGTAGTTTATTTTTCTCTGTAGCTTGTAGTGTAAGGCTTAAAAAAGTTTATTTATATAGCATATTGTCACACCTGCAGAGCATTCAGTGTGTTTTACAAAAGTGCAGAAATTAACATTTTAAACTTGTCAAAAAATACAGTTTCATAAAACTTGCTTAAAAGATGTTACACTTGAGACAGATCTAACAAGGTAAGTTGTTTTCAGCTGCACGGTACATAACTGCTAAAAGCAATTTCACCCTAGTCTAGTCTAGTTTTGGATCTGGTCTCTACCAGCTGACCTGTTCCTGTAGATCTGAGAGATCTACTGGATGATTATTGTTGCTAACTAATTTATTAGGAGCTTGTAGTGGAGCTTAGATACTTCTAATCATTAATTTGTAAGTAGTTTGTAACTTCTTCACCACTGCTTGTTGTATCTTCAACCAATTAATTGTTCTGTATTCCACCTCTTTATATCTGGTCATCAAAATAATATTTTCAGAATTCATAAGGCTGCAGTCAATTTTCTAGCCCCAGATCCGCATTCACACAGACAGTAAACGCCATCCCTCCGTCCCAGACAAAGCTAATGTGCGTAAATGACAGATGTCCAGCGTCTGTGTCAGAATCCCACATTGACTCCAAATCGTTTAAAGCATCATTGATGATGGTGGTCAAGTGGTTAGGATACTACCTCATCCTACCTCAAGCACTACCATAACTTGATCCCTGAACAAGACCTTTAACCCCAAGTTGTTTCAAGTAGACTATCCCTGATGTTAGGAGAAGGAAGTCACTCTGGATATGAGTGTCTGCTAAATGCTATAAATGTAAATCATTTGGAATTTAGAGAGATTACAGCCCAATCACAACCATTGATTTTAGTAATGGGTAGGGTTGGGGAAGCTAGTTTTAGACAGTAGCTTTTCAAACTACTTGTGATTAGAATTATTTAAGCTCCACTACAAGCTCCTGTTTTTAATATAGCATTTAGCTACACTACAACCTACAGAGAAAAAGTAGCTAGCTACATACAGGCTGTTTCAAATTGATATGAAAAGGTATATTTTAACAATGTAATGTCAAGTCACAATAAGGTTTCAATAAATTTTTGCAGATAGAGAATGTATTGATTTTCAGCTTGTGTAAGTTACATTCAAATGTGTAAGTTATGTCCGTTTGGCCTTTCAGAGTCTTACATTTTGATAAATATGGCGACGGATTCTTGCCCCCATCTTGGTTAAGGAGGACTCCATCCTCCGACTTCATCTCGCAGCTGCCGCAAGCTCTGTCAATGTTTTTGGAATGTGGATCTGTCCAGCATGCTTTGAAGAGAAAAGCCTTTTGATGCTCTCACAGGAGGTGAGTAACGCTCAGAGGCCTGAGGGGATTGGTCTGTGGAACACGCACACACATACACACACACACACTGCCTGCAGGCTGCTGTCACGGGAAGGTGGGAGAATGAGAGCAGACCAGCCATGAACACGGTGAGGATGAGCGTCAGTGCTGTCAGCTCATTTTTATGAAATGTGTCAACTGAGCTAACTGGTGTAAAGTGATGCAGTCAGAGTTTGTGAGTGTGTGTGGGTTAGAGAAAGATTCTGTCATACAATGCCGATGCTTAATTGATGAATAATTGTTGAATGCAAAAGTTTGTTTTGTAAAGAGTAGAGATGCCACAATTAGTCGACATAGTCAATGTACAATCAATAAACTGTCAACTATAAGAATTTCATATGAAAGTCTAGATTTTTTAACAATGTTATATCAAATTACAATCAGGTTTTACTGAGGTTTTGGAGGTAGAGTTTTTCTGTCCTTGTTACAGTTAAATGTCTCCGTTTCCGTTTGACCTTTGACAGTAAGTATTTTGATAAATACGGACACAAATTATTACTTCCATCTTGGCCAAGGTGGACTCCATCCTCAAACTCCATCTGGCAGCTGCCACGACCGTACTTTGAAGTGTAGTGTGCTGTGAGCGTGGCAGCCAATCAGATGCCACTTCTGCCAATTCTATACCAGTCACAAACAGTTGTACAGTTAAGTAGTTGACCCCACAATCTGAGGTTTGCTGGTTTAAGTCCAGGTCTGGTAAGCTGCCACTGCATCCTGAGTACTGCCAAAAACTGCCCACTGCTCCTTCACGGATGGGTCAGATGCAGAGGTCACATTTCGTTGTGGTGCACTGTGTTCTGTGCTGTGAAACTTTGTTTATGTTTGTTGTTTTATATACATTTAGAAAACAGGCAAATATGAAATCTGTTTCTTTCTTTGATTTTGAAGAATAAGAGAAGAAATCACCACTTGGTGTCACACTTTCCACTTTCTCAGCAGGGAAGCATCAAACACAGATTAAAGGAAAACACTGGCGGCTTTTTCAAGGCCGATGCGAGACTTCCCTGATTACGCATCGCCTCTGGCTTCAAAATGAGTCAGTAAATAAGAGGCATTTGCAGTTACAGTATAACTGTGCCATGCATAATAAATGCAGCTCTGCAGTGAGGCAGCAACACGTTGCACAACTCTCAGTCTCAGACTGCAGCTCTGCATGGTTTCTTTCCAAATATAATACACAAATCAGTATATCATTTGTTTATTGGTTTTTCCACTTTAAAAACAAAACCAAAAACACAGTGTCAATATACGTTTCCATCTTTCTTATAGCACTTGTTCCTTGGCAGGAAATAAGACTAAATTAAATATGACTGCATGTTTTCCCATTTTCCATTTGAGCTTACACTTATTTCCCAATTGTGGCCACAAGGGGGTGTAATAACATTAAGCGTACAGTTTAATAGCTAGCTGAACTATAACCAGCAGAAACATCTAGAAACTGCTTCTATCATTTCTCCTTTTTCCTTTTCCACGCTTTCATCATTTTTTACTTTTTTAGCACACAACAGCCGCACAGTTTCTTTAGGAACTACCTAATTCACATAACTTCTTTATTCCTTCTTTATGAATGATCTCATGTCCAGAGGTGGACAAAGTAGCTAACTTCATTACTTAAATGAAAGTACAGATACCACTAGAACCTGTAGAATAAGGAATTGGTAGAATGTTCCAGAATGAAACAACTTAAACTGATGAAGAAAAGCAGTCTTTAGTTCATTTTATGAATTAATTGTAAGACTACACACCAAACAAAACAGCATGGTAGTGTCCTGACACAGCTCTGGCAGTGTGTGCACACATACTGTATCTGTGTAATCAGGAGGGCAGTGCAATAGCTGTAAATGCAGCTCACAACATAAAATCAACATTCCAACTTGCTTAAAACCCAGCTCTACACCTCTAGCTTCATGACTTTCCAACAGCAACAATGTTCTAATCAAGACAAAAAAAACAGCAGAACTGTCTGAACTTGGTTTTATAGTTCCAGTCTACAGGTGTGACATAACCCTACTGATTACTGATAGACTGTCACCTGTCAAACAACCAATAGAAAAGGTGGAATAACATCAACGTTATCCACAGACTTGAAAGTAACGAGTAACATGAACCTTGATAGAAATGTAGTGAAGTAAAAGTATAGTATTTGTCTTTAAAATGTACTGAAGTGGAAGTTATAAGTTTCCAAATAAAATACTACTCAAGTGAAGTACAGATACTCAAAAACTCTACTTAAGTACAGTACTTAAGTAAATTTACTTAGTTACTGTCTGCCTCTGCTCATGTCTCGGCTCAACGTTTAAAGTCTTTGACTTTCAGGAATATTTGGACACCAAGAAGCTTTGCATAACATGAGTCTTATCTGCAACCTCAGAGTCTTCAAAAGAACTGGAACTCGCTCCTGCCAGATCCCGTGTGTAGATTATAATCTAACGTTTTACTCCACTTTCCCTGTGTGCAATCTCACTAACGCATCTACTGTGCAATTTCCTCATCTTATTTTGTATGGGAAATTTGGTTCTTCTTTGTTGCCCCCGACATCAGGCTTTCATTTACCTCCACACTTGTTTTTAATCAAAAAGATTAGTTATATTGGGGTCCGGCATCTCATCATCCAGAGATACAGAGAGATAGAGGGAGAGAGAGTGATTCTGTGTGAGTGTGGGGCTCTTCTCCGTTTTAGTATTCACTTTGAGTTCTATTACTGTTCATTTTCTTTTTAATTACATTGCAGCAGCTTGCAAACAAGTGTATTATGCAGAAATCAACTTTCTCTGCGTCAGGCTGTAGCCAGGAGTGTAACAAAACATTGATCCAACATCATATTGTAAAGACAAGCAAGCGCTGGTTTCATCACAACTTTTATTAAATGCGACAATGTATGCTACTGTGGGCCAGAGCTCAGGAATGAAAGTCTCAATTGATATTCTTGTTGCTTTTTGTGATTTGATATTAATGGAAGTGATGGTGTTAAATCAGCATATGATATTCTTACTGACTTCAATCAAATTAAAATGGTATCAGACATTGTGATCTAATTACAGCTGTCTTCCCTTTTGCACATGGACCCGTTTTAGGAAGACATCAGACATCTGAAATCAGAACCAAAATTTTCAATCAATGTACACTTTTAATATCACTTCTCTTTAATAAAATATACAGCATGTGTACATTTTCAAAACTTTCTTTTTTTGCAGTTGTATTTCATTGAAAACTAAGTGTTTTTCATTGGAAGAGAATACGTGATTGCTGTCTGTTAGGGGAAAAAAAGAAAAGAGATTTAGTGGTCAGAGATATCTGGTGAACTAGCTGAAAAACTGTGGAGTAGTGGTGAAAAAATGTAAACCGGGGAAATAAAGTCAGCTGTTTGGAATATTCCAACCAAATTCACACAGTTTCACATTTACCCATTGAATAATAACAAAACGGATAACAAAACTTTTTGTTGGTCAGCTGCAGGCCTTGTCATCAGCCTCCTGGCTGTACGGGAGTTTCTCTGTCCCTCAGTAGGAAAAGCAAGGGGGTCAGGCGTAGGGCTGGGCGATATGGCATAAAAATAATACCGCAATATTTTTAAGCTATATCACGATACACAATATATATCTCAATACCTTTAAATTTCCTCTAAATCACTGTATAAATGATAAATTCGGACCTATACTGCATTAAATGACACCAATATAATGAATTTAGCCAAAGTTTAACATAGTAAATGCTTTTATTTTAAACCAAAGTATAATATACCAAACTTTATATTGGGGACAGACAAGTGAGCAAGGGGAGCCATTGATTGCGTGCTTATTAAACGTGTAAGACCTAACTATTAAACAGAGGTGGACAGTAACTAAGTACATTTACTTGAGTACTGTACTTAAGTAGAGTTTTTGAGTATCTGTACTTCACTTGAGTAGTATTTTATTTGGAAACTTATGACTTCCACTTCACTACATCTTAAAGACAAATACTGTACTTTTACTTCACTACATTTCTATCAAGGTTTTTGTTACTCGTTACTTTCAAACCTGTGGATAAAGTGGATGTTATTCCCCCTTTTCTAAAAGGTGATTGGTTGTTTGGCAGGTGACAGTCTGTCGGTAATCAGTAGAGTTACATCACGCCTGTAGATTGTCACTATAAAACCAGGTTCAGACAGTTCTGCTGTTTTCTGTCTTGATTAAGACATTGTTGCTGTTGTAAAGTCATGAAGCTGGAGGTGTAGAGCTGGGTTTTAAGCAGGTTGGAATGATGATATGTTGTGAGCTGCATTTACAGCTATTGCACTGTCCTCCTGATTACAGGGTTCCCACTCCTTAGTTAACATCAAATTCAAGGACTTTCCAGGACCAGTATCCTCAAATTCAAGGACCACACGCAGCGGCATTTACTTCACTTCCACTCTGACTCAGCGTAACTCTGGTTGCACCTAAAGCGGCTACGCACACATTACGTTGACTATGTACAGGAAACACAAGAATGTAGTGCCGAAAACGAACTTTCGCAAATTAAAAGTCGGCGTAGGCATAGATTTAAACAAACTTGTGGTGGCAAAATAATAACATGGCGGTCATCATCCATGAAATTTCAATTCCCAAAAAATATTCAAGGACTTTCAAGGATGGTGTCTTTTTATGCCTGTTTTCAAAAACTTTCCAGGGCCTTGAACTTATTTGTTCAGATTCACAAACTTTCAAGGATTTCAAGGACTATGGGAACCCTGTGATTAACATACACATATACATGTGCACACAATGCCAGAGCTGGGTCAGAATATTACCATGCCATTTTATTGGGGTGTGTCATCTTATAATTAATTTTAAAAAAAAAACTAATGACTGGTTTTCTTTGTCAGTTCGGTGTTTCGTTCTGTAACATTCTACCAGTTCCTTATTCTACAGCTTCTACAAGCTAATCAGATACATTAGGTATTATAAGTGTTGTGGCAATAATGCAACAATGCGGTGAAAGATGATGTACTTTTAATACTTAAGTATTTTTTAAAACAAGTACTTCAGTACTTTAACTTAAGTAAAAAATTGACTGTACCACTTTAACTTGTAGGAGTAACATTTGACTAGTGGTATCTCTACTTTCACTTAAGTAATGAAGTTAGGTACTTTGCCCACCTCTGCTATTAAATTATAATTATAAGGTTGATAAACTATAACTTGCGTTTAATCTACCTGCCGCTGTTCCTCTTCCTCCGTCATCTTTGGTTTTTCTGTATAAACTTTCTGTAGCGTGCAGTCAATCACAAAACCTGGAGCCGTCGGCCAATAGGATTCGCAGGCAGAAACTGCCAAAACCCCGCCCCCAAACTGCCAAAGCCCGCCCCTTTCAAACCGCGCGCGTAGAAATCTCACTCAAGCAAAAAAGCCGCTTGTCGATAGTCTACTTTGCGCGTGAGGACATTTAACACATCGAGAGGAAAAAAGACATTCGAGAGAGGAAAAATACAGTGTGCGCGCAATATTATTCACACTCGATTCTTAATTTTGTGCTCTCGAGTTTCACATTTGCGCTCACGACTTTGAAACTTGCGGAATTTTTGCGGCAAGCCATTTTGCGCGCTCTAATTTTGGCATTGATGTGACGCAGTAGGCGGGGGAGCGAGCAGAGAAGCAAAACACGAAAGCGGTACAAAACGCGCATGCGCTAGCGCTAGAGTTTTCTGGATGGGCGGGGAAGCGAGCTGTCTGTTTTGACGGGGCAGAAAAACTAAGTACATGCTGTCTGTTTAACAATAACGTTAGGATTTATACTCGATGGTCACGATATAGTCATTTACTACATCAAGTGGAACAAGCCGAGATACATCGAGTATATTCGATATATCGCCCACCCCTAGTCAGGCGTTTCCTCCTCTCATAAGAGGGGCTTTGAGTAAAGAGATGGTCCAGGAACGGAGAGATCTGAAACAAACTCTCCAAAGAAGAGCAAGAAAAGGAGGCGCTGGTTTTAATTTTTCATGTCAGAATGGGGATCAAACGGGTTACAGCCAGGAGAGCTGAGACGAGCCGCTGTGTTTCAGCACGTTGAGTCATCCTGCTGCACGTTTACAGCGTGTCTGGAACACTGCTTTATGATTTTTGTGTCTCATTTTTTTCTCTGAATTTTTAGAGATTGTCACAGCGCAGCACACTGTTTTTCTCAGGGATTGTATTGTCTTTTTTGTATAGTTACTGTCTTTTTACACTGTCTTATGTGTCTTTTATACTTTTTCTGTACTTTTTTAAATGTTTTCCTTATTTTGGTAGATTTTTGAATATATCTAGTTACGTTTTTTGCTGGTTATGTGTGTAGAGCACAAGATTCTATCTGTCTGTCTGTCTGTCTGTTCAATACTTCCCCTCTATCCGTCCATCCATCCATCCATCCATCAACCAACCATTTAAGTCCTCCACCCATTTGCAATCCCAGTTTAGGCCACGAGGAGTCACTACCTATCCTCCCTTTTCTTGTCTATGGTTACCTTAATGTGCTACACCTCGTTAATTAGCCTGCTTCTTTCCCCCTTTGTATTGGCCCTGCATCTGTTTTGTATTGTTCTGTTTAGATAATGGGGTCTGTTCCACTTCAGATTTCAGAGTTCGGGGCTGAGGCTTCACTGGGTTTTCTATATTCTGTATTCATACATTTATTGTGGATTTATCAGCACTAAAGATACACCAGGAATGACATTATGAATTAGAACATGATGATATTACAGGGAAGAGTGGAGAAGATTTGTGACTTTTCAAACACCGTGCAAACTATTTTTCAATTCTCATTTGTCCTTTTGTTCATTCCCTGTCAGTCAGGGAGCTTATCGTTTCAGGTACCACCTAATTTGAATACATCTCAAACCTTGAAAAATGGCAGTATGAGAGAAAAGGGGAATGGGCACTAAATGAGCAATGGAATTGATCACCACAGTCCTAGAACTTGTCAAGATATAAAAAGGCTGGTGACATAACTGTGGCTGAAATGAAGATCTCCAGGCTTTCTTTATTGCCAGTAATCATTTAAGGAATTAGTTTTAGCCAGTCATAATGACCCTTTATGTGACTTATCTTTTTTTAGTAAATTGGATAATTTCTTTCTCATCCTTCGGATAATCCTGGTTATTGCTTATGGATAAGAGACGGTGAGAAATGGGGAGTCTGAATGTGTTTTACAAGCCATTAAAAAGGGAGGCTGTGCCCAAGGCATTAGCTCTTTCACACTTTTCTCAAATCATTTTTCAAGCTAGTATTTTCCTCCTTCTCAGTGTTTCTTTGGAAAGCCTGGCCTGAAAAATGTCATCTGAATTTCCATTGCATTTTTTAGCAGTGGCCGATTAAAACTGACAATGTGCCCATGAATATGCCAAAGACCCCGTCTGTGATTGAATCTGTGATTATCACTATCAGGCTTTGAATCGCACTGTTGTATTGCCTTCCAAACGAAGTGATGCAGCTCGGTCTCATGCGGTGAAAGGTCTTAACAAGGGAACATTGTGCGATTTCAGAACGTCCTTTTCTTCAGCAGAACCTCTCTCCTCAGGGGTTATCCAGAATAACTGCAGTCTTCACGGCCTTTGTACAGACATGCATACTGAACTGAGATGTGATTCAGAGCTGATCGGGAGCGATATCAGCTGTTCTGTCTATAAAGAGACATTGTTTTTCACGAGCTTCTGACTATCACGGCTTTACTACGGTTTTAATGAAGGAATTTCACTGCTTCTAAAAGCTTGGCCACCTTGACATCCTCCACTCTCTGACACCGAGCATGAGAGGTCAGATCAATTTCTACTCATAGTCTTCATAATCCTCCTAGTAAGGGAACAATATTCTCCCATCCAATTTTCTGTTGGATTACTTGTACAATTGAGTTTCAATTTCCAGCGTCAATATCAATTTTACAGCGCACCTTTTCATTATCCCTCCTTGCACCGATACTTGCTGTGCAAAACGACTGATATATGGAGCCTAATAAGATGGTCTGTAATCACCAGATGATGACCAAATGACGGCTCATGCTGATCACAGTGTGACTGACATCTTCTGTCTCAGAGGAATGTTTCTTTGCTTCTGAAGCAGTGACCTATACAATCAAGCAACAAAGGGAGCTTACTGCTTCTCACTTTACATTGTTATTTGGTTCTAGAATATGCGACTTGCGTGGAAAAACTTGAATAAATCCCATTAAAAAAAACATAAAAGGCAATTTAGGCCCCCTTATAAACATACCGAAACGTCTTAATGGCACCGTCACATAGAAAGTATAAGTCATTCAATAATGAAACGTTTTTCATACATTTTGGAAAAAACTTTACCTTTCTCTTCCAAAAAATTATACAGCTAGTCCCCGACTTATGATGGAGATTACATTCTGATTGCTGACAAGAGTGAGGCATCTCACAAGGCGGGAGATGCGTACATCCCGGTAGTGTCCCAACGTATCGTACCGCATACACTGCTAACTTTGCCTGCAGCACGAAACCTAAACCTTAAAACAGAAAATAATTTTTACAATTTTGTTGATATCGTCATCCTAAGATCGTATTTAACAATGTGTTAAACATTTCATTTTATGATAGACTTGTTTTTGGTTATTAACACTTTTATACGCTTGATTTTGAATGGCATAAGTCTGACTAAAATGACAATTTTTATAGAATTTTTTTAGAATTAGCCACATAACTTTGAAAAAGACGCATG
Organism: Distichodus sexfasciatus; assembly: GCA_032718565.1. NCBI lineage: Eukaryota > Metazoa > Chordata > Actinopteri > Characiformes > Distichodontidae > Distichodus > Distichodus sexfasciatus. The sequence goes on from JAVGVS010000077.1 coordinate 832,183, forward strand.
TTTAAACGGCATAAGGCGTGGTGTTACTATATTTTCATATTGTAATCTGGGGGGCAAATATCTTTATCAACTAACCGATAAAATGGAAAAAACTGCTCAGCAATGGAACTATTAGAAAACTTCCATTTGTTTGTCCAAATGTTTATATTTGCTAAATGCAGCAGTTAAATGCCCAATACTCTCACTGGACCACTTGTAGCTTTGGACTGATGTTGAAGCATGACATAAATCTGCAAGTGTTTTAAAACTTGGAGAAATTCAAACTTTTCACTTGCTGTGACTGAGGTCCCCTGGCAAAAGCTGACAACCTCTTTTTTGCTGGTGTTGCATCTCATGTATGTGTTGCATTAATTCCATGCACCGTGCACAAACAAAACACTAAATGAATACAGATTATGCGCGTCAGCCGTGATGCGTATGCCTACACATGTCGACTGCCGAGTAAAAAGCCGTTCTTTGGTCAGAGAAAAGGTTGCATGTGGATTAGTTTTAGGCTTTAGGTTTAGCTCTTGAGTGCACATAGGCTTCTATAGGTCTTGACTCGGCTCATAATTCATGCATGGAATTCATTAAGTGAGCTTTTGGCCTTAAAAGAAATGAGAAACAGGAGTGGGTATGCACACATAGGCATGCATGTCTGTGCATGAGGGTGTGTTTATGTGTGTGTGTGATCACGGGGTTGATTGTGCCTCATTTCTACTCCTCTTCTTCACCAGATGCGGGTCAGAGCGCTAACGCTTGCAAGCGATCAGAATATAAAAGCAGCGAAACACTCTGTGCAGCTGGGGAGTGCAGCGTCCCACTTTCTGCCATCTCTGGTGTGCTCAAAGAGAAAAGCGTGAAAGCTTCAGCGCAAAACACCGGGCTGCGTGTAAGGCTATTCATAGCAAACAGCATAAACTAGCATCCTAATCCTGCAGGACCTCTTTCATCTGCAGACTTCCACCCAGCTAAACGCCCAGAGCAATGGGGATGGCCGCTGTGATAAGTAGTGACACACTTTAAAAATAATGCATTGCTGTTATATGTTACATTAGTTTGTAACTACAAATATTACACATTACTTGTCAATATAGTAACCTGGGTTTCCCACTCTGTGTCATGTAAATATGGGACTGGTGATTTTTTCTTTTTTCTTTTTTGCACCACAAATCTTACCCAACATCACACAGATATTTTTGTAAGCCAACCAGCTGTGCCAGGTGTGTCCATTTCTGGGCCTAGAGGGCCGGTCTCGTGGAGTCAGTTATGGTGAGCATCCACCTGAGACAAGGTGTCAATGTTCTGAACTCAAGTGTGATCGAAAACCTCTAGGATACTGGCCTTCCAGGATCTGAACTGGATCATCCTGTCAGTGCACCCAGAACTCCAAATTTAAAAAATGGGGCAATGGTCCTACTAGTAGGGGTGGGTGCTATATTGCATATACTCGATACAGCTCTGCTTGTTCCACGTGCAATGTAATAAATGACTATATCATGAATATCAAGAACAAATCCTCACATTACAGTAATGTTAAACAGACAGCATGTACATCTTTCAGTTTTCGCTACTCTGCCCTCTCAAAGCAGACAGCTCACTCCCCCGCCCATTTAGAAAACTCTTCTAGCACATGCATGTTTTGTAGCGGAAGCGGAGAGAAGCGAGCGTACAGAGAGAGAAGTGAATATCCATGCGATTTCAGAGACATAGAAGCAAACGACTTGGTTCAGAATAAAAACAGCACTGGTTGTGTGATTCTGTAGACGACAGCAGAAGCAAATGCATAAATGACATTCAATGTACTGTGAGCGCCATCATTCGCAAAAACGAGCCAGTTCCCGTCCAGTCTTCCCCTTTGCTGCAGACAAAACTCATATTTTAGCTGATAAATAAATCTTTAAAAAAACACAGAAAGAGATATAGCTTAAAAATATTCCGATATTATATTTTGGCAATATCACCCAGCCCTACCTACAAGTAACGCATAAATTAATGACTTTTACTTGAATCAAGTGTTAAGCATCTGCACATTTTGGGCATCGGCAGGCAAGCCATTTCATAATCAAAATCATAAACATTTTGACAGATTTATTATTGTCAAGATGTCTGTGCACTTCATGGCAGCTCTGTGAAAGGTGCAAATGTTTACTTTTATGGTTTCAATCACTCCAGTGTTGCTAAAGCTAGTAATATATCAGTGCTTTAGTAAAGTAATACTGTACATATATGACTGTTACAGAAAAGCAGTATGTAATAATGATGTACTAAATGTTATTATACTACGTACTGTTATTACTGTTAAAGAAAAGTAGCTAATAGTAGTAATATATAACTCTTATAGAAAAGTAATAGTAATGTCAAAGAATGTTACATTAATGTTAAAGAAAGCAATACATAAAAGTGATAAATTACTGTACTTGCACAACACTGGCTGTAATCCACTGTGACTCCATCCTCTTCTTCATTTTGTCAGGACAGTCACGTTTTTGTGCTCATTCCGTGTCACCTCTTTGCGCCGCTGCATAATGACTGTGTAGTGCCTCCTCAGTGATGGGGGCCTCGACTTTTTCACCGTAATTACTGCTGCCGTCCTCTGGTCCCTCAGAAGCCCACCCCAGTGCACTGACTGCTCGGAGACATGTCAGATAGCATTTAGAAAGTGTGATAACCAGGGATGTGGTGAATCTTCATTTGCATAGCGTTTAACCCGACTTCTTCTGAGTCCCTTCTAGTGGGAGTGCCACCTGTGGCCTATTGCACGTCCTTGGTTCAGATTACTGCTGGTTATTTATTTAGTTCCACTGCACACATTCTCCAGGCCAGGCGCATTCATCTCAAGACCTTTTCTTATTCTGGGTTCTGTTCAGGTAATCTCTTTAAAAAAGACTATATCCTTGCACTCTCTTTAAATATGTCTATTTTTGGATTTGTACTACAATATCCATACTCCTCTGTCATTTTTTGAATCTTTTTTACCTTTAATATCATTGCACCAACGTAAATTCCTTGTATGTTACAGTCTACTTGGCAATAAACTAAGGTGACAGCCTAGGTCCAGGACGGAGCCTCCCTCTAGAGATGTACTGTCTGATCCAGACTCTAACTCCAGGTCTTCACAGCAACCACTAATCACTAGATCAGAGTCACTGCTTTTAACTTACTACAATGTACTTTCTACATAACCTTTTTCTAATTCGAATTCTGGTTCTGAAAAGTTCTTGCCCCAACCAACTGGTGACTCTTCTGCACCATCCATGAGTCCATTTGTTAAAATGTCGACTTAAAATGCAGAACGTCGAGGAATGAACAAGACAAAGAGTCAGCAGCTCTGAGAGAAATAGTATTCTGCCTTTAGTCCACTTTAATCCACCTGCCCCCAACCCAGAGACACCGACGACTTCACGCCACTCCCCGATGCTCAGTAATTAACTGCACAGCGCCCGTTTTCGGCAGCGAGGCGTGGCAGCTAGCGTATGTTTGCCTGGCATCCTAATTACGCTGGCTGGTGGCCTCTAATCCCCCAGAGCTTGGCTTTACTCAAACACGGCTGCTTGTCAGATTCCTCTCCCGTTGACGATCCAATTGCACCCAGAGGAGATGGTTTCATGTTTTTAATTGTTATTGTTTTTCACTTAATCACGGTGACATTTTCAGGTTTGTGCATGATATTTCAAAAGCATCCATATTTTGTTGTTTGAATTGTCATGATCTGGTTGGTGATTCCAGGCCAGGAAAACACCGTCATGGAACACAGACTTCACAGCTTATCTTCATATTGTTTTGCTTATATCACTGAACATGGCCTATACCAACTAGCAAACCAATCCTGTATGCAGGTGGTAAGTCATATTTTAGGCATTCTTTTCTACATTTGTACTTCCGTACATTTTTATTGACGGATCAGTTGCACCCAGAGGAAATGGTTGCAGGTTCTTATTATTACTTTTCAATTAATCACTATGACGTTTTTGCCCTGACATATTGCTCCGGGCATGATCTTTATGGCGGACGAAGAGTAATGACGTTATAATGTTTACTCTCTCATAATTGTTCTGTTATGAGGTGCTGTAGTCATTAGCTGTGAGAGTGCAAGAGCCTTTATTAGGGGTTACACTGATTAGCCAGAACATTATGACCACCTCCAAGTGATGTGAATAACATTGATAATAATCTCAGGAGTTCTGCAGACTTTTTCTGCAGGATACAAAAAATTTTCGAATCCCACTTTCCCCTCAACCAATATTTTCTTCTGTTATTTGTATCTTTTTTTCACTCAAGTCTGCTGTATAATGATGCTATAAATAATGATGCTTCTGTATTCCAAAACGATATATGCTTTTTCTCCTTAATCTTTCCTCTTTCTCCTTAGGTGGTCATAATGTTAGGGCTGATAGGTGTGTACTTTGATAAACACTGCCTGAATTCCTCAGTAAAAACACACACATTACACCTCCATTCCAGCATCATCCAAACATGATTCCTGCCGTGCCTAAGTGCAGAACCTGCGAGTAAAACAGTAGATAATTAGTATAAACAGGTTAGCCAACCGCATAATTCATCCATTAATCTGTTCATTGACGTGTCCATTAAGACATTTTGCTTTCCCCTTTCACAGATGGCTCTACACCTCCATCTTCTTTTCCTTTTTTGTTCATACAACAGGTTCCTGCTCTCTTTCTTCCTGTTGCCACACACATACAACCAAAATGTCTGAAAATAGAAATATGGGTCAGGGGTCCTTCCATTTGAAGGTTTCAACTCCAAACTGAAAAACATAATAACTGTGCGCTTCTGGTTAAAGAGAAACAGCACCCAAAGATACTGATATGACTGAAAAATGTTGTGTACATGTTTTCTTTTCTGCAGTTTTAGGAGAAATGGCTAATTGCAGCATTCAGTTCCCTGAGTAATAAAGCATCTCTGTCTGTGGGATTTCTGAAAATACGGGATGGTCAGGTTTGAGGTTAAAATTGGTTTTTAAAATGTTAATTAATTTTATTCGGTGACTACTTGTCATTGTGGACACAACACAGTACACTGTGCACCACAACAAAATTTGACCCCTGCATTTGACCCATCCATAAAGGAGCAGTGGGCAGCTTTTGGTAGCACCCGGGCAGCTGTGTTTTGGGGACGGTACCCTGCTCGTGAGTACCTCAGTGGTACCTTTTCCGGTCTGTGATTTGAACCGACGACCTTCCGATCACGGGACCAACTCCATAACCTTTACACTACCAACTAGCCTCAGTTCATGTCCTTATTTACTTTGAATTAATGCCAGGTAAACTCTGCTTCATCTCAAGAAACACAGACTCCCTTTCCCTTCTTCATATTGTTTTGCCAGTTGGTGTAAACCATTATCAAATATCACTGAATATGGTTTTACACTATCTAGCAGTCCAATCCTGTGAGTAGGTAGTAAGTCATATTTTAAGTCATACATTTTTACTGAACCGACAGACACATTTCATATAACCTAAATGTGTAAGGACAGCATATATGTAATCTCTAAGATCTATAAAACCTGCTCTTGCAAGTAAACATACATTAAGAACACCAATCCAGACCGTTTCTATGGCGAACATCCACATTTTCATTTAAATGAACTGATTCTGAATCACGTCAGAATACTGGACACACATAATGCATATCTTAATATCATTACTCTCATTAATATTTGCCTAATTATTACTGTAGTTAATTAGTCTAATCACATGCTCCATAACCATGTCTTTTAAGAAATGAAATGGTAATGTTCAGAGATGATGAAGCTGAGGAAGGGAACAAGCAGAAGAGGTGGCAAAATGTAAAAAAGCATGCATGAAGCTGCACACTTTACCTTTATTAAAGTAATTATTGTAAATTTGATTATTTTTTATTTATATAGATAAGCATATAACAGAGGACACTGATGCCTGGCGGGAACAAAAAGTTCCTTTTATGCAAGAAATTAACTTGGTTTACTGTGATTGAACTCATGTTTATTTTATGGTAATGTTTTAATGTGCAAATAAACATTTACTGGTCAGATTACATCTAGGACTGTAGCGGTTCCTCAATGCATTGATTCAATGATGAGTGAGCCCTTAATATTGATCAGACATCATACATGTAATAACTAGGGATGCACCAAGCCAACTTTTTCAGTTCCAACACTGATGCCAATACTGGGGCTTTGGGTATTGGCCTAATGCTTCCGATGTCCAGCTGCAGTACTTGAGTTGTTATCGGGCTGATTTCCAATCCATGTATCGGATCGGTGCATCCCTAATAATATCACTTCATATTGAACAGCTCTCTTTGTTACAAAGGAAGATTGTTTGTCATTGAAATGTTCTCAAGAATAAGAAAGTTGATGTGGAATGACATTTTTCGCTGATCTGATATGAATAGAGGTAGTGTTAAATCACTGTGTGATATTGTCTCATATTGAATGCTGGGTTCTGAATTGAATCAAATGGATATCACATCGTAGCAGTTATTGAATTGTTGTCTGTGTAAGCAATATATCATATCGTGATGAACTTACCATTATTAAATGGCACTTGTGCATGCAATATGGAATTCCAGAACCTCCAAAATGGGATCCATAAAATCAGCATATGATATATCGATACTGGAATTGAATCAAATGGAAAACATATTGTAGCAGACTTTTGAATCAACAGTCAAATCGTTACGTATTGAATCGATATAATAGTATTGTAACTTGCCCTACATTCCAAATTAAAATGTGCGTCTGTAATATAGCAGATTTGAGAATTAAATTTCACTTCCCAGCCTCTTATGGAATGCACTGTTAACATTGCAGCTTCATAAATTAATATTCAGTTTCTAATGCTCTTTTTTGGCAACAGACAGGCTTTTCATGGTGTGTCCACAGGAAGCGACTGCATCCAAACCGATGGTAAATGAGGCAGCTGGGGTTAGCTAATTACAGTCTGAATAACCTCATCAACTCCACATTTACTCTTGGCTCTCGATTGTATTGTGAAAATGTGCTTTTTATATTTCATTTCCACTCATCACTCATCAGTTTAAAGAAGGGGGACCAAAAAATGCTGTCAAAAAGAGACATGAAAAATTGATTCACTCGTCAGTGACTATTTTGGGTCAAAAGATCGATGAGAGCGTTTAATCTGATGACATCACTGAGTACATTTGAACTTTTGTAGGAGATCAATGATCACTCTGAACGTCTGCGTCTCTGGTGGAGAATACAGGAATTTATGATGACGCATTTGCCAGAACAGTTTGAGATGATTGATAATCTTTCATGTCAGAGACTTATTGATGTTTAGGGGCAATAGCTGTGTAATCCCAAAACAAAATGAATGTGAAAGTTCAATCTAAGTATTAACACTTCGAGTTTGGGTTTACATCAACGTTACCCCCACGACCAAAATGTTCAGTTTTGATAATAAAGGTGTGAGGAAAATATACAGTATATTTACTTTTGATGAGATGGGACTTAAATCAACTGGTGGAAGGTTGAACAATTAAAATGTGTCTACTTTGTCCGAATATTTAAGCAATGTAGCATTAGATCATTGCATTATGTATATTAAGTTAGCTTAGTGTATTATATTGATTCACTGGACACCAATTTGATGTCTGCTAACATAACACATCAAGTAACCTAATGTTATTAAGTTCACATGCCCACTTTAAATTAGCTAGTGTAAATCATTATCAGCCAACATTAAGTTAGCTAACTTAACACAACAAGCAAGCCAACATTAATATTGTGGATAATTAGCTGACGTCACATTAATTCAGCCAGTGTTAAGTTAGCTAATGTAAAACATTGTCAGCCAAAGTTAGCTAACATAGTACATTAAGCAAGCTAACATTATAAATGTGTTAAGTTAGCTATATGCAAACAAGCGATTAGTGATTAAATGTAAAAGTTGTCTAAAAATTAACTAAAAAAAACATCTTTTTTTGACTAAAACTAGACTAACTTCATGATTGGAAGAGATGTGTAAAATGTGACTAAAGTTAATAGGCATTTTCATTTTCATTTACATTACTCGAAGACTAAGACTAAATCTAAAGCAGCCGCAGTAATTAAAACACTGCTGGAGATCCGCTCAAGCTGTTTAATTTCTTGCAGTTGATTTAAGTCTAAGCTGAATTATATTTAGTACGCTCTCGTCACTGTTCTGGAAAAACTCCCGCGGCAGGGATTAGCTCGCTAAGCGTTTGACGGCCTCTTCTGTCCCTTAACTCTCCTCCCTCATTCCGGACGGTGAGGAGCTTCTCTGATGATGCCTGCCTCCAGAAAAAAACACTGTTTTCTCATGACAGCGGAACAACTCTTGTCGTGAGAAGTGAGCACATACGCGGTTCGGTATGTTAGCATTGAAGCCTGTTAGCTAATTTTAAGACAAAACCTCTTTTTGGAGTGCTTAATCAAAAGGGAACCGTGTTTAGTTTGTCCAAATATTTTAGCTAACACAGCACATTAAGCAATCCAACAATGATGTATTACATTAGCTGATGTAACACATAAGCACACCAATGTTAACATGTTAAATGAGCAAACATAACACATGAAGAAAGCTGATGTTTTTAATGTGATAAGTTAGCTAATGCTTCATATTAAGCAAGCCAATGTTAATGTGTTAAGTTAGCTAATGTTACACATTAAGAGAGCCAATGTTAAGTTAGCTAACGTACCAAATTAGTTTGTCCGAATTTTTAAGTAAAGAAACAATAATTTGGGTAATGCAACAGATTAAGGCAATGTTAATGTGTTGAGTTGAGTCTGGTCGAGCTCAGGAATACAGACGTCAAGGGATATTCTGGTTGCCTTTTGTGATTTGATATGATTGGAAGTAATGGTGGTAAATCAGCATATAATATCTCATTGATCGCTGGTGAAATGAACTTGAATTGAAATCATATCATACCATACTTTGTGGTATCGGCAGACGTCGAATCGTGGTCCGCTGAATCGTGAAAAACTTTACATATCTATGGATTGTCCTCATTAAAGGAGTGCACTTGAGAAATGGGATGCCATAAAACTCATGTCAGGTTCTTTGCTACATGCATTTTACGTTTGATTCAATTTTATTTGTATAGCTCTGTTTACAACAAGCCATTGTCACAAAGCGCTTTACATATAACCGGCTCAAGTTCCTAAGCCTGAGGCAAAAGTGACGTAAAGAAACTCCCTCTTTAGTAATCATAAAGAAACCTCTAGAGGAACCAAGACTTGGAAGGGGATCCTGTGGGCGACCGGATTGAACTTGTGTGTGTATGTAGTTATTTAAGTGAGTGATTATTTGCCATTGTGAACACAGCACAACACAGCACACAGCGCTCCACAATTAAACGTAACCTCAGCATTTGATCTGTCCGTGAAGGAATAGTGGGCAGTTGCTTTTGACAGCACCCGAGGACCAGTGCTTGGGGACTGTACTTTGCTCATTAGTACCTCAGTACCTTGTACATTTACTTTTTACGGCATTTAGCAGTAGTTTTGTCCATTTTTCTAATTTCAGGGACAGTTTACCTGGAGCAACTTGGGGTTAAGTTTCTTGCTCAGGGGCACAGTGGTGGTGGTGATGGAAGTAGGATTTGAACCCACAACCTCTTGGTCCAGAGTCGAGTATCCTAACCACTAGACCACCCTCACATGCTTGTCTAAAAACATATTAAAACCAAATCAAACATGATGATTCTAATTAAGTACAGTAATTAAGTATACGTAGGTTGTTGATTCAGAAACACTAGGACTGAGATGTTATTTTTTCATCCATTCCCTTATGGATACACGTCATTTCGCTTCGCCATGTGCTATATATTTTTCTGAACCACACACAGTTAAATCCGTCTCTTCCCACCTCCTCTCCTTCTCTTCCTCTCTCTCAAGCCATTATTCCGGCCTCCTACATAAGCCCATGGGGGAGAAAAGCAGCACTGCACTCCAAATCATATTAGCAAAATCATATCACACCTTGTTTCTTCCCCCCCCCATTTTTTTTGATTTATGGTGCAGGTCAGAATCGCTTTTCAATTCCGTTCCACAATACAACCTAATGGATTCATTAAGGCACAATGAGACAAACGGTTCACACCCAAAACGTCTTTTCATCTCACATTATTCGACCATATTTGCAATAGGTTGTGCGGACATCAGATTTCTTTGGAATCCAGGCTGCGAGTGTGGAGAAACAAACAGTTTTCCCCAGCTTTTGTGATGTTTTTTGTGAACCCCCTGCTGATGCTTTTTTTCGGAAGGGCTTTATTGAGACACTGCAGGAGGTTTTGGGGGAGAAATGGCAGCTGTAACTAGTATCATTACTCAGGGGGGCATTTACTGTCCAAATTTGCTCCCTATCAGAGCCCTCTGCACCCACTCAACACACCAATCCTCTTTTTATTTTCTGTTTCAGGGCCGGATTAACCTTACGAGAGCTCAGCTTGCAAACCGCATGATTTTTTGCACCTCCAAAAGCTTTGTATATGAATAACACACATACATGAGACACATATGACTGAAGTCTAAAGGACTTACCCGATGCTCTCATCTAAGTGGTGTTTTCATGCAAGTGTATTTGAGTGTATTCCAGAGATCAGCTCTTTTCCGTCTAGCAAAATACATTTTTTTTCATCGTAATAAGCTATAGAATGTCCCAGCTGGTGAATATTATATAGCGCAGTGATAAACTGTCCTGTACATATGACTTAAAATCCTCAGCAAAACCTAAACATTTTAAAAATCAATAGCTGTAAAAAAAAAAATGTGCTCATTAAAAAGATATCAGGCTTGTCTTGGTATGTTCACATCAACATTTGGTAAGTTGCAAAAATTTGAAACAAACTCTTTCCTCAGAAGCCCCCAATGTGTGTGATGCAACAAGGCTCGGGCGATGTCTTCGACTCTTCTCGCCATGAGATTCTCCTTCTGCGCTGTCACAACTCAAAGGAATAGAGTTTCAAGGACACTCAACACACTTGGCTGTTATTTTCCGCATGATAGCGTCTGCCTACTCAATTATCTTCATGAGAGCTCGGCCTGCAAACTGCGTGAAGTTTTGCACTCTTCAATAACTTCATATAGGAATAACACATACATGAGACACATACGACTGAAATCTAGAGAACTTACCCAGTGTGCTCCTTCCAAGTGTATCTGACTGTTTACCCGAGTGTATCAGCTCATTTCCATCTAGCAAAATCCTTTATTCCTATATAATAAGCTGTAATAAAGTTCATAGCATAACAGTTAGGGAGTTGGCCCCGTGATCAGAAGTGCGTCTGAGTGCCGGACTGTAAAGGTACCACTGAGGTAATCGTGAGCAAGATACCCGCCACAAGCGCAGCTCCCCAAGTGCTGCTGAAAAAGCAGCGTTGGAGGATGATACCTTGCTCATGACTACCTCAGAGTTACAATTACAGATCTGGGACTAGAACCGCCGACTCTCCAAGCACAGCGCCAAGTGCCTAACCGTTACACTATCAACTGCCCCAAAAAAGTGCATAGACCAAATGTTTGGTCACTTTCTTTTATAATTCTGAGCCGTCCACGTTTACCAAAGAAATAAATAGGCTGATAGTTTGCTGATCACATTTTTTGCAGACCAGGAGCACTTTTGCGTTCATAATGCACATATTAAACACACCGTGACAAACATAAAGCAAACTGAACACTGAGATGAACTCAGTTGGGTTCATTTGAAGTGTTCACATACAGGCAAAAAGTCTGATTAATGGTTATTTAATCTAATCCGGGACCATAACTGTCCAAATAAACACCCAGTTTGCTTATCATCATGCACAGTGCGCTTTTTCAAAGCCAAAGTCAAAGTAAACTTTATTGCCAGCTCGTTGTCATTTATTGTCATCTATGAACTTTATTTGTAAGTCATGCATTAATTTCCTTAACAGCAGCTCTCGCTCGCAATCACTGTGTTCCTGATCGTTTTAGTGTCACAGGATTAGGGACCGTCACAAAATAACAAAACTGTGTTTAAACAAACAATTTTTAGTGTTCGGGTAGGATCCTCGCCACAAAAAGAACGACAAAATATGACTGCTTTACGGAATACGCCACATCCGCCCTTCAAAAGACGCTAACAAAAGCATTACTGAAGCGTGCTCCGGTATCGGCATCGGTATCTGAACTGAAAAGATTTGATTGGTGCGTCTCTACATAGAATATACATATATAAATAAACTATAGAATATAAAGTCTAAACCAGAGAAGGATAATTAGCATTTTTTTGTGTTGGCTCAGTCTGTCACCTAACTTTTACCTCTTTTTGTTTTTGTCATGCATTAGAAAGTTGTTGAGAGAATCACTCAATAACTCCCCACTGCATGAAGAAAATAAAAGTCTGCAGTTTATTAAATAAATGGTAAAAACCTGTGGTGTGCAAAAGCTTTTGACTGGTAGTGAATGATGATGTTCTTTTTAAATGGGAACTGTGTTTTATCTTGTACAGCCTTGATTTTTGGGGCATTTCGATTTATTGCCCATTCAGCTGACATCAGCTTGCTCTGGTGTTTCCATATCATGAATTGTTCAAATAAAAGAGCAGTGTCTTTGTTTAGCATCCTCGGCTGAACATGACATGTCAGAGACGAGACAGAAAAACATCTTTAATAAAATATTGATAACTCTCTTTTTAAAAATGAAAAATCTGCTGGTGTAGTTAGGCCTGAAGTGAAAACTTTTCCACCAGTATATTTGGGATTCTGATGTTCAAACTTTCACATGTATTGAAGTCAAAAGCCATTAGAAATGATTTTAACCCACACAGCAAGCGTGGCTTCACATTTTCGTTGCTTCTGCACTTTTTAGCCTGGAAAAATTCAGTTTTTAAGCTTCCAGATTCTATATTTGTCACATATATAGTTATATAATTACAACATGTAGTGAAATGTGCCCCAATTAGTTCCTAAAACAGATTTAAATTAAAGAAATATTACAAGAAACTAAAATTTAAAATATAGTACTGTGCAAAAGTTTTAGGCAAGTGTGAAAAAATGCTGTAAACAAAGAATGCTTTCAGAAATATAAATAATGATTGTTTATTTTTATCAATTTACAAAATGCAAAGTGAACAAACAAAAGAAAAATCTAAATCAAATCAATATTTGACGTCACTACCTTTTGCCTTCAAACCAGCATCAATTCTTTTAGGTACACTTGCACAAAGTCAGGGATTTTGTAGGATTATAGTCAGGTGTATAATCAACCAATTATACCAAACAGATGCTAATAATCGTCAATGTCACACGTAGGTTGAAACACAGTCATTAACTGAAAGAGAAACAGCTGTGTAGGAGGCTTAAAACTGGGTGAGGAACAGCCAAACTCTGTTACCAAGGTGAGGTTCTGAAAGACAGTTTCATGTCATGGCAAGATTGAGCACAGCAACAAGACACAAGGTAGTTATACTGCATCACTAAGGTCTCTCCCAGACAAAGATTTCAAAGCAGACTGGGGTTTCAAGATCTGCTGTTCAAGCTCTTTTGAAGAAGTACAAAGAAACGGGCAACGTTGAGGATCGTAGACGCAGTGGTCGGCCAAGGAAACTTGGTGCAGCAGATGAAAGACACATCAAGCTTATTACCTTTCGAAATCGGAAGATGTCCAGTAGTGCCATCAGCTCAGAACTGGCAGAAACCAGTGGGACCCAGGTACACCCATCTACTGTCCAGAGAAGTCTGGCCAGAAGTGGTCTTCATGGAAGAGTTGCAGCCAAAATTGAGTCAAAATTTGAAATATTTGGCTGTAGCAGAAGGCAGTTTGTTCGTTGAGGGGCTGGAGAGCGGTACAATAATGAGTGTCTGGAGGCAACAGTGAAGCATGGTGGAAGTTCCTTGAACGTTTGGGGCTGCATTTCTGCAAATGGAGTTGGAGATTTGGTCAGGATTAATGGTGTTCTCAATGCTGAGAAATACAGGCAGATACTTATCCATCATGCAATACCATCAGGGAGGCGTATGATTGGCCCCAAATTAATTCTGCAGCAGGACAACGACCCCAAACATACAGCCAAAGTCATTAAGAACTATCTTCAGTGTAAAGAAGAACAAGAAGTCCTGGAAGTGATGGTATGGCCCCCACAGAGCCCTGATAGCAACATCATCGAGTGTGTCTGGGATTACATGAAGAGACAGAAGGATGTGAGGAAGCCTACATCCACATAAGATCTGTGGTTAGTTCTCCAAGATGTTTGGAACAACCTACCAGCCGAGTTCCTTCAAAAACTGTGTGCAAGTGTACCTAGAAGAATTGATGCTGTTTTGAAGGCAATGGGTGGTCACACCAAATACTGATTTGATTTAGATTTCTCTTTTGTTCATTCACTGCATTTTGTTGATTGATGAAAATAAATGATTAACACTTCCATTTTTGAAAGCATTCTTTGTTGACAGCATTTTTTCCACACCTGCCTAAAACTTTCGCACAGTACTGTATATCAAAACTTGCCACTTTTTTAAAAAAGATTTTAATATGGAATTATGTGATTCTGAACTGTCACCTTAGGTAAATAAGTGCAAATAAAATCCTCCTATTAAACTTTAAAAAATGAAACAGACACTGTCCTCACTATTTCTAGTAGTTATATCTACAGTTTCAGCATTTTTATACTACATAAAGGAAACAAATCTACAGATGCAAAAGGTGTAAAATGTGCATTGGTCTGGTCTCGGCCCTTCAGAGTCCTGGTCTTGAGACACTCTGGTCTCGGTCAGGACTTGGTCTTGGTTTAGGTGGTCTTAACTCTAGTAAATGTATTGGAGTAATTTCTTAAAATACTCAAGTATTCAAAAGTACAGTTGAATTTGAATATCAGTGTGTTGTTTTATTGTTGTCACAAAGAATTTTTAGAACCCATCAATTCTGAAACAACCTGCTGTCTCTCTTCTTAAACTGGAATAAAAAGCTTGTTGGATGTGGCACAAAGCCTACAACAAAACACAAGCTGTTTTATGAATGTTAAGCCTATGATTTTGTGTTAATTCTGAATGTTTATGAAATGTTATGAATCTTTAGAACCAAAAGCTAAAAAAAGCATTTGTAAAAATAACATTTTTCTTATGCACCAAAGGTATGAGTAAAAAGAGCCATCATATAAATGTAGTTGAGTCAAAAATGTAAAATGTAGTAATCAGAAGTCATATGTTTCCCAAAAATTGTCAATTTAAGTAGTATAGGTACTTGAAAACATCCTTAGATATTCAAGTATTTTCAGTTTGTTACTGCTGTTTAGTGTGTTTCCTTTTCTTTGGTGGTTCACAGCATTGACTGGTTATTTTCTACATTTTTGGTTTGAATAAATATCTTTAGTTTCATCCTTCCACATCAAACACTTGTGCTGCCACGATGCAAAAAAAACACTTTTTTTAAAGTGAATGTCAAAATGAACAGTCTACTTGATCTCACATGGAAATGAGGCGAGACTGCCTTTTAGTAGAAGCTAAAGATCAATTCAGGTCCATATTTCCAGCACATATTTGATCTCTCCATGATGCTGACTGACTAATTCCATCCATCATTAAGCAGTCTGCTTTGGGCCATATAAGCAGAACGGGTCGAACATCTGCCGCCCCACGAAAGGTAATGAGGTAATGAGTAACAAGACGGGTGGAAAAAATCCTGGACTGTTGTCCACCTTTGGTGCAATGCAGTGAGAGAAAAAAATAAGTGTCTCATGCTCATGACAAGGTAACATCTTCTATTCATAATGAATATGGACTTCCTGTTCAATATAAAAATACGTGTGATGTCTGATCGATGTTTTAATGTTGGATCGGTGCTATGGGCTTGTTGATCATTAAATCATTGTATCAGTGTAGATATATATATCGTTACATCCCTACTTTTTTGTCATCTATCTCTTTAGGGACTCTATATGTAGGAAACTTCCGAACGCTATACACACTCCTTTCGGAAAATCCAATTTCACAACTAAAATTGTATTCCCAATCAAGCTTAATCAGTGTCAGAAAGCTGCAAGGAGCTGTGGGTAAAAACCTGTGCTGATTACACACCGAACGAGCCGCATTAGAGCCAAACACCTCCCGGTGCTGTGATTAGGGATATTTTCATTAAAGAGCTTTGATTAACTGTCCGGTCACATCAGTGTAGTCGTGTGGAACATCAAATCGATTGCAGTGCTTAAAGGAACTCCTAGCTAACACCTTAAAAGGAGGCAGAGCAATAAAATCCAAAACCTAAAAATAGTCATCAGCAATAATGATCATTTTCTCTGGGGGGAAAAAGCTTCTTAACATTCATTTCCGATTATTTCATCATCAGTGTGGCAGTATTTAGCTTACACCTTGTTTATAACCTTTTCATGCATTTTGACGACAAAGCACAGTATTTCAATTAAAAAATGTAATGTGAAATTCCTGAAGAAATTGCGTAATTGCCGTATGGTGAAAAGGGATTGAAGGATAATCTTTAAAAAGGAGAAACGATAAAGACCATTTCTAGATGTTACCGCAGGTTATAGTTGAGCTAGCTGTTAAACTATGAGCTGCTGAATTAATGCTTAGCTCACATCAGGAACTGCTGAACCACGAGAAAGTTCTCCCTAATGGTTATTTCCAAAACTGAATTTTTTTTACCTGTAGTTGTAGTTGGGCAACAGCCCACATCTCCTCAATGAACTGAACATTTAAAATCATAAAAGGTGTCAAGGAAGTTAAGGGGGCATAAAGTGAAAGAAGGAGAAGAAACTAGACGCGCAATTCCTGAAGAAACTGTGTGATTGCCGTGTGCTAAAAAAAAAGTCAAAAGGGGTCAAAGGGTGAAGAAGTTTAAAAGGACAAATGATGAAGGCTGTTTCTAGATCTTGCTGCTGATTATAGTTGAGCGAGCTGTTAAAGTCTGTGACTGTTTATCATTGTGAACTCAGCATAGCACAGCACAGCACACCACAACAAAATGTGACCTCTGCATTTAACCCATCCGTGAAAGAGCGATGGCCAGCTTTTTGGGAGCGTTGCTTGGGGACGGCACCTTGCTCATGAGTACCTCAGTGGTACCTTTACCAGTCTTGGACTTGAACCGGTGACCTTCCAATCACAGGCAAACTCACTGCTGCTGTATTCAAGTTTAAGCACCCATTTAGCCACGATAGGGATTTACTGTTTTTTTGACCTGAACAAAGATGGTTGCTATTAACATGAAACTTCTCAATGAGATTTTAAGCCACGAATGGTGTCTCTACGACAAAACAAGTAGGAACGAGTTACAGGAAGAACTAGAAGAAGAATAAAAATAATGAAGAGAACGAGGTTTGCTGCTTGTACACAGCAACCCCAGTGAAAACCTGGTCGCTCTAAAAGGAATTTACTGTGTATTTATCTTTTTAGGATGCTTTGCACATGCAGGTCACTGGAGGCTTCTTGGGAGCATTAAATGTGCGTAATCCCTCCGTGGGCAGCTGTTATTTCGGGCCCTATGAGAAATGCTCTTCACTTCAACTTGCTGATCCCCTCCTACTCGCTCCCTCACACCAAGGGCACCAAAGGTTGGACCTTCTTAAGCAAATCCAATCGCGGCATGAGTCATTAACGTATTTCAAATATGTGCGCTCGGTTTAATGCCCAACTTTAACGAGTTGTAGACGGCGTCGTTGACAAGGTGAATGTAAAGAGCATGGAATCACTCTCACTCCTTTCAGAAAATGGAGAATATTGTTTCTCTTTGGTTTATTAAAGTGAGTGATTATTTGTCATTGTAAATACAGCATACACCACAACGACATGTGACCTGCATTTGACCCATCCGTAGTGGTCAGCTGATGTGCAGGGCTTGTGGACGGTACCTTGATCATGAGTACCTCAATGGCACCTTTACCAGTCTGGAACTTGAACAGGAGACTTTTCTGATGACTGGCCCAACTCCATAACCGTTACGCTACCAACAGCCTCTTACTATATATAAGCTGATGAGTTTGGAAAGTACACAGGAATTAAATCTTTCAAGCCGATGAGGTTGTCGTGCTGTATTTCATTGTGATTGCTGTGTACAAGCAGTAAACTTTGTTCTCATTATCATTTAATCTTGCTCTCATTATCTATTATTGATCTTTTATTGATATGAGACAATATCATATGCTGATTTAACACCATCATTTCCTTTCGTATCAAATCACCCAAAGCAACTAAAACATCATAACTGAAACAAAGCAGATAAACTTGTCAAATATCATTAGTTGACATTTTTGTTCCTGAGCTCAACAAGATGTTTAAATCAAGAGCAATCTCTTTCAGCAAAATATGTATAATGTCTGACCCGTGTTTTCATTTTGGATCAAGGCCACAGGCTCATTGACCACTGAATCAATGTATCGATGTAGATCAATATATCATTACACTCCTAGCAAGTCCTCTCTACCTGTCTGTGTTTTCAAGTTTCGTCTGCTCAGTATCAGTTTGACTTTGCTTTTACGATTCAGGCCATTGCCCTGAGTGGGGTTTATTGTGGTTAATAAATGATTTACGTTTTCTAACCTCTCACCGGCAATCTTCCTCCCGTCCTTCCCGCTCCACTGATCATGAAAGACTTTTTACATATTTGGTCGGTAATTGTTACTCCGAGATTAAAAAAAGGAAAGTGAAGGAAATAACTAGTTCACTTACACTTAAAAGTGTACATTTATCAACTAAAAAGTGGAGCAATTTAGTCCTGAGAAGTAGTGAATTATCACACAAGTATATTACTAGAACATGCCATTAGTATGCTCACCACATAAAGGAGGGTTGGGCTATTCCGGTTGTAGGACCAGTGTCCTGCAGGTTTTATATCCTACATGAGGTGAATTACCTTTGTAAGTGGACACGTACAATGAGACAACGTTTGGAACACCCTGTATCAGCCTCAGATTAGTATTAAATTAAAGATTAAAAAGGAGAATAAAAGGAATATTACTGATTTGCATGAAAAATAAAGAATATTGCACAAGAATATGAGAATAGGATGTTGTGCATCACAATAGCTTTGTCAGACAGTTTAACAGTTTTCAGATCATTGAAAAGAAACTAAAGTGCATATGTGTACTGAAGTGGCTGTGGGTGAGTTTTGTGTAGTGTGGTGCTTGGAGTGAGGGCTTGGCTAGGGGGGCTACCTCGGTGAGTATAGCAGTGTGACAGCTTGCGGGTAGAAACTGTTCTATAGTCCTGTTGTGCGGGCGTGCAGAACTCTCTAGCTCTTGCCAAATGGCAGAAGTAAGAAAAGTTTGTTTCCAGGGTTGCTCGGATCACCGCAGATGTTCCTGCCCTTGTGGCTGCAGCAGGCTCTGAAGAGTTCGTTCGGAGAAGGAAGCTGTGAGCTGAAGGGCTGTACTGTCCTCAGAGGTGCTGCCTGGGTACCATGTCTTGATGCAGTAGATGATGATGGACTCTTTGGGACACCTCATGAGTATCTACCTGAGACCTGGTGTGAAAGTTTTGAAGTTGAAAAAGATGGAAAACATGCTGGATTCTGCCCCTCTAGGACTGGAAATGCCCACCTCTGACATAAAGTATGTTTGAAAGATAGGGTTAGGATTTGGTTTATCCCTAATCCTTAAGTTTACTTAATAAAATCAACTTTAAGTATATTTTTTGGTAATGCCTGCCTGTGAGCAACCTTGAGTAACCCTTACACTTCCAACTGCTCCTATAAAAGCCGTCTTAAAGCCAGCAGGGATGTACATTCCACATCTAGAAACCTCTATTTCTTAGTTTTTTTCCAGTCTTTGAGTCACAACTTTTAAAAAATGGAACATTGTATTATAAGCTTTTTTATGTTAGCAACAGCTGACAAACAAGTCTTTTGATTTCCTCTAAACAAGACTCTAAAAAATTCTCCCCCTGGAGCAAAGTGCAATGAAACAACTTTCACACTTATTGAGGAGGAACTTTCACACTGGTTGTGTGGATATTAATTTGGGGGCTTCACAGCAGGCACACAAAATCAACGAAGGGGCGGAACATATTAATTGGTTGGGCTCTCCCAGCTGTTTTCTTGCTCGGTTTATCTCATGCACCCAGTCTTTATGTCTGGAAGACATGTGACTATCTAGTTCAAACGCTGCCACTAATGCCAAGATGTGATTTCTCTCCATTGTAAAGATAAACATGTTGGGTAAACTACTGATCTCAAAGAAACACATTACAGTTTTAATGTTGCAATATTAATATATTAAAACAGGAGTTTTTAGTGCAGCTTAGATACTTTTAATCAGCAGCATCCTGTACCTTGAAAAGCTGCCATTTAAAAGTAGTTAATTCCTGAACACAGCAGAGTTCTTACAGTAGTTGTTTGCTAGCTAGAGTAGTGTATTTTTTTGCCCTCAAAATTGGCATTTCCACAGCAAGTATCTGTGAGAGAGCTCGAGTGTTAGGAGGAATTACAAGTGCATTTCATGGCTAATTAAACAGAATTATGCAACAGTGTGGGCAGAAATAACTTCAGCGTTGGATTTTTCATCTTTAACTTTAATTTCCTCCCTCAGCATGCCAAGAGCGATACCTCGACCATCATGCAAATTTGTGACGCCGGGCCCAACTTGTGAACATGCTTTTGATAGCCTTGCGTTTGCACATTTGGGTTTTTAACGCGACGTGAAATTCTTCAAGTAAAAACACTCAACGCTAAACAACACTCATCGGGCCTTGCTGGCAATAGTTTGAATGGTTAATTACCTTTCCAGAGCGACAAAGTTTTTGCGAGACCTCTGTGATTGTTAACTCATGCTGAGCAATTACAGAGCACCGAGTTGATTATTGGAAGAGAATGGTGTGTATTTGGATTGAAATAGGGCACTTCAGTTATTGAGTGCAGCAGAGGTTGTTTCGAGTGTCCTCTCCATCATTGTGAGCAATATTACTCTTCTTCTTCTGATTACTATTATTCCCACTCCTTCTCATTCCACTGTTTTCCCTTTAAGAAGTGTGTTATTTCTTTTTTGTTGATCTACAAACCACATCCCTCTTTTCTCCCCTTCTTGTTCCGTTGACTACATTTTTAAAACAACCGCTGTCTTGTCAATTTATATTTCAAACTGATCACTCGTGTTGCCTCCTACTGAATTTTTACTCTCATACCCTCAGGAATCACACCATTTCCTCCTAAAATTTCAATCTAGTTAAAAATAACTGTCATGTTTGGCCGGTATTCACTTCACAGTTCTCTTCAGTGTTACTTCATTGTCTTATTGTTAAATCAGAACCCTTTTCTTTCTGATACAACCTGATGATAAAGGCTAGAGGTCGACCGATATTGGTTTTTCAGGACCGAGCTCGATACCAATTACAGCTGGTAAACGGGTCCGATAACTTGTATTTGGAACTGATACAAATAAATACTTAAACTGCTGCGCTCGTGAGTGAGTGTGGTGTAAGTGATGACCGGGCATCAGCATCAGCTTCTACTCGTGTGACATATAACCAGTCAGAGACTGTTGTGGTCGGGACATTAAATGAAGGCTCTCCATAGTTAACATTTTAAATTATACGAATCAAAATCTCAAACATGGAATTTAGTCAGTGAGTGATTGTCACTGTAAACACAGCCCAGCACACATTGCACCACAACCAGATGTGACCTCGGCATTTGACACATCCATAAGGGAGCAGCTGACATGGGCAGCACCTGCGGAGCAGTGCTTGGGCACGGTACAAGATATGTTTCTCTAAACAGGTGAATATACAGTATATTTTGTATAAAGGGCAAGTTATGATTTCCTTAGGGCTGGGTTCAGAAAATCGATTCACCGATCAATATCGATTCTTTGTCGAAAAATACGATATCGATTCAAAAATTTGCAGACATAGGGATATTTTATAACCAAGCAAAACTAGTATTGACGCAAAGAAATCTCTAAATAAATCGGTATCGAATCGAATTGAGAATTGAATCGGATCATGACCTTGTGAATCGGAATCGAATCGATTCAGGAAATCAGCAGCGATACCCAGCCCTAGATTTCCTGCCCTGCGGTGTGTTGGTGCCTGCCCAGGATTGGTCTCCACCTTGCACCTGTAGTTCCCGGAATAGGCTCCGCGGCCCCCCCGCCGCGACCCCGGTTAGGATTAAGCGGCTCGGATAATGAATGAATGAAGTTATGATTTCCATCCAAACATCTTTTTGGGGACATGTTCAGGTTGGAATCGGCTGAAAGCAAAGTGAAGCGAAGCCAGCTGGAGTTGGCAGAAAGAGATAAAAATGAATATGTATTGAATCGCTGCCTAGATTCTTTCCTTTGTTTGCGTTTGCCCAGATGTCTCCGTTGTTCATGAGCAGCTCTGATTTCTGATCGTGCAAAATTTTACAGAAGAATTATTTCCTAATTTACTTTAAGCACAGCAGCGTGCATTCTAACAATTAAATTCAAAAATCGAGCAAATCTCATCTTTTCAACAACTATCATTTGTTGAAGAGCCAAAAAGATTCCAGTTTTTTAGGGTTGATGTGTGAGTGTGGGATTACACAGTGGACCAATTACATTTTCACACCAAAAACCTTACGACTAAAAGCAAAGTAGCACATTCAGAAATCCACTCCCACCAACACACATTCAAGTCATTTTCTACTCACTTTCCTCTTTTATTTTCTACAGGAAAACATTTCTGTCACATTCTAAGCATTCGTAAGACCCCAAGTTTCGTCCGGTGTCCATAGAGGAGGATCGGTAGGATCAGATGAATTTTGGTCTTGGTGGAGATGTTGGTTCGCTCCCACAGACAGCACCTGAGGGAAGCAGATGCGACAGCCTCTTGACTGATGCGATGGCGGAGCCCTGCTGTGGATGCTACTTCCTTCTCTTGTACCAACAACCTCAGGTATTTAACTTCCTTAACTAGCTGAATTTAGACACCATAGAGTTGGAAGTTAGTCAGTGTTTTTGTCTTATTTGCATTGATTTTGAGGCCTTATGACTGGGCAATGTGTGCGATACCATTGACGATACCCGTGGCCTCCGCATCGTCGTCGGTTGTTATGCTGCTGTCATCGGCAAAATCAGTCATGAAACGGTCCTCATCGTATTGGGCTCCGCGTCTTTTTTGGAGTGCTTTCCTCATCATGGTGTCTATCATGATGTTGAAGAGCAGAGGAGAGGCTACGTCTCCCAGGTGTGCTCCAGGCTGGATGGTAAATGCCTTGGAAAGCTTGTTCCGGATCCACACTCGACTGGATGACTGGTCGTAGTATTTCACTGTATTATTAAAACATAGTTACTATGGGGAAATAACTGAATTTACAGCAGTGGGTCACAAAAAAAGTGGATTGCATGTCTGAGTGTAGAGTGGATTTCTGCTCCTTGAATCTGTCGATGCCTGAAATTATTTTGCACCTTAGAGCACGATTTATTCTTTGGTGAAATTGTTCCTCTTCTGTTCCTTCTCCTTTTAATGCAGGTCAGGGTGGAGAGGATTAAATAAACTCTGCCCAGGCTCCCCATCAAACAGTGCATCACCTCAACACTCAGAGTGTATATGTTCCTCTTTAACACACACACACGCACACACACACACACTCTTATCTAATGCCACACAGACAGACTTCTTAGTACACACAGTGAACACGGATCATACCGTCATCATTTTTCCCTGAGAGAAAGGTGGTGTGTGTGTGTTTCCCAAGTGTCTGACTGTATGATGATGATGATGCTGGTGTCTGTCTCTTACAGAACCTGGAGTTGTGTACAGAATTATTCAGGTGATAAAGAATCATAACTGGGCCAGTCTGCTCAGGCTCAGGAATAACCATAAAAACAACCCAAATAAACCATATCCAGAATGTTCTGGACCCAGCTACGATTTCAAAGACTTTGACACTTTAAAAAGAGCAGTGGTCTCTCTCGAACTGCTGGAGAGTATAAAGTACAGACCAGCAGGTCCCGGGTCACGTGTTGAAATATTCATAAAGATCCAGGCGATATAATCAGGAAAATGTCTCCCTCTCCTGAGGTCACTTCCCTGTTGGGT
Organism: Distichodus sexfasciatus; assembly: GCA_032718565.1. Taxonomy (NCBI): domain Eukaryota; kingdom Metazoa; phylum Chordata; class Actinopteri; order Characiformes; family Distichodontidae; genus Distichodus; species Distichodus sexfasciatus. Next base: position 856,120 of record JAVGVS010000077.1, read on the forward strand.
AGTTGGCTGACACCACAAAGTTTGATCATTTTGATACAGAAGTATTTTAAATTAAATGGTACGAGGTGCAGATGACTAATGCAGTCTTGCTATTATTGGGGCATAGTGGTCGGTTCATCTAGCACAAGTAAGTGCTTTTGCTGCTGCTTTTTAGATAAAAATTGTGAAAGAAAAATCTGAAATCTGAAGGTTCATGTTATTATGAAACTAGATCAGCTGTCCTTTATCTGTCGTTCAGGAAGGCCACCTTAACCACAGTGCCAGAGTAAAATGCTATTACAATGTGTATATAATCCTCGCTGGTCAGTATTAATTTAACTTTCAGTTAAACTAACATTATAAGAAATCTATTATTATTCTTATAATTTATCTTTTGCAAGTTAATTATCTTATGTGCACAAGTTGTTATCTTCAGTGTACAAGTTAAATATCTTGCGGAAATTAAACATTTTGGTGGAGCAAGTTATTTTCTGTCTACAAGTAATTATCTTGTGCTCAAGTTCATTATCTCATGGGTAGAAGTTAATTATCTTGTTGATGCAAGTTATTATCCTCGAGATAAGTTAATTGTCTAAGGGGAGCAAGTTATCTGTTGTGCACAAATTATTATTATTTATCTTGTGGAGTTATTTATCTTACGTGCACATGTCATCATCTTGTCTGAACAAGTTATCTGCACACAAGTTATTTATCACAAGAACACCCAAGAAAACCCAAGAAGATATTAGTGAGTGAGGACCAATGAGAATTGAAAGAAGGTTCTGCTACGCTACCCACTTTACTCTGTACAATGTTTATAAAGACAAAAGTGTCTGTCTCGTCTCGTGCTGTAAAACACCGCTCTGCTGTCGAAGACAACTGGACAGTGAGCGTGAGAATTGCCCACGTATCTTTAGATAAGAAGAGAGTTTTGAGCTGCAAGGTCAGATTCAGAGCTCCAGGCTGAGAGTCCGGGGCAGAATGTAGAGTGAAAACAGAATGTCTCCCGGCTCAAACTTCATCACGTTGGATTTTATACACCTACTCTTCTAAACTGAGCTGAACGCACTGCTTTCTCCTGCATACAGTCACTTACTGAGATCAAGTTCAATCCAAAACGTTATAACTTTCTTTTTCTTTCTTTCTTTCTTTCTTTCTTTCTTTCTTTCTTTCTTTCTTTCTTTCTTTCTTTCTTTCTGCATACCTCTCTCTCTCTCTCCCTCCCTATCCAATAGATGTTCCTTTGTCTTTCTCTCCAACATTGCCTCTCTATCTAGCTATCTATCTATCTGCCCTTTCATCCTTTCATCCTCCCATCCATCTAAACTTTGAACTGTTTGACCAGAAAAAACAATCTTCTTCTTTGTCCTCCATCTTTTCATCTTCCTCTTCGTTTCCTCTTTTTTAAAATATGTTAATTAGTGATTACTGTAGGCTATTAGCTCTCAGCGTGCTATACATCAGTGGGGAGGAGGAGTACAGTCACCACATCGCCTGCAGCTCTCTCTCTCTTTCTCGGTGCAGTGTGCTGTTGAATATTTTATTTATGAAGCAGCAGTGTTGAGATCGGTGGTGTTAAACCCGCTTCCCTAAGCTGATCATTGGCATGTGCACATGAGTGCAACAACGCACTCGCTGATTAGATCTGTAGTATTTATATAGCAAATTACACTTTTCATGGTCATCATAAATGTTGTATGAACAGCATGTTTGCTGATGGTATCAGGATTTTTATATAGCCTGGAGCTGAGTTATTGTTGCAACACCAACAATAATATTGAAATTAAAGTGAATGAATTCCTTGGCGAGTCCTTGAAAGTTGGTTCTCCTTAATGAATAAGGAGAAAGGTGAAATATTATGCTACTGTTTGAGCTGTTGAATTAATGTTAATAGAAACAAAAAATGAAGATGAAAAAGCCACGTGTCATGTCAGGAACGGGCTTTCCACAATAAAAGTGATAGCACAGTTCTCCTTGATGGGGCAAAAGGAATGAAAATAAGTTATCAACAACATTTATAAAAATTATCCGGCTTCTTCTTGAGCCCTGTTTCTATAACAAAAACTGTGGAAGGAATTGAGTGGAAAAAAGAAGAGGATAAGGAAGAGAGATCTCTCAAGGAGTGAGATTTTCTGTGCAGTTAAATATATAAATAAATATTTTGCAGTTAAATATAAAAGATGGAAAGTAATTTCTCATAAAAATTGCTGGAATGTCGTTTGATAATATACAGCTGTGTCAGTGTTCATTCATCATCTCGCCTGGTTTCGTTAATCACTACCTACTCTCTCTGTTCACTAACTCTGTAATCATATTTGCTCAACCTGAATAAGGCTGTGGGGTGTGTGTGTGTGTGTGCATGTGCGTGTGTTTGTGTTTGTGGGAGAGAGAAGGTTTTAACATATATGTGATGACTTGATTGTTCCCTTGATTGATTGTGTTGATTCTTATAAAGATGAATTAAATTCAAGATTCATTATTTCACATATAAGTATGTGAAGTCAAATGCACCCCGATTCATTTTTAAACATATCACATTAAAGAACCATAACAAGAAACGGCATTTTCAAAAATCTACAGAAGAAACATGCCCATAAAAATAGCCGTTAAGATTGTAGACAGTCTGTGTTCATGTGCAGTTTGTATTTAGGTTGTAGAAGACTCGACTGTTACCCAAAGATGGGGAATACTATGATTTATCCATTTTTACAGCTTCGTGAGCACATTTTCAGACATGAAGACATGGTCGTGTTGTATTGATTTTGTGATATTGACATACATCAAATCGTTGTCTGTTGAATCGATATAATATTGAATCGTGTTGTGATGAAACTTGGGATTTCCATATTTACTTCTAGTCACTCTGGAAGGATGTCACAAAAATATAGTAGCATGTGATGTGTGTGTGTGAGAGATATGAGACTGTTAAGCCACTGTGCCCCTGTAAGGCTTGGTCTAGCATCAGTGGTTCACAGCCAAATGGAAATGAGAGACGTTGGTTATCTCAATGCTGAATGGCACTGCCGGGAGAATAATGGCACCGTATCAGAGAATCACACTCACGAGCACACACACACACACACACACACACACACACACTCTGATTCTTGCATTTCAGTGGAGAGTGTTTCTCTTACTCGTCAGCTCAGCTCACTAGCTCTGTGTAACTGCTTTTCACTACACTTTCTCTCGCTCATACACTGTCTGTCTGTCTGTCTGTCTGTCTATCTATGTCTTTCTATCTGTGTATCTATCTGTCTGTCTGTCTGTCTATCTATCTGTCTGTCTATCTATCTGTCTGTCTGTCTGTCTCTCTATCTGTCTGTCTGTCTGTCTATTTATCTGTCTGTCTATCTGTCTATATATTTATCTGTCTGTCTATATATTTGTCTGTCTGTCTATCTGTCTTTCTGTCTGTCTGTCTATCTCTCTGTCTGTCTGCCTGTGTGTCTGTCTATCCAACTCTGCTTCTCTCTTCCTCTCAGTTGTGTTCTCCCTCTTGTTTTCCGTCTCTCTAGTTATCTGTCTGCCTCTACTTTTCTGATTTTCTCTCTCCGCCTCTCCTCTCCCTGCTCCTGTTCACCGTTCAGCTTTGTACACCTTGGGTTTTGTCTTTCATCTTTCTTGCTTTCATTTCTCTCGCAGCTGCTGCGTCTTGTTGCTCCTTTATACCCGAGACGCTCACACTCGCCTCGTCTCGCTGGAGTCGCAGCACATTTGTTTTGCAAGATTGCTTCTGCACAGAGAGGGCCGTGAGGTCTAGACGTATGGAATAGTGACGGCCAGGACGTAGAGACAGAGATAGAGAGAAAGAAAAAGCAGGATCGATTCTGTATTCTCAAGATAGATTTTATCAGTGTTTCTTAGACACTTTGAATTCTTGACAAACCTTTTTTAATAAGTGCAATTTTTCTGTCCTTTTGTTCACTTCTACTGGGGGTGTAACGATACATCGATCTACATTGACATATCGTTCCACAGCATTAATGCAAAAATCAAAACATTGATCTATCTATCTATCTGTCTGTCTGTCTGTCTGTCTATCTATCTATCTATCGATCTATCTATCTATCTATCTATCTATCTATCTATCTATCTATCTATCTATCTATCTATCTATCTATCTATCTATCTATCTATCGATCTATCTATCTATCTAACAAACTAAATAAACTCCAAATCATATTGTGGCAATACAGAAATTGTTTGTTGAATCAATATAATATCATATCATGATGAAACTTGTGATTTACACCTTTATTAAACCACTACTTGCTACTAAAGCCAGTTTTGACAGTATATCAGAACAAAATGACATTTTTTGTAAAACTTTCCTAGACAGTCTCCATCTTCCCTTCTCTCTCTCTCTCTCTCTCTCTCTCTCTCTCTGTGATGTTAGCATTGCGCTGAGCTCCAGCACCGGAATCATCTGGAATCAGTAATCTCATCACAGAACAGCCTGGAGATTCTCCACAAAGCAGCAAACCTCAATAAGAAGAGCGAGACTCCTTCTCATTCCTCACCTTTATGTCCTTTTTGATTCCTTTACTGGGTAAGGTGATACGATTAAAAATTATAGCTATTTGTGTAGGACGTTATTTATATAAATGATTAGATTTCCGTCTCTTTCGAACCCTGAAGCCCATTGTGGGTTGAACTGAGACCTGCTGGTCGATAATTTAAAGTGTGTGAAAGTTGGTGGTTTGCTCCAGGAAAAGGAAGTATAAAAATAATAAAAAGAATAAAAAAGCTCCGATATGGACATAATCATGCAAGATAACAAAGCACAACATACAGTATGTAAAATGAGGGAACAAATTTGATAATTAACTCTTCAAAACTTATCCAAAAATTGTCCACCATTTGTTTAAAACCACTGATTTTTATATTCAACTTGACATGATCGTACTTATGAACAACAGAATTTAAATTCTGGGATTAAAATATTTGATAGTTTCTTTAGCAGCTCAGAAAATGAATTACCCTTGGAAAAAAGCAGCAACACCTATTTTTTCACACATTCACTGTTTCATGTAGAAGTAAACTTGCAACAAAGTGATTATTATTTTGGCCACTACACCGTAAACACATAGATAGGATAGTGTGAAATGATAATCATATTTTCATATTCACGTCTCCTCCTCACTCTTCCCTTTGTTCTTTTTGATTCCTTTACTTCGTAAGGTGTTAAAAATAAGGAATAATAACAGTTTGAACTAATGTAATTGATATAAAAGATTTAATTTCTTCAAATCCTACGGTTGTGGTTGTAGTGAATGGACATTTTGTGCTTGTGCCTTGAATTTAGAGAGAAAGTGCAGCACTGTTCTCGTACAGTAGATTCTGCAGCTGCCAGAGTACGACTAGAACACTCAGTAACAAACTTTTGGCCAGTTTTTGTGTGCCGAGGAGACTGTGTGCTTGACGTATTTAAAACTGGTTCATTCATGATAAGAGGTGAAATGTCAGGGGCCAATGAGCTGTAAAGTAGCTGCTCTTACTCTCATTCTGGGAAAAGAGTGTAATAATAATAATAATACATTTTAATGAAGGGTGCCTTTCACAACACTCAACGGTATCTTCGAACGATATTAATAAGACAATAAAAAATAAGATGATATTAATGAAGAGAATGAAATGATTAAAAAAAAAATAAACAAGTCAAAGAAAAACATATATGAAAAAAAGATTTCATTAGAGGCAAGATTTACCAACAGACGAGGCAGACCAGTGTTGGGGAGCAGCTAATTCAAATGAGCACAAAATGCTACACTGTTGCCAAAAATATACTTCTTCTCTCTTTACAAAGACGTTTATTTTCAACTAGCAGGTGTTTGTGATTGGTGTTGAATGGGCAGAAGTGGCATCAGATTGGCTACTCTGCTTGACCACGCTATTACACATACTCATCACATCACAGTGCACTCTTGGCAGCTGCCAGATGGAGTTGAAGGATGGAGTCCACCTTAGCCAAGATGGTAGCACGTATCCGTGGCTGGTATAACTGTAACGTTGAGTCCGGGATCCCCCAGGTGGCCACCAGAAGCCGCCAAACTCAAGTGTCTGTATCTGTTCTGTCTTTTGCCTTGTCAGTCGTGCCATTTCTCCTGCCTGTTTCTGACTGGTTCATTGGTCCTATTTTTCATGTGTTTAGTGCAGCCCCCACTGTTTTTATTGGTTCAGCAATTTATTCCCTCCTTGTTTGATTTAGTTTGTCTTTAACTGGTTAGTGTTTGTTTGTTTTCATTGGTCTGGGCGTTTTGTTTTCGCACTCTTGATTGTTTCATTGTATATTAGTTTGACTTTTCCCCTGTGTCCTCTGTCCGTCCATCGTCATGCTAACCCTGTCTGTATATTTGCTAAGGAAGAGTGTTTCATTTAGCTTTTGACCCACAAACCCTTTGAGTTCAGTAAAGATCACAATGTCCAGCATATGTGCCTACATTGGTATTGGAATGGGCAGTTGGTAGCGCAACAGTTACGGGATCCGCCCCAAAAACGGAAGGTCGCCAGAGTGTTAAAGGTACCACTGAGGTACTCCTGAGCAAGGTACCATTCCCAAGCACTGCTCCTTGGGCACTGCCCATGTCAGCTGCCCACTGCTCCTTCAAGGATGGGTCAAATGTGGTGCAGTGGTGCATTCACACTGACAAATAATCACTTACTCAAATGTCATGCTTTGCATCAGACCTTGTGACACATTGTAACATGTAACTTATGCAAAATGAAAATCTACCTCCAAAGCTTCATTGAAACCTTATTGTGATTTGACTGTTAGAAAACAGAGATTTTTATATTACCCCATCATCATGTTTCATTATGGTTTTTAATTATTTGCTTTCAGAATGTCGTACAGCACAGATATTGATTATCACTATTTACTTCTGAAGATGGACTGAATGAATGATTTGACGTACACTACCAGTCAAAAGCTTTTGCACAATCCATTTTCTACATTTGCATGTTACTGATTTAATATTTAGTAAAAATACACTCTATTTTCTTTGCTGACAAATAAATGGGCTCTCTCTCTTGACATTTTCAGTTATAGATGTTTACAATGTTTGTTTGTTTGGGGTTTTTTGTTGTTTTTTACAATTTTACAATGCTCAAGACTTTTTTTAAACAAATGACAAAGTGGTATAAAAAAAACGGTGTGCACAAAAATTTGACTGACAGTGTAAATTAGAGGTAGGCAATAATGTGACGTCATTTTCACGGAGGATGTTCTTAATACTGAATAAATTTAATCACTTACTGAAATAACTCATAAGAGCAAAGTCAGACTTGAATACTGTACTTTGGGGGTTTGGTTTCTGCTTTAGTCTCTGTCTTCCTTCTTGCTGTCAAGACATAAATAGCAGGTTTGATCAGAACAACGATTCTTTTTTCAGGCACTAGTCACGAATGCTTGATTATCGCTTGTGGACTTTTAGCGAGCTTCTCGTCTGTGGTTCTGGAAGTTTCTAATTAAATATGAAAACGCGGTTTTCTTTATGAAAGTCTTTTCTGTGTTCCAATCGAAGTGCTTTGTACTTTGAGGTGGCACGAACATGGCGACGATAAAAATAGGCTGGTTATATTTGGGGGAGGAAAAGACACACCGAATTAAAGATACTCACGACCTCAAGGAGCCACAGAAGGGATTTTGATGTGCTAAATTCAGGCATAAATATTCTGTTTTTTAACTTGCTGCGTTGGCTTTGACATGCTGTCCTACACAAGAAGTTTGTGATATTTTAATGAGCATTTACTGTTTTATCAAAATATTTAATACTGAGGATCTCTGATTAATTGATAATCTTCTTTAAGTGGTCATAAAAGTTTTATAGCCATGACACTTCTCCTGAGCACTGCGCATCAGGCCAGCGTAATTCCAGATATACAAAAAACAAGGTGCAAAGCAACATAACACACGTGAAAAGATGCTCCACAAATTCAGAAAACACTTTCATCAAAATGACAACACATACGCCAAATTTTACAAACGCACTGCACATTCGTAGATGTGCTGTAAATACATGCGACCTCGGAAACGTTGCAGACAGTCACAGCACAACGCAAGTGTGATGCAGCTCAACGGAAGTATTTCCAGGACACTTTTTCTTTTGGGAGGTCACATGCTTTTTGATTGTATGGTGCTGAAGTGGTGGAAACCAGTGAGTAAAACTTGATATAAGTGAGTGTTTATTTGTCACTGTGAACACACAGTGCACCACAAAGAAATGTGGTCTCTGCGTTTGACCCATCCGTGAAGGAGCAGTGGGCAGCTTTACCAGAACACATGGAGCAATGCTTGGGGATGGTACCTTGCTCATGAGTACCTCAATGGTACCTTTAATGGTCTGGAACTTGCAGTGGCGACTGTCCGATTGCGGGGCCTAACCGTTACGCTACCAGCTGCCCTTATTGCTATGGTTTAATCTTACAGTTATATGTGCAGGAATTAATCTTCTCGTGTGACCACCTGAAAAAAAATCTACGCTTTGTTCAGTTGTGTTGTGCCTAATTCCTCTGTTTGTGAAGTTGCATGTTTTTTTCGCAGCGCGTCTGTGAATGTGCCATGTGTTTGAACATTTCTCTCGACCACCGTACTGATGTTGGCTTAACAGTGCTTTTATGTTCTCTATTTTCATTTGCTACTTGATGCTTGCTTGAAAAAGGTTGAAGTGGCATTTATTATTCATCTCCAAATGTCTCACTTCACACTTTCTGTGTCAAGAGATTTTGGAGTGCTGTTTGTGGTTATTGTCACATTTTCCTCAGGAGTTCTTCTTGCTAATTGGGTTTGTAAATCATGTCAACTCAGTCGACACTTACAGTCTATTTGCTTCACAGTCAGTAAAATCATCTCAGAGAAATTGCTCTCTATTTTGAAAGTGTAAGTTGAGGAACTTCATTTTCAGAACCAGAGATGCTCACGAGTCGCAACACATGAACTCATACTCACATTCATATTGTGGTTGATCAGAAAATATAGATTAATATATACTCGTTGATTACTGCTTATAAGAGTAGATGGTGTCATTGTGTTCTTTGGCATTAAAGAAGGTTTCTGTTCTTCATCTGTGATGTAGCGGTCATGTATATTTAGTCCATTGTTTAATTTTGTTTTATTTTTTGAACCCAAAATGGGAAATCTGAAAATGAGTCGTTATTCGTTTTTCATTTTGGTTTCGGAAACAAATATAGCAAAATAATAGTTTTTTGGCCTTTGGTTTATAGGTTTTTATTTGACAAATGAAACCAGTTTCTATCACTCTCCTCTCTCCATATTTCTGTTTCTCTTATCTCTCTCCTTTTGTGTCTCTCTCTCTCTCCCTCTCTCTCTCTCTGTTTCTCACTCCTTCACCTGTCTCTCTCTCTCCCTCTATCTCTCTCTCTCTTCCTCCTTTCTCTCTCTCTCTCCCTCCTTTCTCTCTCTCTCTCCCTCCTTTCTCTCTCTCTCTGCAGTGCATCAGGACAGTGCTTCTGCTCATCAGCTCTGTTTGTAGTTGCTGCACTCCTCCGTGCTGACCTCGTTCCGTCTCTCCCAGGAAGAACCAGGCCATACGTGCTTTCATGTGATCTCTCCTCCTCTTCCCTGTACTCGTTCATGCTCGTTCATGAGTTCATGCTCTGCAGGCGTTCCGATCCACCATCCTCCTCTCCCCACCTTCTCGCAGCATCGCTCCTGCTAATTTTACCTCCTCTTTGTGTGTTCAGGGGCCAGGGTTACAAACAAACACAACTACAGGCCACTCAGTCTTTTATTAAGCCCCTTTTACGGAACCCTAGGCAGCGTTGGAGAGTGGATGTGTAAAATTAGTAACACTACAAACATAAATACTTTTTCTGTAGCTTTTCAGTAGCAAAGCTACTCCTTAAAATACTGTAGCAAAATAGAGTGGCAAAATACTACATTGTTACAAAAAATACTATTATTTTCTACTATGATCAAAACTATTAGTTAAGCTTTATTTTGCTCTTTCCTATTGGTCCAGTTTTGTTTAACTCTTACCTGTTGGTCCAATTTGATTTGCTTGTTTCCAACTGTTTGTTATTTTCTAGTGGTCCATCTGGGTTCGGTTGTTTCCTATTGCTCCAGTTTGGTTCGGTTGTTTTTTATTGGTCCATCTGGGTTCAGTTGTTTCCTATTGCTCCAGTTTGGTTCGGATTTTTCCTATTGTTCTATTTTGGTATCACCCAGCCAATGGCATTATAATATAATCCAGGGGTTTTCCACTGGTTCTGTCCCAGGGACCACCACTCATTCGTCTGCAGCTGTCCACTGTGTATCCGTGTGGGTGTGGGTGTGGGTGTAGGTGTGCGTGTGTGTGTATTTTTTTCTATTATTTTTTAGATATTTACATTACGTTCATTATTCATAAAGATGCCCAAATCGTCAGGAAATGTTTTGAAAAATAAATAAAATGAAATAATTTTGAAAAAGTGATTTTAGTAGTGAAACTGGATTGCATGTCACAAACTGCCGTTGTGGACCATCGGTTGAAAACCTAGATACAATTTTGTATAGTCTGCCACTGCATCGATGCAGTTTTTTCTTCAGTTTAGTTTTTTGGTTTTAATTAGAAAAACTAATCAAAGAACAATACACTGATTTATCTCCTCGGTTTAGGGGGAGGCTTTTTTATTGTGGCCCGCAAGTCTACGAGACGACAATGCCACCCTCGCTCTCTTAATCTCAAAAGCTTGCAGCTAGATGATGTGCTGGTGGTGAAATGAGATTTCCAAGTTCTGAAACACCGCATAACTGTTGTTGTTGTCGTCGTCGGTGGTGGTGTTGATACGAAGCAGGGCGATTTGGCCTTTGTGCTGAAAACGTGATGCCCGTAACACGGCATATATACCAGATTCACGTGGGACGAGATTTTTCATCGGCTCCGTCGCAGAATCTCCCTCGTCTCGTTCCCTTTGAAGTGAGCGTGATCCGGGCGAAGGCGACGCTGCCAGTCTGCAAAGCCGATTTCGGAGATGGAGGTTTTACTGAATAGGGTTTCGAGGAGGAGGCGGAGGCCCGGATTGCGTTTCTATTCGCGCCTGTCACATCTTGTGGCGGAAATCCGTTCCTTAAAGAAACGAACACAATTCTGACGTACGCTAACATTTCCATATGGGCTAAAGGGTACTTTAGATTTAGAAAAACAACGGTCACAACAAAAATGAATTTATTTCCCAGGAATCACAAGTATAAGATGGGATATTAGTTCATATCTGTAGTGACCACTCTTTTATGGAATGAAATTGAGGGTGGAGTAAGTGAAATGAATTCATATCCCATCTTGTATTTTTAATTCCTGTAGGATAAATTCATTTTTTGTGGTGACAAGTCTTGCTATTGTTACAAAAATCCTTTAAAGCAGTTGAACAAAAAGAGAATGAATTTATTCCCCGGGAGTTGCAAGTTTAAGCTGAGATATGAATTCATGTTGCTCACTTCACCCTCCTTGCCCCAGTAAATGAGAAAACAGATGAATGTGCTGGGGGTCCAGGGTTTCGGGGAAACAATACCCACTTCCCTCTCCTCTTCCTAAAAGACTTTTTTGCGTACCCATTTTTATCTGCGATGAACAAAGCAGTCACTTTTAAATTAGGCCCCATTTTTGACAGGCCTTGATACATCTTTCATGCTAAGACACATAAAAGGAGCTTTTATGATGGGAATCGAAGAGCTGCGGCTTCCAGTTATGGATTTCATTTCAAAGGAAAAAGAGGGAAAATCTGCCAAAAAAGTGATTTTGTTATAGCATGTGAAGTGCAGCGTAACTTAGCCGGGGTGTAAGTCACAAGGTTCGTCACAATACGATATGTCAAATCAGTGATCTACGTGTCGACCTCTGCTGTGATGTTATTTTTGTAGTCTGCTAGTAAGTAATTTTAATTCAGTTGAATTCATCAGCCAGCGATCGATATGAGACTATATTTGTGGTGATTTAACACCATCACGTCCATTCAAATCAAATCTCATAAAGCAACTGCACTATCATTTAACATTTTTACTCCTGAGCTCAACCAGTCAACATAGAGTTCTTTTTAAAATAAAAATAGACCTTGTGATGAGCATAACAGGCTTCACTTACTTGTAGATGGATTATACAAGACATTTGATGTCTGTTGTTTTCATCTTGAGCCAATCTTATGATCACTGAATGGATGAATTGATGCATTATTACACCCCTCTCTCCATTTGCATCTTATTTTATGAACCAGCAGTATTATTTTTGTGTCATTTCAGGAATCAAATCACATTTTACCTTCATATATAAACCCAGTATTGGCTTATAGTTGAGCCCTTCGTTTATTGGTCTTGCACAACAGCAATAACGATGTAAACATAATAAGTAAGTTTTAAAAAATCACAAAATAAAACAAACAAGAAAAACATAGCAGCACAAACTTTAACTGTCCTTTCAAACTCTAGTACGGTGTTGTAACCCGTAGAGTCATCACAATGGCACACTGGCTTTTGTGTCTATAAAACCAGTCCATCAACACATTACAACAAAGTACAACACATATAAGGGTGAATTTGTGTGTCCAGCAGTTGTACAGAATCAAAAAAAATGTGGTATGCAAAGTGACCAGCAGTCATGCAAACAAAAGGACAGGTCATCACTGTTACGACCACAGACAGCAACATCATTGTCCATCCTGTCATGGGGTCGCGTAAGGTCGACGATTACGAACCACAGATGTTTTGGCGAGACAAAAGAAATGAGTGATTAACATGAAGAGAGAGAGCATCGTTCTGCCAGCACTCATCGTTACTGAGCCAAAGTCTGACGTCAGTTCCTATGCATTTCATTTGCGTTTTTCAGCTTTCAATTCCTGAAAACCTTCATAACATTGGGCCTCATTCCCTAATTTTTGTAGCACTGAGGAAAACCCAATAAACGATTACTTTGCACAAGCAGGAATGCAATAAAATGTGTGTAGAGGTGCTTTTTGCCGTTTGTAGAATCTTTTTTAACCTAAAAACAGATATAGATAAATACGTCGGATTTTAGGAACAAATTTCCTCTTAAAATATGCTTGGAAAATTAGGCCTATTATCATTGGAGTGTTAAATAATTAGTCTCTGGTTAAGTTGCATTTGATTTGTGCTAAAATTGATTGACATTTCTTAAGTTTATTTTTAGTTTTTTCTCCACTGGTTAGTTAGGGACCGTCATGAGGAATTTGCATTATGTTTGCATTATGGGGTAAAATATGTATGGAAAAAGTGGGTTACGTATGAATGAAATCAAAAACCCTTCACAGACAATAAAGCACTTATAAATGTTCCAGAAGGTACCTGCATAGAAGCCTAACCTGTGTGTTTAATTATGAATTATGGAAAATAAGAATTAGGGAAAACAAGAAAAACTAACCCTATTTGAACTAATAAAGGCAAGTCTGGAAACCTTTGTCACATTAACTATCACAGCAACTTGATGGAAATGCCTGAAGGTTGGATTCTCGCTGTCTCTCCCTCCTGAGTCATAGCATTTTGAGTTAAATCCTGTTGTTTAGCCTCTGCTCTGGGCTCGTTAATCCCTTAAAGCCCCAATCAGGGAATTGTACCCAGTCAGATTTTTTTTTTCTTTGATTACATAAGCAATTATAATGCAGCACATTCTCACTAAATCTCTTTACATTCTCACTAAAGACACTCCTTACACACTCGTCTTCCAAACAGAGCCAAATGAAGTCTATTGGCTGCCAGAAAATTCAACATATTTATTCGTAATTGTTTATATACAATACGGACATAAACACCATTTAGAGCATTTCTGTGAAGACGTTTATCCTACTCTTACATTCAGAGCTTTTTTTTCCTAAATGCATTTTAGGAAATTCATCTCATTTTCTGTCATTCTCAAACCCCAAAACTGTCGCATTAACGTCTTTCTGGGTGCACGTTGATGAAATGGTAGCTGCTGTGTGGTCTACATGTGTTTTGACTCTACTGAAGTGTTTGTTAATGCATTTTTAGAACATTTAAATTTAGAAAAAGAAACAGAGAACCCATTTTGAAACTCTCTCTCACTCTCACATGCACACACACACGCAACAGTCATGGCTTTGTGAGGTGCTTCCTTTGACTCCCATAATGACAAGATGGACCCCAATCATAATCTCAGTCAACAACAGCAAGTTGTTTAACTCTTTAGTTTTTTAATATAACCAAAAATTTTATATATGTTATTTTTGGTTAAATTATATATAAAAGCATATTTCTCTTCATGGGGACCGGTCATCACATATGAAATTGTCCCAACAAAGCCATTAAATCACGTAAATTGTCATTTGTCTTGTATAGGATGGTTGGGTCCTCACAACCTTATATAAATGCACACACACACACACACACCTCACAAAGATGGCACATGTCCTTCAATCTTTGTGAGGTCCTTATATTGACTCACATAATGACAACCTGAACCCTAAGCTTTACCTCAGTAACCAAAAGCAAATTTTTTCACGGCAGCTTTTCTATAAAAGCACATTTTCCTGGTGAGGTCCTCACAACGCCACAAACGAAACACACGTTCCAGATTTTATCCAGTATTTTAACCAGAAGCTACTCTTTGGCCTCTTTTAGTTTTTCACATCTTCCTATATGTGAGAAACCTATTCATTCCTTTGAGTTTTTTTCCATATGAGCAGTGGTCGGTATGTAGAGAAATTCCTGTACAAAGCCATACAAATTGGAGAAATCATAATTTTCCTATCTTTTAGAGGACAGTCAGATCGTCAAACCCCACTAAATACACACATACACACACAGTCACATCTTGCAGTCTTTGCAAACATTTTCATCGATTGCCAATTTAACTAGGTGTTTTCTTTACAAGGTCCTCACAAAGCCGCAAAGTCTGGCAGTTATAAGGGCCAGTTTGACAGTTATAAGGGCCAGTTGTCACATAGGGAAAAAAATGGGATGAATTAAGTCTTTTTTGTATCTTTTACAGGACAGTACGGTCCTCACAACCCCATAAAGACATAAATCTTTTCACTCCAACTTTACTATAACAGCATGGTTTCCTTACAGGATTCTCACGAAGCCATGACTTATCAAAGATTGGTCAGGACCTCATAAGGCAAACATGCTCATGTCAAGCTATGTCAAGCTTTCATGGCTTCGTGAGAATCTCAGAAGCATGTTTCCTCGCAAAGCCACAAAAACATTTTTCTGTGGAGTCCTCACAGCTACCTAAAAACCTGCACACACATACTCTCACACACACACACACACCTTTATGAGAGAGTGAGGGAAACAGGTAAACAAAATGTCATGCCTCCTCTTATAACCAACATTTTCAGCTTCTCCTCCTCTTATGGCACATGATCTTCTTGAAGGCTTTTCTGAAGTCCCTGTTGAAGATGGTGTAGATGATGGGATTGACCGAGCTGTTGCAGTAGCCGATCCAGAAGAAGAGGTTGAAGAGCGCGTCCGGGATGGTGCAGCGCTCCCTGCAGATAGCGTGAAGGCTGTAGGTGAAGAAGAAGGGGAACCAGCACAGCACAAACACGCCCATCACTACTGCCAGCACGAAGGTGAAGCGCTTCTCACGCATCTGTGCCAGCTTGGTTTTGGACAGGGTCTGGTGCCTCGACACCGCGACATCGTGGGCAGATTCGGGTTCTGGTTCCGCTTCAAGGGCCAGGCGTCCATTTAGGGTGTAGCCCGGAATTCCGCCCCCGCCTTTGCCCTTACAGGTCCGGGTTCGGGCAAATCGGTCTCGGTTTCTTGGGTTGCCGCTAGATACGCAGCTCTCCTCCAAATCGATGTCATCAAGTTCGCCCCTGCGCTGCTGCTGCTGTTGCTCCTCAGAGCTCAAACTTCCAGAGACAGCACCATCAAACCGGCTTTTCCTCACAAAGCAGGTCTCAGACTGCGAAGGCTGTCGCTCCACACTGTTCTTGGCCACAAAAACAGTGGCAGCGCGCTGCTTGGCCACACGGTAGATCTTGCAGTACACCAGGATCATGACAATGCCAGGCGCGAAGAAGGAGACGACGCAGGACGACAGGATGTACCAGGTCTCGTTGTTCAGCAAACACTCCAGCTCATCGTGCTTGGTCATGAGCAGCGGCGGGAAGGAGATGACGGCTGAGATCAGCCACACCAGTGTGATCATGGACTTGATCCGCCTCGGGGTGCGCTTCAGGTTGTAGCTCACCGCCTTGGTCACCGACCAGTAGCGATCCAGGCTGATGGCACAGAGGTGCACAATGGACGAAGTGCAGAAGAGCACGTCCAGCGCCAGGTAGAGGGCGCACCAGGTGCTGCCGAAATACCAGTAGCCCATCACCTCGTTGGCAAGGGAAAAGGGGATGACCAAGGTGGCCACCAGGATGTCGGCCGATGCCAACGACACCAGGAAAAGGTTCTGAGGGGCACGAAGGGCGCGGCTGGTGAACACTGCCACCACCACCAGCACATTGCCCACGATGGTCACCACAATGATGATGCTGACCACCAGCACTATGAAGACTGCCGCGCAGCGTGAGTGCACACTGCTGACGCTCAGGTCCGAGCCCCCGGTGCCGTTAGGATGGAGTAAGGAAGGGGAAAAAGAAGAGGAAGAAAAAGAGGATGAGGAGGAGGAGTTGTCACTGCTCAGCAGCAGCTCCGGGAGTAAATCCATATCCATTCTGGAGACATGGATGACGAGGGTTTGGGTTTGGAACTGGAGTCACCCGTTCCTTTGGGGACCGTCCGGCGCCATGGCCAAACCAAACAGATCTCCCTCAGCCATAAGCGTTATTCCCGAAAAGAAAGGACACAATGAGGAGGCAGGAGCCAGTTTTCCGCTGCAGATTCCGACGGATTCTGGGAATTTGCTTTTCCATGTTGCGCATCGCTCGGTGCGCGCTGAGTGGAGAGGAGGTGGCTGCTGCGCTTACACCCATAACTTGCATGCATTTTTGAGCTGGGAGGAGGGTGTGTTTGAGAGAGAGAGAGAGAGAGAGAGAGAGAGAGAGAGGGAGGGAAATCGAGAGAGAGAGTGTTAATCCGTAATGAGTCGGAACGGTTCCTGCTCGCTCCTACACCACGAATGTGGGAGTGTTGGAACTGCTGTGTGGTTTTATGTGTCTGAGTGGATGAAGGAGAGAGAGAAAGAGAGAAAGGGGGAGGGAGGGAGGGAGGGAGAGAGGGGGGGAGGAAGAGAGAAAAAGAGGGAGGGGCAGAGAGAGAGAAGAGGGAGATGTGATTGAGAGAGTCAGATAGATAGATTAAAAGGGACGAGAGAAAGAGAGAAGAGCAGATTTTTGTAGCAGTCAGGTAAAAACTCTGTAAAAAATGATTTGCTCACTAAGTCATAGCAACATGCATCTTTCATTCACTTGAACTTAAAAGTACAATTTATACATTTAAAACATTTCTTTTTTTAAGACTTTTCATGGTTCTTTTTAAGAGTGAATGTGTTGATACTTCATACAGGAACTTGAATGTGCAATATTCATGTATCATTAAGTTGTATTGTTTGCAGTAATGTACAACATTTTACAGATGAATCAGATATAACATTCAGATAGAACGTAAATGTTCTTACAGAGATCAACGCAAAGCTAAAACTAGACTTCAGATAGTGAGTTGAAATAATCACTATACACAAATTGATTTCATTTGAAACTTGAAAGTTGTAACATTAAAAACCCCAAGTTAAAGTCAACATTAGTTGAAAATGCAGAAATGATTTCTTTAAGTTAAAGTAAATGAAAGCAGTATGTTAACATGAAACTTATAATTTTCCCTTCACTACATTTCTATCAAGGTTCTTATTACTCGTTACTTTACAGAGCTGAGTCAGAACACTACCGTGGTGTTGGTAGTCTTACAATTACTTTAAAAAATAAACACCGCAATGATTTTCTTTGTCATTTCAGGTTTTGTTTCATTCTGTAACATTCTTCTAATTCCTTATTCTACAGGTTCTACAAGCAACAATGCGCTGAAAGAAGATTTTTAAGTACCTTCAGTAGTTTAACTTAAGTGACCATGCGGCACAATGGTGCAGTGGTTAGTGCTCCCGCCTCACAGCGAGAAGGTCCTGGGTTCGAACCCCGGGGACGGCCGTAGGGTCTTTCTGTGTTGAGTTTGCATGCTCTCCCACGTGGGTTTTCTCCGGGTGCTCCGGTTTCCTCCCACAGTCCAAAGGCATGTAATGTAGGTTAATTGGTGACTCTAAATTGGCCCAAAGGCATGTAATGTAGATTAATTGGTGATCTAAATTGGCCCGTGAATGTGAGAGTGTGTGTGCCCTGCAGTGTGTTGGCACCTGCCCAGGGTTGGTCCCCGCCTTGTGCCCGTAAGTTCCTGGAATAGGCTCTGGTACACCCGCGACCCCAGCTGGGATAAAGTGGTTCGGAAAATGAATGAGTTAATTAATTAATTACAATTTCACTACATGACTTTCATTTGTATTGGAGTAATAATAGTGCTGTCTGTATTTTTACTCTTAAACATAGCCGTAGTTACAACTTACAGTATTACGTTTGTCAGACATTTTTATTTCAGTGAACTGATTTCAGTGATTATTATTATTACCTACAGTTATAGCAGAATAGTTATAAAAGTAAGTAGCAATTGTCATTTTGTTTACAGTGTGAATGTAATGTAAATCATTTTAGACTATGCATGTATATGAAAACTAGTATTGGATATGAGATTGAATGAGAGAGTGTGAACTGCTCCATATGTGGAAGCTTATATAAGCAAGTGTTTTCATATGCCTGTGTGTGTGTGTGTGTGTGGTGCCAATACCGAGAGGCATGATTTCAGAATGCCAGCGTCGCCGCCAAGGGCCCGGTGCAGATGTTTGCACGGTCTTCGTCCTAAAGCAATGAGGAAAAGCTGTTTATTCCACATGCAAATTCTACAACATGACAACGGAATACTGGTGTGAATCTGCGGCTGAGAGAAGAAGAGGAAGAGAGAGGAAGACAGGAGGAGTGAGTACACACACACACACACACGCACACACCCGCACTCTTGTATGACTATCTTTGGGAGCTACTTCCTTTGACTCCCATAATGACTTGATGTAAATAATGCTACACCAATGCTATACCCTAATGGTAATCTCACTAAACAAAACTTAATCTTTTACCTCTTTTAGTTTCTCACATAAATCATGGGCATTTTCTATAAAAATCATTTTTCCTTATGAGGACCGGTCCTTACATGCCACGATGTCCCCTCAAACCATAAAACATGGACAGTTTTTTACAACCACTTTGGCACTAGTTTCAAAACCTTGGTGTTATTTTCTCCAGACACAAATGCACATTACAACTCCAACACTTTTTTCCAGTTTATTGGATACTAAGAGAGTAGCTGGTGGCGTAACGGTAGGGTGTTCTCCCCATGATCAGAAGGTCGCAGGTTCGAATCCAGGGCCCGTAAAGTTACCACTGAGGTACTCATGAGCAAGGTACCGTCCCCAAGCACTGCTCCCCGGGTGCTTGTTAGCTGCCCACTGCTCCTTCAGGGATGGGTTAAATGTAGAGGTCACATTTCGTTGTGGTGCTCTCTGTGCTGTGCTGTGCTGTGGTGTGTTCACAATGACAAATAATCACTCACTTTCACTAAATAACGAGTTTCATCACGATATGATATTATATCCGTTCAATGGACAATGATTTGAAGGCTGCTGATATCACAAAGTCTGCTACAATGTGATTCCCATTCGACTCATTTCAGGAACCAGTGATCAGTATGAGCCAATATCATATTCAGATTTAACAGCATCACTTCCATTCATATCAAATCACAAAAACAGCTAAAATATCATTTGACATTTTTGTTCCTGGACTACGATTCACAGTGGCCAAGATGTGACCAAACCCGATGACGTCTTGGGGATTGCCTGCTTGGCGAGTTACAATCATTTACACTCACTTGAATTACAATTATTTACATTTGCTGCATTTAGCAGACGCTCTCATCCAGAGTATGGTGCTACTGTACTCAATATACAATCCACTGTAGTTCTCAATCACTATAGTTCCTCTGTTCTTCAATCTGTAAAGCGATATTAAATCAGCAGCTGTCATCCAACAGAGATGCTGGCAGCCAAGATACACACCTTACAGAAAATCGGAGGTTAGCGCACAGACAACAAAAGTACAGTACAGGTTAGTGGGTTAGCAATAAGTATGAGGGGTAAATTAGCCCCCTAGATACTCCTTGAAGAGGTGGGTGTTCAGACGACAGCAAGAGATGGCAGGAAGAAGTTCCTTCCACTGCAAAGTCTCGATGCAGGCCTTCCTCTTCTTTTGAGTATCGGTGGTTCGAGGCAAACAGCGCTCGATGCTCTGAGTGAGCGAGAAGTGACACACTGATTGATCAATACTGAATTATCAATCAATCAATCAGTTACTGATAGAACATGCCATATAGTGATAACATTAATTTATTGGTTGAAATGAGGCTGGTGATGAATTTACTTAATTTGAAGTTGTCACTGAACACATTTTGTGTGAAAGCAATGCTGAGTTTAGCTCACAAAGTCTATGGAGAAGGTGAAAGTATGAAGGAATGAATATGTTTATGCTGTGAATATGCTTTTTGTATCTTATGTGTGGCTCATCTAAAAAAAATTCTTTAAAAAGTTCTTTCTTTAAAAGTTTTAATGCAAAATGCTATGTTTTGAAGGTTGAGCTGCCTCTGTTACGAGTGGTAACCGTTTGAGCGTCTAGAGTTTTGTAAAATAACATCGAGGTTCTGAAACTAGTGCCAAAGCAATAGTATAAAATCTGTATTACTGTTAGTGATCTGAGCCTTCCATCTGTATAATCAGAGTTGGCCTCTCTAACCCCAGTGGTCTCGTAACTAGCAGCTTGAAAGTGTTCACTGATGCAATTACCAATCAGGACTCTGTAATTCAGAGGTGCAATCCTCCCGTTTCCTCCTCCGCATCGCTCTCTCCATTATTCCCAGCGGTCATACCGTGAACCTTCGCAGACGACGGGCACGGATACGACCTGAAAAGAGATTTTTTCCGTATGACGCCATTCGCTCTGAGCAATTTCGAGAGAATATTTCAGGCCTAGGGCTCGCTTCATTCGTCCACACTCCTCCCTCATCCTTTCCTTCTTCTAATGGCTGCATCCTTGATGAATTTAAAAAGAGGGGGAGGGAATGTTTATGATGAAATCATTCAAATGCATCATTTTGTGATCAGTTAGTGCTTAAAAAATAAACTCAGTGGGGCTCTGTGTAAATGAAATAATCTTAGATGATAATCTCTTTCTAGAAAACAATGCTCAAAATCTGTTCTTTGTTAGAAATATTGATTATTGATCAGCTTTCATAGATTACCAGGGGTCTGTTTAATGCTCCTTCTAGTTATGTGTCCTTACATGGCAATGGATATCAAGAATTCTTTATTTACAAAGTTAAGTCAGTTTATTTATTGTGATGTCTGTGATGTCAGCAGTCGCATTGTTCTCTTCTTCATTATTTCTTCTTCTTCTTCTTTTCTTCTTCTCACTTTTTTCAACTAAACTTACATATCTTTTTGTTGTAGACATGCAGCTAATTTTTGTCAATAGCCCAACTGCAACCCTCTGTTTTACTTTTATTCAGGTAAAAATAATTGTCATTTTGACCACAAGGTTGCACCAACATTAAGGATGTAATTGCCCATTCTGGCCACAAGGGGCAGAGTAATTAACATGAATTCAGATAGTTTAGCTCAACTGTAATCACCAGAAACATCTAGAAACTCTCTTTATCATTTCTCCTGTTTACTTTTTTCATCCTTTTATCACTTCCCTACTTCCTACCCTTACTCACCCAGCAGTCACACAGTTTCTTCATGAGCTGCACATCTAATTCAGACCTTTTTTAATTCACAGTCAAAGCCAATGTAAACTTTCTCATCTCAGTTATATGCAAGTATACAGCAAGACAAGACAGTACAAAAAGGCACATAGAATACACATATATAAATCAACTCTAAACTAGAAGTAGAAAATGCTATTTTAGTTGCAAGAGGTAGGGGTTCAGAATATGTGCAAAAGTTACAATTACAATACTGGAAATTAACCTTGTGCTTTTAAATTGAATATACAGACAATTTCACACCGATCCAAAACATGGTGTCACGTTTCAGTAATTATCAGCCGAACCTGACTCTGATTATCGATGCATGACAAACATTGATCCAAACCTCATTAGCGACATCATCTTCTTTCCTCTGTGTAATCTGTTGATTGTTTCTTTGTGTAGGAGATGAGAGACCGTGTTGGCAGAGAGTTTCTCTTTAATTACTCATGTTAGTATGAAGATAATCACAGCTGATGGGGAGGTGGAGAATGTGCTGAGATTATACTGTATATCCTTTTTTGGAGACATGGGATTTATGAGACACTTTCAGGAACAAGGCAGAAAATGAGGAATATAAATAAAATGTTAAATAACATGAAGTTGATGCCAAATTTAATGACACATATTCAGGTTTAGCTTCACCATGTAAAATCCTTACATAGAAGTGTGAAATTCAGAACTTTCATCACAAGACAGTATAAATATGGAATTCAATAGCTATTGTGTCTGATCCATGTTTTCATCTTGTATCAGTTCTATAGGCTTATTGATTGATCAATAATCGATTCGTTGATGTAGATTGATATATCATTACTCTCCTATCATATAGTTTCATATACAAAAAGTGGGCTAAAAGTACATATCTGATCATTTATCACTAGTATATACTGTAACTGCTACTTATTAGCAGCGTCAGGCAAGTTACTTTCAAAAAGTCTTTTATAGCACTAATTAGTGTTATTTGAAGGTAATGCATTACATTACAATATCACTGTCTTTGAATTATAATGAGTTACACGACTCCTGCTTTACTTTTGAGCTACTTTCACCAAAATAACAGTGGAAGAAGAACTTGACATTCTAAAATGCTAAAATGTGGTTTACTGCAGTTCATTCTACATCCAGTGGAGGGCGATGTGGTGTAGCATAATCAGCATACAGACTGTAGGAAATAACTGTCTACACCTACGGTGTTGGTGATTATTTACAAAAAAACAGCATTAAGTTTTTGGGTTAAAAGTGTGTTATAACTGAAATATGTAACAAATATAATATTACTGAAAATGTATTAGTAAAACCTTACATTACTGCATTACAGCAAAAAAGTAATACATTACTGTAATTGCATTATTTTTTTTCGCGCCTTACTCCCAACACTGCTTATATTCACCGTTTAGTTGTGGTAAAAAAGTGAGTAAGTGAATATTTGTCATTGTGAACTCGCCACAGCACTTCAACAAGGGCACCACAACGCAATGTGACCTCAGCATTTGATCCACCCGTGAAGGAGCCGTGGGCAGCTAACATGGGCAACCCCAGGGAGCAGAGCTTGGGGATGGTACCTTGCTCATAAGTAACTCAGTGGTGTGGTAGGGGATTTAAACCGGCAACCTTCCAATCATGAAGGCACTTCCCTAAACGTTACACTACCAACTGCCCCAAGAGTTTCCCTTTCCTTAGAGACGGAAAAAGTAAGACTTAGACATGAACTAATTGACTACTCAAAGCTGATTACTCTTACAATTAAAACTATACTTTTCTGAACTAAAATGTGGGGCAACTTTGTTCTAAGAAGTATTACTAGTACTTTTAAACACAAGATTTAAACAAATAGATTTTGGTTTATACTCACTACATCAGGTATAGTTGGAAATGACAATAAAAGAAGTTTTAAGTGGACATTTTTAGGTAGGGCAGACTTGTGAGAGCGGCTGTTTGGCGTCACATCGGCCAGAATTTTTGGGTTCATTACGGGATTCAATGTGTAAAAATTCATGAGTAAAAGTGGAAAAGTTATAGAAGGTGAGCGTATGAAAGTGTAAAGAACGAAGGAGGTTCAGGGGACAAGTGAGGAGGAAGCGGCTCGCTGCCCCTTAACCTCCTGTCAGATTAAAGTAACGACCCTCTGTGTGCGTGTATGTCTGCGCTGTCGGTCAGTTCGGGTCACTCCCTCATCCGATTGGCTCAGGAGGTTCTGCCATGAGTAATGGCTGACTGTGATTGGCTTCTCAAGGCTAAGGGAGTTTCTGAGAGACATCGATTACGAGTGTGTGAGCAGTGAGTAGTTCCACTGCTGTCCAATTGTATTTGATAAATGCGATGCACTGATGCAGGATGCTGCGTTCATATGATGCTCAGAAAGCCATGATTCTAACCAGTTTGATGCTTCTGTGTGAAATATTTTACACAGCACACTAATAATAATAATAATAATAACAATTCTCTGATCACAGTGCTGCAAAACAGTGAGCATAGTTGGAAACTGAGACTAATTGTGTTTTAGTGGCACATGTTTCCATACGAAGGTGAGAATAAGTGGGAATAAATGTGAGAATTGGAAAGGTAAGGGGGAGAGAGAGAGAGAGAGAGAGACAGACAGACAGACAGACATAGAGACAAGGAAAGAGATGGAGAGAGGGGAAAAAAGAGACAGTAAGCATTTTTAATGATGCAGGGTTGTTGTTGCCAGAGGAAGGAGACAGAGAGATAGGAGGACAGCAGGAGAGAGGGGAGAGAAAGAGAGCGTGAGAGACAGAAAAATAGGACGACAGGTAGAGAGAGTGCTAGAGGGAGGGAGAGAAAGAGAGAGGAGAAAACAGATAGAAGCAGAGACTGAGTCAGAGACTGGTGTGTATATATACATATATATACGGAGAGAAAGAGAGAGAGACAGGTTTGGTGATGCAAGGATGCTGTTGGAGCTCTGATCCTCCACATTGGGAGAAAGGAGAGAGGGAGAGGTGGTGGGTGGAACGAGGGAGGAGGAGGTGAAGAAGGTGATGTACCAGCAGCGTCTCATTCTGAGACAGCAGCATCAGGTGGAGGATTTTTGTGGAGATGCCGCTAATAAGTGGAGCTGCATACGGAGCATTCTGACATTTATTCCAAAAAGGTCGGACATGTTTTGTCAACTGTATGTTGGGAAAATGCAAAAGTTGTTTGTGCCGGAGGAAAAGTCACAGTGTAGGTGCCCGCTACCGAGTCCCCAAAAACAGCCAGGCAGAGTTACGTAAAGAAGCATCACTTTTGGAACATCCCTGAAACAGATGTTGACTGAATTTTTTTAAGTCTGTCAGCTCACTGAAAAGCTGAAAGCCTTAAATGTTGGACACCACCCCCCGTCCCAATTGGGTGTCTGACTTTCCAAGGCCAGGTCTTTGGCCAAGTCTTAAGCAGCTACTGCACTTACGCATATGGATCCCACATCGCAGAACAGCTTAACACTTAACTGGTTAGAGTTCACTTTATTCATGAACAAACCAGAATGATGAAAAATGAGCATGATGGAATTTATCTCACCAAAATGAGCGACTGATTTAACCAGAGAACTATCTATCTCAGCTGACTAACACTGAAGTAGTCTCTGAAAGACAACGGTGAATAATTCAACTTCTAGGCGTTAGCTTTCACCCGTAGACTAAATGCTTAAAACAACAAAATGAAGGTTGTAAAATAAGACTTTTTCAACAAGCAAGACTTCTACTGGCTACTTCCATTTACCAACGCAAGTCAAACAGTACTCTATGAGAATGAATCCGGCATCTCCAAATTCTCTTTTCCGTGAACTGACTTAATAATAATAATGATGATGAAAACTCATGTTAGTTGAAATTACATAAATGACTGTTTAAAGTTAAAATAATTGAGAGAAGCATGTTAATGTGATTAATTGATTTTTTCATCGTTTTCGTCTCTCTCGCACCGTGCATCATTTTGGGAGGGGTTGTAAGTGTCAGTTTAACCGGGCAGAGTTTTTCAAGCTGCAGGCGTAATTACATGTAGAGAGAGTTATACATCATTTAGGCAGTTAATACCCCGAGGTGCTAATGATGGTGAAGCTTGAAAGATATTTAAAGCCTTTTCACTCTGCGCCAGAGAGACGAGGCTTCCGCATGGAAAAATATTGAAAAGCTTTACACGTGTCAAAAGAGTGAGTAGCTTTTGAAGCCGTCGTCTGCACAGTGGGCGGAAGAAAAGCGAAGCCGAAATTGACAGACACCATACAATACAAAACATACAGTAGAGTTTATTTTAACAAGCGTGCATTTAAATTAGGCTGAACATTCACTGTGCAACATATGCGTTTATTGACTATGGGGCTCCTAAAGGGACTAGTGAAAAAAATCTCTGACACTGTCAGGCAGCTGTGATTTTTATCATAACTTCATGACTTTCATCTCTTAGATTTAGACATTTTTCCACACAAACATACAACTTTAAAGTGTCAGACATTTTCTTTCATAAATTTCCAACTTCTGTCTGAGAGATGCTGACTTTTTCTTGGAATTTTACCTTCAGCTCCACTTATTAATATTTATATCTACCAAGGCCATAATACGCTGTTATACTTTAGAATGTCAGGAAATATCTGTTTTTTCCTCATTAATTTGCAACTTTAATCTCAGGCTTATTGTCTTTGAACTTAAGAGTTTTAAAACAGCCCTGAGGAATAGAATTTACATCTATGTTTGCATGTTAGTTGCATATGTAGTAAATCACTATTGCAACACGTTGTCTCGTTTTCAAAATATAAAGAGATGTGATTTGGCTCAAGACTTAATGCACATTACACTATGTATTATAATCCCCCTCTGTCATAAATAAAAATAAATGTGTGTATCTGTGTTCACTCGACCGTGCCAACCCTGTCATGACATGGATTATCCCTTCCCAATTTAACCGTCTCCCACAAACACCCCACATTTCACGTACAACTGTACATTCTACATGACTGTTATGTCTGATTTATCTGTAAGATGTTGTTCATTACTGGAAACAACCACAACCGATATATGGCTATTTCACTTTTCCAGTTTTCAATACATTACGTTTCTGTGTGGTGTGTTAACACTTTCACTCTTAAACACAGCTGCAGTTGCTAGTGTAACGGTTAGGGTGTTTGCTGGGCGTTGCCCATGTCGGGCTGCTCACTGCTCCTTCATGGATGGGTCAAATGCTGAAGTCACATTCCGTTGTGGTGCACCATGTGCTGTACTGTGCTGTGATCACAATGACAAATAATCACTTTCAAAATCTCATAAAGGTTGAAATTGCATAAACTGTTGTCGTAAGTTGAATTAATGAAAGAAGTATATTAATATACTATATATTAATATATTAATATAATATGACTTTTCACAATTTACCAATAAAATCCATTTCACCAACGCCTGGCATTATTGTAGTGACGTTAGAGCTTATTACCCAGAAATGTAGGGAATTGGTGTGCTGCTTAGCATTATTCCTTAATTACAATAATTATTCTTGCAGACATATTTAATGCTGCACTTTAAGCACCAAACAGCAATATCGTAATGAGAGAATTAAGTTCAGATCATTTAATACTTATTTAACTTATTCTGTATATTTGAGTGCACTTTTTTTGCATATTTACACCCTAAAATTGGGTTAAAAAAATGTTTTTTTTAATCATTTTAAAATTGGAAAAAAATATTTTCTCTAATAGCTTCCATGTTCTTTATATATAATGTAAAGCACTTTGGGCTGCATTTCTGTGTATGAGAGGTGCTATATAAATAAAAACTTGTACTCGCTTCAAATACATTTATCTTCCTACATTTTTTTAAGCCGGATTCACGCAGCACATTGCAAACCCTAAAGTTATGGAAAGCAAATATTAAGTATGCATTAATATTTATGTCCACACCCTGACATGAGTGCATTATATCACACAGATGGGTTTAATCAAATCCTTCTAGCTTGCATATTGAAAGCCACATCTAATTACCCTCTTCTCATTTTCAGCTGATTTTTCCCAGCGTATCAAACATGCAATAAACATTAATAATGCTGCCATAAACCTAATTACAACTCACTTCTGCAGTGCTTCTGTGTGCCATTGAAGGTGCTGTTTATTCTCATTAAAGATGCAGTAAGGAACATGGCTATAGATGATTTAATGTGTGTCTGCTTTTAAGATTGCAAAGTAAAACCTTCATTTAATTAATGCTCTTGATTCCATACAATTTTAATTAAGTGCATTCTGCTTAGTTCTGTTTAAGATTTAGTTCTTAAAGTTCTATTTAAGCTTCTGGTTTAAAAAAATAATACTAAATAGAATGCGTCAAAAAGGCATGGCACCTAAAAAGTTCAAATCAGATCTGCACTGACCTCTAGTGTTCAATTATATACATTGCAGCATGTTCCAAGCTGTAAACAGATTATATTTTGTAAAGATCCCATAGTATGCATATTGTAGGATATTTACAAAATATATGGTCATCTAATAATTTACAGCTACGGTTTATTTTATATAAACTGTACATCTGTATCATATATATGAGAAAAATATGTATATCAAATGTAACTCAAGTACATCAAAGGAGTAAATGAAGGCTACCTTAAATTACACACCATTTAATTTTTAACCTGCAGCTGATTACATAATATAATTTTAAGGAACTATTTTCCTGATATCTTCTAAATTACAGTCTGTATTTTATTTATTGTGGAAACAAAAAGTTGAACTGATGTGAAAAGCAACATGATTAATGATGCTATAAAATAATCATATTGAGTTTATATCGTAAGACAAGATCCCAGTCTCAAGAGAAATGCTTGTGCCATCAGCGTGATAATAATAATAATAATAATCATAATCATAATCATAATTTCTTTTGTTTTTTATGATGAATTTAAATTATTTTCTTTTTGAATACTATGCCGCTTTTGAGGATACTGATTTCAACACTTGTTTTACCTTGTACATAAATGACTATTATAAAATATAAAACTGTAATAAATTATAATTGTAGCTTGTTGTTGTTGTTGAACTCCGTCCCTTTATCTTTGATACTGACGTGTTTAAACGTCGTTAAGTAAAGAAATAAGAGATAAGAGATAAACGGCCGTCATCTCGCTTGTCAACATCCGCCGTTTGACCCATTTTGTCGCGCTGCCGTTCTCCTGCCCGTTGACGTCAGCGCCGCCAAGCCAATCACGGCGCTCCGCTCTTTCACAGACCAATAGCAAGACGCTTTATCCTCAAGGGCCCCGTCCCAAACCGAAACCTTGCGATCTACGCAGTATGCGAGAACGAAGCAGGTGGACACTAGAAAGAGCGAAACAACTGATTCAAACGGTTCACTTAAAAAGATTCGGTCTGTTCAAACGTTCGAGTCATCGTTGGCCGCTGCCATCTGCTGGCCAAATGTGTGTAATGCAATGTCAAGAAATCTCTGGGCCGATAGCATTGTAGGTAATGGAAATCAACCGAAGATTTCAGTCAGTGGTTTTCTTTATTCCTAAAGCAAAACACACAAAAAATAACTGTAAATAGCGTGAATGGCTAGAGTTTTCCATAAGGCACACAGATCTACTTCACTTATGTCCTCGGCATGATTAAAGAAACGACACTGAACTTAACCATTCAGATTAAATATGAATGAAAAAAGATGTTACTTATTGACTACATACGTAGTTATATTAGTACTTCATGTAGCGATACATTCCTAAGGATGTGCGAGTAATAAAAAAATAAGCTCAATTAAATAATATGGCGTCACATCAACGCCAAAACTAGAGCGCGCAAAATGGCTTGCCGCAAAAAGTCAAAGTCGCTCGCGCAAATGTGAAACTCGAGAGCACAAAATTAAGAATCGAGTGCGCGAGGTTGTGATAATATTGCGCGCGAACTGTATTTTTCTTCTCGCGAATGTCCTTTTTCTTCGCGATGTGTTAAATGGTGTGGCTGTTTGGGGGCGGGGTTTTGGCAGCTTCTACCTGCGAATCCTATTGGCCGATGGCTCCTGGTCTTGTGATTGACTGCACATTACAGACAGTTTTTACAGAAAAACCAAAGATGACGTAGAAAGAGGAACGGCGACAGGTAGATTAAACACAAGTTATAGTTTACTAACCTTATAATTATAATTTAATAGTTAGATCTTACACGTTTAATAAGCACGCAATCAATGGCTCCCCTTGCTCACTTGTCTGTCCCCATTTCAGCATAAACACAGATGCACAAGTCAATCACAAGACCAGGAGCCATCGGCCAATAGGATTCGCAGGTAGAAGCTGCCAAAACCCCGCCCCCAAACTGCCAAAACCCGCCCCCTTTCAAACCGCTCGCCGGTAATCTACTGTGCGCGCAAGAACATTTAACACATCGAGAGGAAAAAAGACATTCGACATTTCACATTTGCGCGCGACTTTGAAATTTACG
The DNA here is from genome assembly GCA_032718565.1 of Distichodus sexfasciatus. Lineage (NCBI taxonomy): Eukaryota > Metazoa > Chordata > Actinopteri > Characiformes > Distichodontidae > Distichodus > Distichodus sexfasciatus. Next base: position 886,329 of record JAVGVS010000077.1, read on the forward strand.
CCCGTGAAATTTTTGCGGCAGGCGATTTTGCGCGCTCTAGTTTTGGCGTTGATGTGACGCCATAAAAAATAATAAAAGCATATTGAAAAGGTATGAATAAAAGATAAAAGCCCAAAGTTCATGTAATAAGATACTGCTAAAAAAAGACACAACATTTCACAGTTCAGCATCAATGGGAAAACTATGAGGTTTTTAAGGCGCTTTTAAGACTGTATGGAGTTGTTTTACGAGGCTTCGGACTAGATTCCTGATTTCTGGGCCACACAGAATTGAGATATTTCATTATTAATGTGAACTAACATTAATGCATTACATAAAAAGCACACACAAATTTACAACACCGGGGCAAATATAATAAAAAATTAATGAAAGAAAGAAAACATGAAAAGGAGCATCGAGTTACCTAGTACATCTAACATAGTTTAGTTAAACTAATCTAGAGGTACATAAATAGGTACAAAATGTACACCGATAGGGATGAAGATAATGATATGATAATGAAGTGAATGAATAAAGAATGAATGAATGAAGAAATGGAGAAATACTACAATTACAATACTGGATTGTACTTTTGTGCATTAAATGTGCATAAGACATGAAGCTTATATATGAATATTCATAACAGAAAAATATATATATATATATAATATATATATATATATATATATATATATATATATATATATATATATATATATATATATATATATAATAACAGCCAGAAAACATTTTGAATTTTGAAAATATGGGGAAAATAAATTCCATTTGAGTATGAAATTGAAATGAAAAACTTCATCCTTCATATAATTAAAAATCTCAAAAACAAAACGAATGCACATTTTAAAAATATTTCTGCTCTTAATGTCTTATCACCAACCACCAAAGCAATTCCTTATATGTGACAAAGTACATGGCAAATATACTGATTCTGATTCTGAAAAGTAGAAAGAATCGAGTTGTTAGTGAAGCTCCGAGTCGTCCCTCGTCATTGGGCCGCGCTTGTCTCTGACGCGAAGCTACTTTAACGCGGTTTGGAGACGCGGTGTTCGAGAGTCTGGGCGTCCGCCATGATGCTTGTTTTGTTTTGCGAGGAACGATGGATACAAAGGGAGCAGCAAACAAAGAGACGCGCACTCGCCTTCGTCAGCTGGTAATGTTCGAGCAGGTAAAGCAGGTCGACGGGGGACACATTTTACAAGGAGAAAACGGTGAGATTAGGTTCTCAAGTGTAGCGACTACCAGAAGCGTAAGCGCGTTGTTTTAAGCCTGCAAACGTGAACGCGCGTTAGCTCCTGGCTAACTTCCCCAATTCAAACAACGGATACTGGCTACGCGGTTAATTGACATTTAAACACACTCTTTTCCATTCACGCATGAAATGACAGCAAATGCCATGTCTTCAACGCATGCACATTTAAACGTGTCAGGTCGTGAGGAGCCAGAGGCGGTTGCCAGCACTCAGCACAGCAGTTTTGCCAAGCCAGTTGAACGCCAGTTATCGCTGCCGTCGATGTTGTTGTTTACGGCTAAGCGTTAGCCTGCTAACCATGAGCTGAGGGACGAGAGCGTGTCAAAACTGAGCCGTCACACACACGCGCACAGCTGGATGCTAACGTTAGCATTGTGCGGATTGAGGCTGTTTAGCGTTAGGTTAACCTCACGTTAAAGGTCTGTCCGGAAAGAAATGTGTTGTAACGAGGTACGTCATACATTAAACTACGCGTATATAAATATGCAGCGTGCTTAAATGTACTTTTAAATGCACAATTGTGAAAGTGCAACGTGAGGTGAAATCCAACCCGAAACCTAAAAATAAGTGTAAAATGCATTTTGAAAAGGCTTAAACTTAAGTAATACGAATGAATGTCTATTTAGTCTTACTTCGGCTTTCGCGTTATTTAATTCAATTAATGCTAGTCATTTTCACGATGTAATAGAATGAATAGTAGCACTGTACTGTAGGCCATTGAAGTTCATTAGCTAATATGTTCCTACTTTTACATGTATATGTGCATAAAGTGTGTGTGTCTGGGCATATATACTGTGTGTGTGTGTGTGTGTGTATATATACAAATATATATATGTATGTATGTATGTGTGTATATATATATATATATGTGTGTGTGTATGGTATGTATGTGTGTGAGAGAGTATATATATATATATATATATATATATATATATATATATATATATATTATATATGCAGCATATACCACACCCACCCAATATGAAGGGCTTACTAGAATACTAGTATTTCTTTTTATTGTAAAAGGTATAGCAAGAGGGGCTGTGCAGCAGGTTTTCCATCATTCTTGGATTTCTTAGGAACATTCGCACCTGACTTGTGCTGATATTGGGACCAAAAGAGATTCGCAGAGCCACACCTGTGTGTGTGTCTGTCTGTGTGTGTCTGTGTGTGTCTGTGTGTGTCTGTCTGTGTGTCTGTCTGTGTGTCTGTCTGTGTGTCTGTCTTGTGTGTCTGTCTGTGTGTCTGTCTGTGTGTCTGTCTGTGTGTCTGTCTGTGTGTGTCTGTGTGTGTGTGAGATGTGTTTTGAGACAGCTTGGAGACACTCTTTTAAAAACCAGTCTGATTTGCCCAGGCGCACGGTGCAGATTCTGCTTTTGATTTTTGAAATTTCAATGGTTATTTTGCACTGTTTGGTCTTTCTTATCCAGAGTTTTAATCGACTACAACTTGCCCAAAACTCCAAAATGCTAGAGTCGGTGTCACTTTTACATTATGCCAAAATCTGCTGAATAGAACTGCCTCACTCACATTGAGAATCGGGATAATATCGAATGTGGAGTTGTGTACACTTTAGGCAGTTTGTTAACCTGGTTATAGTATGCAGGACTCCACGACCGTGTGAAGATTTATAATAATGGGAAATTAGCCTCAATTTTCTCAAGTCACTGCCAGACTTTAACATTAGCTTGCATGATATTGTGTATCTAATTTACTTTCAGGCTTCTTACCTAAGAGCCTCCTGTCAATGTTCCATGCTAGTTAATCTTTTTATTTCTCCCAGAACGGTACTTTACTCACCTTCAGCTGCTTTTAACTTCCACTCTGTCCACTGCAAATTGAGGAATGGCTCTTGTATGTAGCTGGCATTTGGGCTTGCATGTTGGAAATGACCTTTTTGCTTTTTTCTGCTTCTCAGTATTACAGGGATGCCCAAGGAAAAATATGATCCGCCCGACCCGAGGCGGATGTACACGATAATGTCGAGCGAGGAAGCTGCCAGTGGGAAGAAGTCCTACTGGGCTGAGCTGGAGATCAGTGGTAATGGTTAATTTTCTGCTCAGAGGCCTGTTCTTTCACATTCAACATTGCGCTCCTTTTAGGGCCCGGTTGGTATAGCTTTTTCAAGAATAAATATAGGGCTTCACCGTTGTGATATGTATATGGGATATGGGTCTGGTAATGACTCAAACAGATGGATGGGGTTTCCGATAACGTAGACAACTCCCTAAGCATTACACTACCAACTGTCCTAAACAAAGTTCTCAGCCAGTTTAAAGCTGGTTCAGGACTGTCTCATTTTCACAATTAAACAAAATATTTTAAACAAGGCGCTTGGTTGTGCATGGGCAGCAGTACTTAATGTTCCACATTCGTTTGATATTTGCCATAAAGGAACTGTACAAATTCCAACATATTATTAGTGAGCAGAACAAGCAAGGCAACTCACTGCAAGCCTCAACATTTAGCAAATCACACCATTATATAGTTTTAATTAGCTTAAATACAGGGGGTCTTGCTGGTTTTAAGCACTGCTCTGTTTAGTAGCACTTGCTCCTTAATAGTGCTTTTTCCGAGATGCTTAAGACTTAATTCTGAGACAGACTTGAATAAACATATAGGGTGTTGGTGGCCTAGTGGTAGGACACTCGCCATTGGACCAAGAGGTTGTGGGTTCGAATCTGACCTCTGGCGTTACCAACACTGGGTCCCTGTGCAAGACCCTTAACTCTAAGTTGCTCTCAGGGAACTGTCCCTGAAATGAGGAAGTCGCTCTGGATAAGAGCATCTGCTAAATGCTGTAAATGAAAAATAAACAGCTTTATCGTGTAACATTGATCTGCTTTTAGGGAACAAACCAGAAATATAATTGATTCAGTCTGATGTTTGATTACTCTGCTTAAATGGGTTGACTTTGTAAATTGACCTGGTTGAAAAATGTTTTAACTGATTTCTTATTTTTTTAAAAATAATTTTTAGGCAAAGTGAGGAGTCTGAGCACGGCACTGTGGTCTCTCACCCACCTGACGGCGCTGCACATCAGCGACAATTCACTGTCCCGCATCCCCCCCGACATCGCCAAACTACACAACCTGGTCTACCTGGACCTCTCGTCGAATAAGATCAGGAGCCTGCCAGCCGAATTGGGCAACATGGTATCTCTCAGGTCAGTTGGCCAATCATGTCCACCCTCACAAACGTTACTCTGGTGTGATTGATGGGTAGGGAAAAGTAGAGACCTGACTTGTGACCATATAATTAAAATTTCATAAAAAGGTCATTTGTTTTCATTCTTGCTTCCATATATGATGTATTCGTTTTGCATAAATTGTAGATTTTGTTGAACTTATTGTATTACCTTAACTGACTGAAAATGCACTGGATCGTGATTTGTATCATGATTGAGATGTAAGATTTTGATCATGTCACTCAGCCTTATAAAGCAGAATGGCAGTGTATTGGCTAGAAGTTTCATTTAGAGCCACATTAGCATCGCTGGATCACGTGCTGCTTTGAGCCTGGGTTTTGGATGTTGGTGCTCTCGGTTCAGGCGCGATCTCCTGCTAGCAGAGATTATTAAATTCACCACAATAGCATGAGTCATTCTGGATTTTGAGCCCCGATTTGTGCTAATTTTTCAGCCACTTTTTGTTTGGAGGAGAGGTAATGACTGCCCCCCTGCGCTCGCTAATATCCGTGTTTTCACATGGAGCTGCCAAAGAGCTTTACTCAGAGCGATCAGCTCCATTAATGTCAGCGTGTGTAATGCGTCTCCTGGCTGCAACTGCTGCACTCACCTTAGCAATCACTTTCTGTGAACAACTCTGACGGTGTGGCGTGTTGCTTTGGAGCTGTGGAATTCTGCAGTCCTGTATTGTATTGGTCACAGATATTTCCGTTTACAGTGAGCAGAACAAACAAGGCAACGCACTACAAGCCCAAAAAGTTCAGTAAAGCATGCTACTGTTCTGTCTGATTTGCTTAACTACACCAGGTCTTGCTGGCGATCTTGGTATTCCTGATGGTTTTAGCACCGCAGTGTTGGTTTGCTCAGTCTCATCCTCTCAGAGAAATATACAGCTTATTAATTAAGCACTGCTGTAGGATCACTACTCAAGATTGGCCCACACACAAGGCACAGGTGCATCCCTACTAGTGTCAGCAACATTGACCTGCCTCATGATGTATTGGTTTTGTGTATTCTGCTACTAGACTAAGGGATGGTCTGTTTAGCTTGTTCAGAGAAACGGGCCTCGTTCGCTGAGCATTTTTAAGAATACACTTGCTCATAACTCTCACTTGTGCAGCTCTTACAAAGATTCCACCACTCATCAGTTTTTTTTTATTGGAGATTTGTTCTTGGGTCAGAGCAGAATCTGCAAGCAGGAGAGAGAGACAAATGGCATGTGTGATTATGCAGAACATTAGCTTATTGGGTTTCCTTCCATTCAGCAGTTGTATATTATAATGTTATTTTTCAGTCATTCATAATTATTTTATAAAACATGTTCATTTAAAATACCTACACATTATAACACTTAAGGCAATTTTGGAACTGCCAATTTAGTTTTTAGTGCCCAAGTGTTTCATCGTCTTTATAATTGTGTAGACGTTTTCTGTCAGTTTCATGTTATAATTTGTCTCAAGCTCTTTTAGTTCTTTGCCTGTGCTAGTTAAGAACAATTTGCACATACTTTCATTTCTTGCCGAGAAATTCCTCAGTTTAAGAATGTCACTTAAACTGACTTAACTTTCTTAAGAGCAAATGTGTGTAAGAATGTTGAAGGTATGATGATACATTAAATACAAGATAATATGGATGAATAGTGAATAATGGTGAATATTCGTGTTACTTTTGTGTTCATTTGACTTTGTTTTAATTAGTGCTTTCCACTACTTTTAGGGAACTGCTTTTAAATAACAACCAGTTGCGAGTTCTACCTTTTGAGCTTGGAAAACTCTTTCAGTTACAAACGTTGGGGTTAAAAGGTAGGTCTGATTGTGTCTTGAACTATGCAGTTGGTTTTGTATACTTTTGCTTAAGAGTGTGTGTTCAGTCTGCCAATGATCATTAAACCGGCTTTTAGTAGAGCTGGGCAATTAAGTCATTCAGAATGTAAATTGAGGTAATCTTTCCCATTTATTTAAATTGTAAACACGTTTTTTATTTTTTAAGAAGTTATCACAAAGAGATGCATTTTTCATTAATTGAAATATAATTGATCATCCCTGCGTTTTTTGGTTTTTTTTTTAAGGAAACCCGCTTGCACAAGACATCTTAAACCTCTACCAGGAACCTGACGGAACGCGCAGGCTCCTCAACTACCTGCTGGACAATCTGGCGGGCACCAAACGTGGTACGCAGCGCCATCCACCTCCCACTCTCTCGCGCGTGCGTGCGTGTGTGTGTGTGAGAGAGAGAGAGAGAGAGAGAGAGACGCACGCTGCACACCTCACCCAACCTGGCGTTCTATTGTTGGAGAATGAAAGATGTTTAGCGGGATGAGTCATTTTATTCTGCTGTGCCACTTTTCCCACGTTTCCTTTGAGTCGGGCTGAATTGCCGTGGGGTTAATTACTAAAAAGGCACAGAAAAGGTGATTTAGAAGTAGGGATGCACTGATCCAACTCCTTCAGTTCCGAAAACGATACCGGTGCTTTGTTTATGGGCCGTGTTTAATTGATAAGCTGTGTAATTCTGCAATGCTGTCCAACACTGCAGTGTTAAAACCAAGACCACCAGCAAGTCCTGGTGTAGTTAAGCTAAGTTACTTTACCACACAAGGAAGCGCCTGATTTAAAATGCTTTGTTTAGTCAAGAAAAAGGAGACAGCTTTAAAAATGTACTTTCAATTGAATAGGTCGACCTGGTGTTGTCGATACCTGTCCCAGGTGTCCGAGTCATTATCAGACTGATATTGATACACGTTTCATATCAGGGCACCCCTCTTTAGCAGGGAGCGTTTTCTTTCCCTTTCAATATGTCCATCATTGTGGTGTGTGTGTGTGTGTGTGTGTGTTTCAGTCTCCACAGAACAGCCCCCACCGCGCTCCTGGATAGCTCTGCAGGAGCCCGACAGGACACGACCGTCAGGTGAAACACCGTCACTCTCTCCCTCTCTCACACACACACACACACGTACCTGTTCAGGTTTGTAGGACTGACTTGGCTTTTTAGTCTTATAACAGTGAGAGCAGCTTGACTCTCGTGATGTGTCTGCGTCACTCTTTTCTTTCTCAAATGACTCATAGTTTTCCAGAGTTTAGGTTCAACGGTCACTAGAATGCAGAAGAAAAAAAAATTCATGTTCTGTCATTAATTTCCTAGTGCATCAGAGCATAACTCAGTATTTGTTTCATCATCTGGATGAGTGTGTGTAACCTTACACGTTACCATGTGGATGCAGACAGAAACGTAGCATTTATGAAAAGCAGCTGTACCAGAATTTTCCAAACAATCCGACAGCCATCATCTCTACAGTGGCATCTGCTGGCCTTATTGGCTATTGCAGCATCTCGATAAATCTGTTCTGTGAAACGTGACACTGACAAGTGCTGCAAAATGTAACCAACGGTCTGGAACATCATAAGGTCTCATGTTATGATTTGGTGCCATATATTTTTGTGCTTAGTAGTTTGCATTTAGAAATAAAGCTTTTTGAGAGGACATCTTAAAGTGCTTACTTTCAGTTATACTGTGGGTGAATGGTAGACACACATGCCTTAGTGTTATGTCCAGAAGGTCCAGAGCTACTCATTTATGTATGACGAAATGTGACCTCTGTATTTGGCCTGTCCGTGAAGGAGCAGTGGGCAGTTGACATGCAGTGCTTGGGGACGGTACCTTGCTCATGAGTACCTCAGTGGTACTTTTACCAGTCTGGAATTCAAACCAGCGACCCTCCGACCTTAGGGCAAACTCCCTAAATGTTGTGCTACCATCTGCCCCAGTAAATGAGATGTGTGAATGAAAGGGTAAATTCTCATTTTGTACTTCTGCTCCTCTCCTGTGACAGCGCTGTTCTCGGTGATGTGCTACAACGTGCTGTGTGACAAGTACGCCACGCGCCAGCTCTACGGTTACTGCCCGTCCTGGGCCCTCAACTGGGACTACAGGAAGAAGTCCATCATGCAGGAGATTCTCAACTGCAGTGCTGACATCATCAGCCTGCAGGTCAGTCTGCTGCCCCAAACAAACACACACACTCTTGCGTTTTAATTATTTACGATCCTTTTGATGGCCTTATTTTTGTGCCAAAATTCTGAGCTCGCAGTGGAACCTCCGCAAGCAAAATCTCACATCTGTGTTGTGTTATAAACAGACTTGTGTCAACTCTATTTGCTCCATTAGACCAATGTTAAACAGCAGCGGCCCATCACGGAGCCTCTCATTGGTTCCCAGAAGTGAGCAGCAAATACTATCAGCGCAGAAGATCTGCAACAGAACACATTTGGGACGCGTTTTCAAAGAGCAAAATGTTTAAAGAATCAGATTGCTCATTATTGTACAAGCAGATAAAATAAACGTCTTAATTAAAAGCTGTTAATGGGGTAATCCCTGGTAAATTAAAAGATTTAGGCGACGTTAACAGATACAATTAGATTATGATATTGATTGAAGTTAGCAACACAGCATTAAGTACAAACAGCCATTTCATTTAAAAATTTTCTTAATTGGAAAAAAGCCTTAACGGTTTTTGGGAGAAAATCAACATTTATTAAACATTGGGACGTGTGGTTGTAGTGCGGTACGTGAAGGTGGTGTAATGCGGATGAAAAGGTGCAGACAAATTTTCATTCTCTTCATGTTTTTGCATATACATCTACATTTATGGATTGTGTACATTTTGGGTGTATGTTGAATTATAGAGTATTGAAGTCGATTAAAAAGCATGCATCGTTACACTGAAAATGTTCAAATAACCGACAGCTCATTGTTCGTTTTGGCATCTCACTGGAAAAAATGTGTTCATATTCTGTGATGTTTACATTTGACACAGCTTCAAGTAGCCTAACCGCTAGACCACCACACGGCTTATTATAGTGTCTGTATAAGTTAACAAGTATGGTTTGTTCATTCCCTTTTCTCATTAAAACCAAAACAGTAAAAACAATCGAATCAGAAATGAATTGTTTGCACATTTTAGCTTGAAATGGGAAACTGGAAGTCATATTCCATTTAGCTTTTTAAGCCAATGCTAGTGGGATTCAGATATTTCAGTTCATATAAAGTTTTGTTGCTTCTGTTTATAGTTTGACATGCTGTGGAAGTATTGCTGGTAATACCTGCTGATTTCCTGTGTGTCTGCGCTGTGGCTGTAGGAGGTGGAGACGGAGCAGTACTACAGCTTCTTCCTGGTGGAGCTGAAGGAGCACGGCTACGAGGGCTTTTTCAGCCCTAAATCCCGCGCCAGGACCATGTCCGAGTCCGACCGCAAACACGTGGATGGCTGTGCAATCTTCTACAAGACTGACAAGTGAGTTCTGAGTCCTGTGTCTTGTTGCTGCTCAAACAGGAAGAGTTTGTTCTCTCATGGGTAGTGTTAATGTTCAGGGAGCCGCTCCTTTGATACGGGGGTTGCTGATGTCACCTCAAACAATATCACAATTAATTCAACATTTTACCTCCATTACAATTAGTGAACAGTTATTTAGTTTTTGGGCTCTTTGCTGTTTGCCTTTATAGTTCACGGACCAGGTTTGTGCTGTGTCCCAAATACACTTTACGTCGGCGCATCCTGAGTGTATTCTTTTAGACATTTTCTTGTCCCTCTTCTTTGTGTGTGAAATGCAGGTTCAGCCTGGTGCAGAAACACACGGTGGAGTTTAACCAGCTAGCCATGGCCAACTCGGAGGGGTCGGAGGTCATGTTGAACCGGGTGATGACCAAGGACAACATCGGCGTAGCGGTGCTGCTGGAGCTGCGCAAGGAGATGATGGAGCAGTCGGGTCTGTCCGTTAGAATCCACTTTTTACGTCATGTGTAAGGCTGGAGTTGGCCTTAGTGGTTTGCAAAATTGTGTTGGCTTTATTCTTTTTTCTTTTTGAAAGCAGATATTAAGGTGAGAGCTGTGTTCTAAACACCCAGTACTGTTCTATGTAGTGCACATGAGGCAGTTTCCTAACTTAAAGAATCTGCTTGAGTAAAAGTGAAACCACACTCCAAATGGAGCTCTTGGTACCTTTGTCCCTAACCCTGGCAAATGTCAGGGACGCGCTATCAAAGGGCATGGTGTGTAAATGATCAGATTGCACATTATTGCACAGCCAGATAATTTACCTGTTAATTTAAACCTGTTAGAGGTGCAGTTTCTGCTAAATTAAAAGATTTAGGCAACATTCACAGGTACAATTACATTAGGTTATTGATTGAAGTTAGCAAATGTTGACTGAGTTTCCAAATTCTTCAACTGTTGCATCCACAATTAAATGTGAGAAATTTAAAAGGTAAAAGGTAAAAGGTAGCTCATGTAGCAATACTGACCATTTGCTTTATTACCCAAGTACCAAAAGCAGTGCCAGTACTTAAGTAGCATTTGTCTGCAACCATTCTTCTTTTCTGCAGCTTTTTGCAACACCACTCTTTAATAATTAAGCCCTGGGACCTTATTAATATTGGTTTTCTGTAATTATCCCAATCTCTGCATCAGTCATTTCTTTTTCACTTTAAAACTTAATATCAAAATAAAAACAAGTCTCTTAAAATTTGTTTCCGGAACTGAAATGAAAGAAACGAGTCATTTTCCACTTCTGCATATAAGGCCACTTCCTGATCACACCATTTGTGTTAAAATACCAAAATGGAATCCGTTTTTGTTTTGTTTTAATGTTTAACTGAATAAATGATGCACAGATAGATCCTTTTTTTTTTTTTATTAGTCACACAGATTCAGTCGTTAAGGTTCCGTGTATCTGTAAATCATTTCCTACCCCTCCTACTGCGTGTGCGTGTACATGGTTGTGTGTTTGAGTCCCTAATGCCGCAGGTTGTTTTTGTATTTCTCTGCAGTGGTGAAGCCTGTGCACCCGATGGAGAAGCAGCTGCTGCTGGTGGCCAACGCTCACATGCACTGGGACCCAGAGTACTCGGACGTCAAGCTGGTCCAAACCATGATGTTCCTGTCGGAGGTGAAGAACATCGTGGACAAGGCCACACGCAGCCTCAAGCTCTCATCCGTATCCGGGGAAACCAACGCCATCCCTCTGGTCCTGTGTGCCGACCTCAACTCGCTGCCTGACTCGGGTATGGTGCGCTAATCTGTGTGTGTGTTGCTGGATATTAGTAGTCCAACAGCATCACCAGCTCCTCTTTTTTTTTCTTTTTTTTTCTTTTTTTTAAATCTATTTTAATCACAGAGGCGTAGCGATTATTAAAGCTGTCGTTCCTTATTTTGGTTAAAAGCCTTTATTATTAATCCCTTTTAACCTTTTTCACCACTTCATCCCGTTCCCTCATTTTCTCAGCAATCGCAATTTCTCCAGGAATTAACCATTTTTAACCATTTGTACTTCGTGCAGTTTGTACATTATTGCCATTATTAAGGTGTATTTCCATAATTTGGCCACAAGAGGGTGCAACGATTACTGCTGTCATTCCCTATTTTGGCCACAAGCCTTTGTAATTTCTCCTTTTTACCTTTTTCTCCACTTTATCCCTCTCTCTACTTTTCTCAGCAATCACACAATATTTGATGATTAGTAGTAGTAGTACTAAAAAATGTTGTTCCTTAAATTGGCCATGAGCCTGTATCATTTTTGTTCGATGTTTTGGGGTTTTTTTTTTGGTTTTTTTCCCCCCCCACTTTATCTGCTTTTTAAGTCATCACATAGTTTCTCCAGGAATTTACAGTATTAGTGTACTTAGTAGTTGCTGAGATCAGCTTTGCTATCAGATCACTACTCTGAATTGGCACAGACCCAAAGCCCAGATGTCGTCATTAGTAACAAGACTGATAAAGTTGGATTGGTGCATCACTAGCAGAACCATCTATAAACTTTCTCCTTTTATCCACGTCATTCAGGTTTTTTAGCACCGAGCGATCGTTGGATTTTCTTGCCTAGTTGTAATTTGAGTTTTGAACATTTTTTAAAAAATGTTTATAGGTGTGGTGGAGTACCTGAGCACGGGCGGAGTGGACAGCACTCATAAGGACTTTAAGGAGCTGCGCTACATCGACTGCCTAACCAACTTCAACTGCAACGGCAAGAACGGCACGTCCAGCAGCAGGATCACGCATGGCTTCAAGCTGAAGAGTGCCTACGACAACGGCCTGATGCCTTACACCAACTACACCTTTGACTTCAAGGTCCGCCCCCCACTTCCTCACACACACTTTATATACTCTAGTTCAGCCACAATTCCCAGTAATCCCCCCCTAAAAGGGATCCTTCTTTTTGCCAGTAAATTTTCAAGGTCACACACCTGTTAGGACTGTGCAGTATGAGCTAAATCGTACTGTATAGCCCCACGATGCTATCAATAGTACATTTTCTAGTAGAAGTTACATAAAGACATGGAAATGACTTTTTCTTTTTTACATGAAGCTATGTACTTAAGAATCAATGCTACTCAGTCATGTTTTCCTCCTTTTAAATAAAACTTCTGGGCAAATACTGCCATATGATATTTTATACACGCACATCTATAATCTTGACATGGCAAATGTCAGACCTTGTGTCCATTGTTTTTCTCTTTCATTAAAAAAAAAAAATCATTTTCAGTTGTCATATTCCATAAGCATAATCGGCTTCCTTCACTAAAACTTAAGTGACGTTCCACAAAGAATGCACATTAAAGAGGTCTTTACTTTATTCTTCCAGAATATCATGTTCCAGCAAATGACGGTCTCACGGGTGTTAAACACAACACGCTGTTAATTGGTTCTAGTTTTCAGTCTCTGATCAGGTGAAAGCTGTGTATTTGGTTGCATTGTGATTTCATCTGGAATATAAAAATAGTAATGAGACAGCAAAAGTAGTTGACAATTGTCCAGTGCTTTTTGTGTTCAGAACAGCTCTATCAGGTTGTTGCTATAGCCAAATTGGTCACTAGGTGTTGCCTTGGTGATGGCTGCATGGCCTTACTCTTCTACTGCTTACCCTCGCGGATCACCGCCCTGTGCGATGATTCGGTATTTCCTGCACCGCCGCACGCCGAGCCTACGCCGTTAATTAGCTAACCAGTAGCATCAGCTGTGCTGTGGTCGGGAAACTCGAATCTGTGGAGAGCGGTGTTCCGCGAGGACTGGGATTGGGAAACGCTGGTCTAACCTTCAGTAAAAACTAGCCAGAAGACAGATTAAATGTTATTCAGGATAGCAGCTCCTTTTGCAGTTTGTACATGTTTTTAAAATTTCCCTTCTCTCTCTGAATGTCCCGTGCAGGGCGTGATCGACTACATCTTCTGCTCGCAGCCGCTGCTAAGCGTGCTGGGCGTTTTGGGGCCGCTGGACCCCCACTGGCTGCACGAGAACAATATCAGCGGTTGTCCGCACCCCCACATCCCCTCCGACCACTTCTCCCTGCTGGCCCAGCTGGAGCTGGTGCTGCCCTATGCGCCCCCCCTCAACGGCCTCCACGCACCCCCCCGCAGGTAGTTCTCCAAGCCAGCTAGCCAGCCCCCGACGTCCACCTCGCCTCGCCCGGATGAAAGAGAGAGGCGCAGAGTCGTGTATTTAAAAAATTTCGGGTGGGAGAGGAGGAGCCGGGACACTCCCCGACTTTTATTCTCCATGGATTTTAACTCAAACAGACACACACACATCAGTCTTATCTTCTGTACCACTTTCTTTCCTGCCCCCCTCTCTTTCTGTTATTGTGTTTTTTTTGGTGTGTGTTTTTCACATTTATTTCAGGCACAAGTTTAACATTGTTTTTTTTTCCCGTCTCACCGACTTCCAAACTCGAGTAATTTTCTTGTAAAAAAAATTTTAACCGAAAGACAACAAAGTCGTGGCTTTTATATGAAATATAATGGCAATACTTTTTGTCCAGACACATGCAGGGAGTCCAGACCAAGCAGGTTGAACACCGCCATGAGTTTCATGCCACATTTTCTTTGTTTTCATCTTTCTTTCTGTAAACCTCTCCAGAGGCCAGTAAAAACAGAGGAGAGCAGCTAAAATCGGACGGAAAATCGACCGCCAATCGCACCAGCTTTTAGAGTGGCGTTTCTTTCCCATTTCTTCTATTTCTCCCGCCGTGTGCCCTTTTATAACCCAAAAAGGGCTGGTTAAAACGTGGGGCGGACGTGACTCTGGCCTCCGCGCTCCACCTGGTGCTGAGGCGTCTCCTCTCGCCCTCCTTTTACGCGGTGACAGAAATACACCCGCCGTCTGAGAGTTTAGAAATCTCAGCTGTGCTTTATCGGAATTGTGCGATTTCAGAGCTGGTTTGCTCTTTTTCGCCCCCTGCGTCTCCAGCATAAAACAGTTGTTTTTTTTTTATGTTACGGCTGAAGTACAGCTTCCACAAAAATCGTGAAAGCACCATCAGTCTCCACTCGTTAGCCAAACTGCCCTCTTTGCGCTCAGTCCGTAGATATTCAGCATTTCCCCCTTTATCCCCACCAAGTGCAAGCCGCCTGGCTTTTCTTTTTTCCTTTGTTTTTGACTCCACACTGATTGTGTACAAAGTGAAAGTCATGACTTATTTTCTTGCTCTTTTTGTCCGTTGTGTGTACATACAAACAAATTCCAATTTGGATGGAAAAATTAATGATTGTATTGTAAATGAAAGCAAAATTTTTATCAGCTGTAGATGTTTTTTGAGTACAAGAAGGTGCCGAAATGACCAGCATGTATACAAGAGAAAGAAGAAAAATTTCAGGTTTTTGCTGTGTAAATTTGCACTTGTCCAGGTCTTTCTTTTTCCTCTCCATATATTTACTGTTTAAGTTAATTTCATCCCCAACTTTTCCTGTACATAAAGATGTAAACGTGCAGCGTTGTGTTCCCTCCTTTCCTCACTGTTTTTTCCAAACATTTCTTCAAAATGCCTCACCTTTTTAAACTTAAAAAAATTCTCCCTCCGTTAACGCAGTGACTTTAGACTAGTTCTGCTTTCTACTCTTTTGTTAAACTGCCTCGTCCTTCCCTCTCAACTCAGGCAAGATTTCTGATTTAACTATTTCGTTTTGGACGTTGGAGCCGTCGTGTTTTTGGATCTCGACCTTCTCTCACTACTTACTAGAACACAGCCGTCTTTATGTCGTGCCATCCAGCGCCAAGCGCAAAGCTCCCACTTCCAGACCTGCTCCGACCCGAGGAACGCACAACGCCGGCACCGAACCCGTAACAGGGTCAGAGTTCTGGTTATGCCGCGGTTTGTTGCGTCTGTCGCCGAGTCCACGTCCTCACAAGGCCAATTATTTTTGTTTTTTTGGTTAATGTTCTTTTCCTCCTTCAGTGTCACAATTTTTTTTTTAATGGAACGGATCAACAAGCACTTATTGTAGATCACTAGTGCAGCTACTCGTTATCCACTCTTCTTTTTTTATGAAAAGATCCTTTTGCCATGAGGCAGAGGTCAGTTTTAATGACTTTTACCAAGGAGGAAAAAGGTGTTATTATTATTATTATTCCAGGGCACTCCATCCTCCTGTCTCAATGTTGCTCTCTCTCCTTTTAGTTTTCTCTTTTTCTATCTTTTTTTGTCCCTCCCACTCTTCTTGTTTCAGTTGTTTTTAAATCAAAAGCAACTCTCGTCTGGTTTATTATATTGGATTTGCCGATGGTGTTGTCGTAGCTTAAGAAAAAGAGACTTTTGTAAAGTGTGAATAAATAGTCATGTTTCCTTTCTTTGATGTGTTGGTGTGTAACATTGATATCTGATAGTTGTTTGTCATTCTTTTTGTTTTTTGGATTTTTTTTTTGTAATACTCAAAAAAAACCAAATTTTTTGTAAAGATGTTGGCACACTGAATTATAGATTTATATGGTTGCTAACTTTCACTTCGAGATACTTTTAAAGGTTTAAAAAAAATCCTATAGAGAAATCACAGAGAAATAAAGAGCTGTCATTTTGTCACCAAAACGAGATTTTCTTCAACTTTTGACCTTAAGCTTTATGTGGTGTTTTATTTTATAAGCCTGGCGTGGAGAGTGAGCTTAGTGCTGAGTAACTGGGAGGATTTTGGTGAACAGAATGGGTTTCTTTCCCTCCTGTCATCCACCTCTCTCTTTCCTCTCCTTCATCCCAGCTCATTCTCGCCTGCAGGTTGCAGGGTTACGACTGGCCTTTTGAATCGACACTCGTTCTCCTAATCTTTCCTCTTCTATGTTCTGTCTGTTTTTAATTCTCTTCCTCTCGGAAAGCCAGTCACTTCTGATAAATCTGCATGTTTTTAGCTGTCATTACCACAAGTTATTTCGGTTTTGTTTGTTTTTTTTTTTTTTTTTTTAAGACAATTATTTCAGACTTTTTGGTCAACAAGCAAACGTTTTTGCGTCACACTATCACGTCAACTTGACTTGACACTTGGCAATAATGACTCTTTCCCCCTCACAGCAGATTCACACTTTCATTCACCTTCTCCAGAAATGTCTGGCTTTGCCATAGATGTTTTCTTTCCTTTCGATGGTCTGTTTGTTTCTGTTTTTCTTTACCCTTCTTTGCTCTGTCTGTAGGGGTAGTTGTGCAATGGTCAGGATTGTGGTTGATATTATTTTTCAGCTGGAAGTCAATAAGTATTTAGGTAATGTCACTCTATATGATGCACTGGACCAACTCTTGTTTACCATTTAAGGAATACCAGCAGAACACTTGCACAATGTTTTAAAAAGAATGTTACATACACACACACACACACACACACACACTATATATATATATATATATATATATATATATATATATATATATATATATATATATATATATATATGAATGAAAAGAACATAGATTAAAAAAAAAAAAGAAACATGGCAGCTGTTTTTATTCCAATATTAGGAAGTGTTTTAAAAAACCCTAATGGTAAACAAGGCGTTTTGGATTTTGCTGTTTCTCCTCCAGTTCTCTTGGTTTCTTCTCTTCTGAGTAGTGATGTGTTTATAACAGGGTCGGCTTGTTTTTTTTCCTTTACACCTCTGTATTTTTTCCTACTCATGGTCAAATAAATTCTATATCTGTTTCAGCGCTGGTACTGTGCTCCTTTTTCTAAAGAAGTTCCATGCATGTGGTGTGGTGCTAATCTTGAGTTTAGGCCATCATTAGATAAGTTTTTATTCTCAGAAGTTGGCGTTTTGTTTGTCCAGGAGGTGGCGCTGCTGTTACACTAGATTACGGGCTTTCTCCCCTTCATTAAGTCTACTTTTTTGGTGTCCCGCATAGAAAGTACTGTAAGAATTGCTTGGTCAGTAAGTCATATTAACGTGCTTTTTTTAATGAATTCATTTAAAAACTATTTGTACGGTTTCAACGAACTTATTGTTTTTCATGGATGTGTTTAAAAGTGAATGTGTTAAAACGTCACACAGGAACTGTGTTTAAATTAGCATAAGTCAATATAAGCTATGTATTATCCAGTAAAATACAACACCTTACAGATAAATCAGTGGCGGAATTACACTTTTACACATGCGGTGACCAGAGGCTGGGCACGGCTATTTCACGGGGGGGGCACAGACTGACAATGAATGTATTTCTCGAACAATCAGCCATGTAAATGCGAACAAGTACCGTAATTTTACTGTAATGTAAGCAATAAATCTCTTTGGAAGCAAAATATGAGTTAATGAGGCGTGTCCCAGGACGTTCTTTGTCTTAAATGTCAATGAAAAAATGAATCCAAAACTCTCCAGATTAGAAATGGACTTGCCTTTAAAATGTTAATCAAAATTTGCTGTGTTTTTCTCTTTGCTCTCTAGATCTCTGGAACTGGAGGATAATAGTCTATTCCACGGCAGAAACGAGAGCAAAAACTTTCCAGAGCTGAGGTTCTGTGGTTTAACTTGATAAACATATAATTCATAACCGTCATGGAACAGGGTTGGAATCTGCTGCGAGTAATGGGCCAAAAGTTCAGCGCTGCTTCTGAGAGCCTGCCACAGATGTTAGGTACAGAACCCGCAAATTGTACATTTCCACGAGTTTGTCGACACCATTACAACCTTTATCAAAACTGATAACAGGAGAAAGAGAACAGACAGTATGATCCAAATGGCCTGAAGTTGGATCGTATGATCTTCAAGAAACTTCAGATTTCATGTGTGGAAACTTACAGTAAGTTCCAGAAACTTCTGTCCACTTGCCTCAGCGCTGTGACTGTAAATACACTGCCTGCAAATAAGATCCGAAATATATAAAATATTACATGAGACGCACATGAAATACAAAGTCGTAATTTTCATTAAAAGTTATTTTCATTTAACCCTGTTAAATTTGGTCGGATAAATAAATAAATAAATAAATAAATAAATAGGCAGCACTGGGATAAATAGGGATAGCGCTGTTCGATTTCCAAAACATTTATTCGACTCCGAGTTGATTCCGGTCAACGACTTTCTCGATTCTGAGATGAAAATATTCCAAGACAAACATGAGATTTCGTTTTTTTCAACCAAATTACATTAATGTATTTCAACGTTTTAAGTTATTTAGGACATCTGTGATAAACTACGAGTTTATTTGGAGCTCTGCTACTTTACACTAATGAACTCGGCCCCGAGCCACCTGAAATGGAGAAATCACTACAAGGCAATTACACATTCATCTACACATTTCAAAAGCATTATACACAAAGTAGCTGAATTCGAATTCCAGTTAGTGACACACCCGAGCTTTATATAGTGTTTTTTTTTTAATGCTAAATAGACAATTCCTCAAGAAATGTGAGCTATGTCATAGAAAGGTAGAAAAAAAGAAGAAATGAAGAAATATATGTATATATATGTTTAAATATCTTTATAGATGTTCTACTGTTTATAGTTGACTTGACAAACTATGGACTGGTGAATTAACCTCAAGCACAATAATAGCACATTTAGTTTAAGGGAGAAATAAGGAATGAAAGCATTGATGGCCAACATAGAGAACTACAACTGAAAAGATAAAGGAGGGTTGCAGTTCGGCAGATGACAAGAAACAAACCCTGCAGCGTAATTGGGGTCAGGGAGTTGGCCCCATGATCAGAGGGTTGGCGGTACAAGTCCTGGACCAGAGGTATCACAGAGGTACTCATGAGCAAGGTACCTTTCCCAGGCAAACGCAGAAGTCACATTTCATTGTGATCAGTGTTGTGCAAGTTACTTGCAAAGTGTAATACACTATACATTACTTGTTACTGGTATTCAAATGTAATCTGCTACCTTACAATATTACTGTCTCAGAATTGTAATCGTTACATGACTTCTGTTACTTTTCAGTTACTTTCACCAAAATAACTGTGAAGATATAACTTGACATTCTAATATGAGAAAAAATATTGCAGATCATTACATGCCCAGTAAAAGCTGATGTTTTGTAGCATAATGATTATGTGCTAACCAGGCTACAAACAATATGATGAATATAACTGGCAAAGTAAGGGCTTAAGAGACAATTCAAGAAACATTAACAGCCAAAATGAAAAAAGACTAGAATTTGAATAACATCATAATAGAGGTGGAATATATATTAACTCTAGGCTTGTTCATCATTAAACAAAACAAAACTATATTCCACATTAATGCTTAACGACAAGAAAAGATGCATTCTTCTTACGATTGTCATTCCTTTATTCTCTTTGAATTCAAGAGATTCTCAACATAAGTCATGCATAATGCTCGAGGGGTTTTTTCAAATTGCTAGTGCTATTTCTTGACGTTGATAGTTCTTTAGGGTTTGGGCAAAGATTGCACTTGACTAAAGCATTCTTTTTGTCTTTATCCCTGATGAACTCAAAGTAATGCGCAAATGTCCACCTCGCAAAAGTACTGTCTTCTGCCATCTCAGCCTTATGTGATGCACTGTGCAAGGGGCTCAACTAACCACGAGCAGGAAATACTCTCGCGCATTTTTTAAAATCACAGATAATTAATATGTGTCGCGGTCTTGCTGTTTTTAAACAAATACATTTTTGGTTAAAAGTGCTTTGTAACGCACACGTTACTGAACATGTACCGAGTAAAATATTACTGAAAATTGATAAGTAGTGCCTTACATTACTACGTTACAGCAAAAAGTAATCCGTTACTGTAACTCGTTACTTTTGTAATGCGTTACTCCCAATACTGATTGTGATGCACTGAATGCTGTGCCTGGTGTGTTCACAATGACAATCACTCGCTTCAATTACAGGGACAAGGTTATTGGAGCAACTTGGAGTTAAGGGTCTTGCTCTGGGGCCAAATGGTGGTCGTTCTGTAGACAAGATAGAACCAAACTCCAAAACACAGCCTTTTGTTCTACAACCCAGTATCATACCACTAGACCACTGCATCATTCACTAAGTTTTGTCCAGTTTTTTGAGCACATTCTGGAAAAATTACCTTGCTCAGTCCACCAAATCATTGCATAACAATGAACTCAACCAGTTCCTCTATATACTTAAGAAATCAACTGTAAATGCAGCCAATGATAAAGATGATGTACAAAAGGTGTGAACCTGTCCTGTCAGATCATTTCATGTTAAAACATTTCAAAGTGCTAAGTTCCAAAAGAATTCATCTGAAAAACTCTCCTATGCCATAAACTCACATGACTCTCACCGATGACGCTCAGTTTATTCTTTCTAGAGAAGACTGCAGCAAGTGGCTCTCCTGTGTCCACCTGCATAGAAGCTTTCCCAAAATAGACTGTGGGGGAACCCTTCCCTTTTTCCTGCCATTTGCTCTCGCTGTCAACCCACATCTTATTACACTTCATCTGAGGTGACACAGGGACAGAGTTGCCGGGCAACGGAGGAAAGTCTGAATGAAAGTGTGGTTTGGTTCAGGGTTTTTGGATGCTTCCTGCCAGCCTCTTCCAAACCCCTAATGACCAACTGGTCATGAAGAAACAACAGAAATCCTCAGACGTGCGGAAAGCATATAGGCTCCTGCAGCACTATAGGGACAACTGATGGTGTCTCTAAAAAGAAAAAAATGACATGAATTGTTGCAAAGTGAGATTGGAAATTGAGTTTGATTTCCGACTCAGAGGCTGCAGCCACAGTCTGGCCTTCTGTCAGAGGACATGAAAGTGTGTGTTTCATGATGTTGTAAAGAAGATATCTCCAGATCCTGGAAAGGTTGCCAATGTGGGACGAGATTGACCGTTCATCGCTGACACTGACTGACACAAAGATTTCTTGCCAGCTTCGAGGGAATGATGATCGAGTTCTCAAAAGAAATGGCAAGGTCATGACTTGGTGACGGATTCCCTTTGTTGTAAAACAGCTCAGTCTTACTGGGATTCAACCTGAGGTAGTGGGATGTCATCCAAGAAGAGATGAGAAGCAACGTCAGCCGAGCAGTCTGAGCAGCAAGTTGAAACCTGCTGGTCATCGGAGGGAAATGAGAGGGAATTATTCCCTACAGCGTTGTTTGTGTTTGTTGATAACGGAAGTGGCCACTATTACAATTTCAAAGTCTGAACACTAGTCCATGACCAACAGGAGCCATCAGGATGGACAGATGTGCTGAGTTCAGTCCCCCATCATCTTCCTCCCTCATATGTTCCTGGATTCCTCACAATTACAAACGTCTGTGAATCATTTTCCCAGAGTGATTCACACATGTTCCATGCTTCTAACTTTTGCTGTCTATTGGTTTGATTTATACTGCTAGAGACCAGCAGTGCTGATAAAAAAATAGTTGTTTTTAACTAACAGGTGTTTCTGATTGGTGTTGAAGTGGTATCTGATAAACCACCACGCCTATTGCTGCTGCGAGATGGAGTCGGATGATGGAGTGCGTCTTCACTAAGATGGAACCAAGAATCCGCAGCTGTGAAATACCCTTGATTTCTTTGTGACGTGTAGTGTAGCTAACTACTATATTAAAATCTGTTAGCTACTTTTAATCACAAGTAGCTTGTCAAGTAGCTTGTTTCATTTGTCGTTCAGGTGCCACATCATTGGCTTAAATTGGCTTTGTGTGGTCAGTACTTCATGTTTTGGCTTGGATCACCAAGACTCTCGGTGCCGCTGGTGCCGGTTCGAGCACCATCTGGCCCGGCCGGATTCAACAAGACGGAGTTAAGACATCAGGCTGCTCATCGGGCACAAACCAGGCAGCATGCAGATTGATGGGGTGTCTCCCCAATGAAAGACGATCCGATATGTCCAGTATATACAGTAGATAATGTGGGGTAGCACACGATTAAGGGTAGGGATGTACTGATGTAATAGGTATGTGAGATCTGGATGGGGTGTCATAACACCGATCAGTGA
Source organism: Distichodus sexfasciatus (assembly GCA_032718565.1). Taxonomy (NCBI): domain Eukaryota; kingdom Metazoa; phylum Chordata; class Actinopteri; order Characiformes; family Distichodontidae; genus Distichodus; species Distichodus sexfasciatus. Next base: position 908,927 of record JAVGVS010000077.1, read on the forward strand.
AATTGTAGGATGTAAGTAGGTTAGTTAGTGGCCAGCGGTTCTACGGTAGAGGCTGGTTGGCTACTGTCTCCTGTTTCGTGACTTAATCCAAGCATTTTAACTTGAGACGCTTCGTTAGCATGGACATGTGCGGTAAAGTCGTCTTAATGTTCCACATTTGTTTGATATTGCTAAACAAGTTGCAGTATAATAGTATAATAATCTGCTTGGTTGCAAATTTCAAAAACGTAACAGTGAAAGAATTTTGAAAGTAGGTCAACATTTGCCAAAGTGATGATCTAATGTTTTGCCTCACAGTGTATAAACAAGAAAAGCTTTTGCAATGGTTGGTTTATTCGAGATACAGCAATATATTGGAGCTCATTAAAGATGTAATTACGTTTTGGTTAGATTTAGGTTTTGGTAAGATTGTGGTTTCTAGCATCAGATTTTCGTCTTCAAGCCAAACGGCCAAGAGATATGGCTTGTTTACTGTAAGCGAAGTTCTGCAAGACTTTTCTATACATGTGTTCTCATTTATCTGGTTATCATTGGTCTTTTTTGTAGTGGTATTTCTAATGTTTAAAGCCTTGGCACGGCTCAAGTGTATTCCGTGCCGTGGCAACAGCGGTTTCGCCCGTAACCATAAGCCAGCCTGCTAGAATGTTTACGTCCTGCACTCAATTATGGCTTAAAAGAGAGGAGATTTTCAGTGGTAGTTTAAATACCAGGGGTTGACTGATATGGCTTTTTCAGGGCAGATACTGATTATTACAACTAACTTTTATGAGTTTTCATGGCTATGTTTAAGAGTGAATGTGTCAATACACCACAAAAAACTTTGTGTTGAAATGTGAAATACCAAAATAGCAATATATTGTGGTTGTTTCCAGTAATATATCTTAAAGATAAATGTGGTATAACATTCGTGTAGAAAGTAACTGAAACAGCTAATTGATATTTCTTACAGAAAGCAGTATAAAACTAAAACTAGGCTTAAAATAATGAGTTGAAATAATTAGCGCACAAATAAATTTTACTTGAAATTTTAAGGCAAATTTGAAGTTTTTATATATATTTTTTCCAGTTTGAAATTGTGTGATACATATTCACACATTCACTCCCAAACATAGCCGGAATTACAACTTTTATAGTTTATCTGGCAAACTAATCTGGCTTGTTCAATTTCCGTGAACTGACTTGAATTGAAATTATACGAAAACTTATAAAAGTAAGTTACATTGCATAAATGTTTGTTTTAATGTCAATGAAAGAAGTATGATAACAAGACTAACTGACCAAATAATCTTTGACAGTGAGGAAATTCTTCTATAAATGAAAAAAAATTGCTTTTGCATTTATACAAGAATTTCCTCACTGTGAATAATGATCAAGTAGTCATGCTAGCACACTGTAATTAATGCATTATTTCAAATAATGTTTTTTGAGTTTACACTAAATGAAAGAAGTATGTTATCATGACTAATTGATCAAATTGTTTCTTACATCTACACATCATCCGTACTTTAATCAGCCGCACTTCACTGTTAAAGTCAGCAGCATTATGGAAACAGGAAACTCATCTTTTTACGGCTCCGGACTTCAACTTCCAAAGCACGAAAACCCCACCCCATCCCAACACCCTCCAGTTCTCTTCCTCACTTCTGTCACTCTGAATTCGTCCCACCATCCATCTGAACCCAGGAGGTTTAGCCAAGAGATGCCAGAGCGTTGTTCAGCTGCGCTACTAAATTGAGTTGTTGATGAGGTTCCAGGCCGAGCTGGGTGCTTGGCGAGGATCAAGGCCTTTGTCTCAAAAAGCATAACCACATAATGTTAATATGAATTTTTTGTTGTTTAAACACAGTTGTGTCATTTTGTGATTCTCCCTAACACTGCAGCGCTAAAACCATCAGGCACCTAGTGTAGTTAAGAAAAAATGAAACAGTATAATGGTGTTTGGGCTTGTAGTGTGTTGCCTTGCTTGTTCTGCTCACTATCCTGTCAATATGTTTGAATTTTTACACTTTGTTTAGTCGCTGCATAGTTAATTCTGAACACAACTGTGAAGGAATTGTTGAAAATAACTCAACATTTGTCAACGTAATGGACTCCTTTTTGATCACAAGTGTATACAATTTTCCCTTAAACAGAATTCAACAAATAATCAAAATAATCTTCAGGCGCAAGATTTTGTTGATTACAGGTTCTTAATGTAAGTTTTGATTATGTTTTTGATTAATTGCCTGGCCCTAAGCTCGAGTGTGTTCACTGCTGTTTGTTAGTGGAGTTGGGCAGGGGAGCGAGGCCCTGCTGGAGGTGCAGGTGGGATGATGAGATGCTGGGCAACAGCAGTGCCAGGTATCCCCCCCCCCACCTGCCTCGTCTGCCCACGCTGCGGGAATTTTGCTGAGCTCAGCAGTTAAAGGGAGAAGCTTCCAGAACGGGGTAGGTCCCAAAATCGCAGCGTTAGAATGACAGCGGGCGACTTTGTGGCAGCACTGAATCAGGAGATTTGCAGCAAGGCTGCTGTGAAGACGCAAACCTACAGTATAACAGTGACGGATGGACAGTATGGGTGGACCAATCCATTTTCTTCAGGCCCATTATTACTGACATAACAATAACCCATATTTTGAATATTTTAAATGTTTGCTGGGTGATTATGTCTGTGAGGTTTAGCGACATGAAATAAAAAGATAATATTATTAAAAATGACTTTTTATAAAGAAATGCAAAATTATGGGCAAAAGTAAAGAGTTTTGTTTTTACTCAGTTTTTAAGAGAAAACAAGATGCAGCTGGTAAATCCAAAAGTGGTTTAACAGAAATTAAAAACGCTGCCTTACTCAGGATTACTTTAACATCATACCATATCATAATATAAACAGTCGTCATGACCAATGGCATTGGCAACTTGGTGTCTGGGTTCATGCAAAAAACTGTCTGTTAAAGTTGTTAAAAAATGGTCTGGAGCATAGAGGTGGAACGATACTGATTATTACAAATATAACGATAGCTGAAATTTTGAGTGAATAAATGTCTGCCGTAAAATGAATGAAATTGAGAACAACAAATAATCAAACAACAAAACGTAATTTATATGCTTTTTGTAAACGCTAGCGGTCGACTGATATGGGCTGTTCTGTGCCGATATTGATTACTAATCAAGGAGAGCAATAACCGTATTTTGAACCGATATATGTCTGCTGTAAAAAAATGAAAAGGTGTCAACATTCATCATAACAAATAATCCAATATTAAACTTAATCTAAATGCCTTTGGTTAAGTCTGGTGGTTGACCAATATGTTTTTTCTAGGCCGATACTGATTATTACAAAGAGAGCGATCAATGTATAGGTGGTCATTGGTGTTAAAGTTTAGAATAGCAATGTGACAATGTGTATTTTATAGAATCATCAGTATTAATGCAGGACAAAGAGTAATGCAAACACAGTGTTAATTTTGGGAACTTGTGCTTGCAGTAGTTGTTAGTTCATGTTTGTCTTTTTACTCCATTTAAGGTCTGGGAAAGCAACATCCGAGTACCAGATGTGTCTTGGCCGATATCTGAGGAAGAGGAAGGTCGGTCCGTTTTATTCTTCCCACAAATGCTAAATCAATCAGGGCCTTTGACACGGATTGATCCATGAGCAACGTTTTTAAGGCCTTTGACCATCTGCAGAAATAATGAGGGTTGGATGTCCACCTAAGTGTCTTTACGGGACCACTAAAGAAAAACCTCACCGAGCAGAGGTTGACCATATATTGTGGGAAGCGGCATTAAAATATTCTGCTACAAAATATCTGAAAGGGGGATGTTAGTCTGCAAATATGATGTGTTACAAATATGATTCCCATTTATTACAGACAAAACTCATTTTTAGCTGATAAATAACAAAAACAACCAGCGCTGTTTACTTGATATTTTCAATGTTTGTTCCAACATGTGTCCACCGTGTTATTGCGACGTGACTCTCATATGGAACGCCACCTTGCACAAAAATGTAGTTCTCTCCAGAAATGTCAAAAATGAGTTATAGGCCAAAAAATGGGCCAAATTGATTAAAATGGCCAAAATTTCAATATTTCTCCATTTTCAATTAATCAGAAAATACTTTTTCCATTTTATGATGTTAGAGAGTAAAAAATTAATATAGAAAATTACAAATTGACAGTTTGGTTTATTAAAAAATGCTGGAAATTACATAGTCTTTCTTTTTATCCGATTAATAATTGATTATTCGGAAAAATAATTGGCAGATGAATTGATTAACAAAATAATTGTTAGTTGCAGCCCTACTAATTTTTTTCTTTTGTAATTGATGAAATTGAGAACTACAAATAACCAAACAACAGAACTGACCAGCGGCTGACCAATATGGTTTATTCAGGGACGATACTGATTATTACTAGCCAAGGAGAGTACTATCCGTATTTTCAACCGCTGAGTGTTTGCTTTAAAAATCAACATTCAGTACAGCAAATACTCCAACATTAAAGTTAATTTAAATGGTGTTTGTAAATACAGGATGTTGACTCATATGGTTTCTTTAAGACTGATATTGATTATTACTAATCACAGAGAGCGATACACAATATTCTGAACCAATTAAATATGTCTGCTGTTAAAATTGAAAATTGGTATCAAAATTCAGAACAGCAAACTAAACATTTATTGAAACACTAGCAGTCGACTGATATACTGTAGCTTTTTTGAGGTCATTACCAATTATTACTTATCAAGGAGAGAGTTAATATTTTGAACAGATATACAGGATATATGTATGTCTGCAGTAAAAAAAGAAAATTGGTCTCAACATTCATTATTACGAAGATTCAACGTTCATTTCACAGGGTATTGTAGCCACACTTTTAAGGTTTGTTGCAAAAGTAACTCCGAATGCAACGATGGAGGAATTTTGGAAATCGGTCAACAAAATTCCTTTCCCTCCTTTTTTTTTGACTCAGTGTATTTATATCCATTCCACCTCAGATTGTGGTTCATTAAGAGTATGTGTGTGAGTGTGTGTGAGTGTGTGTGTGTGTGTCTGTGTGTGTGTGTGCGTGTTTTAAGTGTGGTGCATTAGCAGGTACATGGGCCTTGCACTTTAGAGGAAAAAAGGGAGAAGTGGCGTGAGGCTGGACGCGACCCCGGTCTGGGTCGGATCAAGGTTATTCCTCCTCAGCTTCTCCAGCGCTCTTATAATGGGGACGGATGGGGACAGTTTAGCTGCTGCAGCACATGGTAAATCCCACTGGGCAGATGCAAGCCAGATCAGCACGGCTTCTCCATTGCGAGGTCCATGAGGACCACAAGGTCTTCTCCGTCTCCCGCGGCAACGAGTCCGGCCCATTAAAGAAAAAAAAAGCAGTGGCTGGAGAGAAAGGCGAGGCAAAAAGCTGAAGGGGAAAAAGGGCTTCTGGGCACAATTGGAGTGGACGCTTTGGAATGTTGTGACAGTAACGGGAGGATTCTGGGGAAACATTTGGAAGCCTTGTTGCAGCGCTTCCTGCAACACTAGAAAAGGGTTTGATCCATACGTCATGTTAACATATTGCTTTCGTTTACTTCAAGTTCAATTTTTTTTGTTTTTAAATTGAACCAGACGGATTTACAGTGTGTGTGTTGTATTAACACATTCAATCCCAAACACAGCTACAGTCACAATGAACAATTTTAATTCATTTAAGTTAATCAGACATCTTCACATTTTCATTTCCGTGAACTGACTTAAAAAATCATAACACTGAAAACTCATGAAAGTTGAAGTAAAAGGAAGAAGCATGTTAACATGCCCAACTGATCAAATTTATTTACAGTGTGTCTCCTACCTAGGGTTCCTGGCATTCCCATTTTCCATGATAACATGGGTTAGTGGGCAGGGGAAAAATTTGCCGCGAGAATGAACACAATCATTCCACTTAGACTGAAACAAAGAACATAAAAGCAGATACTCTCCAGAACGGCTTGATCGTGAAATCCACGGAACGCTGTCCGAAAAGACAGATATACAGCAGTGCAAACATAAGCTTTAGGGATGATTTACACTGCCTCTATCTTTCCGGAGACTGTTCCTGATCCGAAGCAGTAAATTCAGATGAAAATAAAAATGCCTCAGCCTTTTTGCCTCCCGTTACCTCTCTTGTCTGTGCCTATACACTGAGCGTATAATGGGCTGTTTGGCAGAACCGGGTGCAGGTTTGGAATCTGACGCTTAAGTAGAAGCAGTCTCGCTTTCCGGCTCCGTCTGGCATGGAATGCTCCCGCCGTTGCTGCTCCCAAATCTGTGATCAAAGGCAGAAAGATGTTGGAGATGAAGGAAAAAGATGGAAATAAAAGGGGAAAATTTTCCACAGAGAGGTCCTGAGGATGGAGTGAGGCCCCTAGCGCTAACAGAGCCGTTAGTTTGTGATGATTCTGGATCTATAAATCAGCTCGGCGAATACCATGAGCTCTGGATATTAAGCAACACGTAAATCACGATCTATCCTTTTTCAAAAATGGTCTGCTGCAAAACCTGAGCCTGTAGGTAATCGGTCGAATGGCATCTACATCTATACTTTGAGTCAAAAATAGAAAACCATAGAAAACCAAACATTGACCAATTTTACAATCAGACTCAAATTTGCAACAATGTGATTTTTATGTTGCACAGAATACAAAAACAAAATATAAGTCTCAAGTCTCGTCATGATATGATATTATATCAATTCACTGGACGTTAATTCCACGTCTGCCGATATCATCGATGATGCGATTGCAATTTGATTAAATTCAGGAACCAGTGATCGATATGAAACAATATCACACCATTTAGTGACCTCTGCATTTGGCCCATCCGTGAAGGGGCAGTGGACAGCTAACAGGGAGCCGTGCTTGGGGATGGTACCTTTCCCGTGAGTATCTCAGTGCTAACTTTACCGGTCCTGGATTCGAACCTGCGACCTTCTGACCATGGGGTGAACACCCTACCGTTATGCCACCAACTACCCCCATATGCTGATTTAACACCATTATTCCGTTCATATCAAATCACAAAAAGGAACGTTTTATTTCTGAGCTCAACCCGACACTTAAATGAAAAACAATCTTTTCTTTTAATAAAAATAGATGTACAATGTATAATCCATTTTCAACATTCTTTGTAAGTTTTAATCGTAGTTGCTGAATTGATTTGAAAATATTTGTTGTTCATGACGATTTCCATTTCATAAAGTATTCTAAGTGGTGGTTTATATAATAATCGCTTTGTTTTGAATTCAAGAGTGAAGGAATTTTGAAAATTGGTCACTATTTACCAAGCTCCCCTTTTGACTCATCTCTAGGCTAATGTTTGCCTGTTAGGAGGGAGCAAAGTGTTTCGTCTTTTTCCCTGCATGTTGGAAGGTGCACACACTTGCATGTGGGAACATGTGTGCATAAATCACACGTTCTGAAATCCCAGTGAATCCCTCTTATAACCGTGACCGGCTTTCCCTTTTTTATGACTGCCTTTGTCTCCTTTTCTGCTCTCGTAAATGCCGTGGTAGGGCCGCGAGAGCCACAAAAAGCACTTTAACTGGAAGAAAACCTCCACTGACCAGAAGGCCGTCTGCAGTGTCACTTTCTTAGCAAGTTGTTCCACTCTTAAAGCGACAAAATAAGAGTAACAACAATGAGAACTGCATCGTAATAATGTGGCTTGAGAAGCAGTGTTCCAGACGCTTATTAACTTGATGCTGTTCGGTTTGGACAGTTGTGCTGAAGAGATGAAGTAACGCTGCGTCTGATTCAACGGACAGGAATGTGGAGAGGAGGTGCTGGCATAATTACATTCACATCTTTTACATTGGACACATGTGGGCAACAACGTGCAGAACCTCGTGCACTCATTTGTTCTTACTGGTCTGTCCATTCCTGCTATTAGAAGGACTTAATGAAGAGATACGTACTTGTAACTAGCATCCAAGTGTGTGTGTGTGTGTGTGTGTGTGTTTGAGACAGAAAAGATGCAGCAGAGGCAGGAGGAGTCGGAGGAGGAGGGGTGAGGAAGAGCGTGGGCCGGGGCGGTGGGCTAAATGTGAAACACACGTTCTGGCGGGACTCTCTGGCTCAGCCTGGCTCTGTTTGAGGGCCAGCGGTGACGCCAGCAGAGCTGCAGCACACACACATATTCACACACAACACACTTACAGACACACACACGCACACACCAGAGCACTTACAGGTCCCTGCAGGGCTGTGCTCTGCCTGCGCTGGGCCACATCCGTCTCCACTAAGAGATCAGAGCACCGAGCTAAATTCAGATAACAAAGCAGGGGTGAGCGGCAGCTGGGGAAGTGTCCTGTCCCGTTCTGTCTCGCCCCCTCCCATCCTATCTAGTCTCCTCCGTTCTGTCCCGTCTCCTCGTGTCCCTTTCACTCACCTCTGAGTTCTGTCTCGTTCCACCTTTTCTTGTCCCTATTTGTCCCGTCTCTTCCCATCGACTCTTGTCCCATCCCCTCCTGTCCAGTCCCTTCCCCTCCCCTCAGATCACGTCTCGTCCTGTCCCCTCTCATTCCACCCCGTACTGTCCACTCCACTCTCATCCTGTCTCGTCCCATCCCATCCCATCCCGTTCCATAACATCCTGTCCCCTCTTGTCCCCTCTCCTTATATCCCATCGTGTCCCTTTCCATCATGTCTTCACCTGTCCTGACCTATCACCTCCCACAACCTACTGTCCTACCGGCCTGTCTTGTCCCCCCATGCCGTCCTCTCCTGTCATTTTCCCTCCCATCCTGTCCTGTCCTTCCCTGTCCTCACTTGTCCGGTCCATTCCCCTCCCCTCCCATCACGTCTCATCCTGTCCTCTCCCGTTCCACCCCGTTCTGTCCACTCCACTCTCATCCCGCTTCACCTTGTCTCATCCTCTTCCCCCCTTGTCCCCTCTCAACTTGTTCCCTCGCGTCCTTTTCCACCCAACATGGACATTCTCATGTGAAGAGGCATCACACACACACACACACACACACATATGGCATTCTAGAGCAGAGACACAGGAAGAGAGCAGGAAATGAAACTGGTGTTGTACATGTGTTCACATGGCTAAAAGCTGCAGTCACTGGGACACACATGCAAAGTGATTTAGATTGTCTGATAAAGTGCAGGTGAGGTTTAAGCACAAATCCATGTGGGACTTGGGTCCTGTCCCAAAAAGCAACAATAGTTCCTGTTATGTAGATGGTGGCTTTGCGGAAAACTATAATATAATATATATATAATTTTCTGTCAATTTTCTGGCAGTTGATTTACGATATGAAAACTTTGATCTGAATTTTTAGGAAAAAAATATCATTTCGGTCACAGTAATGACAAAATGTTATCAAAAACAAGTTAGAAAGAATGTTAAATTTCCTTTTATTTGGACACAGGTACCAATCTACACCTTTTAGGTGTGGTGGGCTTTAAAATAATCCTGAATGCAGTGAAAGAATTTTTGAAATTTGTTTAGTGTTTGTCATCGTTTGGGCAAAAGCTTCCTTTTTTAAAAGCTTCCAGTGTATTCATATATTTCATGATAAAGTTCATAACTAAACGTACGTTTGACCCTCTTTCACACCGTGCTTCAGACAGTTTGCCATGAGCTTTCACGTTCAGGTTGGTGGAAGAGGGCAGTGAGTTTCATTCTCAGGTGCCCCTGGGCTTGCTAAGGCTGTGATTAATATACATGACCATCTGCTTTAAAACTCACATTTTTTCGCATGATTTTTTACTTCCAGTCTACTGAGCCCTAAGCCGTGATGGTGGTCTCTTTTTTCTGGCATAAACTGCAAAACTTTCAGCACTTGACTTGGCTGAAATATGGACTTTGGCCCTTAAAATAAAAATCAAGAAATCAAAGTCACATTATTTCAACCTACAACAAATTTAGCGTCAAATTAAAAACGACGTAACACTTGAACTTCACTATGCATCCGTATTCGATTTCAGGGAATTTGATCCAAAAGGTAAAGGGGGCCTAAATGTTTAGTTACATGCCTGCCCGTGCCCATATGCTCCCAATTTATAGAGCAAAAACAGTGCCAGCTGCAGGGCGCAGTGGCGAGTGTGAGGACGGGCGAGCCATCATGTCTTATAGAGGAGCTGGCTCATCTCATCCAGACAGCCATGCAGTATTTAGGTTAAACCGCAGTCATAGCTTTCATAGCTAAACATACACGTACTTGGCTCTCTCTTAAAAAAGCATGACAAATTCACAGACTTCCTGGTTGAGTTACCAAACCAACTTACATTTCCTGTATTCAGAAAGCCACAGCACTCTTTATTGGTTCATCACAATACAATGTTATATTGATTCACCGAACAGCGATTCAACGTCTGCCGATCACAAAGTTGGATATGATGCGATTTTCATTTGATTCAGTCAATTCGAGGGCAGTGATGGGTTTTAAACATTTTCTTTATTTTGTACAGTTTTTATGTATCAGTCAAATAAATGAGTAGCCCTAAACATGTAGAGTCATTGATGAGGCGATCGAATGGTTGCGTTGGCAAATTCACTGTGTCCGTCCCATTTTAAACATTCTTTGTAACAGATTTTTGCTGAATTTGTCCTTCTGTTTTTTTGCTATTACAAATTACAAATGGGGTTTTGCAAAGTAATTTAGCTACAGATTAGGGAAATATAATAATTGCACTTTGTTGGAAATTATTTTTTTTATTGCAAATTGATACAAAGGCCAAAGGTACAGAGCTCCCTTTTTGACTCACAGTACAGATGTGTTTTTAGCATGAAAATCACCAAACTTTGTTTGACTGGAGCTGGACACCCCTGAAATAACTACTACATACTTCATTATGCCGTTGGAGGTCAGTGAACCTCGAGGTTTTTATTGCTTGTCCCTGCATAACCTATGCTGCACCTAAGTAAAGAGGACCAGTAATTTGTGCTTTTTAGATGCATGGCTCAGTGGAGACGATGAGAGTGCTGACAGAAAGACGGCCAACGTTTCTCCTCCTCTGGAGCTGGAGAGCTTCATCAGACATTCAGCTGATTACGACCTCTTCCAAGAACCGGCCCAGCCAATCCCACCAGGTGATTTATTTCAATAATCCAGTTATTTTAGCTGAAGTCTCTGCATTTCCTCCCAATTTCACAACAAGGCTGGTTAAGCAGAATGGGGAGGGGGATTAAACACGTCATGTAGCCGTGCTGTACTTTTGAGTACTTTTTTTTTTGCTACAAGGTCATTGGAGATGACAAATGAAAAATTGCACAACACAGCATAGCAAACTAATCCCAGCAAAAACACTGATGAAAAAATTGATTCCTGCAGGGAAAAGAAAAAGATGCTGGCCTCACAAAGTACTCTTGTCCTCACAAATCCCAATTTTAAGAGAATGCTACCTGAGAGGGAGAGAAGCTGAATCTCATTTCTGCTTAATGAAAATAAGGAAACAGTGAAATGCCAGCTTGATTTTATATTGAGATTTTGGGGGGGGGGCTACATTTGAATCCACCCTTTTCATAAGGGTGTAATAATCCATCAATCTACATCAATAAATTGATCCAATGATCAACAAGCCCAGAGCATCGATTTAAAATACACTGATCAGACATCATGCTTATTGCAATGTTCCTTGCCAAGCAAGTGTCAGCTGGTTTGAACACAACTTTTATTAAACATGATTAATACAGGTTACTGTGGAGCGTAGATCAGGAATTAAAAATGTCAGTGATGTTTTAGTTGCTTTTTGCGATTTGATATGAATGGAAGTGATGGTGTTAAATCAGTTTATGAAAATGTCTCGATGATTGCTGATACCTGTACAAATGGAAACTGGATTGTAGCAGACCTTGTGATATCGACCACAATGAATATCTGTCAGTTGATTCGACATAAAACCGTATTGCGATGAAACATGATTTACACCCCTAATTTTAATTTAGGCAAGACGTGAGATATGAAAAGGAAATTAAATGTCAGTGCACATTTATTTTGCAGAAGGATCTCGAGGTCTGAAACCTGCCTTGCTGGACTGGTGATTAATCTTGCACTCTGACCAACACCACTAACATGGCTAACCGTGAGTGAAAGGCAGTGGTATGGCGATTAGCCGACAGGGCGGAGTGCGCCTTTAATGTCCCTGATACCCGCTTGGCAGAAAAGAGAAGCGGCAGACAGCGACTGACCTCTCTTGGGGCCAGCTTGGGCAGGATGATTGATAGAGAGAGCGTGAGAGAGCTGGATGGAGGCAGGTGAGGAGGGGCAGTAGAGCCGGATTATTCCACAAAGCTGCTGCTCCCTAATGGTATTGCTGCACGGCAGAATATGAACAGACCTGGACATGGCAACAAAACACCAAGCACAGAGAGGTATAAACACAGAATAGGTGTATAGATAGATGGAAAGATAGATAAGCAGATAGACACACTGACAAACAGATAGCAATTCAGTGCACAGCTGTGCATTTTACAAAACACAAATTTAAGAGAGACGTTATGCATTTTTATTCATTACAGAAACTGTATGTGCCTTTTTTATTTTAAAATAGATTTTTAGATGAATGGACAGATGGAGAGACTGAATTAATTATGTATTTTAAAATAGCAATCACTGAACAACAGTGTATGGGACTAGATAGATAGATAGATAGATAGATAGATAGATAGATAGATAGATAGATAGATAGATAGATAGATAGATAGATAGACAGATAGATAGATAGTCCTGCCGCCACCTCTCCTTGCACTCATCCACCCCTCACTCCATCTATCCGTCTGTCCATCCTTAAAATCTATCTATTCACAGTTGTGCAGTGATTTCTTTTGAAAAATACATCTCTCCATCCATCTGTCCATTCAGCTATTCATTTAAATATTTTAATCTACATTTTAATGTTCGTCTGTCTGCCCATCCATCCATCCAGCTCTCTATACAGTAGATATAGACAGATAGTGCTCGAAAACACTGTCCCGGCGTATACCGCCCCCGGCCACGCCCCACTCGCCACATAGCCACGCCGCAGGCCGGCTTGAGGGCGGGGCCGTGCCCGGTTGGAGGCGTGACCAGGACCGGGGGGCGGGGCTGGGCGGCGCGCTGCTGGCTGTGTTATCTCTCATCTGAAAGTCGGCGTCGCGCCTGTGCGGTTGTCGCTCACCGCCATGGACCTGCTGTCCGCCTGCTGCATAATTCTGCTGCACTTTCATCACGCAGCCGCGCTCTACGTCGCCGACAGCGTGGGTACGCTTCCGTTTTAATACGCTCTCATCCACTTACTCATCACACTTTTCTTCTGCTTTTCTTCTTCTTCTTTTTTTGTTATGATTATTACAGGAGAAGACGAGCCGCGCGCCGCCGACTCATTAAACGCTCCTCCGCAAGCCAAACGGTTACTTAAAAAAAATTAAGCTGCAAAAATTTTAGTTTAAAAAATAACGCGACGCCAAAGCGAGAAACGGATGTCAAACTCCCGCTAACAAAACAAGTAACAGTGTAGTGTTTTAACGGTGTATTAATTTAATTACTGGCGCGGTCATGCGAGCACTAAAACGTTACTTTTGTAACGAGTAACGTTTTCACAAGTAGCACTGTAATTCTTGAGTGTCTAACGTCGCTATTGTTTTTCGTTGGTTATACAGACGTTCAGCTGCTTCAGATATTACTTTTAAACGAGTGAGGGTACGCCATGACTGTTGTAACAGTGTTACATATAAATTGTTTAAAACGGTAAGCTTTAAATATGAAATGCTCGCGAGTTTGGTGTCGTTACCGGTTTTTAAATGTGACTTTTTGCAGTGTTGCTTTTATATAAGTAAGTGTTGTGCTGTCGGTTTGGAGGAGTGCCCCGAGTGTCATCAACCTCTCCAACTTTTTTTTTCCACCATCTCTTCATTCCTGTCGTTTCTTCAAACCCGCGCCGGGCTGGAGCGTTTGCCTTTTTCATGAATGACTTTTAAAGCTGTATAACACTCCAGTTTCTACAAATTTTCCACGTCGTTCTTAGTTGTTAACTTTTATTTATTTGTCTGGCGTTCCGGCATTCTCTTGACAGTCCGTGATATGCTCTAGGGGAGAAGCAGCTGACGCAGGCAGACTTTCTGGCTTTTATTATTCCGCATAAAATGTTGAAATTACTGTCATGGATGTTGGTGAGGAGGGGGGTGTAGGTGATGGACCAGAAGTGTGCAGGATGCACCAGCAGCAGGGTTTACCTCCACACTCCCACACCAAGCTTGAAGGGCAATTTCAATATGCAGTGGACAGTGTGCACTTCTGACCCTGAGCCGGGAAGTGGGGGGAGTGTTGGGGGGGGGGTTGTGTGGATGTGGCTGATGCATGACAGTGTGAGGAAGTTGTTTTTGCTGCGATGTCTCACACTGCAGCGCTGCTGTCACCTGCTAATGTGTTTCTGCAAAGCCTGAGCTCTACAGACAGGAAAGAACATGGCACTACTGATAATTATTGATGTGGAATAGGAAGTTTGTATATTTAAATTTTAACATGTAGAGTATATGCTATACCTGTACGGCCTGCATCTTTTTAATGTATATATTTTTATTTAATATGGCATTACCATTCTATCTTTACTTACCTTTATCATTTAAAAGTACTATTGAAATGAGGCAGTAGGTACAGTGATTTACTGCAGTGACACTGATTTATTAAACATACATGTTAATACGATCCTTAGGAACCACAAACAAAAAATGTAGTCTGGCACTTTGGAAGCAAAAGATGAAGGAAGAAGGAAGGAAGGAAGACTCATGACTTTCACAGTGCTGTATAAAGCAGGAACAAGCATACTATGATAGTTCTATGACAATTTCCCCCCTCCAGTGTTTTGCAACCCTAATTTCTGGACAGTGGATTGGTTGAAGAGAAACACTTCGTTTTGATCACTGTGTGTGTGTTTTTATGTGTGTGTATGTACACTCAAGACTCGCTGCAGCATGTCCTGCGGGATTACGGCCTGGTGAAGCCGGTAAGCGTGGACGCAGACGGGCGCTTCCTCTCCCACGCCGTTTCTGCTGGGCGCTTAAGCGGTCATCGCCGACGCAGGAGGAGAGACACCAACCGACTTGATGCCAACTTGGAGGAGGAGGAGGGGCACGACGTCGCACCAGAGACCCTCTACTACAATGTGACAGTTTTCGGACAGGAGTTCCACCTGCACCTGAAGCGCAATAGCCGCCTGGTGGCCCCCGGGGCCACAGTGGAGTGGCACGAGGACGGTGGTGCTGCCCGCTCCGAGCCCCTGCTGTCTGTCCAGTGCTTGTATGTGGGCCGTGTTACCAACCTGCCGGACACCTCCGTGGCCATCAGCAATTGCGACGGCTTGGTGAGTTTTCCTCCCCGTACTCTCTCTCTGTTTTTACCAGCGGAATCATTGAGTAACCCGTTGCTGGTTGCTTTCTTGACCGGAGCTAGGCTGTCCAATACGTATCGGTGTATGATGTGATTCAGAGACAATACGTTTTAACAAGGGACATTTACGGCACTTAGCAGATGCTCATATCTTTCATTTCCTGAATACAGGAACAACCCCGCTGAGAGCAACTTGGGGTTAAGGGTGTTCGAGGTGCCCAACTGTGGTAGTGTTGGAAGTAGGATTTGAACACAACTTCTTGGTCCAGAGACAAGCATTCTAACCACTAGACCACAACAATTTGATTTGATAGATTTTGGAACGATATGAGGCAATTTGATGTTATAATATTCCACTGAAAAAAATCATAATTTTGAAGTGAAAATTATTTGATTAGCTTAATAGTAATATACAGTAAATAGTAGTATGTCTGATTTGTACAGTGCAGTAATTAAATTTTACCTTTATTTTTGAATCAATGGGTCACTTGATATTCGAAAAAGCCATAGTCTTCATTCAGGTGGTGAATTTTTGATGGTCCCTAAATACAGCCACTCCGGTTAAGAGTGAGACTTTGGCATCAGAGCAAGGTGTTGACTAGGGCTGGCTGATATGATCTTATCAGTATCACGATCTATTGACCATTTTACTTCAATTATGATTATGATTTAGTTTTTTTGCCCTCATAGTTCACTCATGTAAATATGCTTCACCATTAAAGCTGGTATGAAGATGGGATATGAGTGCATATTTTTGTGAAGAGTAACATGACAACTCACGGGCAGTAATATGATTTAAAGCAGTAGAACATGAACATGCATCGGGGAAATCAACCAAATTTTTAAAATGTTCAAAATAACCATCATGGGCAAGATTAGAGGTTCTGAATGTCAGTTTTGGTTACTTTTCAATTAATTGCCGAGTTGCTAGTTTCCGACTCCTATCTTTCTCTCTCTCTTTTCGCTTACGTAACACTGCTCGCTGACTCGGATCCAGAGGAATCCTTGAGTAAGCTTTTCCTTCGTCGTTGGGACTGCTGGTTGCTTTCCTGATGGGAGCTGAGCTGTTCCGTACAGATGTAGATCATTAAATTAGAGTGGGCGAAGCTGAGGTGGTTGTGTAGACCGGCTACAATGGCATTTTGGTTTTAAAAACAAAAGTAATATTTTTCTCCCAGCAGCTTTGTACTTTGTTGATGGACATGGACATTTCTAGGAAAAGTCACAATGTGTCTTGTCAAGCACTATCATCTGCTCCATTGACATCTGTTCCAGCATTTCTGCAAGTGTTGTCTAGATACGTTTGAGTATTGGACGAAAATCTTCATTTGCATTTATTCATTTATGATCCAACATTTCCTTCAGTGTCAACCTGACACTGGAGTTAGAACTGAATTCCCATGAGATTTATCTGTGATCAATGCCAATTTTGATAACCTGAGGTTTTTTTTTTTTACAAAACAAAGATTTTCTCTAACATGTCTTGTGTAGTTGAGTAATCTGCAAGATAATGTACCATGCAGCGTAACAATAAAATGCATTGAAGGAAATAGGGCAAGAACGAGGGATGAAAAAAAGAATGAAAAAGACAAGTGTAGGTTTTGACGGTTGCAGATATCCGAAGAGGAGAGTGTCAAAATTTGAGCTCCATGTTTGTCTATGGGGGGAAAACAAACGATAAAATGGACAGAATTTGCAAACGAGTGTGTGTATCAACAACAGGTCTACTAGCACCCCACACCGCAATAGGCTGCACGTTTTAGAGTTGGGACAAAGTTTCTAACACAAAAACTGTAGGAGGAGCAGTGGTCAGAAAAAGTGTGTGGAAGAAAAATCTGATATTGCTCACCGCATTCACATAATTTATTAGCTCTTTACATATTTATGTATTTATATTTATATATACTCTCTTTTTGATAGTGTCTTTGAAATGCTGGTCAATACGGGGATCTGATAATAACTAATTAGAGAAACCTAGAAGTGAGATATCTCTGTTGTGAAACTGAAAATTAATTTCTTAATTTATATTAACAATGTATTTTTTCCTTATCATCTTAGATTTATTTCCACTCGTCTTTATTATTTATATCCATTTTTATTTTAGTCAAAGTAGTTTTAAAACCCCTCAGTTATTAGTGATTTTGTGATATTGTAGTGATATTGTTATTTGTGATTATTAGTGATATTGTAGTCAAATAATTGCTTTGACGTGTTATAAGATTTCCATCTTGCCTAGATTTTTTCCTCTCCAGTTTGCCCTTGATGAGCAGCCCTGACCTTGGCGGGTGCCCATGAATTAGAAATCAACATAAATATTATTTATGTGTTTACTGCCTCCATAAATTCCCTTCTCCTCCTCCTCCTCCTCCACGAGGTGTTCGTGAGGTGCGATTGCTTCCGCTCGGACATCGGGCCTTGGAGGCGAGTTGGCTAATGGCTTAGACAGCTGCCATGACTCTACAGACACCGAGCAGCAACGCAGCACTAATCACCACGCCGAGCGAGCACTAGCACATCCATGTATCGTTTGTTCCACTTAAAATAAACAAAAGCTAAGTAATATCTATTTAAGTATACAATATATAATATATATAATTGTTCATCTTTATTTATGAAATATGTAGTGTGTGTATGTGTGTGTGTGTGTATATGTGTGTGTTTCTGAGTGCAAAATAATTTTTTTTTCATTTTGGTTTTGGTAACAAATATTGAAAAGTAAAAATGTTTTTTGAGCTTTTAGTTTTTCTAGTTTAGAAAATGAACGAACCAGCGATACATGGATTCTAGCATCCCTCTTCCCTGTCTGTTTTCTCATCAACACTGGTGTTTTACGAGCAGCGGAGCGGTGTCTTCAGCACATCAATTAAGCAGCGATGCCGCGCTAACGAACCCTCAGCGGAGGTGCTGGCCGAAAAAATAATCGAAGCCTGCATGGAATCTCAATTTGGTTTCATTTGTGAGTGGAATTGAGGATCCGAGATCGCCTGCATGAAATCATAAAGATATGAACTCTTTCATTAGAAAAATATACCAACTTGAATAGTTTTTAAAATATTTACCAGACAAACCTTGTCAGTGAACTATGAGTACAAAAAAATCAAAATAATTGTTCATTAATTGTAATTGAGGTAAAATGTCCAGTTAATCGTGATATTGAAATTTCTGTCCACGAACGTGTCCTAGGGCTGGGCGATATGATCTCGGCTCAGCATCACAATTAATTGAACATTTTACCTCAGTTGTGATTAATGAACTCTTGTTTTGGGTTCATTTGACAAGGTTTGTACTGTAAATATACTTGACTATTAAATGTAGTTGGTACATTTTATTCTAATGAATGAGTGCATATCTTTGTGATTGTAAAATAACTGAAGGAAACACACTGCTGAAGTGGCACTGGACGGGGCGGAGTCAAGTTACAACACACACAAATGTCTTATTAAGGGGACACTACATGAACACACACTAGGATTAACACAATTCTTTTATATTAAAAAAAAGTATTTGCATAATTTTTTAAAATATTTGAAATAATCAACATGGGCAAGATTATCAGTCACTTCTAGAATTTGTTGCCTAAAATGCCTGATTTCGCAGCAGTTTTTCTAAAAAAAAAATGTGATAGTTGCTGTGTTTTTGGGCCTTTTATTGCAATAAAGCAAGTCAAAGTTGATCTTGATCTAGTGAGGACAGGATCACGAACGTTAGCCTTCCAATAAAGGGACAATGAAGGATGCAGCAGCCTGTGGTACAATGATCTGTTTCGTCAGACAACCTCCATGCTTTTCTACCATTTTTGGCATGTATTTTGTGGTAGCAGAATGTTTTATCTTTCCAGAAGTACTGCACACAGTGCAAAACAGTTTTCCTCTGCTTTCATGAAATATGCCCAGATACTGTTTCTTGCGTCCCTTAGCAGAAGGTAAACATGAGACATTTTTATTTCCACATTTTCTCTGTCTTCCAAACAAAACAAGAAAGCGAGTGCGCTGACATATTGTTTAACGTTTTGTGGGAAACAAGGATGATTGTTCAAAATGACAAAGAATTTGTGTTAAACGTTGCAATCACGAAATCCTGGTGGTTCTGAATTTTGTCAGTTAGAGGTTATGAATGTCGGTTTTGATTAATTTTCGATTAATTGCCCAGCCCTAGTTTGTCCCTCCTTGTTAGCATCTCTCACGTGGAAGAGACTCACCTTTTTTCGTCTCGGGCTCCTCAGAGCCTCAGGCGTGACATCGCACGTGCCAGCTCCTGTTCCTGTCCTCACTGCGGACATGGTGGCGAATGCTACGGGATAAAAAATGAGGGAGAGAAAAAGGGAGGGAGAGAGAGGCCCAGCCCGGCTCGGAGTCTGGGCGGTCCGGATGGGGCAGTGCTTTTTACTCACTGTGAGGAATCTACAGGGAAAACGTTTCGGCTTTTAGCCTGCGGACGTGAGAGGTTTTATAATTCAGTTACATTTAGTGGAGAGCTGCTACAGGTCCTGAAGTCAGGTCAGTGGGTGTGTTCGTGTTCGGGGTCCGAGGGATGCACAAACCTGCAATTTAACTTAATGATATAATTAGAGATGCAGGATATGGGAATTATTGGTTAATACCTGTATCTGATGTTTTTCATGCTTATATCTGCTGATGCTGATATCGATTCCAAAAAAATGAGGAAGGAATGAAGTCAAGTGGGAGCGCAGGCAGAGATCAATGTGTAAAGACAAGATAACGCCATAGTTCTGACATTTCTAACAAGGCACCAGGTCAAGCGAGAGTGAAAGCAGAGTTGAGTGAGGGCAGAGCATTTCAAGCGTAGTGCACAACATTAGTCAAATAGGATGCATGTGACGCTCCCTGTGCACTACCAAGTGCGTAGAAAGCAGTTAAAGGTCATGAAATATTCTGAAAGAAATCACCTTTTCTGGTCTTTGTCAGTACTGCCTCTGCGCACACTGTAAGTTTAATAAAAAACAATCAATTGTGTTGGTATTAATTTACAAATATCAGAAATTATGTGCTGAAACAAGCCGTTTAGATTTCTCTCCTACTTCTACGTCACAGTAGGGGACATTTGAGGAGCACCACCCTCCTATCTGAGAAGCTCCGCCCACCAGGTAGAACTGCTAACCGCTAGAACTGCTCGACTGATTATCAGTGCCGATATTTATTGTTTTTGATATTTTGAACCAATATATGAATGTTGTAAAAATTATTATTCATTTCAAAGATTAGAACAACAAATGCTCCAGTGAAAGTGAGTGAGTGATTATTTGTCATTGTGAACACACCACAGCACAGCACACAGTGCATCACAACGAAGTGCGACCTCTGCATTTGACCCATCCGTGAAGTTACAATTCATTCACTTTAATGAAATAGCCTTTGTCTTCTCTTCCACCCTTCTCTGATTTTTCTCTTTACTGCTTCTCGACAAGTGTTATTCCGCAGCGTGGATCTCTCCAGCTTAGGTCTGAGTGAGATTGGTTGGCAAATTTCACCCGCTTAGAGCTCGCAAACCTCTGCAGAATAACACCCACCACTCAGTGACTGTGGTGGCGGTAGCACTGCAGTGCCCGGGTTCCGCCGGGAAGGCCAGGTGCACGCTGGGAGCCCCAACGCCCCGCTAAGTGAGAAGTGAGTGGGCGAGCGGGTGAACGAGTATGCGTCTGTCTTCTATCAAGCTGTTGCTGCCTTCACCGCCGCCGCTACAGACGCAGTTGGTAGATAGATATATAACTTTATTAATCCCCAACGGGAAGTTTAGTTGTCTTAGCAGCCAGCAACCTTATGAGTAGAAATAAAAATCCAATAAAAATACGAATACTCTTGTTAAAATACACTATCAGTCAAAGGTTTGGTCACGCCTTCTCATTCAATGTGTTTATCATTATTTTGTGCATTGTAGATTAATATG
The DNA here is from genome assembly GCA_032718565.1 of Distichodus sexfasciatus. Taxonomy (NCBI): domain Eukaryota; kingdom Metazoa; phylum Chordata; class Actinopteri; order Characiformes; family Distichodontidae; genus Distichodus; species Distichodus sexfasciatus. The sequence goes on from JAVGVS010000077.1 coordinate 930,142, forward strand.
AAGACATAAAACATTTGTGAGCTCGAGTCTGAGGTGCTGGTAATATCTTTGTGATTGTAAAATAACTGAAGGAAACACACAGATGTAGCGGCTGACTGGACGGAGTGGAGTCACATGGCAGTAGCAACAGAATTCTTTTTTAACAGAATTTTAAAAATAATCACATAATCGTCATGGGCACTGTTGCATTGATTACAGGCTCTGAATGTCAGTTTTGATTCTATTTTAATCAATTACTCAGACCTACCATATAACCACAAAATGCAATATATCAGGGCTGATAATCAGTTGACCGCTAGCTCCTTTACAGTGCTTCTGGTCATTATAGCAGAGATGTAAATGGATCTTTTACTTATTTTATGAGATTTTAACTATAAGCGTTGGTCAAATATCATTTGCTTTTATTTTTCTTTCCGTTAAAGAAGGTTAATGTATTGATTTGCTTCCAAGCTGTCGCCACCGCTGTGTTGGGGAGTAACGGAGACTAATGGAATACATGTGCCGACGTTACACATCCGGATTACAAATTATGGGTAACTGTATTGCGTTAGAGGGCGGCATGGTGGCACAGCGGTTAACGCTGCCGCCTCACAGTGAGAAGATCCTGGGTTCGATTCTTGGGTCGGCCGTAGGGCCTTTCTGTGTGGAGATTGCATGCTCTCCCCGTGCTCGCGTGGGTTTCCTCCCACAGTCCGAAACCATGTACTGTAGGTTAATTGGCGACTCTTAAATTGGCCCCGCAAGGTGTGAGTGAGAGTGTGAGTGTGTGTGCCCTGCGGTGTGTTGGCGCCTGCCCAGGGCTGGTTCCCGCCTGGTGCCCCGTAAGTTCCCGGGATAGGCTCCGGTCCCCACCCCCATGACCCCGGTGAATGAATGAATGAACCGTGCCTGTATTCCGTTACGGTTACAGTTAAAATAGATGGTAATCGGAATACAGTTACATTGTTAAAAATAAAGGATTACATGACGGTATTTTTCTGTTTCACGTGTTTATCCTCTCTAATAAATTTCAGCAATTCCATTCATTCGAAGATTTTAATGTAAATGCCCATTAAACGTAAGTTGCCGCAGTCACATGATGGAGGAGTCAGAGCTGGAGCCAGCACCACAGAGCCAGGGCAGAGAGACATTTCTGTCTTGAGGAAAATTCAGGCAACACTTCACATTAAAAGAAGAAATGTGAAGGGTGTGATTTCCACATTCATACAATTGTAAAAAGCAGGACAATGTGGAAGTAATCTGAATATGTTACTTACATCGAGTAATCTACCAGAATACGTTACAAATTACATTTTAGGGCTTGTATTCTGTAGTGGAATACATTTCAAAAGTAACCTTCCCAACACTGCACCGCCGTCACTGTAGATGTCGTTCTTTAGGGTAAGCTGGACTTTGCGTTGGCGTCACATCCCACGCAGGCGAGGCATGTTCGGGCTCTGACCGTCCCCCACTGGATATGAAATCAAATCCCATTCATTTGCCAGCTTGGGATGTGAAAACGAGTTTTCCTCCCTGCGTTCAGAAGAGAGTCTGCGTCTCGAGTTCCTAGGGCTGGGCAGTTAACCGAAATCCATATTCACAACCTCTAATCAATCTAATCTTGTTAATGACGATTATTTCAGTTTTTCAAATTCCGTTAACACTTTTAAATTTCTTTTATTACTTACAGTGTGCGTTGATGTAGCATCTCCTGAAAAACATTCTAGTGTGTGTTGTTACGTTACATCGCCCTGTCCAGTCTGCCACTACCTCCATGTTTCCTTCAATTATTTTAAAATCACAAAGATAAGCATGCTTTCATTGGAAAAAAATATCCCAGCTTTAATAGCTGAGTGTATTTACAGTACAAGCTTTGTCAGTGATTTTTTTTTCTCTTTTAAAAAAAATTAATTGTGCTATGGGACGGCGTGGTTATGCAGTGGTTAGCGCTGCTGCCTCACAGTGAGAAGGTCCTGGCTTCAATCCCGGGGTCGGTCGTGGGGCCTTTCTGCATGGAGTTTGCATGCTCTCCACGTGTTCGAGTGGGTTTTCTCCAGGTGCTCCGGTTTCCTCCCACTGTCCAAAAGCATGCACTATAGGTTAATAGGGCAACTCTTAATTAGCCTCATAAGCTGTGACTGAGTGTATGATTGTGTGAGTGTGTGCTCCCTGCGGTGTGTTGGCGCCTGCCCAGGGTTGGTCCGCGCCTTGCGCCCATGCTTCCCGGGATGGGCTCTGGTCCCCGCGACCTGATAGGGATTAAACGGTTTGGATAATGAATAAATGAATGAATATTTAATCGTGATGTCAAAATCAGAATCAGAGTTTAGTTTCTTGCCAAGTACATGGTCAGATACAAGGTTGGTGGTTGGTGGTTTGGCCTTGTTCACTAAACATTCTTCAGAAGAAATTTGTTCTTAAAACCTACTCATTCAGATTTCACTCAGATTATGACCTTCACCAATGTTTTGTTATTTGAGATTTTTTCTGAGGTAAGAACAGAATCTACAGCTGCTGAACAGCACTCGTGCACACATTCTATTGCATTACTGTTTGTGGAAAACTCACTAGGTTTTCTTCAATTCTATAGTTGTTTAATATTATGCTATTTAAATGTCTTTCTTAACAAAACAACTTTATCATTTCACTAAAAAATGAACAAAACAAAAAATAATAGTTCATTAATCATACTTGAGGTAAAATGTTCCATCATAAAATGTTAATTGTGTTATTGGTTTGAGGTGATGTCGCCCAGCCCTGTGTTTGAGTAATTTCTGGTTATTGAGTTTATTTCCCAGTTTTGGACAGCATTTCTCTTGTACCATAATATAGGGCTGGACGATATCAACTCACATCAGTATCGCAGTTAATTGAACCACTATCTTGTTTTTGGGATTAAGCGGTTCAGATAATGAATAAATGAATGTTAGTTTTCTGCTCTCACTGACACGGTGTGTAAATATGCTCAACTACTAATGCTGGGATATTTTATCTAATGAAAGAGTGCATATCATTGTGATGTTAAACTAACTGAAGGAAACACACACATGGCAGACTGGACCGGGCAGAGTCACGTGATGACAACACACTAGTATGTTTTTAAGTATTAACAGCATTTCAAAAATTATCGTAGTAATCGTCTTGGGCAAGATGACGTCGATGAGAGGTACTGAATGTCGATGTATTTTTGATTAATTGCCCTGCGCTGTTGTGAACCATCATGAGGTGTGTGTGTGCGTGCTTGGTTGGGTTTGTTTGCTGGTTGAATGCTGAGTGAGTGCCCGGCTCGTGAGACTGGCACGCAATGTGCTCTTAAGCGCTGCGTCCCGTCACCTCTGGGATGCTTTACCCAGCTCTGTCTAAAATAAAAACATCCACATTTAAGCCATCTGCTGTAGCTATGTGCTGCCTCCGGGGCGGCCAATGTGTGTGGTGTGTGTTCTCTTTATGCTGTATGTTGTGTATTGTATTGAGTGTTTGGTCTGTTGTGGGTGTGTGGTGAGTGTGTGTTGTGTATGCCTGTGTTTGTGTGTCTGGGTTATTTGTGTCTTGTTTGATGTGTTTGTACTGGATGTGTTGTTGGTTTGTGTGTGTGTTGGGTGTTGTTGCTACATGGGTAGTGTGTGTGTTGGGTGGTGTGGCACCTGGGTAGTGTGCTGTGTGCCATGCATGGGTAGTAAAAGTTGGGCGGTGCCTGGGTAGTGTGTGTGGCTGGTGGTGTCGGCACTGGGTAGTGTGTGTGTGTTGGGTGGTGCTACATGGGTAGTGTGTGTGTTGTACATGATGTGGGTAGTGTAAGGTGGTGTTGGCTACATGGGGTAGTGTGTGTGCTGGGTGGTGCTGGTGCATGGTGTGTGTGTTATGGTGTTGGTGGGTAGTGTGTGTGTGTACAGGTGTTGGTACACAAGCATGTGTACAGGTGTTATGCATGGGGGTGTGTGTTATGGTACAGTGCATGGGGCATGTGTTGGTGGTGTTGGTGCAGTGTGTGTGTTGGTGGTATACATGGGTAGTGTGTGTGTTGGGTGGTATATACATGTACAGGTGTGTGTGTGTGTGTGTGTGTGTTGCGAAAAAGCATATGGTAGTGTGTGTGTGTGTGTTAAGTGGTGTTGCTACATGGTTGTGTGTGTGTGTTGGGTGCAGGTTGCTACATGGGTAGTGTGTGTGTGTGTGTGTGTGTTGCGTGGTGTTGCTACATGGGGTTGTGTGTGTGTTGTGGTGTTGCTACACGGGGTAGTGTGTGTGTTGGGTGGTGTTGCTGCATGGGTTGTGAGTGTGTGTTGGGTGGTGTTGGTGCATGGGTTGTGTGTGTGTGTGTGTTGTGTTGGTACACAGAGTGTGTGTTGGTGTGCTGGTGCATGGGTTGTGTGTGTGTGTTGGGTGGTGTTGGTGCATGGGTTGTGGAGTGTGTGTTGTGGTGTTGGTATGCTGTGTGTGTGTGTGTGTGTTGCAGGCAGTGTACAGAGTGTGTGTTGGTGTGTTGGTAATAGGTTGTGTGTGTGTGTGTGTGTGTATGGGTGGTGTTGGTATGGGTTGTGAGTGTGTGTTGTGGTGTTGGCATGGGTTGTGTGTGTGTTGGTGGTGTTGGTGGGTTTGGGTTGTGTGTGTGTGTGTGTGTTGGTGGTGTTGGTGCATGGGTTGTGAGTGTGTGTTGTGGTAAGCAGCATGGCTAGTGTGTGTGTGTTGTAAAGCAGCATGGGTTGTGAGTGTGTGTGTTGCAGGCAGGCATGGTTTTGTGTGTGTGTGTGTGTGTGTGTGTGTGTTGGGTGGTGTTGGTGCATGGGTTGTGTGTGTTATGGAAGATGCATGGGCTGGTGTGTGTGTTGGGTGGTGTTGTGCATGGGCTGTGTGTGTGTGTTGGTGCTGCTGGTATGGCTAGGTGTTGGGTGCTGCTGGCTTATTGGGTTGTGTGTGTGTGTGTTGGGTGTGCTGGCGATGTGTTGCGGTGCTGGCTTACGGGGCAGTGTGTGTGTTGGGTGTTGGCTTACGGGCAGTGTGTGTGTGCTACATGGGCAGTGTGTGTGTGTGTGTGTGTGTGTGTGTGTTGGGTGGTGTTGCTGCATGGACTGTGTGTGTGTGTTGGGTGGTGTTGATGCATGGGTAATGGTGTGTGTGTGTGTGTGTGTGGGTTGTGTATGTTGGGGTGTGTGTAGATTGTGTGCATACAGTGTGTGTGTGTGTGGGGTTGTGTATGTGAGTGTGTGTATACAGGGTGTGTAGGGCTGGTGTATGCTGGAGTGTGTGTGTGTGTAGGTTACATGTTGGTGTGTGTGTGTGTAGGTTGTGTATGTTGTGTGTGTGTGTGGGCTAAAGGGAGTGTGTGTGTATACAGGTGTGTAGGTTGTGTGTGTGAGTGTGTGTGTGTGTGTGTATGTTGGTGTGTGGGTTGTGTGTGTGTGTAGGTTGTGTATGTTGGTGTGTGTGTTGGTGTGTGTGTGTATGTATGTTGGGGTGTGTGGGGGGTTGTATGTGAGTGTGTGTATATTGGTGTGTGTGTGTGTGTCGTTGTGTATGTTGGGGTGTGTGTGTGTGTGAGCATTCTTCAGTAGTAGAAGAAAGTGATACGGTCAGGTGAGAATATTCAGAAGTCTCGGCCACTCTGTCGCCATGGAGTCTCCGTGCACTTTTGATGATGCTGTCATTAGCATTCCCCGCCGCTTTATTAATTTCCTCCGCAACGCCCAGCAGCGTGGGGAGAAAAAAAAAGTGGAGGAGGGAATAAAAACTTGCTGCTAGAGATGAAATCGCTAAGGAAGAGCCCAGTGCAGGTCAAAATGAAAAAATGCACCACGCTTTATTATTGCACATTACACTTCAGAACCTGTAAATAACTACAGCACAACGCACGGTTCAGAGATGGTGCTTTTTGGGAGCAGACTCTCAACAGCAACAAAGGAGAACAGCTGCAAATAGCAACTGTATTATGAACTGTTTCCTGATCAGAACAGCTAGGTTAGCTAGTTTAGCTTAATTTACCTGTTTAAATAAGAACTTTTATGGATGTTTCGATCATGGATTGTTTAAATTTTGATGAATGGCAGATATAGTGGAGATTCACCACTAAAATTCAGAGATAGTCTAGGCTTAGGTTTAATTGTTGTCTGTGAAACTGGCCCTTTAAGAACCAATTTAAGAAGAAAACCTTGGTGAATGGTCAGGTGTGAGTTCTACTCACTGGTTTGAACCCCATGATGATCTCCTCGTAGTTTTTGAAACCCTGGGCCCTAGATGGGAATCTAATGTTGAGCAAAGCCGTGATAGAGGGATGGAGGGAGGGAAAGAGAGAGAGAGAGAGCGATCTGTGCTGCGTCAGCAAAGTCTCCTGATACCTTGAACACACACTTCTCCTTCCTGAGGAGGGACAGCAGACAGGATTCATGTTCGCAGGAGGAGTATCTCAGGAAGAAAAAGGGGGGAAAAGAAGGAGTGGGAGGAGTGTATCCCTCGCACCGGACTCTGTAGAAGCGGTAGGGGATGCTTTTATTTCAGCATTCCTCATATTATTATGGCACATGAGACCGAAGTCCTTATTTGTTCTTGTGAGAAAGGCCACAGCCATTTTTTCTGCATCGTTTGAAATAAAAGCTGGCTAATATTGTCAAAAACATTGTGATTTTCCATAATGTTATTGTGATTTGTGATATTTGTTGTCATTTCTCATTATTATTGCAATTTATATGGACCATTTATGTGACTACGTGCAGTGAAGTGAGTAAAGATTTACATTAATATGTCTTAAATGTTTTAATTATCACTATTAAACTGTAAAAATCCTACCAAAGCTTTCATTTGATTTTAGATCGTATTTTTTGGGCTTGTCTTGCATCAGGGGTGTGTCTTTTATGGAGTTTGATTTCAGAACTGCTTCCTTTGGTGACGTATGCCCTTTTTTTTGATATTAACTCCACGTCAGCACTTAATTACAGGTTTGATAGAAAGCAAAAGCTACATGGGACGTAAAAGGGTGATAAACCAGCCACGATACGTCGTCATATCGATTCAACAATTCAAGATCTGCCGATATCACAAAGCCTGCCATGATACGATATTTAGTATGAAACAATATCAAGTGCTGATTCAACACCATCACCTCAGTTCATTTCAAATCACAAACAAGTTACTAAAATGTCATTTGACAGCTGATGTCTCTGCACTCGCTTGGTGAGAGACGTTACAATTTGTATGATGTCTGATAGATGTTTTCATTTTTGGATCTATGTATACGGTTTCAAGCCAAGTCGTGATAACACACCTGCTGTTTTATCAGATTTTTAAGCGAAGTGTATCAATATCAGTATTTTTCTTGAACATGATCTGGATTGTTTTATCGCCCAGCACCAGTTTGAAGCCCCCGCCTCTCTCTTTTTCTCACTCACTCTTCTGTGTCTTTGGCCTTTATAGCCTGGCCCAGCAGAATGTGTGCTATGTTGGTGTTTGGAAGTGACATATTGACGCTCGTCTGGATTTCTGCTCTGGTAAATGTGCTTATCGGGGTGTTAATGAGTTTCTTTTTTACCTCAAAGACACCAGAAATGTGCTCCCTTTACGTCCACCACAGGACTCGCAGCAAAGCTCCTGAGCATCACTCAAAACTTTGTTCTCTTTTGAAACAAGAGAGTCTTTTACAAGGCTTTTCAACTTTCTCGTCCTCCAACTGGAGTACAAAAGTCCAAATTCTCACCATCTCACTCTTTTGCATGTCTGCTTTCTGCTTTTGATGAAGAAAACAGAGATTTAGGGAGGAAAGTGGTGATAAAACGCGGGCAGCTGTAGGGAGGAGGAGATGATTGTAACATGAGATCACAGGATTTTGATACCAATAAACAGGCAATGAGGAGAGCAAAGAGGTTCATCTCATGGAAAAACGTTTTCACACAATTATGATCTCTCCCTAAGAAAGAGAGAGATTTCAGTCCTGCAGTTGAGTTTCAGGAATCATGCTTTTAATGGCGCCTGAGGAGATAAATGGATTGACCTTGAGCTGGAAGATGATGACGGAATGTTGTGTTCCACAACTTTTGCTCTATGTCCAGAATTCTGACAGGAATCTTGTGTGTGTGTGTGTGGTCTGACCCAATGATCCACTTGTGGTGCATGCCCCTGTGTGTGTGCATGCATGAGAGAGAATAATTGAACATCAACAGAAGGCAACCTTTGTGTCTTTTTCGCAACACTTTCCCTCTTGACTTCATCTCAAGTCCATTTCCCTTTTTACCCCGTATTTCGTAAATAAGCTGAGAAACTTCCCCCAAGTCAGTGGAAAGATGCTGAAGTGCCTTGTGGCTCCGCGAGCTGAACTTTACGTTATACTCATTGGAATTTTATTGCATCAGAATGAGGAGTCGGTCGGTTATCAGCCTGGTGCAGATAATGAGCATGGTTTTATGGTTTTCGTGATCGGCAGAGTGGGGGAAAGTCCAGATTGAGAGAGCCAGGTTTTCTTCCTAACAACCTCGATTAAAGGTGCACAAAATCATAAAATAGATGGATAGAATCCCAGACCAGTACCATTGAGTGTATCATCCCCAACACTGCTCCCTGGGCACTGCCAACAAGCTGGCCACTGCTCCTTCAATGGATGGGTCAAATGCAGAGGCCACATTTGTTTTGTGTGCTGTGCTGTGTTCACAATGACACTCACTTTCACTCTTTCACTTTCACTGACCATTACGTTACCAACTACCCCAAATGTGAATTAGATTAATATTTAATATTGATAATTTTTACAAGTTGATATTTTTGATAATTCACTTCTTTTGACTTTTGCCATCACATGACCTGTAATCTCATCTGAATCAGCCTCTCACTGCAGAGCGTCTGCCACGTAGCTAAATATCGGCACAAAACATATGGAAATCATTTCTGAGTGTTTTTACAAAAATTAACTGCGAGAGTCAATTATATTTTAATTGCCTGCAATTTGAGGCTGTAAATTGGGCTGCTGTTTTATTAGTCAGAATTATAAAAAGCACAATTAATGGTGCTGTGAGGAATAACTTTGGAGATCTCCTTCCTGGCTTTCTTGCTGCCTGCTTCTGGTTAGCAGCCCACAGTGTGCCAGCGTCCAGAAAACCCCACATTACTCTGGTTTTATCAAGTCCTGGTCCAAGGCAAAGACAGCAGAAATCTGCAGAGCTGCTTTTAACACCTCACCACCTTAAAACCACCTCTCCTATCAGTTGGAGCCATTTGTACACTGTGTGCACACCAGGAGTTGACCGATGTGACCAGGATTGATACGATTATCACTTCAATCAAGGATATTTTGATTCCTTTTATGTCATCTTTGAAAAATGCAGTTGTTTTAGCATATGCTTAACTCTTGAGAACTCCTTCATCTTTTGGGTCTTGTTCCTGAGAAGCTGGGTCTAAGTGAGCTGAGCCAGTGAGAGAGAGGAGAAACGCCACTTCATCTTCCAAATTTGAGCCAAAGAACAGTGAGTCGTGAGCCAAACCAAGCGTGTCGCTCACACTGTCCAAACTGACTCACTCACCCCAATCCCAGCTGCCACCATCTTATATTCATTAAGACCAGGCCTGCTGGATTAAGTTACACTCTACCAGTCAAAATTATTTTTTACTCACTTCATGTTATTCAATTAATATTTACTAAAGACTCACTATATATACTTTGCTAACAAATATGTACAGTATTTTAAGTACCTTATTAACAAGAAAAAAACTTTTATTACAATCGACTGGTTATTGTAGGCCAATTTATCGGGGGCCGCATAGCATTTTATTATTATCGGTATTGTGTTTAATTTTGACCATCACCAATATTTAAGTAATCACAAGGCAGCACTGCTGTGGCTCCACTTTCGCCGCTCTTTTCTCTGTGTTAAGCTTGCTCTCGACTCGCTGCTTCATTTAATGTCCCGCCTACAACAGTCTCTTATTGGCTATAGGAGTAGTAGTAGCCACAGGAGTAGTAGCCAATCAACACTGAAGCCTTGTCACTCACACACGAGCGCAATGTAAAGGTCCAAATATCATATTCGGGTCCCCATTAACTAGCAATAATCGCATCCATGATTTGCCCTCAAACCAGTATCGGCTCTAATCTCCAGTCTGCAAAATATGTGTGCTTGTTTCTTCAAATATTTAACGCTTTCCAGCTTACTTGTTGAGCAAATACAAACCTTGTGAGTGAATTATGAGGGCACAAACTGGCTAAAAAAACAAGAACAAAATAATGGTTCATTAATCGTATTTGAGATAAAGTTTTCAATTAATCGTGATATTGATTTGAGGTTGTATCACCCAGCCCTGTGTCACAGTTGAAGCTGTGAAAGCTCAGATGCTTTTCAAGAGCTAATTTTCAGGTTCACTGAATCTGGGCACTGAGCTGTTTTCTGTTTTTTTTTTTTTTCTGAGTAATTCAACTGCAAAGTCCTGTAATTTCAGGTGAAGACAAGAGGCAGATTACGGTACAGCAAGTTAATTGAAGTTAGAGGTACACCAGTGCGCCTCAAATTCCCTGAAGTGATAACGCCTGTCTGATGATGGTGTCCCGATAACAGGTGGTGTATCAGAGTTCAAAATCTGCACAAGATCCTAAAACAAAGGAAGGGAACTTGTTGGAATCTGCAGGATGTGCTGGTGGATGTTGCGTGTTCTCAGAAGTGTTGGAGCAGATGTGAGGCTGTTGAGGAAGGATTTTTGGGGATGTACACACAGATTAGCTCCATCTTTTCAGGGCTTAGTTTTAGCTTAAATCTCCCTAATGGCCAAAGGGCTTTTGGTAAGGTCAGATTGCTTTTATTTGAAGAAAAGTTAGTTATTTGCAGAACATTATTGATATGGCCAATTACTGGAGGAATTATTTAGCTTTTTTGTTTTATAGTTATGGGTATCGGTTGTTTTTTCACATGATGAAAATTTTCAGAATTGAACATATGTTAAAAGGAACTTTTTTTTTTTTTTTACTGTGTTTGTCTTATAGCAGACATACATCAGATCAAAATATCAGTTATCAGTTTTGATTAGTAATAATTTATATCTGCCAAAAAAATCAGTCAGCCTTGAGCGTTAAAACACCTTTTTTGTTTTGAAGAAGACGACATATCAGACCAAAAAAATCTTACCTGTCTCCTTGATTAATTTTTTGGATGACGGCGGAGACACTTGCGCTTCTAAAGTTTATAAAATGGTAAAACTGGTTCATGGGGTAGGAGAGCATCCTCCAGGAAATCTGCAGTTTCATAAGGGGTTTTTGTATATAATTTGAAACTGATTGATCAAGATATTGAGCCATGATGGTATCTTTATTTGCCCTGTGAATTATCATCATAGATTGTCAGTATAAACCAAATAAAGAAATTCCCTTATTGTGATAAATATTGAGATATTGTGATAAATGAATGTTGTGATCATTATATTATATCATCTAGTATTAGTGTGAGAAAAGTGTTGTAGACTGTCTGCCCACAAATGTTGATTCTTAATTCCAATTTTATTATAATGGTTTTATATACAAATTTACAAACTGCATAGTCACATAATTTGCAATCTAAACAAATTCCTCTTCACCTACTACACAGATTTTCCCACAAGGCACTATTTTCCTTTTCGTTGTCATACTAACGATTGGTTCCAGTTACAGTGATGACAGGGCATGTTGGAGATGATGGTGATTATCTTCATCACTCATCAGCTGCTATGCCGCAGTGTGTGTGTAGGAGTGTGTGTTTCAGCTGCTGTGTAACTAAAGTCGTTTTATCAGCAGCAGCATGGAGTTTCACATCGACTGCTGGATGGCCAACACTCAATGATCCCATGCTGCTACATACTCTATATGCAAGTCTATAGGTCCCTAAAATAGACATCTATACTGTAAAAAGCCATTAGAGTAAGTGCAGCGCTGCCTGTAAGATCTGATGTTTACAGGGTGTGGGGAAAGAACTCCACGTCCCCCACAACTTCTCATTCTGGAATTCTCCTTCATCCAGCCCATCTGGATTCGGGTTCATGCATTACGCCTCACCTCTCACTCACTCTTCTCCTCATCCTCTGGGCAGGGGCGAAGCCGAATCAAACTCATGCTTAGGATCACAGATTCGACTAATCCACCAACCTGACCACTGCCAATCTCTGCAATTTTGTGCGTTCCTGTAATTGTGAAGGTGGAAGTTGTTTCGATAAAGGGCGCCTGGACGCTGAATTTGTTTGGTACAAAACAAGACATTCTCCCAGGGTTACCGTTGAAATATGTTTACAGCTGCCTCACTGACTTCTGTTAATTTGATCAGCGCCACCAGGTGGGTGTGTTCATAAACTTATATGTAATATATTACATCATCTTCAGACAAAACTTCTACCCAGTCCAACAAAAACACACACACACACACACACACACAGGTTATAGTCAACAGCTTGATGTTGTAGAATATGTCATATTGCCCAGCCCTAATCTCCCTCTCCCTCTCCCTCCATCTCCATCTCTTCCTCTGTCTCCCTCCCTCTCCCTTTTTCCATCCATCTCTCTCTCTCTCTCTCTCACCGGCTCTCTTCTATCTCTGCTCTGTCTTCTCTCCCTCTCTCAATATTTCTCTCTTTACATCACCTTCTCTCTCCCCCCACTCCCCTGTTTCTCTCTCTGCTCCTCCTCCCTTTCTCTCGTTCTCTTTACACCTCCTTCTCTCTCTTCCCACTCCCCTCTCTCACTCTTGTCTCTTTTTTTCTTCTATCTCTGTCTACCTTTCTGTCTTTTTCACTCTCTCGCTCTCTCTCTTGCTCTCTCTCTCTCTCTCTCTCTCTCTCTCTCTCTCTCTCTCCCTCTCTCTTCCTCCCTTCCCCCTTTTTCTTTGTTACACTTTTCTTTTCTCCGTTTAATCTACACATCATCAATTTTGCCCTCCTTTTTTCCGTCCCTCGTTCTTTCTTTTTCAATCGTCTCCTCTCTTTCTCCCTCTTTCTGTATCACACGGTCAGAAGTCCTGCAGGCCGGGTTTTTGTTTAGAGTACAAGTGAAGTAAAAGCTTAACTTTTCGATAACGAGCGCTGATGTGATGGCGTCAAACACGGCAAGAGATAGGAAACAGATGAGTTTTTATACCAGGGAGAAAGCTTATTTATTTATTTATTTATTTATTTATTTATTTATATGCTTAATGACAGGGTTCCAATTCCAGATTATAGGATTTGGATTCGTCTCCGAGGGTTCCGAATGGAAAGAATTAGTCGTGCAGTGCCTCAAACTCATGCAATTGTTGCATAAAATATGTTGACGTCAGTTTATAGGGTTTCCAAGCAGCTGCCTGAACACATATGGTGAGAAAATAGATTAGGAAAGTAAAAAAGGTTCACATTGGCTGCGTGTTTGGTTGACTGATGGTGTCTGCAGAGATAAAGCATTGTTTCAGGTTTGGAAGTTTTAATGCTTCAGGAGTTTTAATCTGGCAGTTTTGGAGTTTTTACAGTACAGATGGGGGCATAAAGTTTATTAAAGGAATAATGATTCCACATCAGTTCCTCTTAGACATGCTGTTATTATTAGGCCACATTCACCAGGATCTTTGCACGTTTTTTTCTTTTCTTTAAATTTTACTTTAAATTCTATGTGGGATTCAAAGTTTTTCCATTTTTTGAATTGGAGTACAAAACTGGAAATGGGGAAACGAGTCGTTATTTATTTTTCCCTTTTGGACAAAATAAAGAATAATCACAGTTTGAGTTTTGCTTTTATTTTGAAAAAAAAAAAAACGAATATACAGATGATAAATGGATTGCGGCCGCTACTGAAAAGTCCATCCATCTCTCCATCTGTCCGGCCGGCTTCACTCGGGGCTTCCCTCGGGTCATCGCTTAAAAAAATAAAAGCAGGCCGGCACTTGGTCGAAGCTGAGGCAGAGCTGGACGTTTAAGCTCGGCCTCCAAGGAAATATTAGACAAGAATGCTGTTCTTCCTCCCTCCTCTTCCTCGTTCAGGCGTCCCCCGGGGTCTTCATTACGGAGGAAACGCCAGCGTGCTGCATAAATCGACACCGTCACACACACGGTCACGGCTTAGAAAAGTGCTGACAGTAAAAAACAGGAGTGCAGGATCCGTCCTCCGACCACAAGGAAATAAATAAATAACTAAATATAAAACTCTGTACCGAGATGTGCCTCTAAACGTGCATGACTAAACCATCTGCTATGGTCATCAGGACAGAAAATCTAGTGGAAGGGCCACCTACACACTACACACACACAGCCGCCGCCGAAATCAGGAATATTTATCTGCTGAAAATGACCATGTAGATGACCTAAAGATGTTAAAATAAATCATGGTCATTTACAGGTTAAGGTTTCAAATAGTGCTTAAGCTTAACTACATCAGGTCTTGCTGCTGATCTCAGTGTTCCTGATGGTTTTAGCACCACAAAATGACACGACTGTCTAAACAAATTCAAGTTTTCCCCTTAAAGAGAAACCTACAGCTCATTAAATAAAAACTGCCGTTGGATCTCAACTCGGTATCGGCCCAGACCCAAAGCACAGGCATCAGTATCGGAGCGTAACAACCAGGATCGGTGCATGCATACCAATTTTTAAGGCCCCTGACCAACTGTGTCTGTTAATGGTGGCTGAAGATAAATGTTCTAAACAGCTTTGATCATGAGAAGAACGTTATTTGTTACCCGGTCTGCCGTAATGAGTCGGAAGTTGGCATTCTATTTATTTAGATACGGGCCGATTATGTTGACAAACATTAAAAATATCGATTTTTCTTTCTTGGTCTTATATGAAAGAAAAGGTTTTCAAAATTAATCTGGTCTCCAAAAAAGAAAAATCGATATTTTTGTGATGTTTTTCAACATAATCGACCCGTATCTAAATAAATAGAACGCCGACTTCTGACTCATTACGGCAGATCGGGTCACATTTTAAAATACAGCATTATATATCTACCGTTTATTTGATCTGCTACATGTGATGGTCTCATACATAATGGAAGGTGCAGTAGCATTTTCTAGTTTTGTGAGCGCTAAATAGGAAATCAGAAAACAAGTCGTTAATCATTTTTATATTCTGGTTTTGGAAATAATACAAATTTGGGGGGTGATTTTTTTTTAGTTCTAATTTGAAAAATGAAGGAAGGAAATAATGCACAGCAGGGCCGGGCAGTTAAACGAAACCAATGTAATCTAGCCCATGTAGAGCTGTTGGTAGTGTAACGGTTGACCCTGTGATCAAAAGGTTGCTGGTTCAAGTCCCGAACCGGTAAAGGTACCACGAGGAAGGCACCATCCCTGAGTGCTGCCGAAAAGCTGCTCGCTGCTCCTTCACAGATGGGTCAAATGCAGGGGTCACATGTCATTGTGGTGCGCAGTGTGCTGTGCTGGTGTGTTCACAATGACAATCATTCACTTTCATTCTAAAAGTATTTTGACTATTTTTGAAATTCCCTAATACATTTTTTTTTTTTTTTACAAAAATCTGTTCCTACTTGTGTGTGTTGTCACGTGACTCCGCTCTGTCCAGTCTGTTATTACATCTGTGTGTGTTTCCTTCAGTTATTTGGAATATTATTTAAAGATATGTACTCTTTCATTAGAACCTATATCCCAGCTTTAATAGTTTAAAGCTGTCTTTACAGTACAACCCTGGTCAGTGAACTATGAGGGCAAACAAGCAAACAAAATAAACCTAAAATATACAAATGTTTTTTAAACATAATTGAGACAAAACCATCAATTAATCGCAATATTGATTAGAGCTTATATTGCCCATCCCTGATGTACAGGTTCGGCCGCTTTTGATATTTGAAAAACATTTTCCGATCTGGATTTCCCTTCGATTTGCAGACCCGCCTGACCAGAGCCATCCTGTCTTATTTGCAAGTAAAGTGCATGTGTGTGCGTACGTGTGTGTGTGTGTGTGTGTGTCTGTGTATGTGTGTGTTGGGGGGTGGTGGGAGGCTCTGATTTTAAGGCTTCTGCCAGGAACAAAAGCCAATAATTTGTAGGAACAGAAACAAGTCCCGTTTCTCTGCCTCCTATCGATCAGTCCCACATGGCCCCCCCCCGTCTTTCTACCCTTCCCTCCATCCCTCCTTCCTCTGCTTGTTATGCGGCCAGCGCCTCGGGCAGCGGAGCGCTCACTGTCATCCGGATAGACATCCCTGACTAGAAACAGTGAGAACTCAACAGGAAGCTGTCGAGTATATCGGCCTGTCAGAGAGTTTCACGCTCGCAAGACACATTTTATATTGATCTCGTTTCACACTTTTACATTTCTTCTTTTCCCTCTCTTCGGCTGCCCGCTCCGTTTTTTTAAACGGGTTACATTTGGCTTGTGGAAAAGAATTAATTTTCTGACTTCCCAGTGTACATCAGTCCCACTCTGCTTTTGTTTTGCCACAGAGGTTTGGGCTGTTGGTTTCCTCCAGTGTTAGTCTCTAAGCTCCACTCCAAACTCCTAATAATATAGTAGTAGTAAAAAAGTAGCCATCTTCATCCTGTAATACCAGTAGTCTTGATCTATACACCTTTAAAATGTATTATCACATCCCAAAAAGCTTTCAGTGAGGTTTTAGAGGTAGAGAGTGTTTTGATTTTCAGCTTGTGTAAGTTACACTCCAATGTGTAAGTTCTGTCCGTTTACACGCAGCCGGGTATTTACAGAAAAATGTCTATTTCCCCCGCTCCGTTTTCAAAAATATCCTTGTTCACACCTGATTGTTTTCCAAAAGTATTCATTTACACGAATCTGCATAAATACGCCATCAAGAGCTATTATGATCATGCCAAACCTATAGGCAGCAGTGTAACAAGAAGCATAAAGCCATATTAGCCAAGCAGAATCCTGAACGAAACAAAACAACAAATGACACAACTTCCTGTTCCGATAACGATCGGCCAAGCCAACTGTATACAAATGTTGCACAGCTGATGCTAATGCTTTTCTCACGCATACTGTGAAATTTGAAAATGCATAAGGTATGTAAGGCGCGTGCACAGTAGAACTAAACACGTCATCATTTTATTTGTTCACTCGCATCCACAACATCCAGTGTTATGGAAAATCTTCACTTTGGTGGGCGTTTTAAAAAATATCCATTTGAGGTGGCTCAAACTCTGCTAAACGAAAGGCCCAAACCTATAAAAAATGTGTTTATAAAAATATCTAGATATGTGTAAACAAGCCCTCAGAGTCATACATTTTGATAAATACGGACACAGAGGTGGTTCTCCATCCAGACTCCATCTGGCACCTGCCAAGAATGCACTATGATGCAACGAGTATGGTAGCCAATCAGATGCCACTCCTGCCAATTCAGCACCAAATATACTGGAAATGCTCCAGCATTTAAAAGCAAAATGTTGATATGACACATTAGTAATGTCACTTGTTTTAGTTTAACTAGTCCCCAACGCTGGTTTCTTTTGAAGCAGCTGAAAATCTAATCATGATAAATGGAAAAAAAAAAAAAAAAGTTCCTGTGTCTGCTTTCCTCCTTAATGGACTTTACATGCAGGATTGTAACTGTCTGTGAATGAAATTTTTGTTCTTGCCTCTCTCTCACTCTCTCTCTCTCTGTATCTCTCTCGCTCTCCCTCCCTCCCTCCTACTCTCTCTTTCTGACAGGCTGGCATGATCCGAGCGGGAGGGGAGGAGTTCTTCATCGAGCCGCTGGAGAAAGGAGGAGAGGTGAAGGATGAGGAGGAGGAGGAGGAGGAGGGTGGAACTGGACGACATCACATCCTCTATCGCTCGTCTGACATCAGGAGACACTCCGACAATCACACTGACCATTATTACCCCAAAGGTCAGCACAAATTCTCGTCAGGGCTGGGCGATATGATCTCAAATCAGTATTACGATCACGATTAATGAAAGATCATTTCTTTTTGGGGGATTGTGTTTACCCTCATAAGTCACTGACAAGGTTTGTACTGTAAATATACTCAAATATCAAAGCTGGGATATTTATTCTAATGATGAGCTGTTAATTAATCAAAATTAAATCAAATGATCTATCTGTCTATCTATGCGTCTGTGTCCACCTGTCTATCTGTCCATCCTGTTTGTCTATCTATCTGTCTGTCTGTCTGTCTAGATAAATATATCTATCCTTTTTGTGTATCTGTCTATTTATCTATCCATCCATCCATCCATCCGTCCATCTGTCCATCCATCTATTTATCTATCTATCTTAAAGCCTGGCCTGACTTTGCTTCAGAGTGCACTTCTACATTCCCTATTCCGTATTTTGACTCCCTCCCTCACTCCCCGCACTGTGAGGTGTGAGAGGAGGGAAGAAGCTGAATGAAGTCATAAACTTTCCAAAAAATGTCTTCCGTGTGTCACTCAGCGTCCGGCCCGGTGGGAAAGGGGTAAACTCGGTTCACGCTGAAGTCACTAAATAGCCGTCTGCACTCCTTCACCGCTGTTTATCCTGAAAGCAGATGGAAGAATGGAAGAAGAGCAATAGAGGAAACTCTGGGTTCAGAAAGTAAAAAATTCCTGCAGGTTTTCATACAAACTCACTCAGTTAAAGGAACACTGTCCCAAAATTTCTATTTGAGGTGCTGAGATTCCTAATACTTAAGAATTTTACGATCAGAATTTTGAGCTCACACACACTCACTTTTTGTCCAGATGCACCTTTAAATTGACAGTGCCAGGAATTTTGCTTTCTAAACCCAGACATTTTTCCACCTCTGACAAGGGCTGAACTGATTTATGGGGTTGTGGTGGTCTAGTGGTTAGGATGCTCTCCTCAGGACCAAGAGGTCATGGGTTCGAACCTGGACTTTTCCATCTCTGGCCCTGTCTTGGGAAAAATATCCCTGACATTAGAAAAAATATTATCAACTCATCATTACCTGGAATAATGTATGATGGCTTTTGCAAGCGTGATGCAGTGTTGCATTAAACCTTGGGACGCTAGATATTTTGGTGTTTAACTGGAAACGGAGCGTTGCTCCTCGGGGCACACTCTAATAGTAATTGTTCTCACCTGCTGGCTCGTGTGTGTGAAGAAACAGATTTCATTAAGGCGGTGAGTTTATATGAAGGGTGTTTAGGAAGGGAAGGAATGAGCTGGAGTAATTTGTGAGCCAGCCATCAGTGTGTGGGTGTGTGTGTGTGTGTGTGTGTTGTGTATCTACTCAATGCTCACAATAACAACAAAAACAGCCTGGAAGTTGAGTACAAGCTTGTGTATTCATGTGTGTATGCACATGCACACACACACAGCTCTCCTCACTAGCAATATTCCAGTAAATCTTTTCGCTCTTGATGAGCTGCCGGCTCTGCTTAACATCTGCAGTCTTGATACCACGCCACAGTTTGAAGAAGTGGATGGTGGTGGTCTGGTGGTTAAGATTCTTGCCTTTGGACCAAGAGGTTGTGGCCTCAGATCCTACCTTCAGCACTACCACCACTGGGAAATGGAAGTCACTCTGGTTAAGAGTGTCTGCTAAACACCATGAACGTAAATGTAAGAAATTCTTTTTTGCTTTAAAATCATTGAAAGACTGCAAGAGCCCTGATTCCACCCATGCTGAGATCATAAAGCAAGGAGGCTACTGTGTACAAGAGCAATTCATAAGCTCCTTATTGAGCTATGGAAATAGGAATGTATCTTCCAGCAGTGGAAAGATGCAAATATTATCATCATCTACAAAAATAAAGGTGGGATGCCTCTCTCCGTAGTAAGAGTAGGGGCATCATCACTCCTTTCAACTACCAATAAAGTCTTGGCAAAGGTCCTGATACAGAGGCCCATCAACAACATCAGGGAGGATATCCTAACAGAATACCGGTGTGGTTTTACGAAGAACAGGAGCACTATGGACATTATCTTTATTGCACGTCAGCTACAGGAGAAGTGCCATGAGCAAAAGCAGCATCTGTTTATAGCCTTTCTGGACCTTTCCAAGGCCTTTGACACCGTAAACTTCTCTAGAACATTCTTCTACACTATAGTGCAAAGTTGTGAATATCCTGAGACAGTTTCATGAAGGACTGCAAGCCAAGGTGACATCAGGCGACTTAGATTCAGTGCCTTTTAGGGGTAGGCGTCATAGTGAGACAGGGCAGCGTGCTTCTACCAGTGCATCTCCAAATTCTCAGTTACAACCTTATATACAAGGACATGGAGGTAGAAAGTATCCAAATTTTTTAGTCTGATACTTGGACTTTGGATATCGGCCGATCCCGAGTACCAATCCGATACCTGTTTTTAATTAATAAGATTAGTATTTCTTTGTGAGGATGAGACTGAGATTATTCTGTTATACTTAAGGAAATCCTTGACTTAAATACTGTTTCCCTAACTGAAACAATTACACACCCATATGTATGAGCTAAATCATTAATTACTAAAATAATATCTCAAAAATAATTAGTTTAAACACAGTTCTGTAATTAAATAGTATAATTGTGTGATTAACTTTTGGGGCTGTAGTGTGTTGTGTTGCTTGTTCAGCTCATTGTCATATCGATATGTAGGAATTAGCGAACAATGTCGAACAATAAACCAGCTTTACCGCAGTGCCCCTTCCCATGTATAACGAATTGTGCGTTCATGCATATGCAAGCGTAGCATTGTTATGAGACTGATATCCAATCCACGTATCGGATCGGTGCATCCCTAGAAGAAAGTGGACCTTGGATTTCAGGTTGAACATTTTGACATTAGGAGATTCCAGGCGTCCACAAAACTCAAAGTAATAAGGATACTGGAGCTACAGTAAGACTGTGCGCTTGTGGCTACTATCACAGCTGCTGTGAAGGCATATAACAGAGTTGAGCTGTTAACATTCCTAAAACACAGGTTCTGTTCCAATGGTTCCTTGATTCACCACCTGAACATCCCATATTTTCTGTCTGCAACTTCCGCTTACAGGTACATCTGAACATTACTTCAAGTATCTTGGAAGTGTTTTGTCTGAAGACTGCAGTTTTGACCTGGAAATCCAAAACTGAATTATGCAGGCCCCATCTTCTTTTGGACGTCTTCCGAGAGGAGGGTGTTTTGTAATAGTAATCTGCACCTGTCAACCAAAATTGCAGTGTACAAGTCAGACTGCCTCTCCCTCTCATGTACAGATGCAAGGCATGGACATTCAAACTGCCTGAGTCTTTTCATATAAAATACCTCCAGTGTATATTGAATGTGACTGCAACCGTGTCTCACATCTGGAGATGTAATAAAAAAGGTTTTAAAGATCAGCAAATCCCTAAAAAAGTGTGGCATCAATCCAAGCACATTGGAAAATGAGGCTCAAGATCGGACTAAATAGTGTAAAATTTGTGATGTGATGGAGCATTCTTGGCTGAGAAAGATCAGACTTGTGTGTATTTGTACTTCTGTGTTTGTAGAGAGTGTGTTTCTGTGTGTATCGCTGCATGTGTATTTGTTGATGCATGAGCTCTCTCCAGTATGTGTATTTGAGAGATTGTGTGAGAGATTGTGCATGCATATTCCTGTGTGTATGCATGTGTGTTTATGTGTGCACTCCTTTTTGTGTGCTTATATATGTGTGTGTGTGAATGTTTAAAAATATGCATATGATATTCCTCTGTGTATGCATGGGTTGGTCTGTGCATACTTCATTTTTGTGTGTGTACATGTGTGTATTCCTGTTTGTATTTGTTATTTATGCACTCCCTTGTGTGTGTGTTGGTGTACATGTGCATGAATGTACTTATGTACAGTATGTGTGCATGAAAGTTGCGTGTGTGTTCCTGTACATATAAATCTGTCTGTGCATTTGTATATGCATATTCATGCTTCCGTGTTCCTTCTTCATCTGTTTGTGTGTGTGTGTGTGTGTTCCTCTGTGCGTCTGCATTCATATGTATATTCCTCCATGTGTATGTAGATCTGTGTGCATTGGTATATGCATATGTGTGTGCCCATGTTCCTTTTGGTGCATTTGAGTGTGTGTGTGTGTGTGTGAAAGCTACAGCTCATATTGAAATCCAGCAGAGACATGTTGCAGCCAAGCCCAGTGTCTACGTGGCAGACTTGATGGGATTTTAAGCTCTACTTGGCAGACATGAAAAGGCCAAAACTCAGAGTTACTGTAAAACTTGCAGAGGGGAAGAATGAGAGCGAGAGAGAGAGAGAAAGAGAGAACAAAAACAAATCTCCTGCCCACACGTTTCATTACGAGCAACGCTGAAGAGAAAGCAAATGTGCTCCTTTGTCTCCGTTCAGCTTTTTCTTCCCTCTTCCCGAGCCCTGGGGTCGTCGGCGTTCATCATCCGCACACTGTTTACACTGCTCAGTTTGACTCACGCTTTAACATGCGGATGCACTCGCAGTCCTAACCCCATACTCAATTATTTGGAAAAACGGCCAAGGGAAGAATTTGACGGGTTTGACGCATCACGAAACTTGACTTTCCGCTCAGCGTAAACTCTAGAAGATCTCTCTAAAAGCTTTTTTGCATGAACGGATGCTGACTTGCAGAATGACCAAAAAAGCCCTTTTTTTCTTCTTCCAGTGAGTCTGTAACCTGAGAAAGCTGAGCTGCTCTCTGCACCAGCGAATCCCTTTCCCCTCTCTCCTCTCTCTCTCTCACACACACACACACACATCTGGACTTCAATATTAGTGTGGTTTTTGCCCGACTTGTCACCTTGAGTTTCAGGAGATCAGAATCTGTGTATGGGTGTGTGAGTGTGTGAGAGTCTCTCCACACTACAGTCACCCTGACATTTCAGCCTTAGTGCGCGCACACACACACACACACCTCAGAATATCTAATGTGGCATAATGCTTAGGGCTAGCGAGTAGAGAGCAGAGGCAATATCAGTCGTGTGTGTGTGTGTGCAGAAATCCACGTGGGATTTCTGGGATGTCAGAAGCGCCAACCGAATCTGGCATGAAGAAAAAGAAAAATCAAGCTAGTCTCATAAAGCAGGTAGTTAAAACTAAGGGATGACCAATATGCCGATGCTGATTATTATCCATCAAGAGGAGCAATAATTGATAGTTCGAACTGTTATATGTCTGCTGTAAAAATGAAAATGTCAATATAATCTCTTAAAGCGTCAGTCAAGGTGAATCATTTTCAAAGTTGATTCATAGCAGATTCATGTTTACATTTGAGTCATAGTGGATTCACTTTTACCTTTGAATCATAGTGGATTCACTTTTATGTTTGAATCATAGTGGATTCACTTTTATGTTTGAATCATAGTGGGTTCACTTTTATGTTTGAATCATAGTGGATTCACTTTTACCTTTGAATCATAGTGGATTCACTTTTACCTTTGAATCATAGTGGATTCACTTTTATGTTTGAATCATAGTGGATTCACTTTTTACGTTGGAATCATAGTGGATTCACTTTTACGTTGGAATCATAGTGGATTCACTTTTACGTTGGAATCATAGTGGATTCACTTTTACGTTGGAATCAGTGGATTCACTTTTACGTTGGAATCATAGTGGATTCACTTTTACCTTTGAATCATAGTGGATTCACTTTTACGTTTGAATCATAGTGGATTCACTTTTACGTTTGAATCATAGTGGATTCACTTTTACCTTTGAATCATGGTTGATTAATTTTTACATTTGAAATCGTAGCAGATCATATTTTAGTTGTATGACCCTATTATGGATGAATGGAAAGTAACATAGTAACATAATAAAGTAAATAATTACATTTGAGAAGTAGTAGTACCACTCTTTAAAAGAGTAATAAGTGAAAACAAATTTGTTAATTTTATCATCAGTGCACATGATTACAGAGGGAAAAACACAAGTTGTGAGAAACCCACTGTATTGGAGCTGATAAGGGAATATTTGATATGACAGTCGTTCCTGTTTGTGTGGGAGTGTGACAGACATGTTTTCTGTTTAAACATCAACGACAGGGTGGTTTGTTCCACTGTCTAAGGGTCTTGGCCTGGTCTGGCCCAGTGTTTTGGATGAGAGTCTCTTCCTGTGCACTTCTGAGGGCTCGGGGGCCACTTGGGTCTCCTATGTGCCGGTGTAGGGGCCCTGGGGCCCAGATCCTGCAGGTTCCAGAAGAATGGATATGAGGTTTGAGGAGAGACTCCCGACCCGTAATTAGGCTGCGCTGCGGCAACATTCGGCCGGGAAATACAGTGATTAAGACACTTACCTCAGGCCTGTGTTTTTGCTGAGGGTGATGGGGAGTGTGTGTGTATGTGTGTGTGTGTGTGGGCGGTGCGGTTGGGCTGTGGAGACAGCGTTCATGGACAGGGAGTGAAAGGGTTGCAAAGTAAAGAAGAGGTGAAGTGTTCACTGTGGCCTGCAGGCCTGAGGTAGTTTTTATGAGGGGAAGGCCGATTATTGCTGCAGATCTTCATTATTTCTATGGTTATCTGTGTGGAGTGAAGTAAATCTGAAGTTTCTTTTGAAGCTGTGCTCGTGCAAACCTGATTGTCTCCTAAAAGACAGAGATTTGTTACATTTTTGTGACTTGGTGAGCATAAGTTATTATAGTCAAGAGTCAAAGTAAACTTTATTGTTGTCTCAGCTAAATACAAGTATACAGAGAGACGAGACAACATGGCTCCATTTATCCATGGCTCCTGTACAAAAAAGGCACATAGAGTATGCATATATAAATAAACTATAAAATATAAAGTCTAAACTAGAAGTGGAAAAGGAAAATGTGCAATTTTAGTTATGTGAGGAATTCAGTAAGAGGTGCCAAGGTTGCAACAGCGTCAAGTGGAGAAAAAACACAATTACAACACTGGAATGACCACTGGAATTGGACTGAAGGAAATCACACTTTTCAGGACAATATCAAGATTTATTGAACGTTTTACCTCAATTGCAATTTTTGCCCTCATAGGTTTGTACTGTGAATTTGCTCAGATCCTGAATGTCACTTTTGATTCATTTTTGATGAATTGCCCAGGTCTAGTTTTGATGTGGACACCTAAAAGAGACTAAAGATTTGCTTTTTGTTACTGAGATTAAGATGCAGCTGTAGTGTTATGTACAGTTATTCACTGTGTTAGTTAATGAAATGCAGATAGAGAGAGAAAGTCTCTGCATATTTTACCATCGCAATAGTTTTTGATGTGGAGGATAGAAATGCTGACATAAACAACAGTAAACTGCTAAGTAAACAACGTGACAGCCATTTTAGTCGTTCCCATAAAGTGTCAGAACACCCTGTTTACTGTGGTGCTAATTTCAGATGCACTCTAAGTATTTTTTATTTATTTATTCATTAATAACCTTTATTTTACCCGACAGTGCATTAAAAACTGTTTCTTATTTACACTGACAGCCTGAAACAGACAGTGAAGACAAACCAAAGTCATTACAAGTATTAAAGACAATTTAAAAATTTGCAGGTGTCATAAAAATGTCCTTAAATAGACAGAGAAATGAATTTCAGCAGTTCTAAAATTTTTTGTAATGAATTGTAGTCGATAGCAGCAGCATTTTGAAATGATAACAGCCCAGTAGTGCCGACAGATTTAGGAGTCTATGTTCTGATGTGTTCTAAAATGTGTATGTTGTATGTGGACATGGAGATTATCTGTATTAACTGAACTAAGTAGTGGGGTGAGCATCCAAAAAGTGTCCTTTGTTAGTGATTCTGTAAATTGTGTCCACGTAGTCAAATAAGGGAAGTAAAACTTTGGAAAAATATTCTTAACTTTTCCAGTTAGAAGGAGCTAATCAACTACAGAACAAACTTAATCTAATCAGAGGAGCTGCTTGCCATTATGGCAAAAAGGCAGGAAACTGGGAGGGGCCATGCGGGCCACGAGGACTGAAAAACTTTAACCTACAGCAGTTACAATCTGAGAGATTTTGGTTCCTGTTAAAGTTCCTACTTTAGACTCCGCTCATTCATTCATTAAGTGAATTTAAGTGAGTGATTATTTGTCATTGTAAACCCAGCACAACACAGCACACAATGCAGCACGACGAAACCTCTGTTTGTGACACATCCGTAAAGGAGCAGTGGGCAGCTTTTTAGCAGTGCTTGAGGACGGTATCTTGCTCATGAGTGCCTCAGTGGTACAAAGTCTATGCTCTGGTTAGAGCGGCTTCTTTTAAAAAACAATTGTGTCCCAAACTCTGGAATCACCACAATCTGCAGTTAGTGCATATATTTCTTACTTCATAATATTGTCATGCAGTGATGATCTGTTTAAAGGCAACTTAAATTCAATGACAGAAACAGACATTTCAGTTATTTTTTACACTGACTCAAGATTACATTAAATACTATGATATTAAATGTTCTTTATGGTACTGAAAGTAAAGACTTGTGTTTAATTCCTGCATAATAAAGAGGGCATGATGCTGATATATAGCAGTTGTGTGAAGAAAAGTTCTGTTCAAATATATTAATAATGTCTCTGTTCAGTTTTTGTGCAGCTCGTTGTGGTTGTAACTTGACGCTTGTCGCGTGGATCTCCTCTTGTTTTTGTTCTCCTTGACTTTTTTTCGTTGGCCAGATTTATTCTGTATTTATTTTCGGAGGGTGTTGCTTGAACACTCACATCTGCCAGCCCTGCTGAAAAACGCCAAGTTATGCATTTTGTTTTGACTGCTAAAGCCTGTGTCTGTGCGTCCATCTGGCCAGTAATCTTTCTGGACCTCTCTCTCCAAAAACCCATGTGTGCTGTTGCTGTGGCTTGCACTCCGGACTACAAGCCTCTACAGATTTGTTGTGTGTGCACTCTTGTTTTTCGGACCTTTGTTATCATATCTGTAGATAATATTCATCTTCACGACCCAAAAACTGACCTTGACTCGTTGGTCTAAGGTTTGTTGACCATTCCCTTTTTTGGTCAGACCTTATTGTGTTCATGGATCACATTAAAATCTTTAAACTGCATTAAAGCTACACATGAACGCTAGGGTTTGACCGATTATTAGCCCAGCCACATATTGGGGTTGATATTGGAGTCGTTTTAATGCTTGTCGTTATTGTGTGTTCCTTAATTATCTTAGTAATTATCCTTAAATAGTCATTCATTCTTTCGTTTATGTACTTGTTTGGGGAGCAGTGCTTGGGGATGGTACCTTGCTCACGAGTATCTCAGGGGTGCCTTTACTGGTCCGGGGCTTGAACCAGCGACCCCAGTCATGGGGTAATCCAACCGCTCCGCTACCAGCTGCCCCTCTCAGTTTCATTCTCAGAATTAAGCTTAAACTTAAGCTAAAGATATTTAAGCTGAGTTTTCTGTTGCTATATTTTAAGTGTAAATTTTGACAGTAATTTTCATTTTTACAGTAGACATGCAGTATATTGGTTCAAAATTTCTCTTTGACAAGTAATAATCAGTATCTGTATCGCTTAACCTCAACCTCCTAACGTCCATTAGAGAGTCTTTCTCAGTGTACTCAACAAGTGTGTTTCATAACAATTTTTGGGGTTCACAAGTAGCTGTAACTTTTTTTCAGGTCCGTTGGTCTTTTTTGAATCCCTGTTTCTGTCAGCGCCCTCTATCGCCTGTGTGTGGTGGTGCAGGAGCAGTGAGGATGATGCACATCTACTAACACATGGCCTGCCTTCTGTAGCTGCTATTTTTAGCCACTGGCCGAGTACAGAGTTATGCATCGAAGCCTTTTACCCTTGAAATAAGATGAGGTGGGGGGTGTGTGTGTGTGTTTGTGTGTGTCTGTGTGTGAACGTCTGCTGATGCTGTGATGCCCCTCTGACTGGTGCAGTGATTGGGAATCCTACTGAATTCTGCTTCAGCAATTTGTTTTTACCTGATCACTGTCTAAATCTGCTCCATAAATGAGTGTTTTGACTTGTGACTAGCTTTAAGTTACGTTTTGCATCTTTAACCATCAAAACAGCAGTGTGTAGCGAATGACCATCATAAATCGGACTAAACTCTTACATTAGCATAAACAGCGTTTAGCAGACACTTTTATCCAGAGTGGTGGCCATTTTTAGTGGTGTCTAGTCTCCCTGGGGATAAGGCATCTGGGGGTGAAGGGTCTTGCTCAGGGGCCCAATGATGGTAATGTCAAAGATAGGATTCGAACCCATGACCTCTTGTTCCAGAGGCGAGTACCTTAACCACTTGACCACTAACACACTCAACTATGGTGATCCACAGTGATTTGTCCGAAGAGAGGGTTTTAATTTTTGGGTTTAATTGGGTTAGGGTTTGATTGTTCTACATTCAAGTTAGAGAAGACGAACTGTTAAAAGTTTTCATCCAAAAAGTTTTTTAAGGAAATGAACAAGGCTTTCAGATGAGAGGTGAAACGTCCAAGTCCAGAAGCTCTCAAAACTTCTAGATCCCGGGCAGAGATGCACTAATAATGAGGCAAACAGCTGGACGGGGTATCGGTAACACTGGGATGATGTTTGGAGTGATCTATTCAGTTAAACTGTACGTTTTTCTGGTGATGCGTGGGCAGAAGTACTGCAGTAAAGCTGGTTTAAAGTTGGTTCACGACTGTCTTCATTTTAAACTTGGTTTTGGCACTAAATGTAGCGTTCAAATTCCAACATATTGATAGGATAGTGAGCAGAATAAGCAAGGCAGCACACTATAAGCTCAAAAGTTTAGCAAATCACGCTAGTCAACTGTTTAACTTGCAGTTTTAGGAAGCGCTGCAAAATTACACAACTGTTTTTAAACAAATCCATTATACAGTCTCCCCCTCACACAGAAATATGCAGCTTATTAATTAAACACCACATACACAAAGCACAAGTATCGCTGTCGGAGCTGAAAAAGTTGGAGCGGTGTGTATACCAAGTCCTGGTTAACTTCCACAGGCACATTAAAATCATTACAGATCTGGTCACTCAATTGCCATGGTTCCTGTAGTGAGTCGGGACAGTAAACGGAGCTCTGCTTGTTGAGTGTGTCACTGCAGTTTGCAGAAACTGCTGACTACATCAGGGCTTGACAGTCTTAGCTTTTAGTTTGTAAAGCCCTGGTGGATATCTTGATGCCCGGAAGTAGCAGCCGAGGTAACACTGCACAAATAGAAAGTATGGAAGTGATGCAGTTTTCCTACCCATAGCTTAGATTTACGTTTTACATTTACATTTAACTTACTGCATTAATCCATAAATTACTCCAGTAATGCCACAACAACACAAGTGGTAATACAACTCTTTATACATTAGATTCTTTATATATATATATATTCTTTATAAACTGTTGAATTTGGTCATAAAATGAGCAGCGTTATTTGTGATCATTGACATTTCACAAGTTGTTGCAGCTGCACATTTAAGGTGTGGTGAGCAACATAATAATTACTTTGTTGTTGCAAATTGAACAGTAAATGAATGTTGAAATTCTTAAGTTTACCTGAAGTTTTGTCTTGTGCTAATGTAACACAGAAATTCTGAAAGAAATTGGAGCGACTTTGCCGTTTGTCGTGACTGGACTCTCAGCTTTACCTCCAAATTAGCATTATTAGAGGAGAGAGTCTCACCCCTTAATCACATTTAACTCCCCACATTTACATAAGCAGCCTCCAAAGAACTTCACTCCAGGACCTTGTGTAGATTTGTCATCTGGGGCACATCACATCGGCTCCAAGAACGTTAACGGAGGCGGCGACGTGAACATTTGTCTAAATTAGGCTAATGGAAGCGCTGCAAGTGCGCGCCCTAATACGCTAACCAGTTTAGAAGACGCTGAAGTGCTGATTCAGCCTTGAAAGATTCCAATTAGGCTTTTCCATTGAACCCATGTTTTTATTCATGAGTTTGGAGCCTTATTATCACGCTGTTTACCCTCGTTAGTGCAGAGTGACAGGACGCTTATCTGAGATTTACTGCAAAATGGACTTAACTGTAGTCGAGCAATTCTATAAATCTGCAGAAGAAGAAAGAGTTGATGAAAGAGTGGATTGTATTGATTGTGTGGTTTCTGGGGGTGTAAATCACAAGTTTGATCATGACACAATATGTAGATTCAGTGGACAACTCAGCGTCTGCCGATATCAAAGTCTGTACAACATTTCTATATATGTGTGTGTGCAGGTTCAGTGCTGGCCGGTTTGGAGTCTGTCTCCAGGGGTTTTGAGCGGAAGGTGAACAGCAGCAGACGTTCACGCCGACAGTCGTACCGGGACGAGATCTTCAATATCGAGGTGCTGCTGGGGGTCGACTGCTCGGTGGTACAGTTCCATGGCCGAGAGCATATCCAGAAATACCTGCTGACCCTCATGAACATCGTAAGTCCCCAGAACAACGCCACGAGAGAAAAGAAAATCACCGTCTTTACAAGAAGTGTCCCTGTAACCATCTTTTAGCTTTGACCTGAGGCTAAGGGATGAACGGATTATCTGCACCGTTTTTTGTTTTATGGTTATTGATACTGATCACTTTTTAAGTCGATATGCCATTAATATTAATTATTTAAATTAAATTAATTAATGCATTTTAAAATATTCTACTTTGCCTCTAATGCTGTCACCTATTCCTGTCTGCACCACAACCTGGTGCTGCTAAATCTTCAGATTTCATTTACAAAGTTTATCAGTTTATAAAAACTTTTTTAAATATAGTGGCAAATGCGGAATTGCTTTCTATTGAATGCATATAATATCAAATTGATATCACCTGTTTTTTAATGACAATCAGTCTTAAAGTGGTTCAAAATATCTGTTGTTGCTTTGCTTGATTTATTAGAATCAAAAGCAGAAAAACGTTATTTATCCAGAGGAAAATACCTTTTTGTCGCCACTGCAAGTTGTGTTTTTTGGATAAATCTGTAATTGCACTTTTTGGCCTCTCTATCATTTAGTAACCAACT
The DNA here is from genome assembly GCA_032718565.1 of Distichodus sexfasciatus. NCBI lineage: Eukaryota > Metazoa > Chordata > Actinopteri > Characiformes > Distichodontidae > Distichodus > Distichodus sexfasciatus. Next base: position 960,826 of record JAVGVS010000077.1, read on the forward strand.
CTAGCTGGCTTTATGAGTTTAATGTAACACAAAAAAACTAGCCAGAAGGACCTGCACTTGTCCTCACCAGACCCTCAGGTGAACATAGCTCTAAAATCCAGACTTGGCAGCGTGAAGTGTTTCTGCAGCTCTCGGAAGAAGAGAGCACGTCGTCGCACGTCCATCCATCAGCATGACAGCTGCTCACCATGTGGAAATTCCATCCCAGTCCCTGACAAGGCGTTTTACCTGAAGGATTGATGTCTCTGAACGGGCGAGACCGGACTCGCAATCAGCCCTTTAACGGAGAAGTGGTTCCTGGACGGGTCCCAACTCCAGCATGTTTACTCGAGTCTCCAAACCCCTGTCGTCTAGTTTTCGAGTTTTGAGTCCCACACTACATTACAAGCAGCCTTCTGTATTTCTGATGCAGTAATAATTAGGGGTGTAACGATACATTGATGTAGAAGATGCTGATTCAGTTCTCCACGGCATGTCTTCTTCCCACTTTTTATGCTTTTTGTCGTAGAAACACTGTTCAGCTCCGAATATTTTCAGCACATTGAGAAGATGTGCTTTGTTGTGCCAACTGCACCCCTCCATCGCTCCCTAAATCGCTCCATCCCACCCGTAATACCTCCCTCCACCCCATCCTTATCTGCATTCCTCCCTCTATACATTCCTCCCTCTACTCTCTCCCTCCATTCCTCCCTTCCTTTTTCATTCCCTTATTCCCTCCATTGCACCCTCAGTCCCTCCCTCCATCTCATGCCTATCTGCATTCCCCCTCCATACATTCCTCCCTCTCTCCCTCCATTCCTCCCTTCATCCTCCATTTCCATCTCTGTTCCTCACTCCCATCCGTCCATCAGTCCCTCACTCCATTCCTCCCTCCATCCACTCCTCCCCCCATTCCTCTGTCCCTTTCTCCATCCCTCCCTCCGTCCATCCCTCTATTCCTTTCTTCATCCACTCCTCCTTCTATTATTCTCGCACTTCCTCCATCCCTCCCGCCACCCCTTCCCGCTCTGCCCGGTTCTGTTCTGGTGATTTTTTTTTTTTTTTTTTACGTTTGCGTTGCCTAGCAGAAGACCATCTTTGGTGGAAGACCTTGCTGCATTATTAATTAGATCCTAATGATTTTCTGCCACTTTGGCCTCTCACTCGTCAATTAGCTACCTGCTACGGCCAGAGTTCCTGCCCAAGGCCTGAGATGTAGCTTCCCCCCCCCCCCGACTCTAATGAGGGGAAGGCCTCTGTTCTGGCTGTTCACTGTGTGTGTGTGTGTGTGTGTGTGTGTGTGTGTGTGTGTGTGTGTGTGTGTATGTGTGTGTGTGTGTGAAGAGACAGGCGTGGGAGGAAGAACAGAGGAAAAATCGTGTCGATGAGAGAGTGCTGAATGAAGCTGATAATTGCCACTTATGTGTCGGGTTAAGAAGCTGTTACAGAAGCTTGCAGGATGTGTGTTTCTGTTTGTGTGTATGTGCTTGTATTGAGCCCGGAAATCAATAGAAAATTAATCAAAACCAACATTCAGAACCTCAGTTGTCCACATAATCATTTATTATTAGTTTTATTCTGCTAATATATTTATATACTGTTAATTCTGTTAATGTGACTCCACTCCCCATCTATAACTGTGTGTTTACTTCAGTTATTTTATAATAAGATATGATGTACACACTTTCAATCAAAAAGTATCCCAGCTTTAATGGTTGAGCATATTTACAGCACAGACCTGAGCTCTATGGGTAGAAAAATAAACCCAAAACAAATATTATTGTTCTTTAATCGTAATCAGGTGAAAATTTCAATTTATTGTGATTTTTATTTGAGCTTATATTACCCAGCCCTAGTTTGAGTGTGTGTGTGTGTATGACATAGGCAGGCAGCAATAACGGTCAGCTGTAGGGCAGACTGCGGTCAGCAGAGTTTCTGTAAAGGACGTGGAGGATGTAGAGGATGCTTCGTTCCTCAAGGTTGCAACTTCACCTTTAATGGCTTATTAAGAAATTAAGATGGTGAAGAGGAGGAGGAGAGAAAATTCCTCATTAGGCCCTGCATGCTAACTGGATGTTTGTGCTGATGAAGACTAAAACAAGAGTTCTGGCCATTAGCACTCACAATTCATGCCTGGATATTTACTTCTTCCTTTGCTTCTTTATCTGCGCCTCTCCGTTCTCTGTATCTGCATGTTCTCTCTCACCACATCCCTAAACCTCCTTTTAGCCTCTTCCTCTTTTCCTCTTTTTTCTGGCAGCTCCTTCCTCATTTAGACCTGGGCAAAGTCAGCTGCCCACTGCTCCTTTACGGGTGGGAGAAATGTCATATTTCGTTGTGGGTCACTGTGTGCTGTGCTGTGTTCACAGTGACAAATTTTCACTTACTTAATTTTACTCTTGGTGGCCTATACATCTGATGATGGTGGTCTAGTGATTAGGGTACTCGCACCTGGACCAAAATGTCACCTCCAGGACTACTACCACTGGGTGCCTGAGCAAGCCTCCTAACCCCAAGTTGCTCTGGGGAGCCTCTTGCTGAAATTAGCAAAATAAAAAAAATCTTCCAAATTACAAATCCCCAGAGAGGAGTCAGCTTTCAGCCACACACACTGCTCTTCTGTGTTACTGTCTTTTTCCCCCTCTGGCCTTTGTCAGTTCATCCTGTGTTTTGCCCACCGTCTAGGCTAGTCTTTCCACTCACACTCACAGTCCTTAATGGCCCCTGCTTGAACTGCCATCCATCCATCTGTCAGTCTGTGTGTGTGTGTGTGTGTGAATGAAGCCCACACACACACACACGCGCGGGCTCATATGTATGTTATGGGAGAAGTGTTAGACCCTACCATGTTGTGTATGTAAATGTCGAGGGCAGGCCAGACGGGAGTCGAGTGTGAGGAATGATATACACACACACAGGCACACACACGCGTTCTGGTATTACTATCTTTGTGAGCTACGTCCTTTGACTCCCATAATGACTAGATGTAAACAACACTACAGCTACACCAGACTCTAATCTTAACCTTAACCTCAGTAACCAAAAGCTAATCTTTTACCTCTTTTATTTGATCACTATCTTCCTTATGGGGACTGGTCCTCATGTACCAATATGTCCCCATAAACCATAAAACATGGACAAGGGGACAGTAAGGCCCTCACAACCCCCTAAATACATGAACACACACACAGCAAACAAAGGTTTGTGCACAGATGTCTTGGAACCCAGGAGGGTTTGCACCTGCCTGTTTGCTCCATCGCACAGTGACTGTAATTACATTTTTGAGTCAGATCTGTCGTGCAGAGATAACAGATCCATCTCATTCTGTCCTGCCAGTTTTAATTCAAACAATGCTGGTGTTGGGATTCTGGGTAAGTGGCGTTTGGATGAGGAACACGTATTGACTTGCGTATGTTGAAGGTGTGGGGGAATGTGGAGGTCAGAGATCATCAGGGTCAATCCTTAAATCTGCCCTGAAGTCACAGTCGGTTTAGAATTCCTGTCCAGACGTCACATTCATCACAGCAAGACACACAGTCATCCATTTGTGACGTTAATCTCTGGAGTGCAAATCCCAAGTTTCACCCTCATACAGTCATGCGCTATGAACGAAGGATTAGCTGTTTGCATACTTGATAGGTGGAACTGGAATTTTGAAGATCCTATAAAAGTGTCAGTTGCAGTGTACATATTTATATTATGGTATTTTTGCCTCTCTGTCTGTCCTCCAGGTGAATGAGATTTACCAGGACGGCTCTCTGGGTGCTCACATCAATGTGGTGCTGGTGAGGATCATGATGCTCTGCTCGGCCAAGGTAGAACTGCCTTAAAAATAAATGGCAAAGCTTTGTAATGCATGTGTGGTTATTGCCAGAAGTGAAAAATAGCTTCAGTCTGGCAACTGTGCTCATAGTGCACTTGCATTGCATCACAGTGTGCTCTTGGCAGCTGCCAAATGGAGTTGCAGGACAGAGTCCATCTTGACCAAGACAGAAGCAAGAATTCGTGTCCCTTTTTATCAAAATGGCTCTGAAAGGCCAAACGGACAGAACTTACACATTTAAGTGTAACTTCCACAAGCTGAAATCAAAACACTCTCCACCTCCAAAACCTCATTGGGATTGGACTCGACATTGTTAAAGCTATGACTTGCTTTTTTTAAGAGTATCCTACAGCACTAATATGAAATATTACTGGATGAAACGGCTTGGGGGTAGTTTATCTCTGTAGCTTGTAATGTAACTAACTACTATATTAAAACCGGAGCTTGAACTGGAGCTTAAATACTTTTAATCAGAAGTAGCTTGGAGCTTGAAAAGCGACTCTTTAAAAGTTTAACTGGTATGTGGTGAGAGCTGTTTGTAGCCGTGTTGAACGTAGTGGTGCTGATGCATTTTCTCTCCTTCTGCCTCTTGTGTGTTTTAGTCAATGGGTCTGATCGAATTGGGGAATCCGTCCCAGAGTCTGGAGAACGTGTGTCGCTGGGCTTTCCTCCAGCAGAAGGAGGATGAGAACGACGCAGAGTACCATGATCATGCCATCTTCCTCACCAGACAAGAGTTTGGGCCTACGGGCATGCAGGGTCAGATCACCATCCCCAGTTCACAAATGATAGAGCTGGGCATTTCATCAAAAATCAAGCCGAACCTCTAAGCAATATTATCCTGCTCGTTATGAGTATTTTAGTTTTTGAGTTTTTTAAAATTCTGTTAATATTTTAATACAAAAAGTAAGTCTTAAAAACTACTTTGTGTGTTGTCTCTGTGACTCATTACATCTATGAACAAAATAATTGTTATAAATTGTAATCAGGGTAAATTGTTGTTATTGCCCAGTCCTATTTCGTGACTCTCTGCTTTCTTTTCATTTTTTGATTAACTGATTTATTTTCTCTGTCTGTGTGTGTGTGCGCATGCATGTGTATGTGTGTGTGTGTGTCTAGGCTATGCTCCAGTGACGGGCATGTGCCACCCGGTGAGGAGCTGTACCCTGAACCACGAGGACGGTTTCTCCTCCGCCTTCGTGGTGGCTCATGAGACAGGACACGTGTGAGAAACACTACATCTCAAGCAACATAAACCACATTTTAGATGTTTTAAGGCCCTCTTTGGACATTTTGCACGCTCATCACGTTTAGCCGACGGAAAGGCAAAATTCACGTGCTGAGACACTTAACAAACCGTGTTATGGGAAGCGTGTAAATCGCTTGACTGAGTGCTCACAGCGTGTTTTCAGCCCTGTCCTCGTGGGGTTTATATCCATTTAGCATTCATTTATTTGCTTTTCAAATGTTTTTATGGAAATGTTCATTTCCAAAATGAATATTAAAAAATTAATCACAAATGATTTTGAGATTTCCCAATTTTGCACTTAAATAACAAATGGAAAAAATGGAAAACGCACTCATATTTTCCTATTGGTTGTTCATTGGGTCCAAGAGTAACACAGAGTTGAGCAGTACTGATCAAAATATAAATATATACACAACAATCTGTTTAACTGCTCATATGAATATATAACTTAAGAGGGCTCCTCTTCTTCATGTATGATTTTCACACTTTTTTACTGTCTTCTGCATTAAACTGTCACTCCCAGTTCACATAACTTCCGTTCAATAAAGAACAAAATGTCTCTGTAATTAAGAAATGACGGTTAAACGCTGTAAATGTGAAATGTAAATTCCCAGCACTATTTCAATTGCAAAAGATATACTTATGTATATGGACTCACCAAAATTCTGCAGTTTATAAAGGTTAAAATATGTTGTTTGATCACTTCTACCTCTTCTCCTTCTTCTTTATGAACTACTTTATATACGTCCAGTATTAAACTGCCTGTTAATAATATCAAGATAAGCAGTGCTGAAATGTGTGTCTGTGTGTTTATCATGGTGTTTTCAGGTTGGGTATGGAGCATGACGGTCAGGGGAACGAGTGTGGGGACGAGGTGCCCATGGGCAGCATCATGGCTCCCCTGGTGCAGGCAGCGTTCCACCGCTTCCACTGGTCACGCTGCAGCCAGCAGGAGCTCAGCCGATACCTCAAGTCAGTCCTACTCCTCCATCTACACTCCTCTTTTTCCTCCCTCTCCATCCTTATTCCTCCTCCCTCTGTTTCCCTTCATCTATTCTCCTCCTCTTCCCCCTTCTCCACCTATCCTCCTTCTTTTCCTCCACCACCTATCGTCCTCTTCTTGCTCCTTTATCTATCCTCCTCTTCCTCCATTTATTCTTGTTTTCTTTCATCAGTCCTCTTCCTCACCCACCTTTCCTCCTCTATTTGTCGTTCGTCCTCCTCATATCCTCCTCAACCTCCTCCATTTATGCTCTTCTATTACCATCTATCCTCATCCTCCATCTGTCCTCCTCCTCCATCTATCCTTCATCTGTCCTTCTCTTATATCTTTACTCCTCCTCCATCATCTCTTCTATTCCTCCTCCATCTGTCCTCCTCCTCCATCTATCCTTAATCTATCATTCTCTTCCATTTTTACTCCTCCTCCATCATCTATTCTATTCCTCCTCCATCTGTCCTTCTCCTTGCCCTCCATCTGTCTTTCTGCTCCTTCTTCATCTAACCTCTTCCTCCTCCTTCCTATATACTTTCTGCTCCATCTCTCCTCCTCCATCTTTTTTCATCTTCCTCCTCCATCTATCCTGCTTTTCCATCTGTACTCCTTCATCTTCTTTTCTGTTCTTCCCCATCTTTCCTCCTCTTCCTCTACCATTTATCCTCCTCCACCTCCATCTGTCCTCCATATATATTCCATCTATCCTCCTCCTCTATGTGTTCTCCTCCATCTGTCCTCCTCCATCATCCCTCTTCACCTCCTCCATCATCCTCCTCCTGCTGTTCCTCTCCTTCTTCTCCATCTGTCCTCCACCCTTACGCAGGGGGTGCTGGGGTGTAAAACCCTCAGGTGTAAGTGTAAAGGTGTCAGGGTTTTATGAGGGTAAGTTTTACACATTCAGAAAGCAGATGGTGCATCTGAACGTGTGGTGGAGAAGGAGATAATCACACTAAATCAGAACTGTCAGGGTTGAGCTGAACATTTGAAAATGAAATCTTGACCTGAACTCAAGTGTTGTGTTATAATAGTTATATTTAATAGGAGTTGATTAACATTATTTTTAGGACCAATAGTGATTTTTATTTAACAAGAACAAAAAAAGAAAATTGGAATTTAGAATAAAATTACTCCAAACTTCTCCGTTTAAAAATGACCAATACCCATAACCATAAAGCTGTTAAATGTCAGTGCCGATAACCTTAGTTTTAAATGATAATTATTCTTGGCTTTTATTTAATGGTGCTGTCTGTACACAGGATCCAACTCCAATCCAGATGATTCTTCTGTTAAAATAGGGATTATATACCAGATAAAGCCAAGTCATGTACGGTTCTGCAATTTATCAAGCTCGTTGATATTTAGCGTTTTTTGATTGTTAATGGGTGTCGGTCATAACCGATATGACGATAAACTAAAAGAAGTAACCACTCTGTGGTCTAGAGGAATGTCCTACCCATCACACCTTCTAATTGTGACTCTCCACGGCAAAACCAGTCGCTTGTTGCAAATTTTCAAAATTGAGTTATTATGTTTCTCACGCCAAGTGAGAAACGGAGAAATCTGCCTTTGAAGTTGACTATCGCCGTAGCACTCACAGACGCTTAGTGCGGTCGCGGCTATGTTCGTATTTACGGTAGCCTACGCTGCATTCACATGGATAGCCTACCTGCGTTAGGTTAACTGAACTCGGGAGACGAAGATGGATTCCGGAGAAATATCTTCACGCTAGTCAACGAGTGGATTTACCGTAAATATTGAAGTAAAGCGGTCAAAACAGAAACTTTTAATATTCTGCCGGAATTGAATTGCTCGCCTCAAGAAAGTCACGTTTTTAGGATGGAAAGGGTAAGTTTTTCAGCAAAATGTATTCACAACAGTACACTATAGACCTTCCACTGTGTCAAAACAAAAACACTAAAAATAAAAAATCCAAAATTTTACCCCACGCAAAATAAACGGTCGTTTTTCTCGGAAACCTCCATTGCGACAAGCGACTGGTTTTGCCGTGGAGGGTCACAATTGGTTAGAACGTCACAAGTCTAGCCTATCAACGCTGTCGGCACTGAAAGTTTGGTGTTCTGACACAGAAGCTGGGAGTTCCTGCACTTTTTGGGTTTAGAACGTGATAAAAAGTTCTCAGAATGAACCATATGCTAAAAGGCATTTATTAGTAAAAGTAGAGTATTTGTTATTCTACATTTTGACACCAGTTTTTAATTAACAGACATGTATAGGTTCAAAATATTGGTTATCAATCTCCTTGATGAATCATAATGAGTATCTAAGCAGTGGTGCTTTTTGGGTTCCAAAGCCAAAAACCGTCCCTGTCTCTCCTGCAGCACATACGACTGTCTCCGTGACGACCCTTTTGACCATGAGTGGCCATCTCTGCCCCAGCTGCCCGGCCTGCACTATTCCATGAACGAGCAGTGCCGCTTCGACTTCGGCATGGGATACATGATGTGCACGGCGGTGAGCAACACACACTCATCCCACCTCCAGCTTATCCCTTCTGTTATCTTATAACTGTCTTACCCTGTATTTACACACACACACACACACACACTACACTGACTGGCAGGGTTATTAAATGTATTCTGATACGGTTACTAATTACCTGGTGAGTCCATATGTCACATATAACTTTTTCTTTACCTCAATATCAAATATGCAAATGAAGACAAGCTGGAAGTAATATCAGTAGGATGACTTTTGCTTAAATATATTCTGTAAGACAACAGAACACTGCAGCTTTGGAGAAAAATATGGGGATATATATTCCCATAATATGGGGATTACTCTCCATCCAACTCTGTGACCTCAAACTGACCGTCTCATCCCAGTGAACCACTTTATCCCTCCTTTTTATTTACTTTATTTCTCCTTTGTGTCTTCTCCCTCACACTTTATCCCTTTCTACTTTTTTCGGTTCACATTTCCTCCAGGAGATGCCCCTTCTAGTTAGCCTTGTTGGTATGTTTTCAGCTTTAGATCGGTATTTGTACGAGTCGTCAATTAATTGTTAAAATCAATCGGTGCAATCCTGCCCATTTCGGTTATTTTGATTATTTGATCCTCGAGGGTTTCGCAATGTCGTAATCGAAGCTACTAACGCAAATTTAACCAACCCCATGTGAATTCTGCACGACCTTGGGATTTTGACCAATCTCTAAAATTTTTCTTTTTCTTTAAACGTCGTCGTACGTCATCAAGCCTACTTCTGTGTTTCAACTGGAAAACAGAAAATGTGGTGCCTCACATTTACCCTTCAAAATAACTGCTGGCTCTTTAACTAATATGCCTGGAGAATGATCCCACAGGTGCACATGTTTGTGTAGCAAAAACATTTTTTGTTACATTTCCTGTAATCCTTGAAATCCTTTGTTTTCCCTTTTTAGTAAGGTTACCGCTTAGTGGTTTTATTCTCACTAGATCAACATCCGCTTCATTTTGAATTAACTGTTAAAATTATTATGATGGGGAAATAAATCACAAATTTTTTGCAACTTTTATTTGCTTCCAAAACTTAATTATAACAAAACAGCTATAACACCTGAAAATAGGCCCACATAATTCGTGAGGGACTGGTTAATACTGTTTTTTTGTTGTTGTTTGTTTGTTTGTTTGTTGTGTAACATTCCCCAGTGTGTTCATGTTGTCATATGACTCCAAGATAATATATAAGCTTTAATAGTTACATAATTATTTATTAACAGAACAAATGATGTACAAATGAGTAAACTACGAGGGCAAAACCCCCCCAAAGCTAAATAATTGTTAAAGAATGGTAATCAAGATAAAATTGTAATTAATCATGATGTCACCCAGCCCTTTGTGCTTGTGTGTAGCGTGAGTTCACTTCACTTCATCCTTTTATTAAACTGTCTTTAAAAGCTGCAAAAGGCGGCTCACTCAGCCAAGCAGGTAAGAGGGTTTAGCCTTTAACCAGAGAGGTGTTCTTCATTTGTGCAACACTCCCTCCTCCTCCTCCTCTCCGGTATTCCTATGTATAGTAATTGTGCCTGAAATGTGTCAACAGAAGTAATTTGATGTTAGCATTGCCCACATCTATAAATTGGTATTTGATTAAGAATTAAAGAAGAAATGTATCCCTTATTAAAATGAACTATCATATGAATAAACTATGTAAAAATTATGTTTTATCCCACACTGTAGGAATAGAAATATAAACATGCAATTGCACAATGCATCAAGTTGGTAGATATTTGTTTGCATTGCTACAGGTTTTTTTTTCTGTAGTACACATGGGGGGGAAGCGAAAAAATCTAAGTACCATTCTCTGTATTTGACAGTTACACTTAAATACACTGAGGCAAAAAGGGAACTCTGTGTCATTGCCAAAAATCTTGGCAGACATTCTTTGTAACTTGTAATTACAAAAATAGACACTTGTTGATTTTGATCATAAATTGGCATTTTACTGTTAAGGTTGCCATGTATCATTACAAGAAAATATTGTTGTTTGACGTTCACAAGGTATTGCAGCTACACGTTAAAGGAAATAATCTCTTTGTTGCATGTTTAATTCTTAATGCAACAGGGAAAGAATTATTTTTTAATTCTTTAAGCTGCTTCTTTTTGACTCAGTATATCTTTCCTTGTATTCATATTATACTGTATTTGGGAATATTTTTGGTTTTTAACCAGTGTTAGTCTTAATGTCGCAACATAGTTGTATATAACTATTTAGATAGTAGTTGTAACTGTATTAGTTGTAATGTAACTTAATTGTAACATAATTTGGTCAGAACTATATATTTGCTAGTCATAATGTAATTGTCATAACATAACTTAGTAATAACCATGTAGTTACTAGTTGTAACTATACTAGTTGTAACAACTTTGTCATGGAGTAACTATACTGGCCTCTGCAATACTAGTCTTTGTTGTTATGTAACTTAGTATAACATAACTTAGTTGCAACTATATAGTTACTAGTCGTAACAAGTTGGTCATAGCTAGTCATAACTATACTAGTCGTAACTTAGTTGTAACATAACTTTGTTGGAACTAAATCATAGCTATATAACTACTAGTTCTGACTGTATATCCACTGGATCAATTTGATGCTCCTCTTCTCTCCTCTTGTGATTAAATGTGAGATGTGGGTTTTCTTGCCTTTCCTTCAGTTTGCATGGATGTTTCGGGTCGACGTGTTCGGTGTTTGTGTTGTGGTGTCGAGCTGGAGTGCGAATGCGAGCATCACTCTTTCTTTTAGTACAGCACCTACGACCCCTGCAAGCAGCTGTGGTGCAGTCACCCGGAGAACCCCTTCTTCTGCAAGACCAAGAAGGGCCCCCCTATCGATGGCACCAAGTGCGCCAACGGCAAGGTAGAAATCCCAGACCCATGTCAGAAAACAAATTAACATCAATTTGGACAACCTATACAAAAAATGTGTACGTTCATGCCTTGAATACCTGATGATTTACATATCTACAGTAGCAGTCAAAAGTCTGGACACATCTGCTTGAATGTTTATTTATATAAGAGTTTTTGATCTAATGAGTTAAATGTTAAAGTCAGTTTAACAAATATACTGTAAAGACAGTAGTGCAGGAATCAACCGATACAGTTTTTAATCAGAGCTGATAGCCACTAACTAGCTGATATATTCAGATGGGAACAGTTTTGGGCTTTAGAACCTCTAAACAAAAAATTTGAACTAGAGCCAATCATGTTCACTTGTGGTAAGAATTCGCCAGCTTTCTCTACTATCACATACTTGCCACTAGAGGTCGACTGATCTGGTTTCTAAATAGGGCTGATACCAATTATTACCAGTGATGGAGATTGATATCTGATATTTTGAACCGATAAATGTCTGCTGTAAAAATAGAAATTAGTGTTGAATTCCTCCAAAACACAACGTAATGTCAATACCTTTAAGGATATGTTTAGTTGTGAGATGTTTTTTATCATGTTTTTAACATAAAGAGTGCAGGGAGCTCTTAGCTTCTGTCATCTCTCTTTCTCTCTCTCTCTCTCTCTCTCTCTCTCATGCAGCACTGCTTTAAGGGTCACTGCATCAAGTTGACGTCTGACATTCTGAGGCAGGACGGACACTGGGGCCAGTGGACTAAGTTTGGTTCCTGTTCGCGTACCTGTGGAGGAGGAGTTCGCTTCCGTACGCGCCAGTGTGACAACCCCATGTGAGTGCATATTTGCTCTTAACTCCTTCCACAGTATTGGTCAGGGAAACCCTTGTTCATGCTTAAAATTTTCACCTTATCTAGGAGAAGTTGGATATTACTTTCCTGCTGATAACACAACCCTGTCCCTGTTTTTACCCTTTTTTCCCTGGTCATCACCTTACTTTTACTGCATTTAGCAGGCGATTTTATCTAGAGCAACTTCCTAAAATCAGGGACAGCTTGGCCTCTGAAACAGGACGTTGTGGGTTCGAATCCTGCCTACAGCACTACCACCACTAGGTCTCTGAGCAAGACCTTTAACCCCAATTAGCTGCAGGAAGACTGTCCCTATAATTCAGACAGGGAGGTCTCTCTGGATAGTAAATGTAAATGTCAGCATAATTAGCATAAGATCAGTGCTTCATGGTGATGAAGTTTAAAATTGGATTAGGCAATTGTAAGATTTCTACACCCCGAGAACGATGAACACCCGTCATAGTTTAACCAAAAGATTCATGTTTAAATTAAAATTTATGACATATTCAACGTGGTGCAAATGTGGCAGTAGGTCAGAAGTTATTGACTGCTACATTCTCGCTAAAAACTGTTTGTGATGTATATTTGTGTGTGTGTGTTTGGCCTCAGACCAGCTAATGGAGGTCGTACATGCTACGGGAACAGCTATGAGTTCCAGCTGTGCAACATAGAGGAGTGTGGCACGGTGCTGACTGACTTCAGGGAGGAGCAGTGCAGGCTGTGGGACCCGCACCTCGAGCACCAGGGCTCTAAACACCACTGGCTGCCCTACGAGCACCCAGACCGTGAGTTACCCCACACCTGAACCACACACCTAGCCTGCTGCGGGAACCGTCAAGCACGAGGGTCGTCTAGTTCACATTTACAACATTTAGCAGACTGTCTTATCCAGAGCGACTTTCAGTGCTGGATGTATGATTTGAGCCCATGACCATTTGGTCCAGAGACAGAGGCATCTATCTGCCTATACATTACATCCTTCCATTTTTCTGTCTGTCCATCTATTTATCTATCTCAATCTCTCTGTCTGTCTGTCTGTCTGTCTCTCTCTGTCTTTCTTTCGAGGAGATCAAATGAGCCATGCCCCATAAATTCATACTTCTCTAACTGACTTTGCAATCACTGTAATTACCTTATTGAAAGGTATTTTATATTTGGATGTGATTTGATGTGAAGAACAAGTTCCACTCACTGTGGATAATGGAACATTATGGATAATGGAATGGATAATGGAGCACTGACTGCGTAAAAGTCGTGTTACATAAACAAAGCAGCCTGCAGCTGTCTGGAATAATTCATCCTAAAAGGTAAAATAATCACCTAATATTCAGCTTGTTAGCTGGCTGACCTGTTAAAATGAGACAGTTAATGTAACTGTCTGAAGTCGCGTCGTTCTGGTACACATCTGAATCTCAAGTGTTGAGTGAGTGTGAGTGAAGTCTCCGTCTCTGGTCTAGAAATCGAATTACAGCCTGCAGATCTTTCATTACACGGAGAATGTGTTCTTTCAGCAGCTCTTTAATGACGTCTGCATCTCTGCTGGTGGAAACATGGCCAGTGGTTTGTCCGGAGCTGACACTTTAACACCGTGTGTGATTTTTGCGAGAGCATTTGAGCGTGTCCCGTGTGTTCCGTGCTTGTGTTTCCTCAGTGTAGCTGGACTTGGGTTTTTGTAACTGCACCATAGGGAGCGCTTCAGCTTGAAGGTTAATTCCAGCTCCACATCGCCGTCTGGAGAACCAGTTTACAAAGGACGAGAAGTAAAAATACAGTTCAGTTTGTCTTTAATGGGGCGCACACACAACAGCTATTCATCCTTCATTCTTCATTCTGTCTATGTATGTATGTATGTGTCTATTCTGTGTATCTATGCATCTTTATGTATGTATATATCAATCAGTTTATCTATCTGTCTGTCTATCTGTCTCTCTGTCTAGCTATCTTTCTTTCTGTCTGTCTCTGTATCTACCTGTTATCACATCAGTCATATCCATGAATTAATTCTTCTCTCCATCCATTCTTCTATTTATCTGTCTATCTCTCCATCCAATCGCCCATTCTTCTTATTTCTAACCTAAGCTGACCTTTTTACACTCACCCTTTTTCCAGCCCTTTTTGTAACTGTAGCCGCTGTGTCAGTCGTTACATAACGGGAGCGTCAGAAATACGAGCCGGAGAGAAAGAGAGAGAGAGCGAGAGAGCAGAGGAATAAAACTTTTCCTACCACTACAGATGTGTAGACTGTAGACTGTGTGTACTTTTTCCATCTTCATCTTTTTGGGAGCGTGATGACTGTGGTAACTGCTGGTTTGGGTCGAGTCAGGGTTGATTCCTGCATAAAGAGATGGGGGGATTTGGGAAAAGTTTGGCTCTGATTTTTGGGAACTGGGGGAGGACATTAGCACTCGGACATGTGGAAACATGATTAGGAAATGTTTGTGTGGTTTTCCAGCAGGACTAAATCACTCTTCATTCTGGTGGAATTTAATTAAGCAGCTCCAGCTCTTGCTACTTTTATGCTACTGCGTCTCACTCTTCTCACATGTGAATGTCATTATTTTAGCAAATGTTTTATGAGTACATGTCTTATCTATTATTTAGCAGGCATGTGGGGAACTTGTAACGGTTTGTCATATATTTTGGGTTTTGTGGTTACATGTTTAAGGTGTAGTAGGTGATATAGTAATCACTTTGTTGCCAGTTTAATTTAGAATGCAACAGAGACTAAATATTGTAAATCTGTACCCAAAGTTATGGGCAAATCTGATTGGTCGGGCCATTCTGACACAGAGCTCCAGATATAAACATATGCTATAGTTAAATGAAGTTTGTTGTATTTGTTTTTGAGTATTTGTTCTGACACCGAGTTCCATTTTTTACAGCCGACATTTATCAACTCAAAATATTAGGAGTGCAAATCCCAAGTTTCATCATAATGTGATAATATAATTCAGTTCAGGAGCCAGAGATTGATATGAGACCATATCATATGCGCATCACTTCCATTCATATCAAATCACAAAAAGCAACTAAAATATCGTTTGACATCATTTTTAAGAATCAAAATGATGTCATAAAAATGACATTACAATACATATGATGTCTGATCAATGTTTTCATTTTGGATTGATGCTCTGGACTTGTTGATCATTGTATCGATGTAGATCAATTTCCTTGATTAGTAATATTCAGTGTTTGCCCTGAAAAATCACTGGAATCTCTCGTCCTGATTTGCGAGCCGTGTGGATTGAGGTTGCAGTGTGTGCTGCTTATTAGTAATCAGTACCGACTGCAGCGTGGTGTCTCACTCCTCTTTCATGTGTGTTTCTGTGTAGCTGACGAGCGATGCCAGCTGTACTGCCAGTCTAAAGAGAGTGGAGACGTGGTGCCCATGAAGCGGATGGTGCACGACGGCACACGATGCTCCTACAAGGACCCGTACAGCGTATGTGTGCGAGGGGAGTGTGAGGTGAGGAGAAGCGCAACCCAAATCCGTCTCCTCAAACGACTGCGTTTCCTAAAAGCATCTTAACACCACGCACTGCGTTAATTTGAAAAGAAAATGAATTAAATGAACATGCATTTGCCCAAAATGTTCATAACTAAAGTAGAATGTAAACTGGTTTGTAAACAGATATGCTCTGATGCGATATGTATTTGAGATATTGGTGCAATAAGGACTTAAACTGTGGGATCTGGTATCAGTAACACTGAGGTGAACTATGGGAGTGGTCTGTTCAGTCAAATTTGTCATTGTCTAGGTTTGTGCTCTTGGTAATAGCAGCTAGTTTAACACGGTCTCTTTTTTCTCGACTAAATGAAGCATTTTAAATGAGGCGCCCTGTCGGGTTACTGTTACACATACGTTCGATATTCATGCTAAACGAAGCGTACAAATTCCAACATATTGATGGCATAGTGAGCAGAAATAGCACGGCAACACACTGTGAGCCCAAATCACGCCATTATACTGGTGTAGTTATGCTTAACTACACCAGGTTTTACAGGCGATCTCAGTGTTCCTGAAGGTTTTTGCTCCGCAGTGTCGGGGAGCTTCACAAAATCACACAACTGTGTTTAAACAAATCCATTATACAGTCTCCTCCTCACAGAGAAATATACAACTTGTTAGTTAAACACTGCTGTCGGATTGCTGCTTGGGATCAGCCCAGATCCAAAGCACAGGTATAGCAGGTATAATTTTGCAGCAACTCCGACCTAGTCGTTATTCGCTAAGTACTTCTGTATTTGGCTGTTTTGATTGGCCAGAGGTGCGTTCACACGCACTTTCAGCAGGTTAAACCTCAGTAAACTGCAGCCTCAGTGTGCGTCTTTGTACAGTGTGAAGAATATTAACCTTTCAGTATTAAGATCAGGGTCCGAGTACACACAAGGGAGTGTAAAAAATGTCAGATTACATCATGGTATTAATATTTTCTTTACTAATCACTAAATTTGAATAATGTTTCACATGAATAAAATGTGCCATTTCTTCTTCACATCAGTGCCATATCTATTGAGAGCACCACGTGCACTTGTTTTATTACAGTCTCAAAATAAAAAAATGAAAAACCATGTATATAAAGGAGTGGAAACTAACTAAAAGCCAGTGTAAAAAAGGTTGTTTTCAGCTGCTTTTTAAAAAAAGACTCATCAATATGTAAAGGCAGGTATCTTTGGTACTTAAAACAGAAGTGCTGGTTCTTGTATTTTACTCTAGTAAAATCTGTGTTGTATGTGCAGAAAGTGGGCTGTGATAACGTGATCGCGTCGGAGCTGGAGGAGGATAAGTGTGGAGTGTGTGGAGGAGATAACTCTACCTGCAAGATCGTCAAAGGCAACTTCACTCGCAGCACCAGAAAACCCGGTACACACCCATTTTACCTTTCTGTCCCACTTTACCACACTAGAGCTGTAACAATACATTAATTTACACCAATACATCATCGAGCCAATAGCATTAATCCATTTTTCATTAAAATGTCACGAGCTGTTTTGGTTGGAATTTGAGTGGAAGTGATAATGTTAAATCAGCATATAGTATTGTTTTGTATCGATTGTTGGCTTCAGATTTGCCATCAACTGTATTATTCCAGGCCTTTCCTTGACCCGCCTCTCGAAAATTCCCACACTTCTAATGCAACAAAAACACTCACATATGTTTTGCAGAGTGTTGCTTTTGCTAAGGTATTTTCCACGTCATTTTTTTCTAAATTCCTGCAGGTTTCCTGAAAATTTTGGAAATTCCCAGAGGATCGAGACACGTTCTGATCCGGGAGTTTAAAGGAACTCCTCACATCCTGGGTAAGCAGCTTCTTCAGAGATTTATTATTACCCAAAACCGTGTGACACATAATTCCCATCTCGCTCTTCCGGCCTCCTGCTGCTGCGTATCCATGGAGCAGTTTGGCTTCGGAAAACTTGAGAGGTTCCAGTTCACCGCATCAGAGCTTGTCAAACAGCCCAACATCTGGGAAGCGGCACTTCATTTATCTTCACCTTCTTTTGTCAAGACTTTACTGAAACTCTTGCATATGTCTTTGAACTAGGTTTACTCATAATCACAAGTTAAGACAGTGTATCAGAAAGTCTTTCAGTACAAAATCGTCCAACTGTAAATGTTTTAAAGATAAACTGCAAAAGGCAGCAGCTAAAATAGTATATATTAAAGTAAACTACACTATTTGTGGAGCTGTAACGATACATCAGTTAATTAATCAGTGAGCTCATAGCATCGGTCCAGTATAAAAACATTTATCAAACATCATACTTATTGTAACGTCACTTTATATTGAACAGGAGCTCTGTTTTATTAAAAGAGAAGGTTGGTTTTCATTTAAATGTCTGGTTCAGCTAAAAATCTCAAATGATATTTCAGTGTCTTTTTGTGATTTGATTTGAACAGAAGTGATGGACTCAGCATGTGATACTGTCTCATATTGGTATTTTGATATCAAACTTTGTGATATTATTGCATCATGATCAAACTTATGATTTACATCCCTATCACACAGAATGCGTATCTTTGCACATGAGAGATCACTTTTTAAAAAAAAAGTCTATAATGAGTACAAGTATTTCTATACAAATTATATGACCCTTTTAATTAAGTCAATCAAATTTCAATGACATAATACAAATTTATATTTAAAATACATATTTTCTATAATTGCATTTAAAACTCTGCTCATCTCTGACTGTGGTAGCGTTCAAAATTTCCACCTTTTTCCCGTCAGCGGTGAAGAACCAGGCCACGGATCAGCTGTTCCTCAACGACGAGGGAGATTTTCCAGAGTCACGCTCGGTGATCGAGAAAGGCGTGTTGTGGGAATACAGCAACGATGACGACATGGAGACAGTGCAGACCACGGGGCCGCTGGGATACGGAGTCCTTATCATGGTCAGAGTCCAGCCCGGGTTTTCCCTCCTGCAGTTCGCTAGAGCCCATTATTTGGACTGTTCGGCTTGAAACGGCAGCTCACAGACTAAACGCTGGAAAAAAGTTCCACTGAAGAGTTGTTAGTGATTTGAAGTATAAAGCGTGAGAAATGACATTCCAGAACATCTGTAGAAGTTCCAATTTTATTATATATTATAAGAAGGGAAATAATCCTAAAGTTGGTTTTCCAGTTAGCCGTCCTGAAAGTTGAGTCCCCAATTTAGCCCCTTAAAGACTAGACAAAAGATTTAAGAAGCGACCTAAGAAAAATGTTAAAAGCTGCATCTAGAAAGTAACTAACCCTAACCCTGTCCTTTGAATCGATGTAATATTGTATCCTGATGAAACTTGTGATTTACACTAATGAAATATCTGCTGTATCATCCATTGTTTCACGTAAATAGAGTCAAGGTCATGTTTAGCGAGTCTCATTTAGGTTTGGTTTATTGCAAATAAAGCATCAGCAATGTAATTTGTTTACGTAATGGCGTAAGCAATGTAATATCATAATCCACTAATTGATTAGTAAAATAATTGGCAACTATTTTAAACAACTATATTGATTAGTTGTTGCAGCCCTAGGCTTGTTACACCGGGAGCACACTCTGAATTTTGGAAATACTGTGGTCCCTCTGCTCTCAAATGTAATTTGTTCCATTCGAGAACTGTTTTGTTTATTAATTAACAAATTACCAGCTGAAAAAGTTCTCGGCTCTTGTGTTTTCGCGCACAGGTGCAGTCTCAGGGCATGTCGAAGGTGACGCTGTCGTACAGGTACATCCTGGCGGAGGATCCCACCTCGTCCATGGAGAACAGCCTGCCCCAGGATGACTCTGCATACTTCGAGTGGGCGCTGAAGAAGTGGTCTCACTGCTCCAAGCCCTGCGGTGGAGGCACGCCAGCTTTAGTCAACATAATTGAAGACTTATATATAAATATATATATTTATTTTATTTTATAAATTTTATTTATATATAAATTCACAATTTAGCGTTGATGCGTCATATTATTAGACCACACAGAAAGCTCATTTGTAACTGCAGTGTATGGATGATGCTCCTCTTCTTCACTCTTATTTGCAGGTGTTAATACCTTATATTCATTTTAAATAGTAAACCTCTTCCACGTCACTTCATCTAGTTAGTCTGTTGCATGTGTTATTCTGCAAAACAGTAGAGACGTCCACAGGAAGCACAGATAGAACAGTGGAACAATTTTTTGTTGACAAATTGACAAAATAATCAACAGACTAAAAAAAGGCAAAAATCGTTTTTGATTGTAGCTCTGTATGAGATGCTGCACTTGTCTGACTCCATACCACAGCTGTTTTGTAATTTTTTGATTTATGTTTTATTTTTGCAGGAAAGCAGTACACACGTTTTGGCTGCCGAAGGAAGTCAGATGGCAAGATGGTTCACCGTACGCTCTGCTCCAACATCCCCAAACCCCGCGCCATCAGTCGAGCCTGCAACCTCAAACAGTGCTCCGAACCCACGTAAGCACAAGATTATGGAATTTGTGTATCATTCTTTCAATAGTTTTTCACATTAAAATGAAAACCTCAAACCTCACGTTTTGCATGGCAAATGTTGCATGTCTGCATCGATATTACACACTCAAACGCTTTTGGCTTGTCTCCATATTTTCTGATTTCCATGCAGTTTCTCCATGCATGCGCTTTCTTCCCCTGGCAACCGTTGCCATGGTAAACAAAACTAACACAAATGGAAATTTAACTGCAGTAAATATCTGTTTCTATCCTATTGCTGCCGTAAATGTAAATTGCATTGAAACACTTACTGATAACTGTTGATTAATTTAAATTAAATTAAATTAATATAATTAAATTAATTTAATGTTGAATTTAATTTCAACCAGTTTCGTATGCACCCCGCTCTTGATGAGTGTACTGAAATTAGGCACCATTTTATGTACATTTTACGTGAACCAATACCCGGTAGTAGCGACATCATTCGGTCGGTACCTTTAAAACTACCGAGCTTGCTACTCAAACCTAGGAGTGTGTCATAGCTGGAGTGTGTGTGCGTTTGTTGCAGGTGGGTGACGGGCGAGTGGGAGGAGTGCAGTAAGTCGTGTGGCAAGACGGGAACTCAGGTTCGGCCAGTGCGCTGTGTGAGGTCTCAGGAGGACGGAGTTGTTAAAACCATCAACTCCAAATACTGCAACGAGCATCGACCCGAGAGCAGGCGAGCCTGCAACCGACACCTGTGTCCTGCACAGTGGAGGAGTGGGCCCTGGTCCCAGGTCAGCTGGGAGGGAGGGAGTGTGTGTGTGTGTGTTTGGGTGTTAGAGCCAGTATAGGAATTCTGCTTCTTCAATAGGGGGTCCGACTTTCCGAAGCCAAGTCTTTGGACATCATAAGCAGCTACTGCAGTTACACAAATGACTCCCACGTTGCATAACAGCTTAACACTTGACACGTTAGGGTTCAATTTATTCAGGAAAAAAATGAGAATGAAAATAAATGTACAAAATGGTACATTTAGTCATCAGCCTTAACAGGTGTGAATAACTGTTAATTTATTATTTCCATACAAATACAGTGAGGCTTAACATTTGTGTGTTTGTGTGTATTCAGTGCTCGGTGACGTGTGGAAATGGAACTCAGGAGCGTCAAGTGATGTGCAGTTCTGCTGATAATTCAGTGGGAGTGTGTTTTGACACGAAACCGGAGAGCATCAGGCCGTGTCCACTCATACCGTGTCCAGGTGAGGAACGTGCAGACATGTAACACCCGTGTCTCGGCAGGTTGAGCGTGTGCTCTGTCAGTCATGTAACAGCACATGCTCACCCTGGTGAGACATAGTTTGTTTCACCACAAAAGTTTAACAGGATGCCAGTTAATTAATGAATTGTTAAACAAGGGTGGGGAGATCTGAGAAGACCTGCAGCATAATTCAAGCCCACACACATTCAGCCTCGATTGAGTTCCACACTTTAGGCTACATTAAAACTGCATTGAAAAGAAAATGTAATGGAAATTGTTATTTGTCACTCATAAGTTGGAACAATTAATTTTGCATGAGGGAAAATGGATTAAGTATGGGACACCTCTCATTTTACATGTATTAGGGGTGTGATGGGTCTCCAAGTCCATGGTTTGTTGGTTTGTTTGTACAGGGGTTGAACAAAAAATACGTATTTGTATTATGTATAACACTATATGGAAAAAAGTATTGGGGCAAACCTCTTAATTATTTAATTCAGGTGTTTCAATCCTGACATATGTATATACAGTGTGGGAAATAATTATTTGATCCCCTGCTGATTTTACAAAGAAATGAAAAGTCTCTAATTTTTATGGTAGTTTTATTTTAATGAAGAGAGACATAACATCAACCAAAAATCCAGAAAAAACACACTACATAAAAGTTATACATTGATTTGCATTTTGTTGAGAGAAATAAGTATTTGATCCCCTACAACCCAGCCTGAATTCTGGCTCCCTCAGGTTGGGTGTGGCACACAGATTGCAATAAATCAATTACAGATACACCTGATCTCATCTTGTTATGAGTGTAAAGCACACCTGTCCACAGAATCAGTTTCTTCCATTACAATATCTCCATCACCGTGGGCAAGACTAATGAGCTCTCAAAGGACGTCAGGGACAAGTTTGTAGACCTGCACAAGGCTGAAATGGGCTACAAGACAATCAGCAAGAAGCTTAGTGAGAATGTGACAACTGTTGGTGCGATTATTCGGAAATGGAAGCAACATAAAATGACTGATCAGTCACCCTCGATCTGGAGCTCCATGTAAGATCTTGCCTCATGGGGTGAGAAGGATCATGAGGTGAGGGATCAGCCCACAACTACTTGGGAGGAGCTTGTTAATGATCTGAAAGCAGCTGGGACCACAGTCACCAAGAATACCATTGGTAACACACTATGCCATAATGGATTGAAGTCTTGCAGTGCCCCCAAGGTCCCCCTGCTCGAGAACGCATGTGTACAGGCCCATCTTAAGTTTGCCAGTGAACATCTAGATGATTCAGAGAAGGCATGGGAGAAAGTGCTGTGGTCAGATGAGACCATAATCGCGCTTTGGCATCAACTCCAACCGCCGTGTTTGGAGGAAAAGAAATACTGAGTATGACCCAAAGCACACCATCCCTTAAACATTATACTTTGGGGCTGTTTTTCAGCTTAAAGTACAGGACAGTACTACACTGCATTGAGGGGCCAATGGATGGGGCCGTGTGCCGTAAAATTTTGGATGAGAACCTCCTTCCCTCAGCCAGTACACTGAAAATGACCCAAAACATACAGCCAAGGCAACAAAGGAGTGGCTAAAGAAGAAGCACATTAAGGTTATGGAATTGCCTAGCCAGTTTTCAGACCTTAATCCTATCGAAAATCTGTGAAGGGAGCTGAAACTTCAAGTTGCCAAGCCGCAGACAAGAAACATAAAGGACTTAGAGAGACTCTGTAAAGAGGAGTGGGCCAGAATCCCTCCTGAGATGTGTGCAAACCTGGTGACCAACTACAAGAAATGTCTTACCGCTGTGCTTGCCAACAAGGGTTTCTCCACCAAGTACTAAGTTGTGTTTTGCTTGGGGATCAAATACTTATTTCCCTCAATAAAATGCAAATCAGTGTATGTAGTGTGTTCTTTCTGGATTTTTGGTTGCTGTTCTGTCTCTCTTCATTAAAATAAATCTACCATAAAAAGTAGAGACTGTTCAATTCTTTGTAAGTGGGCAAACTTACAAAATCAATAGGGGATCAAATAATTATTTCCCCTACTGTATAAAATGAAGCAGATAGTCATGCAGTCTCCATTTACAAACGTGTGAAACAGAAAGGGTCGTTGTGAAGAGCTCATTGACTTAAAGTGCAGATCTGTGATAAGATGCCGCCTTTTCACTAAGACGGTTTGTGAAATTTCATCCCTACTGGCTACTCCGCGTTCAAATGTAAGTGGTATTATTGGCAAGTGGAAGCGTTTAGGAACAACAGCAACTCAGCCATCAAACAGAAGACTATGTGAAGTCACAGGACAGGGTCAAAGACTGCTAAAATCCATGGTCCATAAAAGTGACCATTTTATATAATATGCTACCATTTCATAGCTGAAGAGTTCCTAACTTCCACATTAATGTAAGCACAAAAACGTCGGGAGCTTTGTGGAAAAGGTTTCCATGGCCAAGCAGCTTCATGTAAGAATCACATCTCTGAGTGGCAAGCACCAGACGGAGTGGTGTAAAGCACACCAGCACTGGACTATGGGGGAATGGAAGCATGTTCTATGGAGTGACCAATCATACTTCTGTTTGGCCATCTGTGAAGTTTGGTGGAGGAAGGATAGTGGAGTGGGGTTGTTTTTCAGGATTTGGATCTTAATGCCTCAGCACACCCAGTCAACACTATGCTTCCAACTTTCTGGACATAGTTTGGGGAAGGCCCTTTTCTATTCCAGCATGACTGTACCCTAAAGCACAAAGCAAGCTCCATAAAGGCATGGTTGGATGAGTTCAGTGCTGAAGAACTGGCCCCCACAGAGCTCCAATAAATGCTCTACATCATGAATTTGCACAAATTCCCTCAGAAAAGCCTTCCAAGAAGCTGTTATAGATACAAAGCGGGGACCATAATAAAGACCATCTTTTTGAATACAGTCTAATAAAAGTTCCTGTTGGTGTAATGGTCAAGACCTCCCAATGCTTTTGTATATAACAGTATTGAAAATTGTAAAACTTTGACTGTGCAACTTTGTATTGAAATCACATTTGACCAGAAGTACTTTTTTACTCAAGTAGTGCAGTTGTCTACTTTGTTCACCATTGAATTCCTCACACTCATTCATTCTCTCCCAGGTGATAAGGGCAACTTCCTGATCCAGTGGCTGTCTCGATCTGACCCTGACTTCCCAGCCCCCAAGATTTCGTCAAGTAAACGTCCACTCTCCAGCTGCCAGTCGTCTGTTCGCCACGCTGCCTCTCCGGCCAGACCCCTGGCCTTTGGGCTGGCCCTCTGGCTGTGCTACTCTCTTCCCTGACTTCTACTTCTCACTCTCTTTCTCTCTCTCTCTGCCTCTCTCCCCCCTCACTCTTCTCCTCCTGATGGGGGTTGGATGTTTAGGGGCTGTTTTTAAAAAGCTGCCTCTGCTTCTCTCTCACAGCCTGGGTGTGTATCAGGGCACCGAGGCACCGGAGCCGGGCGCTGAGCTTGCGCCAAGCTTCGGTGGGTGAAACGGGCCATTAGGAAGATAGGGGGCGCCGTTGTAGACAGACACAGGTGACTTTTGGGGGGTTTCGGGAACGTTTTGGATGGTCGGTGAAGCCGGAAAGTCTTATCAGGTGGGAAAAAGGAGGAAAACAATGATGGGATTTGGAGTTGTCGATCCCTTTTCGGGAACGCTTCACCTGGAAGTTTGTATATTAATATAAACACACAGTATATAAGTATAAATGGTATATATTCCAGAGAAACACGGTTCAGGTTGACAGGCCGTGCCGTGATGACTATAATATTGTATTCCTGTATTTTTGTACATAAATACTTGAATAATGGAGAAAGCCTTTTTGGGCAACATACATCATTAAGAGCAGTCTGCTCTAGAGCCCGACTGATACATTGCTGCGTTGGTATTATCCCCCCAATATGAGGTAATTGCAAAAAAATCAGTAATGGCTGATTAAAAATTACAAAATATATATGTGTGTAAAAATTAAAAAGTAACAATATATTAAGTGAGAAATATACATGTATAAATTACAAATGTATAAAATAGAAAATTGAATTTGGGAGGCTGCAGACTGTATGCCTATATCATCATGTACAGAATATGCCAGTAAAGAACAATGAATTTTGCAGTCTTGCACAATAATTAGGGAATAATAGAGTTGGATATAAGTCCACCGTTTCAATGGCTGTGGCCCTTCATTAAGTAACATAGCAATGTTTTATAGAGAAAAAAATAAACCCATATGACATTTAATTTATTAACTTATTTTTTAATTCATCAAAATACCGAAATCATTATCAGACTTAAAATCCCTGTATCGGTCGGACTCTAGTCCATTAGGAAGGACAGAACACTCAACAGGCTGCTGCTTTTTACATTTTCTTTTTACAATTTATTGTTTTTTTTTACTTGGTCCATGAAGTCTGGGTGCATCTACACCACAGTGGAATACCTCATGATACCTTGTGGGTTACTTAACATTTTTCTTTTTTTTCTCTCAATATCAAGAACTTTTGCCTTATCCTGGATTTACAAGGCACGTGGAAAACTTTCTTCTGCCTGAGCCTCCCTGAGGGTTTAAAAACGAGGCAGCTAGAAGAGAGGGATTTTAAGCCAGACCACCGTGGGATGTTTACAGCTCCAGTGTTGTGTTCATCTTCCCCGTCATCGTCACTTGCTCTGTCATGATTGTTGCCCTGTAACAAGATGGAACATTTATCTTTTTATAAATGACACAGTGAGACTTGATATATCTATATTTAAATGTATTTCAGATGATGTTCAGTATATTCAGTAACGTGACTGTTATCACTTAAGTCTTATGCTATTAATGAAAATATTATATTGTATTTAATGTTATAAGTTGAGAGTTACATGTATATACAGTGTGAGGCTAAATGGAAGCTCTGTACTTTTTTCCATAATTTTGGCAAAGGTTGACCCATTTTCACAGTTCTTTCACTCTAGCATTCAGAATTAAATTGGCAGAAAAGTATACAAGTAATTATTACAACATTGTTTTGACATGTAAAATATCTTATAAACACTTAAAAGTCATTGACAGGATTGTCTTATTCAAAAAACTGATGATTATTATAGAATTTGGTCATGCATTAGCATTTTTTAGTTCCCTGTTAAAGTTGTCATCTATAGTTAATATCAAAGTGTTGTTTGTGATCATCTTCATTTGACAATGTATTGTAGCTACACAAAATATAATAATTACAATTTGCAATTTTAAATTCAGAGAGAATTGTAACAATTGTCAGCATTTGCCAAAGTTATCTAGAGAGATACAGAGTTCCCTTTTTGACTCACAGTGAGTGTTCAAAGATCATTTAAGCCTGATATGAGGCATACAGTATTCAGGGTATTGAGGTTCTGTATGATACTGGGAGTAAGAAGTGCAGATTTTAATTGCCACGGCTGCTGAATAAAATTGTAGGGCTGGGAAACTCCAAACTCCAACACAAATTAAACCAGGTTCACACTACACCATTTTAATACTGATTTTGAGTTGATGACAAAAGCTCATAATCAGCTCAAATCCATGTTTGATTGGTGATCAATAATCACTACATGTGAACACTACAATTAAGGCACAAGCTTGTGTTTTTAATTTATTGTAAAAAAATCATTCTATTTAAAAGTAATTTGTATTTACTTTTTAATTCGATTTTGAGAGTGGCTCAGTGGCGCAGTGTTAGTGCTGCCGCCTCACAACAAGAAGGTCCTGGGCTCTCCCCGTGTTCGTGTGGGTTTCCTCCGGGTGCTCCGGTTTCCTCCCACAGTCCAGAGGCATGTGATATAGGTTAATTGGCAAAACTAAATTGGCCCCATAAGGTGTGAATGTCTGTGTGACTGTGTGAGTGTGTGTGCCCTACAGTGTGTTGGTGCCTGCCCAGGGTTGTTCCCCGCCTTGCGCCAGTAAGTTCCCGGGATAGGCTCCGGTCCCCCCACCCCACGACCCCAGTTGGGATTCAGCAGTTCAGAGAATGAATGAATATGATTTTGATTGTAAGCAGTAAGTTTTGTCTTCTTTTTAATCGGATATCAGATTTAGTATAAAGTAAAAAATTTTAATTGAATTCATTTTTAGCAATAATTTTAAAATTGTGTGTTGTGAACGAGGCATTATAGAAAGTGCTGGCAATACAAGATCACCACCAGTGTAGCTTAACAAAGCCCATCTCTAACTTTTTCCTGCATCATCTTGATTGCTGTGAAGCAACAATGACAGTTTTTTTTCTCTTCATCATCTTAATTCATATTATTATATAATTCTATGTAAAGTCACATGTTAACATTTAGGCTAAAATGTTGTATATGAAGGTTCGTCTCACCCTAATGAATGTGATAATGTGATTCATTTTTTGCCACCAAACTCCTCTTTAGGTTAGAGGCAACAGTATTATCGACTTCTTTTTTTATTTCTTTCTTCTCAGATGACTTTTCACCCTGTTGAACCATTTATCCCTCCTCTTTACAACCTTATTTCTCTTTTTAAAATCTGTTTCTTCATAGATGAAGGACTGGACTGATTACTTATTGTCATTTTGGGAGGAAACATAAAATTGCTGTTCTTATTTTTAGTCAGTTTACTTTATTTCTACTTTTTTACTTTTAATTTATTTCTCCTGTTAACCCTTCCCCTTCATGTTAAACTGCTACCATTTAGTCATTGTGGCAGGAAATATATCAAAGTCTTTATTTTGTCCCTGTTCTTGGTACAGTTTTACATCTTGCTTTATTTTTCCTTTTAACCTGTTTCTTCAATGGGAAAAGGTTAAACTGCTGCCACAGTGTCATTTTTTGTGAGAAACATTTGCTGACTTTTTTTCTCTTGTTTACCTTTTTCACCACTCGTTTTAGGCACCTTTTAACTAGTTTATTTTTCATGTTTTGCTTTATTTCTGTTTTTCACTCTTTTCTTCAGTGGGGGAAATGTTAAACTGCTGCCATTCTTTTGGAAAAATACTGCAGACTTGTTTGATAAAACTCATTTACTTTATTTCTCCCTTTTTATCTTTCTACTTTTCCAACACACAACAATCTCAGATTGTCTAATTTGTGTGACTCGGTTCTATGTAAAGTCATTGCCATTTTTACTTTTATTTTAAATGTCACATATATGTACGTTCCACCCAACCTTATGAATGTGACCGTGTGATTAATTGGAACTCGAGCCCCATCCATGTTTTTGTTCTGAAACACTAGCAGCGCATCAGTATGATTTTCTGTATAACTCTGGATGGCACGTTCATTTTCCCGACCACGTTTTCCTTGTTTATCTCTCTCTACGTTGTTAAGTAACTTTGTTGGAGCTGATGCTCTGCTGAAGTGTGAGGTGTGTATTGTGCGTGACGAGGGCCAAGCGTCATTCCTGAAGCTTCATGTCAAGAAAAAGGGAATAAACACTGGAGTCAGGTTGAACTTGACACTCTGACACCACTCAAAGCATTCACAAGAGCCGTGGTGAAAAGTTGGAGTAAAACAGGAAAATTAAATTTCCTCTGTCCTGCTGGCTCGTCACCTGTCTTCCTTTCACATTTTCAACTTCTCTCTTTCTGTGCTTCTGTTTGCTCTTGAGGTCTATGGTATTTTTTTTGTTCCACATGCAGTAGTAAGCAGAAGTTTGGACACGTCTAATATTTAATTTTACCGTGTGATGCTTTGTATAACACAAAACAAGATTTACACATTTTCCTCTCTACAGTCCATAACCTTTAGTGTGCAGTTAGCTTTCCGTGTTCTAGTATATGTTTTATCATTTTCTCCGTATATTTTTCCAGCAGTGCTGACGGATCTCACATGTGCTGAACTCAAGCTTCTCTTATAAACGACTGTAGTTTGGGTGGATTTCAGTGATAGTTCTAAGCTTGTCTTTTAAAAGAAAGAACATTCATAGCCAGACATCAGTTGATTTTACTAGGGGTCAACCGATTCTTAACCTCGTTATCTGATTATCAATGTGTTATATTTCCTTTTGTTGGTCATTTTTTTAAAAGCTGGTGTGCATATTAGATCAAATGAATTTATCCATAATTTTGGCAAATGTTATAGTAGCAATGGAATATCTCAGTTTAAAAAGCTTTACTATGAACACGTTTATTAAACCCCTTTGCCACTTAATCACCACTATTTACTTCATCTGGGCTGGCATCTAGAGAAATTATCGGCATCAGTGTTCATTTTTCTGACTATGATTTAAAACTGAATTAAATAAATATTCAACCATACGTGTTCAGACATTTGCCTGCTACTGTATGTATTTAACTCCTTCATGTAAAAGCATGAATTTTAACTGAAGTGCATATAGATTTTGGAGTTAGTATAGCCACTCCAGTCGAAAAGTTTGGTGCCTGGATTAATGTGTGTTGTGTGTGTGTGTGTTTTGCAGGGTTCCGATGTAAAGGAGACAAATCTGCCTTCTGTCGTATGGAGAGCCTGAGTAAATACTGCTCCAATCACAGCTACAGGCAGATGTGCTGTAAGTCCTGCAGCGAGATTGACTCCAGCTCCGGCCTCAAACTGACCCGTTCCGATATTAACGCCACCACGGCTCCTCCCAGCTCCCCCACGCGGCCCCCTGAGCTCACCACGCAGCACTACTACACCAGCGCCCCACCTGGTGCCGCTCCGAACCCGCTCACTCCCCCAATGCTGACTACCATTCCCATCATCTTCACCAACCTCAACTCCAGTGCGGAAGACGAGGAAGGTTCCAGTGCCGTGCTGGTGGAGGAGGACGTGGAAGAGGTAGGGATGTAACAATACATCAGTATACATTATATTTAGATTTATAACATTTAGCAGACACTCTAATCCAGAGCCATTTCCTACACTAAATACAAAACAGCAATCATTTGGTTTTTGATTAAATTACAAAAGCTCACAATCAGCTCAGTCAGATATTATATTGACACTTGTTACTGCCTCATTTAGACAGGAAGCTGATTTTGATTACACATGTACAGAAACTACATGTCTTCCTCTTGCTCCTGATTCCTGGTAGCTGCTCAATTTATGATATTACAGTTTGTTTTAAAATATAGATAGATAGATGGATGGATGGATGAGGTGGATGGATGGATGGATGGATGGATGGATGAGGTGGATGGATGGATGGATGAGGTGGATGGATGGATGGATGGATGAGGTGGATGAGGTAGGGACGTAACGGTAGATCAGTCTACACCTACATAAAACACTGATCCATATCTACAGAATATTGACCTACATCTACATAACACAAGTGTCCTTTATAAGATGGAAAGAGTGTGTAACAGCACATGGAGTCATTGTGTTGTGGTAATTGTTGTGTGGTAATGACATGGTCACTATCCAGTAGGGCTGGGCAATTAATCAAAAATTAACATCGAAACCGACATTCAGAACCTCTAGCTGACATCATCTTGTCCATGACAGTTATTCTGTTAGTTATTCTGTCATGAAGATATGCACTCTTTCCTTAGATTTTTCAGTACAAACATCGTTATCGTAATACTGATTTGAAGTCATATCGCCCAGCCTTACTATCTTGACTGTTCCTTTAAATGCTATCACTTAGTAGCCAAAGGTGAATTAAAAAACTAGTAAGATTGTCTTGCTGATCGGGCTACTCATATGGTAAGGCTGTAACAATATATCAACGTACAGTATATTTATGTAAAATGTTAGTCTATACATAAAATATCAGTCAACATCTACGCAAAAAATTGCTCTTTATTAGTGTAAAATTGTGGTGATGACATGTCACTATCTAGAGTGTTTTTAATTCATTCATTCATTATCTGGATTACTTAATCCCAACCGGGGTCGTGGGGCAACTACGGGCGCAATGCGGGGGGACCAACCCGTGGGCAGGTGCCAACACACCACAGGGCACACACACTCACACAATCACACTCTCACTCACACCTTACGGGGCCAATTTAGAGTTGCCAATTAACCTATACCACATCTTTTGGACTGTGGGAGGAAACCGGAGCACTCGGAGGAAACCCACGTAAACACAGGGAGAACATGCAAATTCCACACAGAAAGGCCCTACAGCCGACCCGGGGATCAAACCCAGGACGTTCTCACTGAGGACCGGCATGGTGGCGCTGTGGTCGCAGTGTTCTTTTAACTTTAAATTCAGTCGCTCGTTAAACATCTAACACTAATCAAATTAAAATCATACCGTAGCAGACTTCATGACATCGGCGGACATTAAATCAAATCGATATAATATTGTATCTTAATAAAACTTGTGATTTACACCCCCAGGAGTATAACTGAATTGGATTGAGTGGAAATCAGTGAATTCTGTGATATTAGCAGGCATCAAATAGTTGAATCAATATAAAATTGTATTATGACAATACTTGTAATTTATATCCCTAGGAGGAGGAGAAAAGATTGGAACTTTGGACAGCAGTCACAACCGATCTGTCCATGTCCACGTCTCCATCCTGGTCCGAGGAAATTTCATCCACCTTGAGTCTGTCTACAGCCACGCCTGAATATCAAACAAGCGAAATCTCGCCCAAATTGGTCGTGACCAGCCCCCCAACCATTGTCAGCCTGCACCGCTCGGGCCATAAGAAGCACAACAACTCAGTGGACGTTCCATACAGCGTGGTCGAGGTCAACGACGTCTCTCAAAACCACTTCACACCCCGAAAGCGAGTCCCATTTCGAGAAAAAACGCACAACAAACGTATCCAGGAGCTGCTGGCGGAAAAACAACGGCAGGAATTTCTCTACAGAAGAGTGAAACGAAAGCCGAGAGACTGAGTCACTTTCCCTGCTTTTATTTCTCCCTCCCTTGTTGGAAAACACTTCCTTCCTCTCAGATGTATAATAACATTTGGTGTTTTATTTTTTGTGTAAATCCTTCCTCCACAGCAGTATGAGATGAGACGAGACAAGACGAGATGAGCCCCAAGACGCCTTTGCACATTTTTTTGTTCTGTTTTGCGAGCGAAGCTTCAAACCCTCAATGCATCAAACAAGTATGTCAGATGTATTTAAAAAGAGATTTTTAAAAGATCATTGCCATTTTTAAAGATAGGTGTATTGTTTCACTTCATTCATGTGGCCATGTGAGAGCGTAATTCTATTTTTAAAATATAATACGTTTAAGACAATTTTTCAACCCTTGAAGGATTACTTTAGTCCATTTTTATATCAGTTTCTTGTCCTGCATTACTTACATAATAAATCAAAAAAGGTTTTAATTTATTCAGGCAGAATTTGAGGCCAGGGCAGCACGGTGTCGCAGTGGTTAGAGCTGCCGCCTCACAGCGAGAAGGTCCTGGGTTCGAACCCCGGGGACGGCTGTGGGGCCTTTCTGTGTGGAGTTTGCATGCTCTCCCCATGTTTGCGTGGGTTTCCTCTGGGTGCTCTGGTTTCCTCCCACAGTCCAAAGGCATGCGTTATAGGTTAATTGATGACTCTAAATTGGCCCTTACGTGTGAATGTCTGTGTGACTGTGTGAGTGTGTGTGCCCTGTGGTGTGTTGACGCCTGCCTAGGGCTGGTCCCCGCCTTACGCCCGAAAGTTGCCGGAATAGGCTCTGGTCCCCCCGCGACCCCAGTTGGGATTACAGCGGTTTGGAAAATGAATAATGTATGAATTGTGGGGCAAAAAAAACAGAAGTTATTTTTGGAGTTGCACTTCTGCCCTCTAGTGGACAAACTACACAATGACGACACTTATAACGCTTCTGTTCCTTTATTTAGCTAATATCCTCATATTTTCAGTAGAATTTTTTTTCATGCCTTTGAAAGGTTTACTCTTATCTGCTGTTTAGTAGGTCCCAATTCAAAGTGGATAAAATAACTTTATTTTCGGATTCTCCATATCAGTATATTTATTTTGTGATTTATGGTCAAGTTTTTAAACATTGTGGTGTATGATACTGAAACAAAATGAGGACAAATATTAACACCTTAAAAAAATACATACAATGCACACATTTTTCCCTTTTTGATTTACTCAGAGATAACACTGACCTTTGTTACTAACATATTTTTGGTGCTGCATTCAGCTTTAATTGAAAGAAGCATTAAACAATTCTAAACACCATTATTATGCATAAATATGGCACTAATATACCTATATATTGTATACAGATATGTAATATAAATACATGTATACAATATATGTGTGAAATGTACATGCTAGTTGTTTTAGTCAAAGTCAAAGTAAACTTTACTTTGACTTTAATGTAAATTCATGGAGTTAATACATATTAAAGCCAAAAATATGATATAAATACAATCTCCACAGGTGTACTGTACGGCTAACACTAAAACCTTGGAATCTTGTTCAAATACATGTGATGTTTTTAATGTCATTTCTATAATTTTAGATGAGATATCATTACATATATCATTTTCATTAACCACTTTTTTCGTGTGTTCCAAGCCCCACATATTTGTTGTTTTTCATATACATTATAGAGTGTATTGAGGTGGTTTTGATGCTGATAGGAATTAGTGGAGCTGGATTCTGGGCCGCCCACTCGTGCTCCCTGCTGATTAGGTTCCTGCAACTTGAGCATGATTTGGCAGAGCCTTTTTTTTTTCTCTCTCTCTCTCTCTGTCTCTCTCTCTCTCTCTGTCTCTCTCTCTCTCTCCCCCCGTCTCTCTTTCTTTCTCTTCTCTCTCTCTTTCTTCTCTCTCTATCTCTCCGTCTCTCTCTCTATCTCTCTCTCTTTCTCTGTCTCTCTCTTTTCTCTCTCCCCGTCTCTCCCTCTCTTTCTCCCTCTCTCTCTCTCTCTCTCTCTCTCTCTCCCCATCTCTCCCTCTCTCTCTGATTTATTTCCCAGTGACACGAGCTGCCCAGTAATATTCACATGGTACACACCGCTCACTTCGTCATATTAAGGCCTGTTTGCATATCCTTTGCTGTGCAGATATGAAACATGTTGTATATATGTGTTAGAATTTTATTTTTTATATTTATTGAAGTGCCTTCCAGCTTGTACGGCTCTGCTTCATGCTTATGCCAGTGTCTATGCATGTGGCCCATAGCAGAATCAAACCCATTAATAGGACCAAAGATGACCACAACTGTCTGGAAAAAGAAGCCATTTTTCTCCCAGATGAAATGTAAGAGTGACACGGAGGCTGTGCGCATTCTTACTTTCACAGTCGTAATAAAGTTGCACATTGAAGTCAAACGTTGTCTTCTCTGATTTTTTTGAAGGTCAGAATAAGCATCCAAGCAGTGGTCATTTCAATAATGAAAAACGTTAGAAGAAAAAATGTTGGTCGACAGTCTTTCTGTTTGATAAAGCTGTGATGTAGCGTGCATTTGTTTTGGTTAACGAGACGAGACGGGGCTGAGAGAGAGAGAGTTTTATTATCAAAACAGATTTTGACTATTAACTGGCCCGGATTTTCGGCAGACTTTTCCTGCAGTCGGACAGGAGGATTAATTTATTAACCATATGACACAGAGCCGCACACTGTGGCGTTTGCATTGGTGTTGTAGTATTTGTATTTCAGTTATGTTACGGAAGTACATCCGTCTCACCAGGTATTGTAGTTTAAAAGGGGTTGAACTGAATACCTACAACTGAACTGTTTTTTGCTTAAAAATGAGACATCTGATTGTTTTGCCTCTTCGTTTTTAGTTTTCACTTTTATTTTTCAACGTTCGTAAATTCAGAATAAAAATTCGATCTTGTAAAAATTCTAATGTTTATCCAGTTGCTCAAATTCGATAGACCTGTCACGCTCCGCCAAATTCAGACCTCAAAATTCAGGCGCAAAAAAACTCAATTTCCGATCGGCTCTACCTAACCTCGAACCAACATCCAGCCAATCACGTTACGCTTCGCTGGCCACGTGACGCGGAGGGTGGCGACGACACAGCGACGCGCCAACGCGTGAATTGGGCGGCCATAGCGGCAAACCGAAACAGTGGCGCTTCGGTAAGTGTATTAATTTTTTTATTTGTCGTTTGTGTCGATAGTTTTGTAAAATTTAGTAACAGGGAAAGCCGGGCTCGTCGCGGATTAACCTAATTTAATACGCGGAATTTTAATGAGGCGGCTGTCGTTAAACTTTGTTAGAATATCTAACGTCGTGTGAACGTGGTTTCTTGATTGACGCTAATTGTACTTACCCTTGTGATGTAACTGGCAAAAAGCCTATATTACCTATATTGCCTCATCTCGGGCTGTCTCCAACACTTCATTTTTAATGGTAGGTTTAGAGCACACTTAGAAATGCTATTTCAATGTAATTTGGATAATTTCTGTAACTTTACGTTTAGCTGTTTAAATGTTCACTGTAAACTTTTCACCACCAGTTGTCAGTAATCAAGTCATAATTTCATTTTCTTAAAATGTCATTTCTTATCTAGGACTTTACACTAGTCCTAGATTAGCATTCTATTGAGTATAAATGTTTAGTACTGTACTTGGTCATTTATTCTAATGACTAGCCAAGTCTAGATTTTTTTGTTTCTATGACTGATTTTTTTCAATATGGGCAGAACTTTATTTTCACGTTTAACCACAAGGTGGCAGTGTTGTCTGGCCTAATGGTTCGTGTTCGAAAGATGTTTTCCACATGCTGTAGTTACGTTAATTAATTAAAGGGATTGATTATTTTTCATACTGAACACAGCACAGTGCACCACAATGAAATGTGACCTCTGCATTTGATCCATCCGTGAAGGAGCAGTGGGCAGCTGAAGGGCAGCACTCGGGGAACAGTGTTGGGGGACATTTCACCTCATATTGTATAACTATGTATGTGACAAAGAGTCATTAATCTTAAATTACATAACGATATCATATGCCCTTTTGCTAAATTATCATATATGATAAAATATGTGATATGATATGTGCCAAACATTTTAAGGGTGTTTTCACATATAGTCCTCTTTAAAGGAACCGAACTCTAGAAGTGGTCCAAAAAGTGGACCAACAGAAAGGGAACTCGGTTCTTTAAATGTTCACACTGTGAGTTCATTTGAAAGGGGACTCGATTATCTTTCTGGTCCACTTCAGCTCAGATGGGGCCTCAGTCCTTTTTCTGTTCATACTTAATTCTTATGGAGTTCTCAGACCTTTACTGCTTTGCATTCTGCATAGTTGTTTTTTTTTCTTCTTCGAACAAAAACTGTCGAAGCGAACCAGGAGCGCTTTACGTTCAGAAGGCACGAGTTAAACGAACCACACTGCGGACTTAAAGCAAACCGGACTGAGACCACCTCCCGATGTGGTCTCGCGCCTTATGAACGCAAAGCTCTCCTGGTTGGCTTTGACAGTTTTTGTTCGAAGTGAAAACTACACAGAATGCAAAGCAGTAAAGGTCTGAGACCTCCATGAGAATGAAGTATGAACAGGAAAAGGACCAAGACCCTATGTGAGCTGAAGTGGACCAGAAAGAGAACTGAGTCCCCTTTCAAATGAACTCGCAGTGTGAACATAAAAGGAACTGAGTTCCCTTTCTGTTGGTCCACTTTTTGGACCACTTCTAGAGGACTGAGTTCGGTTCCTTTAAAGAGGACTATATGTGAAAACACCCTTAAAGCGAACCAGACTGAGACCACCTCCCGATGTGGTCTCAGTTCGGTTCGTTTCGTTTCAGAGGGGTCTGAGTTCGTTTGCCGTGTTCACATATACGTGAAAAATGCTGACTAATCAATCTGAGTAGGGATGCACCGATTGCAATTTTCTTGGCCGATTCGGATTTACGTTTTTTTTTGTAAGTGTGATCGACCGATACCGATTTTTTTCCCAGATAACAGAAAATTAGAGCTGCTGCAAGTAGACCACATCGACACAAAAAATGGGTTTCCACTTTTTTAATGTAACGCGGTAGTTACTTTCCCTGTTTACTAGTTATTTTCCCTGTTTACTAGTTACTTTTATAATAGTGACATAATAGTGGCAGCTCTATAGCAAATACAAACAAAAATCTAATTTTCTTTAATATAATGCTTTATTTTCATAACAAATTTTCTTTACAAATTTAAATAAATAAAATGTAACTCGTAAAATGTAACAACTCAGGTAACTCGACGTCCGAAAAGTAATGTCTACTTGGCATTGTGTATTTTGGGCAGAGGTGATTTAGCCTGTATCAACTATGGAAAACGGCTGATCATCTTGTGATTGACTTGTGCATCTGTGTTTATGTTGAATTGGGGACAGACAAGTGGGCAAGGGAAGCCATTGATTGCGTGCTTATGAAACGTGTAAGATCTAACTATTAAATTATAATTATAAGGTTAATAAACTATAACTTGTGTTTAATCTACCTGTCGCCGTTCCTCTTTCTACGTCATCTTTGGTTTTTCTGTAAAAACTGTCTGTAGTGTGCAGTCAATCACAAGACCAGGAGCCATCGGCCAATAGGATTCGCAGGCAGAAGCTGCCAAAACCCCGCCCCCAAACTGCCAAACCCCGCCCCTTCCAAACCGCGCGCGCAGAAATCTCACTCGAGCAAAAACGCCGCTCGTCAGTAATCTACTTCGCGCGTGAGAACATTTAACACTTCGAGAGGAAAAAAAAGACATTCGCGAGAGGAAAAATACAGTTCGGGCGCAATATTATCACAACCGCGCACTCGATTCTTCATTTTGTGCTCTTGAGTTTCACATTTGCGCGCGCGACCTTCATTTCGTCACCGCACGATGTCACCTCATTCAAAGTGAACGAGAAACGCCTCTGTTGAGCGTACGTGTGAACGCTGCCTGAATGCGCGCGTGGCCGTGCTGCAAGTAATGCGCATGCGCAAGATCGGTTTGAAATCGGCAGTACGTTTGAGTGATCCGGCGATCACCGATCAGGCCAGTCGGCGATCGGTGCATCCGTATATCTGAGTTCGCTTTGAGGGCTGAAACGGACCAAATCCAAAACACTCTGAATCTCTGAATCGTGAGTGAGAAAAATTATTTGCTTGTGGGTTTGTGCTATTCTACAGCTGTATAACATAATACTATTTAAATATCTTTAAACGTTCTCTCCAATAACAAATGTAAGAAAAAGAACTTTGCCTGTTTGCCAGTGTTGACCACGTGCAATAAAGTTTAACCGAAAGGGACATATGCAAGGCTCAATTGAGCTAATACAAAATATAGAAATTTATTTCAAATAAACATCAAAACAGTGTTTCAGGTTTAGTCTTAGGTTTGAATATGTAACCCCGTCACCAGATTTAACTTGTGGTCTGTGCTGCTCTTTTTAGTCTTCTCCTATACGCTGTTAGGAGGCAGACGTTGTTTTCCTTCAGTGTGCAGTTGCACTGAGCTGAAAAACAGCCTTCTCTCTCATTTCCTTACTAATTGCTCCATGGAGCGCTCTGTATTGATCCAGGTTGCTTGTAAACAGTTAATGGAGTAGAAAACATTTTATTCCTGCTCTTCTTGGCTACAGACAGCAGGTGGCGTTCTTCTGTCAGCAGTGATTTTTAGTCCTATTTCTCCTGCTAGTGACAGCTCAGTGTCTCCAAACTGCAGAAATCTCACTGCTTGTGTCCCTGTAGCAGCTGGGCGCAGTTGGCTCAGTTCTTTTTAGGAATTCCTGTGAGCTCTACATGCTGTACCTTCATGTTTTTAACCTTGTACATGTCTGCAGAAGAGCCATTACAAACCTGGAACATGCAGTACTTGTGTATAAGTCTTAAACGACACCTCATTTTACTCATTTCTTTGCATTTTCTTCTTCAGCTGCCTGTAGTTTGTTTTTGGACCTCTCTGCTTGTCCACTTGTCCAGGCATGCTGATAGTTGAAGCTTTTTGGCAAATCGCTCTTTGGGAATTGCATTGTTGATCCAAATATGCTCTTTTGTGCTCATTAGATCGTCTAATCTTTGGCGTTTTGTGTGGATTTAGGGTGATTTTAGGATGTGTTCCATGTTCACTATAATGCAGATATGTTTGAATGATATTAAATTTCATGTTTGCCGCCCAAGTTGTGTTGAGCTACGTTCATATGAACTCCACTGAGCCTCTAATACCTTAATTAAATGCTTAAACAATCCTTTTGTCTATCTGTAGAAGCTTGTCAACTATTTAAGATTTAGATATTATGTATCAATTCACACATGACATCATAAAATAAAATTTGTGTTGTGTTGCCCGTAAGTAGCGAGTGGAGTGTTACATCAAAGTAAAGATGGTGATGGTGAAGAGACACACTAAGGCTGTGAGGTGATATATTTATTTAAGTATTATTTTGTTATTTATTTTTCAAAATGACCACTTTCTACAAAACTGATGAAGATAAAATGCATGAAATGCAATAATTCCCACTACACCGCAGAAGAAAACACCACACGAGTAAGACCTAGGCAACTTCAGCATTGTGGCAGAAGAGCTTCTTTCTTACCTCTTTATTCCTGAACAGCAAAAACAACTTAATGCTGCAGATTTCTAATGGGGGAGAAGCTGGACTAAGGAATTTAACATTTTTCTAGGACTGTTATTTATGTAAATAGTTTTACACGACAGGTGATATTCAGTCGATCAAGATTAATAAAAAGTGTATCCTCTGGATGTACAACCCTTTTTAAACAACCTTTTCCCCTAAGATCTGTATAACGTAATTTGTGTCTCTCACTCATTTTAATTGGGTTTACACAAGTTGAGTTTGTACAGCTTAAGTAACTCCTCAAAACAAATCAGAATATTCAAACCACCAAGACGGTTTCCTTGTTCGGTTAAGAGAAGTGTTTCAGATGCTGCATATGTGTTTAGAGTTTTATCAGATGAACTTAATGTGACTGTTTAGAGATGACATGCTGATCGGACATCTGGTGTGTTCTCTCATCAGCTCCCACTGGCAGCATCTAGAAGGAGCGAAGTCCAGTAATGGAGTCAGAAAAGCGAAAAATTCACTTCAACACCAGAAACTCTCTTCTGACGAGTTAAACTGACGGCTGGTAGAGCTACTCGTCACATGTGAGTACAACTGTTTTTAATTTCCACTTTTGCAGTTCAGATTCTGGTAAAATGAGGTAACTGTTGATATAATTTGATACGTTTTGGGAGCGTGGCTGTGTATAAAGAGTCGTTGAGTGTCCGTACAGTGTGTATAAAAAGCGCTGTGCTCTGCTGTATCAACTTGTTTAGCCAGGGATTCACAAGTATTGGTGGAGAACAAGCTTAGCTTTCTAAAGGAGCTGCATTTTGGAAATATTGATGCTGAGAAAGGTTTATATTACTCATTGCATCATTTAACACATTTTACTTTGGAGCCCCCTGCCAGCCGAAACCTGCATCACCAATGATAATAACAATAACAACAATAATAATAATAATAATACTTTTTTTGGTAATCATTTAATCTGTACAGTTTTCCTTTAGAAAAAAGTTTTCTACCTCTTGTTTAAAGTTCTGTTTATAGTCTGTGTCTGTGTTTATTTACTCTGCTCTGTGACTTATTTGTATTTATGTATTTGCTTACTCTACATGCATTGTTTGTTCTTAGTGTAGAAACTGGAGCCATGTCGTTACATATAAAATCATTATTTTGAGATTCGACATGACATTCGGTGAAAAAAAAAATCACAGTACACACCAAAACACAAAATGATTCCAAACTCAAATGTTTACCACTTGTCTGCGTCATGTTTTTTTCTGTCAGTGAATAGCGCACGCTCACAGTAGTACTAAACACGTCATCGTTTTAAGAAAACTGTGTTTAACTTGTTTAGACGGTTCCACAGGATCCAGCGTTTTGAGAAATCTTCACTTTGGAGGGTGTTTTAAAGAAATATCCATTTGAGGTGGCCCAGACTCTGTTTACGTGTAAACGAAAGGCCCAAACGTATTTTAAAAATGTGTTTATAAAAATCTCTAAATGTGTGTAAACAGGCCCTGAAGATATGATTGATTGATTGGTTATTAGTTATTTTGAGAGTGTGTTGTGTGACTGAAAACAGCAGAAGATGAACAAGTTTCAAGCAGTTTTATTGTCCTGACCCTAGTCACTACAGGTGGAATTCAGTTCCATACACCAGTGCCAAAAAATACATACAACAGAATATCAATAGCAATAAAAACTTCATTTTACATGACATCCTATTTCTGTGCTAGAGAACTGCAAATATATATGTGTATATAGAGAGAAATCTTTACAGAGTATAAAGAGCAGGAAATAAGAAATACGAGGTGCTACATGACCAGGTTATGACATTACTTCTAGAACGTTCTCTTCACAAGGCTTCACAACGAATGAAGGTGTTACATGCTGGAGCTGGTTTCTGTTCCAAACACTCATACACTCGTCCACTGTGTTAGCATCAAGGAGACCTGAGTTAGATTGTCATAGAAAACGTGTTTTTAAGGGAAAGGAGCGGTTGCATATATTTCT
This sequence comes from Distichodus sexfasciatus, assembly GCA_032718565.1. NCBI lineage: Eukaryota > Metazoa > Chordata > Actinopteri > Characiformes > Distichodontidae > Distichodus > Distichodus sexfasciatus. The sequence goes on from JAVGVS010000077.1 coordinate 1,002,542, forward strand.
AGCATCACATGACTCCATAGCGGTGTTTGGGTGGGTGAAGCAGTGGCGGATCAAATCCTCATGCACCAGCATCAAGAGCAAACCCTCTATCATTTGTTCATTCATTTATTCATTTATTTATTAAAACCGAACACCATATCCTAAAAACATCTGCTTTTCCAAAACCCAAATGAAAAAAATGTGCTTAATCAAAAACCTGAATGAAATGAGTATTTTAAATTGTTCATTTGAGGAAACTGGAAAATGACTCATTATTGGTATTATTGTTAATATTATTGTTAATATTATTTTCATTTTGGTTTTGGCAATATATATTGAGGGGAAATAATGTTGTTTAATTTTAAAATCCGATGAACAAATGATAGATGGATTGACTTCAGTGCGCCGGTTTCGTACATTCAGACTGTGTGGTGATGAAAAAGGGTTCATCTGTCATAGCACATACACAGGATACGCTTGTGTTTTTGGTGTTTAACGTGATTCCACCAGCTCTGTTGGTTCTAACCGGTGTGGCTCATGGTTTTATCTGTTAGTGTTACATATTCAAGACACAGCTATGGAATTTCTCGGCCAGAATTGGTACAGATCCTTTATTGTACGTCGTACATACACATTGGCAAGCTTTGCATTCTCAACATGTGCAAAATCATGCAACTTCTGAGTCATAGATTTAAAGAAATTGAAATAATATTTCCTTTCTGATTGATGTGTACAGCTTTTGTCATGGAATGTTAGTTCAAGGGGAAGTTCTGTGTACGTAATCATGTGATTTGCCTTCTGAGGTTGTGTTTTCGAGTCAGAACAGTGAATGTGGAACTTTGTCAGAGCGGAATGACGGTTAGTAGATCAACAGCGAAAGCTCTTCTAGTTCAATACGTCACTGTTTGAACACAAGTGGCATAAACACAGACTCTCTAATCTCTACACATTAATCATAGCAGAATTAGGGCACAAGCCTAATCACCGTAATTATCAATAAAAACGAGAATATTCAGGATCTGCTCTGAAGAACACATTATTGCACAATATCCTGTTGTTCAAGAGCAGAGAGTTTTCTAGAGGAGATGCTGGGATTTATTTCTACATTTTAACCTTTTTAACCATTTCTACATCTGTGGTCAGACTGGTGAATATCTTTGTCGTGATTAAGACTTGTATTAACCTGTGCTGGAACTGATCCCTGATCAGTACGTCGAGTTCAGGTGAGTTTACCATCAGAATCTGTGTGGATTGTGAGAGCTCAGCGCCTTAATGTTCTCAATCTGTGCATCATTCGATCATTAAAGCCGAAACCCAAAACCACACATTTTGTATGTATTTGTTTAAAAAAAAAAAGGAAATGGTTAACAAGTAATTTTTTTTTGTTTTTTGCACTTTTTTATACTGCTTCTTCTGCTTGTAACGGTCACTTTCAGGTTGTGCCATTTGTGTTTGAAAAAAGTGACGTGTGTATTTTTCATCTATTTATTTAGTGTAAAACGTATTGATTTTTCATTTTGCTTTTGGAAACGAATATTTAAAATATTTGGGGGGTTTTGCTCTTTGGTTTCAACATGAAAAACCAGTGAACAAATGATACACAGATTGTTCTCCTGGGGCAGGTTACTGTGGAAGTGTATTGCTGCCATACCAAAAAAAAAAAACACCCATTATAACGTGAAAATTATCACAAATAGTTTCAAAGGTGTCCTAAACGCTGTATTCATTTCATGTCCACTAGATGGTGTGCTCAGATCCCACTTACTCATACCAAATGTCAGTACGCTTCCATATCCATGAAATAATCATGTTTGTCATGAAACTGCATCACATAATAACGTAATTTATATGGGTCAGCTCTAATGTGCACGTTTGCCTGGTGAAACCGCTGATTTACACGATTACATTGAGTTCTACTTGATTCTATATGCCGAGATGCTGCCAGGTGAAAATTTAGCACACTGTAATGTGAAAATGATCGTCAAGTCTTATCCTAATCTAATCTTATGAAAAGACAAACTGATCTTGGTTGGAAGTTAACTTCCCATGACGAACTTGGACAGTGAAGGGAAGTAGGAAATCCTTCTTGCTGTACTCGTACTTATTACAGCATCCTCCAGCTGGGTCAACCAGAGCAGAATCTCTCCATGTCTCACCCAAACCCCAAGTAGAATTTAATCAAGTCGTGTTCATCGGCCGTTACGCAGTTTCCACACACACAAGCACCGTAGAAGCTACTGATGCAAATGACGCTATCATGTGATAGGTTTATTGATTAAGGTGAGGCAGCAATACGCTTCAATACAAGTAAAATCCTGCTACAATACAGGATCTACATGTAGTGAAACTGCAGGTTGCTCACTGCTCATGTTCTAACTCATACTCTCACTGTTTGCTCCCCCTTGGGTTCTGTCGCTACGGTGCAGGGACCGGCGCTGGTTTGTTCCGGAAGGTGTCGAAGAAAGCCAGCATGCCCCTCTTAATGCTGGACGAGGCCGGTTTGGCTGAGGCGTGTCCCGGGAGGCAGGGCGGGAACGAGGCACCGTCCACTGAGTTGGCACGCTTCACTTTGGAGCCCGTTCGACACACTTTGGACCTTAAAGGAGGAGTCTGGGCCACCAAACACTTCTGGTACTGCACCTGTAAAGGTTAATTAAGCGATTAATTAAGCATTTTATCTAGATTACAATTACTGCATGATTCTTCTACTTATTAGATCTAGACAAGGCTGTGGCATAGTTTTAATGAAAGAGCACAGTTCTTCGTGATGCATACGTGTGTGTATTTATGTATGTATCACATGAAATGTGGTCTTTCATTAAAAATATATATGCCATAACTTTGTCAGTAAACTAGATGTGTGCGTGTGTATATATGTATGCAGACATACTACCACTTAAAAGTTTGGAATCAATTGGAAAGTTTCTCGTTTTCTATGGTAACACACAAATTTAGTCTGAATAGTAAAATCTAGCAAATGAGCAGGACATGTAGACATTATCAGAGTCAGAAATAATGCTTTTAATGGAAATGATGAATGTGTTCTTTACACTTTGCTTTCATCAAAAAACACCTTTTGCAGCAGCTACAGCCTGGCAGACCTTAGGCATTCTAGTGTTGAACTGTTCAAGTTAATCTGATGAGATTTCACACCATGCTTCCTGACGCATCTCCCACAAGATGGAGTGGCTTGATGGAGTCTGCTTATTCTTTAAACATTGCTGACACATTTTAGAGGTGTGTTGACGGAGGCTACTTTCATCCTACAACAGAATAATGACCCAAAACACACCAAGAATACGTATTCAGCCAGAATTCTGACGGTAATGGAGTGGCCAGCACGGTCTCCGGCTCTGAACCCTATTGAGTTGTTGTGGGAGCAGCTTGGCCATACGGCGGAAGACTCCATCAAACCATGCATCAAACCAGTCCATCTTGGGGAGATGCTCCAGGAAGCATGGGGTGAAATCTCATCAGATTAACTTGAACATTTAACAGCTAGAATGCACAAGGTCTACCAGGCTGTAGCTGCTGCAAAAAGTGTTTTTGATGAAAGCGAAAACACATTCATGATTTCTATTAAAAGCATTATTTCTGACTGATGTCTACATGTCCTGCTCATTTGCTATACAGCTCCCCCTTCATTACAGACTAAACTCTTATTTCAGCTGAGAACTAACCACAACAACCAGCGTTCTACTTACAATACAGCCATTAATTCAGATTTTCAGCATTTATTCCAGACCGTCTGTCCATTTGTGACTCTGCTCCGAATGGCACGCAAGGGATTGTGGGAAATGTAGTTCTCTCCCATAAATGCCAGAAGCAGCTCATTTTATAGGCCAAAATGAGTCCCAAGTTTTAAAAGTAGTTTTGAGCCAATTTGGACTGCTTTTGAGTTGCTTGTGGGATTTATGGGTTGGCTTGGTAGCATGCTAGCCGGTTTAGCTCGATGGCCGAATCGGCGATGTGCGCGTTCAGCCACGTTTCCTTGAAAGTAAAGACGCAGCAGTTCTTTATTTCACGCTGGCTTGACTGCTGGAGCCACAGATTGTCCAGTGAGTGGACATTGGAGAGCAGGACAGATGGAAGTGCTGGTCGGGCCGGGTTAGCTTTCAGCCCCACGCGCTTGCCCCGCTTTTGTTTCTAACCTCCTGCACATCCAGTGTAAAACAGTAAAAGTCAATTCCACAATGTAGGTAATACTGCATCCAAACTGTCTATCTACCTCTAGTTCTAATTCTAGTTTAAAGTTATATTTAATATTCCATGTCTAGCTTAAAATGTATATTTTGTACTTTATTTAGTATTGTTTATTCCATGTGCCTTAATTGTTCTTTGTTCCCTTTTTCCTACTGCACTGTTAAAACTGGAGCCACGTCGTCTCGTCTCTCTGTGTATCTGTACAGTATATAGAAAAGATGACAAAGTTTACTTTGACTTGAAATCAAGTGTCCGTGTGAAACACACGTTGCTAGAGCGTATGCTCTAGCAAGTGAAAAGAATTAAATGAAGCTTCGATTCTAGGAAAAACTACCTTGACCATTTTTGTAAACGAATTGAGTTGTTGGAATAGAAATAGAAAAGACAAAGAACCTACTGGATGTCAGAGCTAAGATAACAATGTACCAAAACCAAACCGATACCATGGCCCAAAAACTGTATATACATATTATATACACACACAGGCTTTGCCTTTAATTACTGAGTAAGTGTATGAATTATTTAACATCATTGTAAGAATATAATTACAAATAAACGTTTTTCCTCACATATCTCTAGCATAATGTGTTGCTTGCTGTTCTGTGACATGCATGTATCAGTTCCAGCCAGAAGAAACGTATTGGTTAAATGAAAGTTAAAGTGTGCGTGTGGATCAGTACAAAGACCAGTCCCTCACCATGCACGCTGCTTGTACTGCCTCCGAAATGATGCCGGCGTCCGGCTCACACCAGAACACGTGGCACTCGAAGCGCTGCGTCCCGGCGTCCACAATCACTGCAAAGGTGTGTGTGTCGTGGCCAACGCCCAGGAAGGTCAAGTAGCGCACCTGGCACTCCCAAAACGGCTCTTCACCATCCTAAAGAGAGAGTAACACGGCTTCATCAAGAGAAAAAATTAACACACCATGGTGTGCATTCTTTGGTGAATGTAAAGCGATTTCAGCTGAGCCATGATGAGATTTGCTCATAATTTTGGGATCCTGATGTCATTTCTACATAAATTTTTTGTCATTACAGAAGTGTCATACTGATGCCTTTTTTCTTTTTCTTTGGCTGCTTGTTTTAGAGCATCTCTTGGGGATGAATGTTGTGTATTTTTTGGTGAATGGACGTACCTCTCCCCTCCAGAGGGACAGAAGTCGGTCAGTTACATGGATGACCACCGGCTCCCACTCATCCCTGTCTCTGCAGTTCATGATGCTCTCTATTGCCCTGTTTAACACCTCCATTCCTGAATTACATACAAACAGCTACGTCATAAAATTCAGTACTCTGCTGTCCATATGAGACAGTATCATATGCTGATTAAACACCACCATTCTGTTCATATCAATATAGAGGTAACTAGAAAAAGTAACTAGAGTAGTTTTTGAGAAGAGTACTTTGTACTTTTAACACCAGTACTTGTAATTTGAGGATTGTTTCAGTGCAGAAATCACAGTGCTCTGTAACTGTGACCTTGGGAATTACTTTGTAGATGTTTGTACTGATCTAGGACCAGTTCCAGCCCAGGTCAATTCAGTTCAAGTCTTGACCACTACAAAGTGGTGAAGCAGTATTACAGTGAGCATAAAAACTTTTTATATTTTTCAAGGTTTTCCAGCTTTTTTATAATAAATCTTCCACTCACCCATAGCTCTGGATACCGGCAGATTCCCGACGTACTCCACCTCAAATTTCTGAACTTGTTGCCGCACAGCCTCCAAGAAGTTGACTTGCAATCACAAAAAAGTACACTCAGAATACACGAGAAATTTGTTCTTAAAACCCACTTGTGCAGTTTTGATGAAGATTTTGACCTTCACCAGTAATGTTTTCTTATTTGACATTTATTCTTAGGTTAGAACAGTATTTACCACACCTCTAGATACTATTAGACCATTTAAATGTAAAGTTTTTAAAACTAATTAATAATTATTGTGCAACCCATTTATTTAAAAGACTAAGTATTCAGTGTGACCTTATGCTCACATCTTGCAACATAATCTATATTTTAGAAAGGTGATTTTTTTTCCCCCTTACTCATTTGCAGTCTGCTACTCCACCATCATTATAATTTAGGCATTTTCGGTCAACTTCATGTTCCAATTTGTGCTTGTGCACGATCTTTCGGTGATCATAAGAAAAAAAAACTGCTAACAATTTAGCCGTTTAAGAACATCTCATGTATTCCACCGAGACTTGTCTTAGGAACAAATGTAAGAGAAATTTAAGATGATGTTGGTAAATGAAGGCCCATGTCTTTGCAATCAGCAAATAAATCCTGAGCTGGTCAATGATCACTGATTGGCCAGCTCTGTAATCAGTATTGTTATGAGGACTGGATGTGGTGGGGGTGTGTGTGTGTGTGTACCTTGGTAAGGCAGGTCCTCAGGGGAGATGCTCTCCATGGTAACAGAACGTGTGATTGACGGCCGCATCGCTGCTTTCTCTGCCATCATCTACCATCAACAACACATCATTATATCAACTCACCAGTAAGAGTAATAGTACAGTTAAAATCTTAATGATACCCATCCCTATATGTGTCACAGTAGCTCGTGTTATAGCTCCTAATAAAAGTTGTGACCAAACCAGCTGACGTCTCCACCCTTGTTTAATGAGGGACGTTACAATGTGTACGATGTCTGATCAATGTTTCAATTTTGGATCGATGCTACAGGCTTGTTGATCAGTAAACTGATGTATTAATGTAAATTGATGTATTGTTACATCCCTACTGTTGAACTACCTGAAAATGAAATTTTCCTACATGCCCCTCCCTAATTAACTTTTTAACTTAAGTTTTTAAATTGAATAAAAATTTACTGACTGGGAATGTTATACAGTATATGAGGTGTTTACCCTTAACCATAACTGCAGCTACAACTTACCGTTTTAAGTTCTGCCATCTTTGCATTTTCATTTCCATGACTTAAAAACCTACACTGTCACTAAAAACTAACAGCTGATATTGCATAAACGATCGTTTTAAGCTGAGGTAAATAAAAGAAATATGTTACCATGACTGGAACTGAGTTGTTCCTCACCTTGTTGCACATGTGATGCAGCGCCGTGGCGATGGCTCGAGCAGGTGCGTTACACCTGAACACGTGGCACTTCAGCATGCATGTGTCCTTATCACTGGCCACAAAGGCAAAATCCCTGCAGCGAAGATGAGAGAAGATACACATCACCAAACAAACAACACAAAGAACCACAAAGTCATGAGTTGCTCAAACCTGCTCCTGCACATCAGCACAGATCACACTCCACACACACACTCTTCACCTGATGCTTGTGTAGTTTATTAAGTCAAACTCAGAGCAGGGGAGAGGAGAAGATTTCAGTGCACATTCTAGCAGTCTAGCACTTTCTCTCTTTCACATCCAAATTCACTTATCAAATATATACTGTATAAATATATACATATAGCTTAGTGATGTAGTGATATATTTAACCCCAAGTTGTGTTCAGAGAGACTGTCCCCGAGACTGAGAACAGGAAGTTGGTCTGGATAAGAGCATCTGCTAAATGCTGTAAATGTAAAGATAAATGTCAAATGAGGAAACAGCAGCTCCACATTAACACTCCAATCCCACCATCATCAGGCTCCAAAAATCTCCTTTTACTGTATGTACTTGGACTTTTGTCCAAACCAAAGCTATTTGTTCCCTTTTTGCTGGATTAAAACTCTGCACAATTAATTTACAGCTCGGTGTGTCTGCCATGCGCCTCTGAGGAGAATTAATCACAAATGAATCACAGCATTGTGTAATTAAATCTGCACAGATTTGTCGGGATTGGCAGAGGGAGTCCGGCAGGAGTCACTCTGTAATCAATTACATCCTCAAAACATCACTTACTTCTCCTTACTCTTCCATCACTGTCAGGTCAAAGACTTTTTGGGATTTTCGGGATAATAACTGTATAAGAATCACACACATACATGAGACACACATGGCTGAAATCTAGAGTCCAAGCTTACTCGGTGTGGTCACTTAAGGTGTGTTTTTTATTCCAAGTGTATCTGCCTGTATTCCAGAGAACAGCTCATTGGTGGGATTATTTTGTTCATTATAAAATGTCCTGACTTCAAAGTTTCGTAAAGCTCTGTGTCAGAAATTGTTCCATACACATGCCTAAAAATCTTCACTGAAAACAAAATATTTCTTATGAAAAGCAAAAAAAATACCATATATTTGCTAAAAACATATCAGGTTTGTCGTGTATTTTTACATCAAATACATACATAAACGAATAGCTCTGGGCCTTGTGGAAAAAAAATCAATATGTGTCATGCATGTCTAGCATATGCTATTGCAATAATATAAGCCAATAAATAAAGGAATCGAAGAATGCTCAAATACTTTGAAGCTTTTAGGAGGAAAGCACATGATTTTATCTTTATCATGCATGACATGCATAAAGGAGAAGAGATTAAAAACCAACACCATCGATTTCTAAAAGCACACTCGGCTGTAACTGGAAGCAGCAGAGGAGCGCGAGCGAAAGCATGAAGAAGGACGAGTGAACATCACTACTGAGACCGACACAGAGAAATGGCATGACGCTAATCGCACAGAATGTCACGTTCACTCGTTCTACTTAAGCAAAGAAAAAGTGCAGTAATTACCTGTCTCTGTACTCACGAGTGGCGGTTAAAACAAAAAAGAAAGAAAGTTTATTGTTAAGAATGAAGGAAAGAAAAAAAAGCACAAATTGGTTGAAATAAGTAATAACTAACTCGTTCTGAGACACACTTAGGCCCAATCCCAATACCCCCACTTAGCCCTACCCCTTAGCCCTACCCCTCCGTTTTGCGCGTACCCGCGTAGGACAGTGTTGTCCCATTTCTTTTTAGCAGCGAGAGGTGGTGGTGTCCAGGCCTCAAGATAGCCCTCGAACCGGAGATTTTTCAGATGCTGACCCAAAATCGAGTGAAAGAAGAAAATTCCCACAATGCATTGCAATACACAATCAAAAAAAGAAAAGATGGCTAGCGGTGTGGGGAAATAAGTTCATAAATGTAAGTATATCGTTATAAATACGCTTGCAAAAAAACACATTTAAGCGGAATATCTTAGTTTAATGTAAGCGAAACGGAGTATGAGGTTGAATTTTTCAAAAACATTTTCTGAAAATCGCTAATTCCGTGCGTAGAGACAGAGCAGTATCTCTGTAGTATTTATAGAAAAAGAACCGAGCAGTGGTGAGTATGGAAGCCCGTTTCCGCCACTAAACAACAACAACAAAAAAAGTGACTTTTTATCTCACAATTCTGACTTTTTTCTCAGAATTCCGAGATACAAACTTGCAATTCTGACTTTTTTTCTCAGAATTGTGAGATATAAAGTCGCAATTGCGAGATATAAAGTCAGAATTGCGAGATATAAAGTCGCAATTGCGACTTAATCTCGCAATTCTGACTTTTTTTCTCGCAATTCTGACTTTTTTAATACCAGATTTCTGACTTTTTTAGCTGTGACCGTGATTGGTTGGTTCAGTGAGACTTGAACTTCCTGCCGAAGGGACCGTGAAAGTGGACGAGGCTGAAGTTCGCTACTCATTCGCAGCTTACGATTCGTTTGGCTTCTTATTCGGCAGCGTCTCGTTCTGCGACTGAAGTTAGCTCCTTATTCGCCGCTTTACTAGCGGGAATGTTCACTGTGGCAATGTTTCCATTTGATTTTATAGTATTAAATCAGCCTGGGCCAGGACAATTGGACTTTTTCTATATAGTTGGGTACTTGAAGTGTACTGAAAAGTTCATATTTGCCTGGCCCAGAGAAGTTTAAGTTATTAAAATGATCATGGAAACCTGGCTTCTTATTCACATCATTGTGCACAATTGTATGGATTGTTTCCATTTGATTTTAAAGTATCAAATCTGGGCCAGGACAATGTCACTTTATCTATTTAGTTGAGTACCTGAGGTGTACTGAAAAGTTCACATTTACCTGGAACAGAGAAGTTTAGGATTTATTTAGGATTCATATTCCAAGAGAGATTTATTGTCAATACAACAATATACACAGCATACAGTGCTCTGAAAAGCCATATCACGCAGGCCGCCCATGGCACATTTACACAGAATATCAAAATATACCAAAAAAAGAACAAGAAATTACACATAAATAGTACATCTAACTACATTTAGTAATATTCACTTAATCCTAATTAGGACTTATAACGTTAACGCGTGGATTGCGTAGTTTGGAAAGCTACATATGGCAAAACAATTATCAATAATTTTCCTGAAAATCATTTTCATTATATGCGTCCCTTCCAGCATTCAAATACAATTAGAAAACGTCTCAATGATAAACTGCACAGCTTTTTCCACAGTGAACATTCCCGCTAGTAAAGCGGCGAATAAGGAGCTAACTTCAGCCGCAGAACGAGACGCTACCGAATAAGAAGCCAAACGAATCGTAAGCTGCGAATGAGTAGCGAACTTCAGCCTCGTCCACTTTCACGGTCCCTTCGGCAGGAAGTTCAAGTCTCACTGAACCAATCAATCAGAGTCACAGCTAAAAAAGTCAGAATTCTGAGATAAAAAATCAGAATTGCGAGAAAAAAAGTCAGAATTGCGAGATAAAAAGTCGCAATTGCGACTTTATATCTCGCAAATCTGACTTTATATCTCGCAATTGCGACTTTATATCTCGCAATTCTGACTTTATATCTCGCAATTGCGACTTTATATCTCGCAATTGCGACTTTCTATCTCGCAATTCTGAGAAAAAAAAGTCAGAATTGCGAGTTTGTATCTCGGAATTCTGAGAAAAAAAAGTCAGAATTGTGAGATAAAAAGTCACAATTTTTTTTTTGTTTAGTGGCGGAAACGGGCTTCCATAGGTGAGTTTCACAAAACCGTCGAAAAAATAAGAACGTATTATTCAGAGAGAGAGAGCGTTCAGAGTCCTTTTTATGTAGTTTTTTGGCTAGGACACTTTTGGGAAACTCACCCCCGATTGTTTTCTGACGTAAGCGAGTGGTGTCCCGATTCCTAGGTAAAGATTTCAAGCCCTGCCCCTTGTGGCTACGATCTGTGAAGTCAACTTCGAAAGGGAGGGCCCTCGAAATCGAGTGGTAGTGCTAAGGGAGGAGACATGGGATTGGGCCTTAGTTCAGGCCCACACTGGGATTAAAAAGATTCAGTTGCTTTTTCAACATTTTATGATTAGAAATATGTAAGTGACAGGTTTTCGGTAATTATCATAGTATTTACTGACACATTTTTAGCCACCAAGGCTCAGATTGCTGGTTTTGAAGAAGACATCATCAGCTGATGTCAGAAAACAATGTGATAAAGCAAATAAACTGCACTTGCACTGCATACTGCATTATTACTATTCAAAACTAGTCGGGTACATATATTTTAACTATTTATAATACATTCTGAAAAAGCAGCATATAGAGCTGTGCACTATGACAAAATATATCAGAGGGGGAAATTAAAACCTTTGTCAATTCATTTTATAGTGTGTCATTTATTTCGTGGTGTCGCAAAACACTGTTTATAGCTGTAGGCACAGAGAATGCAATGGTGTTATACTTGTGCCTTTATTCCGAGGGTGCAGTGGAACTTTCGCAAGCAAAATCTCGTTCAACTCTGTCTACATACGTGCTGGAAACACTGCACACTCAGATTTATGGAATGCCATGTGCCACAATCGTACCTGCGCACTTAGAAGCGCTCAAAAAGGTGACCCCCCTCCCCCAAGCGCCCCGCACCTCCACATTTTTCATTTATTTATTTATTTATCCTTTTGATTACTCTCTAACATTATAAAATAAAAAATCTGTTTAATTGAAAATGAAGAAATACTGAAGTTTGGGCTAATTCTGAGCCAATTTTGACTCATGTTATCCTATAAAATGAGCTACTTTTCCACAATCCCCCACGCGCCACTCGGAGTCGCGTCACAATAAAGGGCTGGGCGGCGCACATTCCAGAAACAACAGTGAAAGTCTCAATAAATGACTGTATTGTGAGTAGAGCGCTGGTTGTTGTGGTTATTTATTTGCTCAAATATGAGTTTTGTCTTTAATAAAGGGGAAGGTCTGACTGAACAGGAGTGTTTTAGCGAGTAATGGCGCTCAACCGCACGCTCACAAACACAGCGTGCGTGTCTACATCGCAAAAAAAAGATCATTTATGCGTTTGTACGCATTTACTTCTGGTTTTGTGCACGAAATATCTCCCAAATACTTAACATACAGAGGGATGAGGTCTTACCTTGATCGTGCCACTGCAAACGCTGTGCGTCATTAAAAAGCGTCCGTGTGAAACACAAGTGGAGCAAGCTCTAGCGAGTGACTTGTGTCCCGCCAATCCCGTTGTTACTTAAAGTCCAGACCATGGGAATCCTTCCCCCAACACCCCACTAAAAAACTCCGGATCTACACGAGTCGCGTAAATCACAATTTTTCATTGAAATTGGCGAATTCTGCCGAAAAGCAACTGGTTTGCAGGTATGCACAATTTACCTTAAAGGCGCCGCACTAGAGCGCTGTAAAAAGCAGCGTAAAGAATATTTTTAACGAACAAAACGGTGTAAAAAAAACGGGTGTTTTACTGTCAAGAGCATAAAATGTAGGCGAATTGTGGCACCTTGTGGCAAAAGTTTCATTGAATTTACAGAAAATGTACTATATAGTGATATGTATTGTTATCGGGATATGAAATAACTCAAAGGGATATGAGATTTTTGTCATATCACACAGCCCTAGCAGCATTTATATATACTTTTCAATCCAAAGGTGGGCCCAAACGTCTGGTCTGTAGTTTACTTTTTTCTATATTTTCTAGAGATATAAATCAAATGAATAATTGTCAGAGTCAAAAACCTGCTCAACTTCCCCAAAAATGTAGTTTTATGTCATAGGACGCCTGCACGAGAGCAGCGGGCTCGCTGTGGTGTCGAGTGTGGTTTTAAAACGCTTTTGTGTAATCTCAGGTCTATCACTGGCTTTCACTCATCTTAATTATATTTCTATATGTGCATATTTATATTAGAGTTTTATTATCATGTTCACACACTCAAATCCACGTTCACTATCACAAAACACTTCACACATTCAGTACACACACAGTGCCAAAATTCAGCAACATCTCATGCTCCAGCTCTGTACATATGCAATTATTTCTACCAAGAATTGACTCTGGTCATAGCAGTTAACATTCAGTTGACAACTGACAAAAGCACTTTAGATGAAAGAGTGCTGCATTTCAACAAAGATTTTTTTTTTAAGTGTTTGCTAACTCATCTCATCACCCTGGCTTTTATTATTTAGTATTTGTAATTATGGTAACCTTACTTCCCTCTTTAGAAAATCATTCTCTCTCCTTTTAATTAGATTACAATTTCTTTTTAATTTTCTATAGTCTAACAACTTTCTAACTGGGCCTATAAACTTACCATTTTGAGATTTTGAGCTAATAATAATATGCTATACAAGCTTCTGTGAACTCCTCTTAGGCTGAATGATTCTAATGTAAAGTTAAGTGTTAAATGAATCTGCAGACGTGTTCAAATGTCCTAACAGAGCTTTTTTGCAATTTTGTTGTTGCTAATTTTGAATTCTGATTCACTGACTGCATCAGCTGGTTTTGTGCTGTTTTTTGTGACTTCTGCTTGGACCCCATCTTTGCTGCTAGTTGTTATATTTTGGCTTTATTATTATTTTAAAAGCAGCATATTGTCAGTAAATGTTTGTAAGAGGTGTTTTAATGTTTTTCTTGTATTATTTATCTGATATTTATAACACAATGTAAAATAAAGGATATGCAACAAATAAAAAATGCATTTTGCAGTGCTTCTAGTTTGTGTTTTTGGTTCTTTGTACTTGGTGTGAAGCTGTAGTTTTGGAGTCACTTTTGGGTGAAGTGTGAAGTGTTTTGTACATTAGTTTTTATTGCATTCTGCATAGAAAGTCAACTGATGTGCTGAAGTGTGCATTTGTACGGCAATATTTTATGCCGATTATACATTTAATAATAATATTAGTATTAGTATTAGTATTATTAATAATAATAATATTAATAATAAGAGCTGGGAGATGGGAAATTTAAGAAATACTGGTCATAAATTTGTGGTTAAAAAACATGGATATTTTCTGACATTTTAAATTCAGACAGATAATCACCGTGCTTTGCTCCTCTTAAATTTTCTTTCTCACGAGTTTACAGCTTTACAATATCACAGAACATTTTCTAATACTATAATGTCAGAGAACATTTATTTTGTTAATGTACCATTCTACGACATTTTTGTAGAGAATTTTTATGGGGTTTTTTCTGCCAAAAAACGTTTGCCGAGTTGTGTTTTTGTCCGAGATTAAATTTGCCATTTTAATCTGACAATTCCTAACTTTTTTTACCTTGGACCTTCACCCCCTTCCAGACCTCCAATAAGCATCATTTGTATCCACAGTGGTCTTCTACACAGTCATAGCGTTGGTAAAGCTCACAGTGTGACGTGTTTCGAAAAAAAGTGAACATGGTATTGAGACGTGTGGAAGTGCAATACATTTATCCAAAGCAAAAATGTAAAGCTGCTCTCATAATATTGACATTCTATAATCGTAACTACGAGAAAAAATTGCGTCGTGATATATCTCTCTGTGTAATGGAGATCAAGGACTGCAGAATAATACTGACTAATATAATGTTACGCTTTTCAGTGCTAATACAAGAAAAGTGTCACTGCACAGTTTAGAATCCTGTTACTGTTGGGGCTGAAATCCACTATTTTATTTGATCTGATTTAATATCAAGTGAATGTGACTTTAGAACAACTAAAAAAAGTAACATGTATTTCGGTTTATGTGCAAGTGTGTTATATACGCTCTTCTCACACGTACAGCCTGATGACAGAACTACGAGAATTTTATCATAACTATGAGACCCATATCTGGTAATTACAAGATCATTTCTCTCTCGTAATTTTGAGAATTTTCGCATAATTATGGAACTGGTATCTTGTACTTTCAGGAATTATTAGATATTTGCGTAATTATGAGATATTTTCTTGCAACTGCTTATCATCTGTATTTTGTGACTTTTTCTCATAATTATGATTTCTTCTTTCATTATTATGGGATTCATGTATCGTAATTACAAGATCTTTTCGCATAATTACAAGATGTGTCTGTGCAATTAGGAGATGTGTATCTTGTCATTTTGATATTTCACTTTTTCTATAATTGTGGAATTCGTATCTCGTAACTTTCGTAATTATAACAGATCTTTTCTTGCAATTTCTATCTTGTAATTTGGCGACCTTTTCTCCTTATGATATCTTGTCATTTTGAAATCTTTTCTCATAATAACATGATCTTTTCTTCTATTTACAGAATAGTCTAATTACGAGATAAGTTGTCTACATAGTTTTTTCTTCAGTGAATGTAATGCACTTACATCAAGACAGTGTGAAAATAACTGTAAAAAGCTGTAAATGAAGGGGGAAGTGTGCTTTAGTGGGGCTGAGATTAGAAAGAGGAGTTAATGCAGCAGCAGGAGGCAGCAGAGGAATGAATGTGTGAGTTGGTGTAGGAGTGAACGCATTAGAGTGTCAGCCACCTGCCGTTGTTGCAGCCGACTCCCCAAACCCGGATACTGATGATGGGCTGGCAGTGGATCAGACTCCGGTCCAGTGGATCCAGCAGACTCAGTGTGTCCTTCTTAAGCACCAACATCATGTCCTGGCCCTTACACACACATACACAAACACGTCTATTAACAGACATTAGATGACTTTATCTGAAAAATAACTAATAACTCAATAATTAATGAAGGCTGCTGGATAAAAATAAAAAACCTGTATTTTTGCAACCCAGTGTCTTTTTCCACATTTATTCTAAATAACTACACACAAACGTTTTATTCTTGAAGACTTGTATTTGTACATTTGTATATGTAATGTTCACACATACAGTATGTCTTATAATAGTGTTTTTGGTACTGAATTGATCCTGCGAAAACCTTAGAGAAGTCTTATAAATGTTGCAAATACTTATAAATCTTTATCTTCATTCACCAATATGTTCTTTAGAATTTTCTTAAGAATTTCCGATCTCAAGAAATTTGCTAAGAATAACCTACGTTAGATTCATTAGGTGTTCTTAACCAGACCAATTGTTCACATCTGTGTTCCTAAGAATGATGAATCCCACGTCTTTGTAATTGAAAGTGTGTGCGTTCTTATTCTACAACACACTTAGTACAAATTAAAATCCACATAGAACTTGAAAGTGTTCTGCATTATTTTTTACATCTTTTGGTTGTGTTTCTTTTGGTGTTTACTCAACGCAGAAGCGAATTGGACGTTAATCCTCTGTTATAATCACTGGATAAGGCAGGATTTAATCCTCATGATTGCTTATTTTACCATGAAAATAATTTTTTATTTATTAATATATATATAAATTATTTAATAAATTAATAATAATTATTATGAACAATATGTGTTAAATAATAGAGAATAATTACAAATCAATAATTTATATTAATATTTATAGTATAAATAGTATAATATAGTATAAATTTATATATAAATATTTATATAATTATATAATACAATATTTAATTAATTAATTAATTCATTTATAATAATTTATCATTTTAAGTTTTTTAATTGCCACTAATACATTACATTAAAATACTTTAATTTTATCAACGGTACAAAACTAACAAACAAAATTAACAAAACTGCTGCAACCGATTATTTTGAACAAACTGTCATCACTCAAATGTGCGTACGACTGGTCTTGAGCGTGTGCAGATTGTGTTCTTGGCTAAGAACAAATTCCAGATTAGAAAACAGTGGTGAATGCCAGAATCTTTGTGAAAAGTGTGTGAGAGGGGTTTAAGAACAAAGGTTTGCAAGAACGGTTGGTGAATGAGGCCCATGTTGCTAATTTGCAATAATAGGTAAATCTACTGAAAAAATTACAAGTGCTTAAGGTAAAATTGCAAGATAAAAGAAAATTCTCTAAACAACCTGCCAGTACATTTTGCATTATTTAATGGACAGTTTTCAGCACACCCTAGACACCAGCTGAGGGATATGTGCTCTTTCTGTATTTGACCAGTCATAACAAGCAGCTCATAGTGCAGGAACACTATAATGGTACATTATAGTGGTTTTGACTAATTTTTCCAAACTGCAGTAAAGCTTGAAATGGGAAAGCAGGCCAATGCCTGGTTTTTGTGAGAAACTTAAAGAGGTCAAAGATTTGCTTTTGGCTACTGAGGTTAAGATCAGGGTTAGGGTTTGGTGTAGCTGCATTACTTATATCTAGTCATTATGGGAGTCAATAGAAGTAGCTGACAAAGATAGTAAAAGTGATTGTGTGTGTGTGTTGACTGTAGTTTGTGTGTGTGTGTGTGTGTGTGTATACTGACCTCCCCCCACGCTCCCACTGCATCTCGCCCCTCCTCCTTGCTGTGGGACAGCTGTTGGATGCAGTTATTCACTGCCAAACTGCTCTTCCCCGGAGCCAAATCTTCCTCCGGGATTTCCAACCAGCCCAGAGATCGCACCGCAAAACACTGCCATGCACACACACACACGCACACACACACCAAACACACACCACACATAATGATCATATAAAAATAAAATGTTTCACATAATAGTATGAAATGTGCTGATGTTATTTTTAAATTGGAACGTGGAACTGTATCACATGATCGTGTAATTTGCATCAGCAGGCTTCATCTTCCAATTTTGAGGGTGTAAACGACCATGAAACAACTGTAAGACAATTAGATTAAATTTTACTAGATACTTAGCTTGGGCTAAGACCCGCAGAGATTCCTCTGAAATTCACATCATCACATAAAACATAAGTTCTAACATAAGTTACACATAAGTTCTGACATTTCCACTCTGGTGCCGTTTTCAAGACTAAAAAGCCCTTCAGTGAGTGATCTGTGCAGTGGAACGCGACAGCAGGTCAGGTCTCCCTTTCCTGCAGGTCATTTACACCAGGAGATTTAGGACTAGAGCAACCATGATTGTAAAAGCCTTGTCTCATCCCAGTAACGGACTGAGGTTTCAGCTTCTGCAATCAGGCTGAAGGTTCCGTACCATCATGACCCAGAACAGAGAGACTCAAGAGGAGCCGCTCCACTCCTCAATCAGGACATGCCGCCTCCCCTTTCACAGTATTACGTTCATGATCACTGTACAGCAGCCCATTGTTAGTGGGTTATATTTCACATTGTCTTCATCATTTATTACTTGCACTGTTCAGGCTGCTACACTGTTACATGGGTTTCTATGCTGTTTACACTGCTTTAATGACATCACACAATGCACTTTAATTGTACACTTTGTACGTCTGTAAATCTCCATTATACCTCAAAGTTTAACATAATCATATTTTTATCTTTTTAACTTGTATTTTTTGTTTTAAATTTTTAAACTTTAACCAGTGTATAATTATGCAAGTGACAAATAATGTTGAAATTAACATTAGAGCCCAATATTTTTCATGTTAGAAGGTGAGATGTGACATAACTGTGAAAGTTTTCTGTGTGATAGATCACTTGTTTATCACACCGCTATTTATCACTTTAACAGAATGAGTAAGACTCGGCTGAACTCTACCTGAGAGTCTGGTTCTGTGCTGCCATGAAAATACTCGTCCTGCCAAGAGACTCTGAGAGAGACAGAGAGAAGAAAGTAAAGCCATCAGCACGTGGGTCAAATATATCACAACATCTGGATCTAACAGAGGTGATGTGAGGTAACACCCGTGGTGGGGAAGCAGCTTTTAATCAGCAGAATATCAAGCTCTGCTTGTGATTAAAAATATCTAAGCTCCACCAAAAGCTCCTGTCTTAATACAGCAGCTGGTTACACTACAGGCTACAGAGATACAGTAGCTAACTACATCCAAGTTACACTGAAATGTGCAAGTTCTGTTCGTTTTGTCCTATCAGAGGCAAGAATTTTGATAAATACGGACACAGATTCTTGCTTCCATCTTGGCCAAGGTGGACTCTGTCTGGCAGCTGCTGAGAGCGCACTGTGATACCATGAGCTACCGTTGAGCAGGCTCAGCAGCCATTCATACGTCACTTCTGCCAGTGAAGATGTGTGTGTGTGTGTGTGTGTGTGTGTGTCCTGACCGGTCACTGGTAGAGGTGATGGAGTTTTGTTCTGTTGCTTGTCCTTTACAGTCACATCTCCCATCAGCACCAGCACACTGAGAGAAGAAAGAGAATTACTAACACATACACACACACACACACACACACGCACACACACACACACACGCACACACAAACAACATATACACACCTACATACATACCTCCAGTGCAGGTTGATCAGTCTGTGTATGCACCATGTTGGGGTCGGTGCAGTGGTGTGGGTTGTAGGCCGGATGATTCCACTGTGTGTTCCCCGAGGGCACATGCCAGTAGTACGTTCCCGCTGCATCTCGAACCATACGCCAGCCTGGAGGTAGATCAGGGTCCAGAGCCAAACCTCGCTCCACACACACCTCGTCTACATCTGCAACACACAAGACAGGGTTTTAAAGACGCATATACACACACACCAATCTCTACCTCAGCTTTCACCTCTGTGATTTCTCAGCTTCATATTTTAATCCCATGAGCATCACAGTTCTACACACTTGCAGCCTCTAGCACACCTCAACCCCAAATCCAGACGGGAGCCTTCCTCTACAGAAAGACTGCCCGATCTGGATTCTTGTTCCTGGTCTTCGCTACAACCTCTGATTACCAGTTTTTACTGCAACACCTTTGACTTTCTTTGTTTATAACATTGTTCTAGTTCTTTCTTTGTGACTTGTAAAGCACACCCAGGGGCAGAAGCAAAGAAATTACTCACGTCACTGTAATTGAGTATCGTTTTGGGTACTTGTACTTTTCTGAATATAAGTCTGCTGTTTGTACTGGAGTGCAAATTAAAGCAATCTACTTCACTACTTTTTCAATCACATTTCCTTACTGAGTATGACTATAATTTGAGGTAATATTCAAAAGTCTGACCGGCATGTCATGTGTGATTATCAGTCCTCACAGTAGCCATATCATCTGAGATCATTTTCAATTCTAGACGTCACAAGCAAAATGATAAATATATTGGATTACAAAAATGTCGCAGAATATTTATTCAATAAATCTCAAGAGTTAAATAGTAACTCTACTATTTGTACTTTCAGTTATTTACCTTTTTATCACGGCACTTTAACTGGGAATCAAGGATTATTTCAGCAATGTAACAGTACTTGTCTGTCTATTGAGTCTTTGCTTTATGTTCTTGGATTTGCCTTATGATTTGGATTCAATACTTTTGGACTATTTCTTGCTTTGTGACTTCTCTGCCTGTTTTTTACGTTTACTTCTTTCCCTGCTGTGTTTTTGCTTGGTTTACTTCAAAGACAGTCTATACGGCTCTGGACCGTTGCCTGTTTAGATTATTTTTTATTTATTTTAATAAATATGTGTAGTGATCAGTACAACAGCAACATGGCAAAGTGATGAGACCCAAAAGCACAAAACAACAAACCCACAAAATTATAAAACCTAAAAAAATAACAAACAACCGCAAAATTATAAACCTACAAAATCATAAAGCACAAAACCACAAACCCCAAAACCATAAAACCACAAACCCCCCAAAATTATAAAACCACAAAATCATGAAACCACAAAACCCCAAAATCATAAAACCTAAAAAATAACAAACCCCCCAAAATTATAAACACACAAAATCATAAAGCACAAAACTACAAACCCCAAAATCATAAAAGCACAAAACCACAAACCCCAAAATCATAAAAGCACAAAACCACAAACCCACAAAATCCTAAAACCTAAAAAATAACAAACCCCCCAAAATTATAAAACCCCAAAATCATGAAACCACAAAACCCCAAAATCATAAAACCTAAAAAAAAATAACAAACACCCCAAAATTATAAACCCACAAAATCATAAAGCACAAAACCACAAACCCCAAAATCATAAAACCTAAAAAATAACAAACCCCCCAAAACTACAAACCCCAAAATCATAAAAGCACAAAACCACAAACCCATAAAACCACAAAATCATAAAACCACAAAACTACCAAATCCAAACCTTAAAACCCCAAGATGATTTTGCAAAGCGCTGGTTTTAATAAAGAGAGTGTGTTTGGAGCTCTGAACTCTGGCCAGTGAAATGATTGTTACGACAGCAACATGATACAGCGATGAGAACACACACATGTAAGACCATCATTAACATGCCAGAGAACAACAAAGCCATCCACAGCATCACTACTGACCCACTTATCCTCCTCACTTCTATCCTTTAACACACACACACACACACACACACACACACTAGGGTCACAGACAATCACAGCAGACATGCTCATCTTCACATGTCTGAGAGACAAATATAAGGTCAATAATCACTGGAGCTCTCACCAACACACACACACACGCACGAACACACACAAACACACGCACAAACACACGCGCACACACGCGCGCACACACGCGCGCACACACGCGCACACACACGCGCACACACGCGCACACACACGCGCACACACACGCGCGCACACACACACACACACACACACACAAACACACACAAACACAAACAAACACTGCTGGCTCTGATAGGACGGGGATGTTGCAGCTGCACTGAGCTTTAGCCTTTAGTTTTAGGGTTCAGTCTGAGAGAATGTTTTAGTAAAAATACCACAAATAAGATAGCTCAGGTAACTGGAGGGGACTGCGTGTGTGTGTGGGTGAGTGAGTGTGTGAGAATGGGAAGTGGGTCAGTAGTGACACGAGCTGGCCTCTGCACGAGGACAGATGAAGCCTCTCGGCCTCACGCCACGTGACTCTATGCCAACACGCTCTGTGGTTCTGCGAGTTCATTTTTTGTGCTCTATGAAAATGGCTTGGTCTGAAGTGAAGTGAAAGAGATCCAGTACAGCATTTGTTTAAACAATGTAGATGGTAAAAATGTATAGATATATTCAAGGCAAGGGAAAATTTCTGAGCAGCTCAATACTTATTTTAAGATAAATTGACAGGTACATTGTTATTCTACTCAGCAATCTTCAGATTTTCATCTCCTAAAATTTCTCACAGGTTAAGGTCAGTTTTCTATATGATTTAAGGGTATTAAACTTTGGAAAGGCTTTTTCCATCTGGCAAAAATGTGTTCTTCTACAAAAAGTTACAACAGATGTTCAAAAGATTATTTAACTGTTGTTCGGTAATTACTTTTCCCCGTGTATTATTTAAATTTCATTTGTTTCATCCATAGAGAAATGTATTATACAGTAGTTTGTACAGGTGAATGATCTAATATCAGCTTCACAAACAATCATTCATATATATCACTTACATTTGGACATGGATATTGTTGTGCTTATTACACTCATATATGATTATTAATTTTAGACAGTTTATTATGTTGTAGTTATATTATCCACTGTAAACAAATTCTATGTTCTGTATGGTATTGTGAAATTTGTAACTTTATTTAGGTCGTGGCTTTGAATAAGCCCACTGGGGTTTTTGCCTCTTCCCGCACAATATATCATGTGCTAGTTTTGTCATTTTTGTTCATTTTTAAATTGTGGGGGGAAAAAAACTTCACTGCTGCCATTAGCACCGAAGTGTTATAAAGTGTAAAGGAGTATAGCAGCACGTAGTGGAGTACAGTAAAGTCAAGCATAGTGGAGTGTTAAAGAGTACAGCCTCTTATAGTAGAGTACACTAGGGTTCAGTACATAGCACATAGCAGTACATAGTGTAGTAGAATGTAGTAGAGCAGCATTTAGGTGGAGTATAGCAAAGTTAAGTGATTATTTATCATTGTGAACACACCACAGCACAGCACACAGTGTACCACAACAAAATGTGACCTCCGCATTTGGGCAGCTGATGTAGGCGGCACGTGGGGAGCAGTGCTCGAGGATGGTATCTTGCTCATGAGTACCTCAGTGGTACCTTTAATGGTCCGGGATTTGAACCGGCGACCTTCTGATCATGGAGTGAACGCCCAACCGTTACATCACCAACTGCGTACTACACAACAGAGGGTATAGAGTATGGTAGTATGTATGTATTATAGATTATGGTAGAGTGTAGCAGGGAAGGGTAGGGAGTAGCAGAGTGTAGTCAAGTAAAAATATATATATTACATAATACAGTATGTGCACAGTTTAGTATAGCAGAGTCAGTGTATGAGAGTATATTAGAGTGTAGCAGAGTATAGTAGAGTGAGGTAAAGACATTTAACATGTAGTACATACAACTATCTCTATTGTCACAGATGTTAAGTGAAGGGACCTAGACAACAAGGACCCAGCTCTTTTGAAGAAGGTGACTTCTTTCAGGCAGAACACATAGTTCTTATCTGGTGAGAGCAAGAGCTCCAGCTCCTTCCACAAAACCCTACAAAAACACAAAACCGGAACTTTCTGCACACCTCAACCACAGCCCTATTTAACTCACTTTCTTGTAAATCTCAGAGATAAAAAAATCTCAGAGATGAAAGAGTAGACAGAGATGGCACACACACACACACACTCTCTCTCTCTCTCTCTCTCTCTCTGCCTGAGTCATCCCTCTATGTTGTTCAAGAGATAGATGCGTGTGTTTGTATGTGTACATGCACGCTCTACTTTATTAGACACAAATGTGCTGTTTGGAATACAGCTTTCCTTTAGTCACAATGCAGTGTGCACTATGTATGTTTATAGTGTGTGTGTGTGTGCGCGTGTTTGTGTGTTTGAACAAACTGCAGAGATCTTCCCAATCGATCTGCTCTCTCAGCATCTCCAGACTCTCCTCCCTGTCAGCTCGTAACAGTCGCTCTGTGTTGTGGTGTATTTAGGGCTGATCCTGGAATAACGCTCACTCACTGCCTCAACCTTCAGCCTTTACAGCTTGCTTGAGTATCAGATGGCATGAGACGTGAGTGTGAGAGCTGATGGTGGTTTATAGGAAATGGAACATGATATCAGAGTGAAGATGGAAAAACAGCACAATATAAACCTGCCCGATACAGAGCAGCAGGATTCACTCTGCCTGGAAAAAGCTGATAAATATGTCACACTACAGATGTGGCATCAGCTTGAGAATTCAGCATCACTGTACAGTACAGCTGCAACGATTAGTAATCAATAAAATAAATCTGAATGTTTTATTTATAACTGCAACACACTACAAGAAGTACCGTGTGCAGTATAGAGAAAAAAAAACACACATATTGGTGTGCTGGTGGTCTAGTGGTCAGGATGCCCCCCTAGACTGTTCTGAGCAAGATCCTTAACCCCAATGTTCTGCAATTAGGAAATGAGGAAAATGGAAGTTGCTCTGGATAAGAGTGTCTGCTAAACGTCAAAAATGGATATTGAATTTTGTTTCTTTAAAAAAAAAAAGCAAAAAACGTATCCATGGTTGAGAGCGGTCAAAAGAGAGGTTTGTATATTTTATAGGGGCGCACATTGATATCAGAATCATATCAGAATCGACCGACAATTGCTTTTGTACTACCACACTTAGTAAGTATGGTAGATAAGGAGCTTTTATCATACTTTTCTATGCGGTAGAATGCATCTCAGGAAATAGCCAGGGTTGTAGTTTAAAGGCTCTTTACAGACTAGGTAGTGCATTTGCTCTGCCTTTACTCGACTCTGGTCTCACGCTCGCTTGACTTGGCACTGAAATATTAGAAATCAGTGAGTCAGAAGTATCTGTCTTGTCAGTTTTGTCTTATCCTAGTCTATACATAGTCCTGTCTTGCTTCTTGTTTATCTGTCACTCTGTTTCGCTCTCTGTTATTTGCCCCCCCCCCCCCCCCCCTTTCTTGCCCTTCCCTTTTTTTCTTTTTTTGTGAATGTTCGGTTCGATTGGAGCAGATTGGTGCATTTAATTGTTGCTTTGTTTGGTATTGTGCCCAAATTAAACCTGTAATTAAAAATAAAGTTGTCCTCCGAAGAGGGGGGTTGGTGGTGGGCTTTAAAAAAAAAAAAGTCAGAAGTATGACATTTTTGTGCCAAAAATCTGGGCACGCAGTGGAAATTGCTGAGCAAAATATCTTGTCTTTATGCGCTCAACTCTGCCTGCGGTCACGCTCAACTGTCTTCGTCGTGTATGGGCATCGGCCAATAATTCCCATATCGAGGATCCCTAATGTTTTATGTTAGTCCATGTGTAACACTCACTTCCCAGACATGCTATTTGTCCCTGATTAAAAATATGAGTGCATTTTTTTTTCTTCAATTTTTACACTGGAAAACCCCTACTAGTTACTAGTTTTTTTCCATTTCAGTTTTGGAAAAAGAACAAATGCTTTGGGGTTTTGGTTTCAATTAAAAAAAAAACAAATAATACACAGACTAAGGTCAATTTAATCAGATGTATAGGCCACTTGATTGTGCCAATTAGACTGCAACTTTTTTAAAAGTCACAGTGCAATGTACGTGAGCACTGTCTCCCCGATCACTGCTGACCAGGCATCATTTGAGAACAGGACAATTCTCAAAATTCTCAATGTCAGACAAGAGCACTGGCATTTTTCACACTTCAGCATTAGTGCCTGGATGCAAGTGACTGTCACCTGTAAAATATCCTGAGATGGTGATCTGCACTGCACCAACTCTAACTGCACCTTTGAGCTGGAGATGCAGTATTCCAAAAAGCATCTGGGGAGTCTTACTGGGTTTGTAACTCTCCTAGTGAGTAAGTGAAGTATTGAAGTGAAGGCCAAGGAAAAGAGATATTGTAAATTATTAATGATTCCCAGAGGAAAGCGCCCTGCTGGAAATGCAGTTCAGCTTCTGCTACCCGGAACTCTGTACACGTTCTCTCTGCTACTTATCTACAAAAGTGCCTGAAAAAAACAGAAGCATCTGCACCAATGTTAGGGCTGGGCAACCAACGTTCAGAACCTCTAATTGATGTATCTCGCCCATGACGATTATTGTAATTATTTTTAAATTATTTTTATGATCTAAAAAGTGAATTCTATTATTACTTTCCCCAGTGTGTTCATATAGTGTTCCATTAAAAACATTAGTGTGTGATGGCACGTGACTCCATTCCGTCCAGTCTGCCACTACATCTGTATGTGTTTCCTTCAGTTATTTCAGCATCACAAAGATACACTATATACGTAAGATACTCTTAGACTGAAAAATATCCCAGCCTTATTAGTAGCGCATATTTACAGTACAAACTATGAGCGCAAGAAAACTAACAAAAAAAATTATTTATTAATTGAAATCAAGGTAAAATGTTCAACTAATCGTCATACTGATTTCAGGTCACATCTCCCAGCTTCAACCAGTGTGTCAAGGCAGTGGCTAGCTAAATTAAACTCCGGCCAGCTCCACCTCCCACCTGAGACTCCGTAGAGGGATTGAGCAGACAGGATTGTGGGATTAAGAAGGAGAATGAACAGGTTTAAGAGACAGATGTACGCACAAGTTATGGAATGTGTTCTAAATAAAGTGGGGGGGGGGCATGCGAAAAAAGACTGAGAGGCTTAATAGCAGATTGGAAAGAGAGTGATGTGGAGGAGAGTAATCACCATGGTGATGGGGAGGGAGGTCAGCTTATCAGGATTAAGATACAGGATGCCATTCTACAATACATGTTTGGAAAACTAAACAGCCTCCGTTCAGACAGACTGACGGTAAATCTAGCTTTAAAGCCCAAGTGCCACGACATACAATCTCAAATCACAAAGTCTGCTCCGATATGAGTTCCATTCAATTCAGTTCAGCACTGCACGGTCGATATGAGATATCATATGCTGATTTAACACCATCCTTCCGTTCATATCAATATAAAGTCTGCACATGATGTTCATTCTGAAAGTTGTACAGTTCACATTCCTCTGTAGGCTCTCAAGTGTCAGGCAACAGTTACCCAGACACCAAGAATAGATTATAGCAACCAAATTTCCATTCTAAGTTAATCATGTGACATCTTGTGTTTTTGTGCCATATGGAAAAGATTTATGAAAATTAAGTATGACTCAGATGGGTTTTGTCATAATCATGCAAGATCAATATGAGACTGCACTAATAGCATGTTTGTATGATAAGACATATGCTGTCCATACATTTATATATATAATATATATATATATATATATATATATATATATATATATATATATATACATATATATATATATACACACAGAGGTGACATTTTATTGTATGTGGGTTTTTCGTATGAATGGGACCACCATCAAATAAGAAAAGATACTGAGTTACAGTGAACATATAAAAACATAGAATATTTTAATATAATGTGCATGTGAGAGTATAGTACTAGATACCACATTACCACCCAGTACATTAAAGGGACAACTGACTGACCTAAGCCAAAATACCAAAATACCAATACCAAAGTCACAGCCCAGAACAGCGATACACAGACGGCACAAGTTATCAAGCACACAACGTGAAGAGTATTCCAAATTTGGTGATTTAACGTTGAGGAAGATGTGCTACAGCTGCTGCTCTCTAAATCTCCGGGATAGCATCTTGCTGACTCTAAAGAGAAGGTATCTAAATTTTTATTTGCATATAGTATTATGGTGGTGTTAGTAGGACAATATACAATCTCAGTTTTACTGTTCATTTCTCATGGACACTGAAACCTGTATTTGTAAACGCAAACTACATCCTCACAGACAGAGCACTAAGCTGGTCAAATAAACAAATGCTGTTCACACCTATGTATCTGTCTGGATAAAAGTCACACAGAGAATCTGGAAAAAGCTTTCAAGAAACATATCCCTGAATCATTAATATGTAGTCACTCAACAGTAACCTTAACTATAAAATAGTGTAATATAACATAATATAATATAATACAATATAATATAATATAATATAATGTCCTATATTCTAGGCATATGTTACTTGTCATAATGATATGGCTAACTGAGGTATTTTCAAATTATTTCTTATTCAACCCTCTCCCAAAATAAATAAGTAACACAAGAGGTGTGAAGTGAATACAGCCTCATCCCCCATGCCCTCCCTCCCCTTCGGGTGTGTACTGACCGTCGTAATTGACGATGATGATGGCTAACATGTAGTCCTTCCCCAGCATGGCCGGCGTTTTGTCTGCTCTTGCTTTAGTTGAGACACATTACAGTCCGGCTGCTCCTTTCTGCCACACGTCCACTCGTCCTCGTCCTCCTCCTCCTGCTCCTGCTCCTGCTCTGTCCACACTCGCATGCCACGAAGGTGAACTGCCCCCTTCGCTCCCTCTCTGTCGGTCTCCTTCAGTCCCTTTTTACATCCGCCAAGCTACACCTCTTTTATTTTATCAGTCGCTTTCTCCTTCAGTCTCTCCACCTTCCTCCTGCAGCTGTGAGAGGAGTGATGCTGGTGGAGAGACTCCTCCCTCTCTCCCTCTCACCCCACCACTCCTCAGCATCACTCCCTTGCTCTCTTTCTCTCTGGATTGTATTCAGTGACGCTTGCAGCAGCCCGCCCCTCTCTTAGCTTCTCTCCCTTTCCTTCTCTCCCTCTATCAGTATATCTCTCTCACACTTTTCTTTTCTCTGTCTCTCTCCTTTTCTCTATTTTAACATCTCTCTCTCCCTTTCTCTGTGGACTGTTTTCTGTGATGCTTGCAGCAGCCCCTCCCTCTCCCTCAGCTTCTCTCCCCCCCCCCACTTCCTCTATCAGTATATCTCTCTCACACTTCTTTTCCCCCTCTCTCTATTTTAATTTCTCTCTCACTCATCTTCTCTCTCTGTCTCTCTCAGCATCTCTCTCTCGTGACCCCGCCTCAGACTGCGTCATCATACTTGTCGTCATCTGGTTGCCGTGGTAACGCAGCTCAGGACTGTGGCTTTGTGACACCAGCGTGATGAAGCTTTATAAGAGCGTCACACAGATATACTCTGTTGGGATTAAATGAGAAGCCAGTGTAAAAAAATCATTTGAATCTGTAAATCTAAATTCATGCCAAAATGATTATTTGGCTGCTTTTGACTCAAACCAGCAGTGTCTTCTGATTAGTTGCATTATTTGTTTGTTTATATTTAAATTTGTCCGAATTACTGTATGTGGTAGTACAGGGAAAAAAAGATTTTAGATTTGATCAGGATTTTCACAGCCAATTAATGCTGATTCTTATGTTGACAGCGACTGAAACATTAAGCATTGATAATTAATAATAAAGTTCACAGGGAAATGTACACTTTTAACCTGACCATCAGAGTTGATATATAATTTCCAAATAAAATGTTTTAAAATTTGTGTTACCATCATGATTTATTTTTACTAAGAAATAGTTTCTTTTCTGTGGGTTTGTACAAACAGGTTATATGATAATGCACAAGAGCTTACAATTAAACTCAAAAGCTAACAATTTAAAGTGTTGTTTTAGTGCACAGTGAATGGAACTTGCAAATTTCTACTAATTGTTAATATGTATTTTACAAATTGTTCCAATTTTTTTTTGGAAAATGCTAAATGAAATGTAGTTTTAGCTTTTTGGGTTCGTTTAAGAAATCAGAGTTTTAAGATGGCCTTTGAATACAAGTTGATATGTAGAATGCCCAATAATCCACCAGCTTATAAAACATGTTGCCATTTATCTTTATTTATACTAACAGGAGTGTTAGTGGGCCCGGTATGTGTTTCCAAATTTGAAGTGTACTACACATTGGAGTGGTAATAACCGTCGCTCAATAAATTCCTTGTTTTCCCATTTGGGACTTTTATTTTGAAATGTAATGGACATGCATACAATCAATTTTTCTAAATTACTTCACATTGCACAGTTGCTACTGGATTTTTATGCCACAGTCAGAAAATCTCCAAGCAATGTCATTATGATACAACTGGTTCTGTCCCAAGGACCACCACTCAGACTAGGTGTTGGAGGGAGTATTTTTTTGTATTACTTTTTAGATATTTGCATTAAATTCATTATTCATAAAGATCAAAGTCAAAGTAAACTTTGTCATCTCTGCTATATACTGTACAGATATACAGAGAGACGAGACGACGTGGCTCCAGTTTACACAGTGCAACAAGAAACAGGGAAGAAAGAACAAATAGGGAATATAGAACAAAAAGTATATAAATAGAATGCAAAATAAACATTTTAAACTAGAAATGGAGTATTAAATATAAACTTTAAACTTGTACTAGAAATAGAAGTAGAAAGAGAGAATTTAGATGCAGTATTAACCTACAAAAGTGGAAATTGACTTTTACACTGTATGTGCAAGAGGTTAGAAACAGTTTCAATATGAAAAATTCTATATCCAGTCTATTAATAAAACAGTATCTCTTAAAACAGTCTGACTAACACTGAAGTTTGTGCAGATATTATAACAGCAGTGGAGAACTAGAGTCTGTGCAATACTTTTCAATAATTTGTGCAGATACAGTTAGTTAGAAGGTAGCCAGTGATATATACATTCAATGTTCAAAATATGCCCAAATCAGTTGGAAATGTTTTGAAAAAATAAAAAAGGAAAAATTTTTATAAAGGGAGTTCAGTAGTAAAGGGGGACTGCATGTCACAGACCACCTGCAATGCCGCTAGGGGGCAGCGGATCGCCGGTTGAAAACCTCCGTTAAAATCGATTAAGAGCTGCCATTGCATCGATGCAGAATCGTCCACATTGCCCGGTTTTGTTAGTTTTTTTTTTTTGGTAATAAAGTATTCTTTTAAATAATGATGCATAATAATTGGAATCCCTCAAAAGAACATCTAAACCAAACTGAAGCCCTAATAACCACTTCTGTGACATATAACAACCCACTGCGCAGCAACTGACGTTTTTTTTTTTTTATCTGTGAGGCGGCATCCTACATCCATATGCATATACATACACATATGGGGCGAAAAGAGCAGGAGAGACGGAAGAGAAAGCAGGCAGCATCGTCATTATCGACATGGCGGTCAATCTAGATGAAGCTGTGAACATATTCTCCAAATTGTTCCCAAAAAGATTGGAGCTGACCAGTGTTCTCATTCCTTAAATCCAAATACAGCAACAAGTGCAGAGACAATGATGAGATGAGAGAGCATGATGATGAAAGAAGTTGAATTTGTAGTTTAATAATAATAATAAGTAAAACTCCTTAAATATATTATGTTGTTAGTGTGGTTTTTAAACTTTTGAACTCTCTCTCTCTGTGAGTGTGTTTGTGTGTGTGTGTGTGTGAAAACAGCATACATAAACTTTATAAGCAATTTGACAACATTGTAGTAAATATTTTTTAGTGCATCAAAAGTGTGCACATTATGATACGAGCAGACAGATTAAGATATCCAGCACAAATTGTTGCAAAAAAAGTCACCAAAAATGCAGTATTTAAATCTCATAATGAAATA
Organism: Distichodus sexfasciatus; assembly: GCA_032718565.1. Lineage (NCBI taxonomy): Eukaryota > Metazoa > Chordata > Actinopteri > Characiformes > Distichodontidae > Distichodus > Distichodus sexfasciatus. The sequence continues at coordinate 1,034,118 of JAVGVS010000077.1, forward strand.
CAAAATAAGTATGAAAATACAAAAGCCCCCCAATAAACGAAAATTATCTTAATAAACTGGGCAGTAAATTGTCTATCTAACAGCAACTATCTCTACCTAAAACTCTTACTAAGCAGCACCACAATATTTAAATGGCCTCCGTGGTGTTTGGATAACTAATTAACACATTAACTCCGCACCACGACTAACGAACGCACATAAACGCAGTAGCATCACGGTATCATCAACCGGATCATACATTTTTATCTACTTACACAAACAACTAAACCTTTTCACGTATTTACTAACTTAATAACATTATATGAACAGAAAACATGAACTTACAGTTCTCCGGAAGTACACGTGAACAGCCGCGATGGACGCTAAAACCTCACAAAGCTCAACAGGTGGGCCCGCGCGTGCCTGTAGTTCATTTGCTCACGGCACTACCGGAACCTCTGGTAATTCGTCCAAGAGGTAGCACTGGCTTCCAGCCTTTACTCTTTATTACAACTATAAATGAACTTCAGAAAACAGCATAAAACTATCAGGACTAGTTTTACAGTTGTTTTCAATACCCAACCCTTATGAATTGAATACCCAACTTTATGATTTTTTGTAAACAACCAAAAAAGCATGTTTCATCTCAGTGGGGTGAAAAGTGGGACTGACTCAACAGGGCCGCAAGTCGTGGGAGGGCTCTTTAGAAGCCTGGAGTTTTATTATATTATGTCGGGCGGGCCCATGGAGACTGCTTGTGTATGGGGCCCAGAATTTGGTGCTACACTTAGTGCTCAGAATATTGCATGTTGTACCATTTTTCCTTTGGGCATTACTGAGCTTGATATTTTTTAACTTAATGCTTTGCCGGTCTCCTTGGATTATCGGTGAAAGCATTTTTATACTCAAATTCTTTAACTACTTTGCCTTCACGCACATCATTTAAAGCAAAGTGATGCACTTAGAACTATCAGAAAAGAGAACCTATTCGTCTAGTGCAAATAATGCCAGTATATGTTTTTTTTCAAGATTACTTATTTTGCTGGTTTTGTTAGAGGTGGAACATTAGATAGAAGGAGAGTTTGGAAATTGCGTCGGTGGTGAATTATGGTGGCATCATATTTAGACGTTCTTCTGAAAACCTTTAAAATCACGCGTATACGTAAAACCACATTTCCCATCGTCCTAACCGTACCTCAGTAACGGCCACTCTGATTGGCCGGAGGCGACTTGCGGAAGTAGACTCCGCTTCGGAATTCCCGGCAAATTCGTCCGCGTGCACTTTCTCTATCACGTTCGCAATTTTATTTTAGTTTTTGCATCGAGACACCTAAAATCTCAATCGTATCCGAACCAGAGGAACTGCAACCGGGGAGGTTTTACTGGTGTTATTTTCATGATTCTTTTTATTATTTTGCTCGAAAGTGTCTTTGCTCTGCCGTGACGCCGAGCTTGGGAAATAGTACTGTACACAGTAAAACATTATTATAGTAAATTACGTGGTGAATATCACCGCCGCTGCTGAAGTGAACGTTTCAGTGTAAACGCTGCAGAACTCGACTGAAAGATTTTGGATCCACTGCTGCTGTCGCCGCCACTAGTGTTTTATTTGAGCTGGAGATGCTGCATTGTTGGTGATTTCTGGCTGAATTTAGTTTAACGGTGAGTTTTGTTTAGCAGTTTCTCCCTCAAATAAAGGATTTGAATTGGGTTTATTTTTTTTGTTAAAGCAGGTGGTGTTTAAACTCCAGTGAAGTGATTTATGTCTTTCATTTGGACGTGTTTTACAGTTTAGTTTGATTCAGTGTGTGATTGTGTGTGTGATTTGATTTGCTCTGATGTGCGACTGACTTCTCTGCTGATGTATACTATATTGCCAAAATTATTGGAGACGTCTGACAATTACACCAACATGGGATTTAATTACATTGCATTCAAATATGTAGACTTTAATATTGAGTTGGTCCGTGCTTTGCAGCTTTAATAGCTTCAACACTTCTTGGAAAGCTTATCACAAGATTTTGGAGTGTTCCTGCCAGAATTTGTGGCCATTCATTCTGTAGAACACGTATGAGTTCAGGCACTGATGTTGGGTGAGAAGATTCGGCCGAAGGAGTTGAGGTCAGGGCACGGCGCTGAAGTTAGCACCTTATTCACAACTCCTTATTCGAATTTTTCGTTCCACCTTAAATACTGCTCTCCAGGCTGCAATATCGCTATTTCGCCTGTAGAGGGGAAACTTTACCGAGGTTTTAGATTCACAAATTTTGTTGCCTTTTTACAGTATATGGATTGATTCAGAAACGTACGTTATTAGAAATAAAAGCGTTTTTAATTTTTATATGGCAATTATCTCTTTGCACTCAAAATCCAGAACTGTTTTGCAACTTTAAATCTTGGGAACTTAAACACGTAAGGGAAAATGCCTTAAATCTCTGGTCCACTGAAATCTCACTCCTTCAGGTCTCACTTGTACGTCGTAAGCCATTGAGCATATGAGTAAAGTTCCCATGTGAATTTAACAGTGAAGAATGTTTTGGTCCAAACAAGTGACACTAGTTCTACACATCCTATTTTGACCTGAGCAAGTGAGATTTCAGTGGACCAGAGATTTAAGGCATTTTCTGCTTGGAAAGGACTACTTACGTGTTGAAGTTCCCAGGATTTAAAGTTGCAAAACAGTTCTGGATTTTGAGTGCAAAGAGATAATTTCCATATAAAAATTAAGGTGGAACAAAAATTTGAATAAGGAGCTGTGAAAAAGGAGCTAACTTCAGCATTGTGGTCAGGGCTCTATGTGAGGCAACCAAGTTCTTCCACACCAAACACCCAGCCATGCCTTTATGGAGCTTGATTTGTGCTTTAAGACACAGTTCATGCTGGAATAAAAAGGGCCTTCCCCAAACTGTGCCCATAAAGTTGGAAGCCTAGGGTCTCCAAAATGTTTCGGTATGTTGAAACATTAAGATTGCCCTTCACTGGAAATCATTTCTCTTAATAAATGTTACTTTAATTTATATGCACACTTGGGAACAAACCAGCTTTACGTTTGACTACATGTTGTACTTATGTGTGTAATTGTAAATCTGTGTGTGACAAATTGGCAAAATGTGACCCGTGTGTTGTATTGTTGACGTGGGCTCTACTTCATGTCTCTTTTACAGATTTAGTGACAATCACCATGTCTGAGGCACCAGGACCCAGTGGTCAGTCCCAGTCCCAGTCCCAGTCTCAGTCTCAAACACAGTCCCAGTCCAGCTCCAGCTCCTCTTCTGCTCCCACCTCGGCCAGTCAGACGTCATCATCCGGCTCAGGGACGCTGAGCTCGGTGGACACAGTTCCTGTCGCTGATCTGTCCTCCATCCCTGAGGAGGTGGAGGAGCCCGAAGCCCAGTGCTGGGGTCGGATTGTGCCACTAATAAAGGGCTTTAATGTGCTCAGTAAGTACCAGAGACTGCTATTAGCGCAATCCTGAGCACAGTGGTTAGTCCTGTGGAATTAACATCCTAATTTATGTAATTGTCAGAATAAGAAAAACGTTATGATGACGGAAATTACCTTTTGCACATTGAGTAAAAGCTCAAATATAAAGTATAGAAATTGACATGAATAAGGTATTATCTTATCAATATTAAATGTAATAAATATCCAAAACATTTGAATGGATTCCTCTTGATGGCTTGTGAATTGTTGACGATCCAGTTTACTGTCCAGATGCATACCGGGTACCTATAATCCTGCACATCTTCACGTCCACTCCTCTAATAGACGGGGGGATTAATTAAAACCAAAGCCTTCATGAGCAGTGTGCAGCCAGAAGAGGTAAAACAGTTTCTGAGTTTGACAACAGTGGTCTAGATGCAGAGTGAAACTTATGGATAGAGCAGCTCTTAGTCCTCATTTATCAAGGGAGTTTTGTGTGGGGATTCCTTAATTAACGACACTGGTCTAGTCAGTATATCATAATTAATGGTAATGTTGATAAGAACAATAACAACGTGAGAATTACAGTTAACAATAACATTTCTGCCTGGTGCGCATATTTAACTGTAAACTTGTGATGAAGTGGCACTTGTTAGAATAAGCTTCACCTGTGTAGTGTTGCATTAAATCAGGCAGAGTCAATAATAGAGATGTAACCGATGCGATATGTGGACCGGTATCGGTGCGATAATGGGCTCAAACAGCTGGATCGGGTATCTGTGGCATTGGCCTGTTCTATGGAGCCGATCTGTAAATGCGTGCACGCTCTTCTCGTTATGCATGGAGAGTGGCACTGCAGTAAAGTAGAGCTGAAACGATTGTTCCAATAACTCGAATAATTCTATTACAAAAAAATGGTTGAGGCAATTTTCTAGAATCGAAGCCTTGTTTAATTTATTTTACTCGCTAGAGCAGCTCCGCTTGTATTTCACACGGACGCTTAATAGTGACACACAACGTTTTCAGTGGCGCGATCAAGACAAGACCTGATCCCTCTGTATGTGAAAGTATCTGGAAGATGTTCCATGTACTAAAACAGAAGTAAATGCATAAAAACGCATAAATGATATTTTTCGCGATGTAAACGCATGCGTTGTGTTAATGAGCACCATTACACGCAAAACGCTCCGGTTCGGTCAAAATGTCCCCTTTATTACAGACACAAACCATATTTTAGCTGATAAATAACCACAATAACCAGCGTTCTACTCAGAATTCTGCAGTTTATTTAGATTTTCCATATTTTATTCTGGAACGCGCGCCCAGCGCATCATTGTGACATGGATCCGGGGCATGCGCAGAGGATTGTGGGAAATGTAGTTCTCTGCAGAAGCAGCTCATTTTATGGGCCAAATTGGTTAAAAATGACAAACTTCAGTATTTCATTTTCAATTGATCAATTTTTTTTTTCAATTTTATAATGTTATAGTGTAATCAATAAGAAAGAAGAAATATTTATATGTCTATGACAATTTTTGAGAATAATTTAGCATATGTGTGTGTAATTATTACATTGTTTTAGTTAGGAAAACGGTATTTAAATCAAGCATTTATTTAAGCATAACAATAATCTCAGTCACGTATTTAGACATTTTAAAGCATTATTTTATAGTTAAAGTAAAGACTGACTGTATCAGATTTGTATCGGTATCGGCAGATATCCAAATTTACAATATCCGTATCGGTATCGGACATTAAAAAAAGTGGTATCGGCCCATCTCTAGTCAATAACCAACCATTTAATCCCTGAGCTACTGTACCAGGAGGCTGGGTGTGGAATGTACAAATAGGACATGATGACAGTTCTATAGCGATGCCTTTGCTCACTGTCCAACTCGTCATAACACGCTACAGAGTCATGTGTGTAAATCCAGATATGTTATCTGCCGTCCTCATCTGGACGTTCTTATATAGTTGTGATGAAACCTGCACGGGGCAATATGACCTCATGATTAATTAGACATTTTGTCTCAGTTGCAGATAATACTGTATACCATTTCTTTGGGTAAATGCTTAATATGTAAATATGCTAGTTTGTTTGTAGGGGGACAACGCATCAATACACGGTGGAGAAAGCAGTAACAGAATAAAAAGCGTTAACAGAATTTCAAAAATAAACTAAATAACCAACACAGTCTAGATAAGAAGTGCTGAATGTTGGTTGATGGTCGATTAATTATCCTGCTCTAATTACGCGTCTAATGTGATTTTTCCCAATGCTCATGTCCACAGATTGTGTAGAGAACCAGTACACGTTTGGGAGAAACAGCACATGTGATTACAGCTTCAGGGACCGAGCCCTGATGGCATCGGCACGCTATAAAACCTACAGCAAAAGGCACTTTAAGATCTTCAGGGTACGCTGACGAGTCACTGGATTTAGGGAAATCTGTCACGTATGACTATATGGAAAAATTAATTCAGTATGAATGTGGAGAGAGTAAGTTTCATGAAGATAAGGTCTGAAAACTTGGTGTTTGTGTTTTGCAGGATGGAAACATTGTTTTCCTGGAGGACCTGAGTGAGAACGGGACGTGGGTGGACGATACTGAGGTCGGTAAGGGCAGGCGTCTCCCTCTCAACAACAACTCTGTGGTTTCGCTCGCCGACCCTCGACACAAAGGTGAGAGTCCCGACGCAAGCCGGTCACGACGAGAGATGCTCTGCTGCTGGCTGATGCTGCTGCTTTATTTTTCCTTCCACAGTGTTTGTCTTCATTGACATGAGTGTGGACGACCAGCCAAATTTCCCCAGAGAATTCAGGGAAAAGTACCACGTCGCACGGAAGATTGGCTCGTAAGTCTTCACGTAACCAAGTTTGTTTTTGAAGGTAAAGACTGAAGTCTGAAGATAAACATTCACTCAGAAGGCAGAAGAGGAAGAAGTTTTGTGTCAAACTTTCTCTCCATATGATCAGATACCGTTTTCAGTGTCCCAGATGTGTTTCGCATTCTGCTAGTAACCAATTCATGATTCACTAAACTTGCACTGGTTTCATAAGCAGCTGTATCGAACAATGCTTTGGCACATCTGATTTTCGGACCCTCGTTTCCTCAGGGGCGTGTGTGGAGAAGTGCGGCTGGCCATTGAGCGGGAGACGTGCAAAAAAGTGGCGCTGAAGACCATTAACAAGAAAGACTTCCCTTCTGTTGGTGTACGCTGCAGGTTTCTTTATTGCTTCATTTATACTTTACTATTTTCAAAGATGGTGAAACGTTGTTAAGCGCACGTTGGGTTTTACCTGTTCTGTATATTAAAATATTGCTGTTTTACTCTAAATGGGTTGATTTTCTCAAATGTCTGTGTTTTGTATTCTGTACTGATTGTACGTGCCTTGGGATGCCTGACAAGCACTTTATTAATACATTTTATTATCGTTCCTTTCTCACCTTCAGACCGCAACACGCAACGCCGAGCGAGAGATTGAGATTCTCAGGAAAATTGATCATGTAAATATCCGTTATAAATACGAGCAAATAGGATTCTGCATGTTTTTTTTTGTGTGTGTATACAAGGAGAGACTGCATTTGGTGAATCTCATCTCTTTCTCTAACTGCAGCCGTGTCTGATCAGAACTGAAGACTTTTATCAGACAGAGGATTCTTACTACATTGTTTTAGAATAGTGAGTTATGACAGCATTCTTCCTCCTGCAGACTGTGTGTGTGTGAATGTGTTAGTAAATCAGTTTCTCTCTGTCAGTGTGGAAGGTGGAGAACTCTTCAGCAGAATTAAAGCTCAGAAGCGTCTGAAGGAGAAAATTGCCAAACTCTACTTCTTCCAGATGTTGAAGGCGGTGCAGGTGATTGAGTTTTTTTCCTACGGAAGCTCAGTGCCTTTACCAAAGAAAAAGAAGTTAGAGAGCTTATCTTGTAGTTACACACCATGCTATAACCCAGCATCGATGAGACTGTGGAGTGATGGTGCTGTTGTGTTTAATCTGCTTTAATTTCCTTAATGTGTTAATAGTAATTCTGCAAACTAACAACTGTTGTCCAGCTAAGTTACACACCTTATCAGTACAGAGACAATAAAAGTACAAGCAAGTGGGTCAGTTAGAGGGGTACTGAGCCACCTCAGTAAAAGTTCTGCAGTCCCAATCGCCGTAATCCACGGAGGCGAAACCACGGCACAATCTTTTCTTGCAGTTTCAAGATAAAGTGTCTTGATTCTTTTTTCTTTGTTGAATGTAATGAACTTCTGTATTTTCTGTCAGGTTATATGTGAAAATGTATGTACACTGAACTCACTCATTCAGGCAAACCCAAATTATTTTGTTTTCACTGTGTTGGATTTGCCACTTCATAACCTGATTCTATGCTACTTTTAGTATCTCCATAGCAACGGGATAATACACAGAGACCTTAAACCTGAGAATGTGCTGTTGGCCTCGCACGAGGATGAGTGTCTAATCAAGGTGAGGACTACAAACCACACACAGCTGAGAGTAGAACAGGGTTCCTACGCAGTATGGAATTAGATTTTAGTCATTTCCAGGTCTGGATAATTATGGAAAAGGGAAATTAGGGTATGGAGAAATATTTGTGTTTCCAGACTTTTGCCACCACATAGTTGTCTAAATGTAGCCTAAAATTCAATTCAGGAGAAATGTTTGGAGCAGAGAACATGAGATTTGCAGTGTGATTTGGTTGTGTTGAATCAGTGGAGACTGCCTGACGTGTCCTCAATTCACCACCAAGTAGATTCTGTAGAGTTCACTAATGTAGATAATTGATGTTTCCTTTTGGTTTGGAAAAGTTACAGTGAGAAGTCTCCCAGCAGTCGACTAGTTAACATTAGCTCATTGGGCTGCACCACTAAGGTTACACAGACTAACGTAAGGACGGCGTGCGCCAGAACACGTCTATGTTTTGACATGTTTGAATGACTTCAGTGTCTAAGAGTTACAAAGTAACATTGCATTACAGTTGAAGCATTGCTGAATAACTGGGTTAGAACTGATTTGTAAGTGGTAGCGTAGCTACTAACCCAGCGCTGCTGATGCATATTTTGGGCTCTACTAAATATTGTTATATGACCACGACCACAATGTTGCATACAGTACGTTTACAGTTGGATTTTCAAATTATATGTTTAAATAAGTGAGTAGTTATTTGCATGGTGAAATCTGAAAATTTCAGTACGGAGAAAGTCTGGAATTTTGAAATGGAAAATGTAGAAACCCTTGTAGATAACCAGTAAATCTGTACAAACACACTTGATGCTGAGGTTAATTGTGTTGCAGATTACGGATTTCAACCAGTCTAAGATTCTGGAGGAGTCGTGTCTGATGAAGACGCTCTGCGGAACTCCCACCTACCTGGCCCCGGAGGTGTTCACGGCAGCCGAGACGGGTGGATACACCAGTGCTGTGGACTGCTGGAGCCTCGGCGTCCTGCTTTTCATCTGGTTAGTTCAGCAACAGGACCTGCTGTCTGCTGCTGCTCAGGGTTACACTGAGAGTTGCTATAATATGCTGCTTTCACATCCAGTTTGATTGCACTGTGTGCTTTTGTGTTTCTGTGTGTGTGTTTGTGTGCATCAGCAGATCTGTAGTGATATTTATCCTGGATATCATCAACAATCACTCACTTTAGTTCACTTAAATTCACATTAGCTTTGCTGTTGTTTTCTCTTCCTTATTCCCTTCTTCCTGCAGTCTGGGCGGTTATCCCCCATTTAACACGGCCAGCAGCTCCATGCCGGTTCGGGAGCAGATCATCAGTGGTCATTACTGCTTCATCCGCTCTCAGTGGGAGTCCGTCTCCTCTCACGGTAACCAACAGCAACCACTATCACACCCCCAATGCTGATTATTATTATTATTTTACACTAACTTCAGCTGAATTTGTTGTTTAAGCTCTTCACCTTAATTAGTCCATCATGACGGGAGACCAGCATGTACAATACAAACACATGTAACTATCCTTTCTTAATGTGTCCATTATTTTATTCTTTGATTTTGTTAAATTTATATTTATGGCATTTAGCGTGAAGTCACAAAAGTGACTTCTGTTTTCTAATTTCAAGGACAGTCTCCCTGGAGCAACTTGGGGTTAAGGGTCTTCAAAGTTTTGTCTAGGGATGCACCGCTCTAACTTTTTCAGCTCGGGTACCAATACCTGTGCTTAAGTGTTTAAGTAATTAAACCGTATATTCCTCTGTGAGGAGGAGACTGAGCAGACTCAGTACAATGGATATTTTTAAAGACAGTAAAAGCATCAGGAATACAGTGAATGCCAGCTACACCTTGCATTAAGCAAATTTAACTGTATAATAGTTAAAATTATGAGCTTGTAGTGTGTTGCCTTGCTTGTTCTGGCCACTATCCTATCATTCAATGTAGGCCCAGTGTTACCAATACACTCATCCAGCTGTGTGACTAATTACCGGAACCATATACGTATCACATCAGTGCATCTCTATTCACGTTACACATTCTGGTGGTAAATAATGCCGTTTAATTGTATATATCGTTCCCATAGATCACCCCAGTGTTGTGGAAAAATATAGTATTACTACTTATTTTCCTAGGCACACATTCACCAGGACAAAATTGTAGTAATCAGAGAAAAAGTTTATTATTTACAAAGTATTACTGCTTAAGCAGGAGGCGTTCGACAGAGAGCTAGTCTGAGTCAGAAGACCTAAGGGGAGGAGGTGGGAGAGGGAATTTATACTCTTGCAGAGACTTTATCATTTCTTGAAACATTTGCAGATAGCTGGGCAGCTGGAACGCTCTGTTCCAACAATCGATTCTTACACACACAGTATCTCCTTTGTGCTTTGCATTGGGGAGTTATACATTCACGACGATTTGCTTTGCATTGAGGAGTTATACATTCACGACGATTTCTTATCAGGCTCAACCGAACAACTTATCATATGCCTTTAAGAACACATATGTAAAATTCTAACGAACACTCATTGTAAAACTCTCAAGAACTCATTGACATGGTGAAAGGGAATTTTTCCATTACATTTCCCCCCTTTGATTATTTTAAAATCAACAAAATCAACAAAACAATCAAAATCACACTTCCGATTCGTCAGAATCGAGGTCAGAATCGTTTTCATCACACCCATCATCAAGCTTACAAGGAAACAGATCATCAACATTGCTTTTGTCACAATGAAAAAGAGAGTCTTCTTGTTGCAGTGACACATAAGTAGAAACTTGAGACTGCAATAATCTAGAAACACATGATTGTAACATTTGAACGATACACGGGGCAAACAGCAGCAGCAAAATCACAATGATGACGATAGGAATAAAAGAAGAGAACACTTGGGTCCATGAACCCCACATGCCTGAAAACCACCATCCATCCGATGATGTCTAGCACTAACCTATTTTGCGTGGTCATTAATCTAAGGGCTGTAAGTTCTTCCTTAATACCAAAGATAGCGTCTGTAGTTAGCCAATTTATGAGTTGCTTCAAGATGATTCCAGAGATCGACAACGCCCGCTTGAGGAAACAACGCTTGGAAAACCTTGGGAACTTTAGATCTTAACTGATGTTCGGGCGGTGGGAAATCTGGAAAGCCAGCACCAAGAGAGCGTCTGGTTCTGGCGTGAGACCTTTGATGTTCAGGTAGCGACTGTGAATATATACCTAAGGGGTGTACTAATTGTACTATAGCACATGTGCCGCTCCAATTTGCTGGAAGATAATAATAAACAACGGTCCCACATTGCCAATACCAATCCGGAACCAAAGCAACAGGGACACTGGCCTCAACGCTGAACAGGGCAAACCGACTTGGTCGCGTTCTGTTTGACAGTGGGTTCCACACTAGCGTTAAACAAGGTGCTGTTTGGCCCTCGGAAATTCATACCACTGGAACTTTTGCCCATAGTCTCAATTACATAGTTGGTGCATCGAGGCAGACTGACAGACCCTATAGGTTTTGAGTATAGGTTGTTCGATAGACGGTGTACACAAACAGAAAAATTGCCCTTGTGGGGCCGTACATCAAAGTCGGTAATGTGGGTTCCAAATCTGGTCGAATTTAACATTCTTGCTGAGTCAGGGGTACAATCAGTGTTTTTGAGTGTGCATTTGAGCGTTTCTATAACCTGTTGAACAGAGACAAGTGTAAAGGGTTGATGTGCACTATGAGGAAGGAAGGTGCACACAATACACGAATCATTACCATTGGTATTCAATTCTGCTCGAGCTTCTCGCACAGAAAAATTAGCATACTTCCAGTACATGTTATTGTGTACGACATAATGTCCTGGGTCAGTCTCGGCATCGCCATTACGAGAGATTACCAGCCAAATCGCTGCGATCAGTCCGGCAGCGATCATTAAACCCAGAAGGGGCAGACTCCATCGTCGTTGCAGGCCCATCTTCGGTTATTCATTCGCAGCAGCGTCACTTGTGATCTTCTTGCAGTGGCTGACGTGGATCCAGGTGTCCTTTCCGCTCAGCTTCACGGCGGTTGGTGTCGTCAGGAGCACCTGGTATGGTCCCTCCCAACGGCTCTGATTCCACTTCTTTCGTCTGTGGTTCTTTACCAGGACGTAGTCCCCAGGAGTCAGGTTGTGGAGTTCACAGGCCACGCCTTTCCGAGCTGCAGCTTCGACTTGGGCTCGACCTGCACAGAGAATTTTGGAAAGAGACTGACAATAGGTGAGCATTTCATCATCATGTAACGCAGTGGGCCCGTCCCCCCGTGACTGATAGCCACATGGCATTGGTCTGCCAAACAAAATTTCAAACGGTGACAGATTTGCTCTCGCCCTTCGTCTCATTCTCATGTACATCAGACAAATTGGCAGGCATTCGACCCAATTCATACCTGTGTCTTTTGTAGCCTTGACCAATTTCTGTTTTAGCGTACCATTTTCTCGTTCCACCGCCCCGGCGGACTGTGGATGATAGGCGCAGTGTCGCCTCACGTCGAACCCCAATTTGCTGCTCAATTGATCCATAGCTGTATGGATGAATGCTGGTCCGTTGTCGCTAGACAATTTTCTGGGCACGCCCCAGCGTGGAATGATTTCTTTAGTCAAAATTTTTGCCACCCCCAATGCATCCTGTTTGCTGGTTGGAAATGCCTCAACCCATTTTGAAAACATGTCGACGATTACCAGACAGTACTTATACCGTCCCACCGGACTTAGTTCAATGAAGTCCATCATTAGGTGCTCCCATGGTCCCATGAGAGGGTGTTGCTTTTGGGGTGGGCAAGGAATTGCCCCCTTTGAATTGTTTTTGAGACAAATCATGCAATTTTTGCAGTGTTTTTCTGCTACTGCCGAGAACCCTTTGGTAAACCAGAATTGGTTGATGGCGTCTAGCATCCCCCCTTTTGACACATGGTCCCGACCATGTGTCAATTTAGCATAAAACGGAAACAGACACGAAGGCAGACAAACCCTGCCATCCTGTGAGCGCCAGAGGCGATCGACAGTAGAGAAGGTACAGCCAGCACCCTGCCATAAACGGCGGTCGGCGTCTGTAGCCATCGATTGAATGTTGTCGAGAGAGTCAGGGTGTGCGGCGAAGGCAGCTAGCGACCAAATGCGAGCCGAGACTGCAGCAGATTTTGCTGCCGAGTCGGCGAATGCGTTTCCTCGAGACACCGGGTCCGAGGCGTTCGTGTGAGCGCGGCATTTGCAAACAGCAACGATTGAGGGTAGTAGAATTGACTGCAACAACTGGTCAACAGGTTTACCGTTCAGAATTGGAGATCCGTCTGATTTCAGGAATTTGCGATGCTTCCTGATGGCCCCGAAATCATGGACCACCCCGAAAGCATAGCGAGAGTCGGTGTAAATGGTGACCGATTTACCCTTAGCCAATTTACACGCTTCTGTGAGTGCAACCAGTTCGGCTGCCTGGGCTGAGAGATGAGGAGGGAGGGAGCCAGAGCAAACCACTTCACTGGCCGTCGTGACGGCGAACCCAACGCGGTTGGCACCAGTGGTGTCCCTGCTGGCAGAACCATCAACAAACAATTCAAAGTCACAGTTAGGTATGGGTTCGGAAAGCAGGTCCGGACGCGGCGAGCAAGCGAGATTGAGCTCCACTACACAGTCATGTGGTTCCCCGTCGCCTGGAAGAGGAAGCAATGTTGCTGGGTTAAGCACAGAACAGCGTTTAACAGTGACATTAGGCATACATAGGAGGGTAGCATTGTAGCGGAGCCACCGTGCCGAAGTCAAATGAGATGTGGCATGTTCCTGTAACAAAAGAGAGACGGCGTGAGGAACAAGCAATGTAAGATCAGCATAGCCAACCAGATCCCTGGAGGCTAACACAGCCTTTTCAGCTGCTGCAACATTTCTTAAACAAACAGGGAGTCCTGCAGCCACAGGATCGAGACGGGAGGAGAAGTATGCAACAGGGCGCAGACGATCTCCATGAAGCTGTAAGAGAACAGAAGTCATGTGCCCCTCTTTCTCGCACACTGTTTGTGTGAAAGGGCGAGACGGGTCGGGGAGACCCAGAGCAGGGGCTTGGGAGAGGCATGATTTCAAGTTCACAAAGGCTTTTTCACAAGATTCAGACCAACACAGAGTGTTGGGTTTGTCCTTGCGCAGCATTTCGCGCAGAGGCTGTTCCAAAAGGGAGTAGTCTGTGATAAAACTACGGCAGTAGCCAGTCATGCCCAGGAAGGAGGCCAATTGTTTTTTGGTCACGGGTTTGGGTATTGATACAACAGAAGCGATTCGTTTGTCAGACAGCTTTTTTCCTTTCCTGGAGATAACGTGGCCAAGAAAAATCACAGACTCACATACAAACTGCAATTTAGTCAGAGAGGCTTTGTGACCTTCAGCTGCTAAATGTTTCAATAGTGCTATCGTGTCCTGAGAGCATGCCTCTTCCGTATCAGAAGTCAGCAAAATGTCATCCACGTACTGTAACAGGGCGCTGCCACCTGGGAGAAACAGAGAGGAAAGTGAGTCACGCAGCGCGGAGTTGTACAACGTTGGGGATTCACAATAGCCTTGGCACAGGCGAGTGAATGTGTAAGGTTTACCATCAAACTCAAATGCAAACCAAAATTGTGAATCAGGGTGCACTGGCACACTGAGAAAGGCGTTGGCCAAATCAACGACAGAGAAAAGTTTCAACGTGGGCGGAATTTGGGACAGAATTGTGTATGGGTTTGGCACAGTTGGGGCTCGTGCCTGAACAGCTGCATTTACAGCTTGCAAATCTTGAACAAAA